>OX387605.1:7714417-8314417 GCA_947568835.1 Protonemura montana
ATATGAACTACAAAGCTTGCGTGGTTTTCTGGGATTTTCCCAGAAATTTAAACGGTTTCTCGACCCGATCCCGTATTTGATCCCACCTGCAACATCCTCTAAACGACTCCCCTCGATGCTCAGTTGTCAATTGCAAACAATATTGTTGTATACCATGAGTTCCTGTGGGTATTGCCAATTTCCGCTCATTGATTCGAGGTTGCCAAGATTGTCGCAAGCATCTACGCTGTCTTTGCGGCCTTTCACCGTATTCATCCCTCGAGATTCTTCCCATCCCGACAGTCAAATCTCACGTCGCATCCCAAGTGAGATGGTCTAGACTCCTGGAGCCTTGACATCGTTTCATCACATTGTGACAGGTCGACCATTACGAGTGACCTATTTTTATAACTATAACATACGCAGTATTTCTTATTTGTATAGCGAAGTACCTTCACCAACCTTCACCACAATTCTCAAGGAGTGTCTCCAAAAGGGACATCAAATCTGACATTTCTAAGATTGATCTTGATTTTAATGTGTCAAGGCCCATACACTAGAACCCAAAAACCAGCTATTATTCCTGCACAGTTGAACCTTCATTGATTTTCGATTATGCCATTGATACTCAGTGGGTGGGAGGTATTGGTGGAGAGAGGGTGGGGGGAGGGGGCGCATCAAAGTCGAATAATGCCGTGTCTTATCAACGCGTGCATCTGCACCCGAGCGGGTGCGTCGAGGACACGCGTGAGCGCACGCACGGCGAAGGGGATGCTAATGTCGGCCACCACTCGCAGATTATCGCGCCTTTTTCCAACCGTCGGACAAAGTCGACGTTTTGGATTACAGCCAGGGAGGACCACCGACGATCGTTATGCAGACCATAACACAACTCGTCTTACCGCGCTTCTCAATGCTTATCAAGAAACCACACGTCGTTTTATTACTTTCGAGTTTCGGGGCCCGCCGACCGGACGTGGTGATGAATTGAGGCATGCAGATCACATATCGAACCTTACTTGGTCGTTAAATTGCGATAATTTGTACCAGTAATTTTGTCGCTTTTACATTTCCGCTGTGACGTCTCTCGCGGTGCTCCCAGCTCTAAAGTCGAAAGCGCCCCATGTTTGCGATACCATTTCCCTAACCATGCCGACCCGCATGTCGCTCGGTTACAGCGAATGGGCAAAGTTGTTCGTAGTGCTCATCAAAATTATATGCATTGTGCACGTGCACGTAACGCGTGTCGCACAAAGTGCGCACGTGCCGCAAGAAGATCCAGCAAGAGCCTGCGTGAGATTCAATGGTTCGTCGAGGTCCTATCGACGCAAGTCCTTTTCAACGGAAGTAAAGTTATAATGCCGGCGTCCCGTATCAAAGCCCTGGTCCTATCTTGGCGTTAGTGTCGCCAAAGCGAACATTCCAACGAGTCGTGTCTTTTATCAACCTGATACACACTATGCGTCAACTACCGGTCACGGAATGGATCAGTCGCTTTGCACCGAGTCTTGTGTGAAGTTAATTCGAGTATTGACAACCGCATAAACCGTGTAATGACAAAGCGGCAGATTGAATTGGCGGAAATATTGGCTACAAGTTCAGTGAAATGCAAAAACAGTAAAGCAATAAACTAGCGTCGTTCAACACAACTCTCTCAAACGACAATTCATGTATCTTTATTTAACAAAAAAACATGGGTTAATTCAGAAGAGCAGATGCTTATTACGAGGATGTAGGTGTCCGCCATGAATGCCTCTACTGGAAGAGACATGGACTCTAGTACGAGAGCGTTGTCCGCGCGCAGTTTATGTGTTTAGCAGGTCCCTCTCGAAGGTTGCCTGCCGGCTGTAAAGCAGCACCATGCGCTTCCGGCGCCAGACATCGGGCACGTGACACGAAGGCTTACCGGAAGTCGATAGGCGCTAAGTCTGGGGATCGCGTCGGACGGTTCAGGTGACGACCGAAATCCCTCTCAGCGCCGGATCATTGGTTAGGACGGCGCGCGTCGATGGGTGCTTCAGGAGGACGGCGTTTTAGATATGAGACGGGTAGATCGCGAGAAAGTTGCGAAATTGGTGAGAGGGTTGACTTTATATTAGCAAGTCTGTCTACGAACACTGAATTTATTTTAGCTTCGCTCTTATGTTCCTTCTGAAGATGTGTAGAAATGTTCTCGAGAGAATCAATGCATGCGATTCACGAGTGATGCGGATTCTACACGACTCCCTTCAGGAGTCGGAGACATTCTGGAAAAGTTTGCTCCGCCGATTCCAAGCCGTGGGTGAAGTGACTTGGCAATAATGGTCAGCCGCAAACAAGATTGGCCGTGTTGGCGTGATCCTGTCAGGATCCTACCGGTCACCGGTCATCTAACCCTCTTTCGGGTTCGCGTCGGCCGCCGCCGAGTGTCATCGAGACGAGAAGGGAGTGCGCAGGACTGCTGCAAGGTATATTTGCCTGAATGATGGAATCATGAAGAGTCAAGATGCATCTGCAGTGACCGAATAAATACATATCCCAGGTGGATTATTCAAATTTTTGGACGCGGCTAGAGCCGCGCGCGTTGCCATATGTCGTTTGGAAAAATTTCCGGTCATCTGGCGAGGAATTCTTACTGTAATATAAACACGAAAATAATGTATTTTATGGGGGAAACGAATGTTTATAAGTTGAATGCATAAAAAATAAGGTCCCGTAACTTGATAGCTTTCCGACGTGAAATGTACGATGAAACTCAAATGATTGCGCATCGGGTTCCCGAGGAGAAAATATACAAGCTGTTTGAATAATCCGTCTCAATTTACAACCTCTTATCAAGATTTTCACGTCAATTTAATTCGCAGTCAAAGAGTGACGAGTACGGGAACCTAACGGTTATATGTTTCAACCCCTAAACATCACCGCTACAAATTTAATCGAATTCGAAACCCCCCTCGACTGCTCGCATTTTTTAAGTATATTTAGCTATACTATAACCACAGATCTATAACCATGTAGTAATCAAAGCAAGAAAATTAAGATCCATCAAGCTTTTAAATTTAATGATTGGCAATATTTTAACGGATATTCCTTTCCGCTATTACATTACCATGATAACAGGTTGAGTGCTAGCAACCAGCCACTTTGTAGCGTCTGGAAGTAACTACAAGAAGTGCCTACGGTGTTTACCTGTAGGTACCCAATATTTGAGTAGGCAAAGCAAACGGCGGTGACTTACCGAGTTGTAGATGTCGACGTGCTTGTAGGGGTTGACGGCCACCAAGATCGTTCCTGTGTAGGTCTGAGAGGAACAGTTAAGGCAACATTGCTTGGTACACATCCTGGAAAATGCAAGCTTGAAAACTTCTTCGGCAAAGTACACAAGGCATAACAGTGAACGGTATGTAATTACCTTCAGCTATTGATTCAGTAAAACTGAAGACCAAGGAAATGAATGCCGCCAACGTACACAAACTATAGGAAAAACCTTCCGAACAGATTAAATGGAAATTGGAACAATTCCTAAGCATCAAGTTCGACACACAATACAAAATACAAGGCAAATCGATTGGAGAAAAGCGTTTACTAAGTTCCAGAACACAGGTAGAATGAGGTTAAAGTATAGTTGTGTTTTGTTTTGTCGTAGACGGTTGGTTTGAGGTTACAGGACATCAACAATTAGGTCAACGCAAAATAAAGAATCGAGCATCAATTAGAAAATTTCCACATTGATTCTGAACTTCTAACAACCAGCAAAGATACAATTCCCGACACACGTTTCAACCCACACCAGAACTGACGCTAAATGAACCAGCCCCGCTAATCCAACCCTTCTTCCATCTGCATATAGATTGCTTGAACACGGAGAAAATTAAGCTCCCTTTCAAAGACATCAAGCCTTTGCTGTACATGTCTAAAAACTTTACAAAGGCGTTGGCCACGCGATGAGCTGACAAGAGAAACGATGCAATTCAATCGCCTCCTTGCGAGTGGCGAGAGTAAGACAACAGTTGGCTCGTTGAGGGCTGCTTGCTGCCATCCTGCCAGGGCCATCGGTGGTTAATGAGGTTGATGAGTTTGTTAGCCATACAGAACGCTCGGGGCGATCATAAGGCTTCTAAGTTCTAATAGAAGCTCGTCAGCACGGACCGCTTCAGCTGTGTCGGGGAAGTCGGTGTGATCGTGGGCACGCGCCTCTACTAAGACGAGGATTACGTTTGCGGTGTTTGTTTTTGGTATTAGCAACGGTTAGGTTAGAGCCGAGTTTTTACCTTTTTCTGCCATACATGTATCAATCACTTCCATTTGGCACCTGCATTGCATTCGATTCGCAGCCCTGTGTGGTGTCCAAAACCAACCTCTCATTGCGTCCACATTCCACACCCAGTAATTACCACCGCCAGTAATTACCACCGCCAGTGACATAAAATTGTCATTTATTCCCTAAAAACAACCCATTTTTTAATTATAGTCTCACGATTACCAACGTCATAACTCGTGCCACACTTTTAGTGCACGTTGTCATGCGATAGTATACTGCGCAGGACATATGTTTTGATTGAAATTTAATTTCAGGTATTAAAAAAAACATGTGCTTAACTACTATAATCATACGAATAATGCTAATTCCCAATGCAAACGACGTTTCCTAACGCGCATTTAGCCAAGTTCTGCATTGATGAAATCGTGGCCTGAACAGCTGTCGATAGTCCAGTCTTTGAACTTACCAAAGATCCAACTCCTTTCCAGATCACGACGTTTCAATCAGCGTTCAAAGCAAGGAAAAGAAGCTGACAGCAAAGACATGCACTCGAGATGGTCGCAATTGTTCCAGCACATGCACTCAACTCTATATCTAAATATTTTGCATCACAGTCACATCCGAACGGAGTGACGCTGTTTCCGGTGAAAAGCCAACAGAACATATCCGAAAACGTCCAAAACGAATTTAATTAATCGCAGAACAATCTTTACCGTGCGCGCTTTATGGCCGCTCACGTGTGCAGCTATACAACGTACGTACTACATGTCGGAGATGATGCGCTTCTAGATTTACATACGTTTTTTCGATTTGATGTGTGGATTCACCTTTGAAAAAAGCAACCTCTCGGTAATAAATTCACCCCAACTTGAATCCTCCTACACTACCCGAGCAACATGCATTTATGTGAAATCATGTAAAAGATGCAGACCTCCGATAAGAAGACGCATTTTACACTAGAGCAAATTTAGTGCGAGAAATGCTGTGAATCTTAAACAACATACACACATCAGACTAGACAACAATAAACATAAAACACTGTATAAATATAATAACAGTAATTACACCATTCGCAAGCAAGCCCATAATCACATAAATTATATCACAAAGTACAATTCAGCGCGTTTGTCCATAAGAAAAGAGCATGCGTAACTTTACTCCAGCAATTTCCACCCCATCAATACTGTCTTTATGAGCGAGACATTCGAAACTGTAGCTCAAAATGTCTTCGAAGACATGAAAGTTGTCTGCTGAATCGTGCTGTAAAAAGCAGCGAGCCTCCCCAAGGGAATATCGTGCGTGGCCGGGCTGCTGTCAACATTAGCCAATCTAATGAATGGGTCGGGTGAAACCAGGATGACGTCATCGGGATTCATCCCCTAGCCTGGATGAATCATACTCGCGGGCCGGGTGGGTCCTCGCGCCTGCCAAAATGTGGATTATAACTGGTAGACCACGGACAGTGTAAGTATCCGAAACTGGTATGGTAATCAAGTTTTTAATCTAAGATCGCGTTGTAAAGAATAATTGGCCTGAGGATTTGGCGAGTAAAAATTAGTTAGGTTTATAATGTTATTTCTTGAGCGATGCGTTTAGTTTTGGGTAAATTAAAGTTGAAACTTGCAGTGTGGAACATAGATTGATTATGAACTAGACTGGCATGAAAATGGTAATTAGTGCAATGGGAGAAAAAAACTGCATTTTTCCTCATTTGTTTTTCGTGCACTGTTCATTTTGCGATTTTGATCGCAACTTATAAGAGTTTTTAGAAAGCAGTCCAACGGGCGGGTTGAAAAACAACGATCATGTTTATTATAACCTTCGGTAGTCGAAATGATGGCCTCATGTTTTTGGGGATGTCAGTAGCGAAAAGTAATTGAGATGGAAACACGTAATCAACTTAATTCGTAGCGTCTCGAAAGTGCTAATGAATTATTAAACGCGATTTAACAAAGACAAAGCGCATGAAAAATCAAAGGAATCCTGTTTGTAAGAAAGCATAAAAGGGGTTCACAGTACGGGGCCCGGTGAATAAGTTGTACCCCAGCTACTCGGAGGTGAATACATATGTGTGCTTCATGTAGACACCTCTAATCAGAGAGTCACACCCTTCTCTTCAGTGAGCATGAAAATCAACAAAGCACCGAGCCTCATGAAAGTCATACCACGCGAGTCATGAAGGACCATTAGAAAGGGTTGCTTTCATATCGACATTGAACAGATCAAAATGATCACAATGAGACCCATTTAGCAAGATGGATAAACGCGAAGCCGATTTGTTCGTTTGGAAAATTGTGCATCAATATTCCTCTATAGTATTCAACAGTCTAGTTTCTACCCTTAAATCAGTCTGAGAAGGGATTGTTCAAAGGCTTTTCTATGCCATTTCATTTTGGTGTTCGTGATTGGGTACCGACGACAATGGGAAGCACACAGATAACAATTGAAGAATTGCCAACATTGGAAGTCAAGAAATTAAATTACCTTGATTCATGAAAAATCGAATAATCTTGCTCCAAAAATGAGTAAGAAAAGACATTTTGAGCCTCAGAATCCATGATAACAGATAATTTCCCCTTAGAAAGGAGTACGATTAGGATTTTATTTTTATACGTTCCTCTGTTTAAAGCAAAGGCGTTTAGATCTTTATCTCCTTTGGAAGGTTTCGAACAAAAGGTGAGCACGCAAGGAAGAAGCCGCTTTTCGAATGGTCATCTAACGACTTTTCTTTAAACACATCGAAACGAATAGACTCATTTATCTTCAAATTACCAACGAAACCCTGAGCGTGCACAATCGCCCGAACTATCTCGATATCGATTAGACGCAAACCCAGCCCACGATATCCGCGTGCTCATTCAATTAGTTCCGAAGACATCGGCTGACCGGCATCACGACATCTCGGTATCGGTCGAAGACCCGCTCATGCATTCAAACATTTCACACCGCAAGATCAAAGCATCGTGGACTTTCTGATCGTGCAAAAATCTTGTGTAAAAATAAGATTTTGTTCCTCTTAGATTGCCTTTACTTTTCACTGCAGTTCTAAATAAGCTGTGACTAAAAAAGTTGTTATTATGCACCCACCAAGCATGTTGTGGGCTTAGATTGTAGAATTGGGCTAGATGCGTGCAAAGAGGTCGAATTGCGTCTGCAAGACGCATGTGGCTATCAGGAAGTCAGACCCTTATCAATTTTATAGCAAATAGTTGCAATACTTCCTGTCGGCTTGCCAGCGACAGCGAGAACTCAATGTACAATCGCTTTATCTTAGGCAAAATTGACTGTAGTTCAGAGAACACTAATGGCATTCATAAACGATCCTTCTTCTTTGCTTGCTGCTCTGCAACAGGAACCGACAAAAGAACTTTAAATTTAACTCGCATTTTTTTCATAAAAACGTATTGGTTGTGGTATCATTCATAATTTGAGTCCGCCATAACATGGTCGTCTTTGATATACAAGTGCCAAATGATTTTTGTAATAGTATGGCATCATTATGCGCGTAAGGCGATCGGAAAAGAGAAACGTCAATTGACTTGCGAGTTGTGAAAAAGTCAGCTGACATATCTATTCGACACCATCAGAATCGATGTGGGGACAAAAAGGAAAGAATTATTGACAAGTTGACCAATGTTCCTTTTGATAAAAAATATTGAAAATGGGATATATCCGCATGCTCGGTTTAAATATAAGAGGAGCCGCGATTTTTTAGATAGAAATTGTTTATTTAGAAATTGGGAGATAAGTCCTCATTGTCGATCGGCGATTACCATGATCGGAAGTAAGTGGCAAGCAGTGGGTTTATGGAATAAAGTGATTAAAAATATCGGTTCGCGCAATCCAGTCGGTTCTCATCGAATATATGGAGGACGTAAACCAATGTCAGCAAGTGTATGACCATTGATTGTAATGACGGCATTTCAAGTTCAATCTGACAATTTAACCCAAATTCAGGGCTATTTAAACAAAAAATTTGCCCATCATTCCAAAATCCCTATTCCTGAAAGTGTTACCTGCAAAATAACAATCCTCATCAACAGCGGGAAGCGTTGTTACCAGGAAACCCACCCTAGCGTCTCACATTTAAACGAGCGGGATGAAGAGGACGAGATTACCAATTACTCGTACAATCGACGACACAAACCGAGTTCAGCGCCGCCTTCCGCTTCGCGTTTTCGCCCACTTAACCGTGAGAAATCGCTAAAATTGAATCAAATCATATTCGCGCTGCGAGAAGAGGATATAGAGGGCGCCCCGGGGCTCCAAGTTAGGAATACAAGGGCAGAAACCCTTCGCTTCGGTAGATTCGCAAACTCGGCTTTCCTAACGCTGTAACGGCGCCGAAAGCATGTACACACAATTTCACTCAGGGAAAATAGGACATTGCTATTCTTCGGCCGGAAAACTCGCTGTGTGAGGGTGGAAAACTGCACGAAAAGTTATCGTTCGGTTTTTTTCAACTATGCGTCAACATGGGTCTTCTAAAAATATCTTTAGTGCGTCTTCGCACGCACACAACGGATTATTGAGTGATAAAAGTGAAAACTTTGTTTCCCGTGGCGGTCGTATATCATAGTTGAGATAATTAGTTCGACATTCCTCTGGACTGGCCGAGTAAAGGCAAACTCTGTGTAGTGGACAACGAAATATCCATTACCCTGGACTCACAGGAGTATCGACGTCGTCGTAGGTTTTATGGTTTCTTGCACCCAGGGTTAAGGCGTTAGTGGCCAGTATGGCTAGTGGCTAAAAGCTTGGTCACCGTTTGAACCACGTGTGCTTATTTTATATGCCAATTCTTAGCCCCAAACGCAGGCACAATAATTTAATAACATATACATGTAAACACAGACTGTGGTCCGATTTCTTGATCTAAAATCCCAGGACTTCAAATGTCATATGCCACTCCTTGCAAAACTTTTGGTTCAAGACAATGGTTCGGTGACGATCTACATATGCCCAACATAATGAGAACCATCACCTAATCTCTATTAAAGTGTCATCTTCAGTTTATTATCACTCATCAACCACCCAGAAATGATCAACTGTATTTGTGTCACGGCACCTCCATATATACCCTTAACGAGACAGCTGACGAGTGAGCTGAGCACGATGTGACATGCCGTAGATCAAAGCAGGAGGATCTCGGGGGTTCGAGCACGCATTTAGAGGCACGACTCCACACCGCCACGCAATAACAACAGAGAGGGTTGCCTCAAGAGATCATCAAAACTTGAAGTTTACAGCGACGCGTATTTCTGTCAGCGCCTTCCTGGCGATCATCATAAAACTGGTGATGGCTGGTGGAGGCATGCTCTTTTCCTGTTGCTAAGGATCATCGAGGCCCGTTACAAAAATACTATGAAAATGTGGCTAAAAACCAGTTCTCGGCCGCCATTTGTGAACGATAGATTCACATTACATGCATTACACATTCAAACAACACAATTGGCAACAATCATCCCTTGTATCACCAGGATTGCAGCCTGATCGCAACAAAAAAACCGTGCAGGCTTTAATAGGGTAGTAAAACGTTTTATAGGGGGAGGTTGACCTATTTAATTTTACATGAGCAGTATATAAAATAAAACGAAAGTGCATACTTGTAGGAAGAAAGAAATTAACGGAGTCTCTCGTTGTTACAGGGCATGCAGTTCGCACAATACGAATGAGGTGTGGCCGTTAAAGCAGCAAGCGCATGATTCCCTCTGTAAGTTTATGATCCAGTTTCTTGATTGTTTGTCAACTGCGTACATTGACGATGAGGGGTACTCACCACGGGTCTACGATATTATTAGTAGGAGATTTATTTAATTATTTATTTATTTATTGGTCATTTTTACACGAGGCTAAGTTCTGGTTACCCTGCTCTTCCACTTAACCTGGATCATATGCTAGTCGCGGTGTGCTAACGAACCAAGATGCAATGCACCTCTAATAATTAGTGAAATTAGACTGTCTGTGAATTTCTGAGGACAAGTGAGAAATATAATTTATTCAGTCCACGAAATTACCTCAGTCCACCCCATTGAGTGCCAACTCCCCGTCCCCAATGACCTATAAGTATACCAAGCCACGTCAATAATTTAACCCTTGCTGCAGTGTTGTTTAATCTTAATCCGAACTCTAGCGGTCATTTTTTCCCTCGCCATCCCCTTTTAGTGGTGATAAATTCGGCAATGATAATATTTCCCACTGGCACAAGTACATGGGGTCACGGTATTTTGTTATTTTTTTTTGTTTCCTTGCGATTCACGGCTGGTGCATGTTGTTGTGCCCGCAATGAAGCAACGCCACTTGGATTTATCAAGAATTATATCGATTATTACGTAAAGCAACCACCACGTTGCGGGCATGGCATGCCGGCGAGTGCATGGCGGGTTGCCTAGCCACGCACTGCAGGGGCGAACCAAAGTACCGTGCCATAAAATGCACGAGGGTCGCGACGTAGCCCCAGAACCGGCGCGGGGTCAACAGCCAAAATACGAATAAATCACGGCAGCTCTCTTTTCCGCTTCCTCGTTTTCCCCTTCGGCGCGCTCGTTTAAAATAAAAATCTGGAAACTTTCGCGAGGGACCGCGTGCGCAGAGTCGCGTCGTTTTAAATTTGGGATTCAAAAAAAGCAATTACATAATTTTTTATAAGAGAAACGTTTCGTAACGGGTGCTTAACAGTTTTGCGATACTGGTTTGCGTCTTTCGGTTTATCCATACCTAAGCTCCTAACCCCGAAATTTGATTCAAGGAGACTGCAGTGAAATTATTTTCAATTGCCCAGCGCAATAATAAGAAATGAAACGTTCGATGATATATTCACGATATATTACTCACGATATATTTACTCGAAATCTCTCTCTCTCTAGCATCTCGTTTTGAGAATATAGACCGCAAATAGTTACACAGCAAGTCAACAAGGTTGAAGACAAAATCCACAAAGTTGCGCAAAATCTAACTTAACCGCAAACCAATTACACAGCACCGTCGTGTGAGCGTCGAAATATGAAGCACACTCAACTCGCAAAAGCAACCCGAATAACCGCAGCCCCGACATGCGAATCTGGCGAAACCGAAAAGAGAAAGTTCATCTCTAGCTGGGCCACCACGCCGCGAGTACTTGACGAAGAAAACCCCAATAATGGTGATGCACGCAGTTGCCATAGCAATGGGGGACGGTGCGTGGGCGGTTGGGGGGGGGGGGGGGGGGGGTCGGGGGTTGGGGCAGATCAATGGCCGACCCTCCCTGGTACCGCGCGGGCGGCACGAGGGCATGAGCACTCGCGAAATCATCAATCTGCCCCGGCGACCGGCAAGGGGTCGTCGACGACGCAAGACGCAGAGGCTGCAGGAGCTCATGGTAATGAGTTGAACCAAGTCGGACGATTGTTTTTGGTTACGTGGACGCTGGTTTTGGTGACGTTGACGGATGGAGAGATGTGGCACTTGATGGGAACTGAGAGGATGGGCGGCGTCGAGTTCACTTTCGGTTTTGGGAGCGACACTATGGTTGGCAAACTGAATGAGATGAGAAGAATGGATGAGTTTACGGAACATTTAATAAGCCAATCAAAAGGGCTGTTGTTTTTGACGAAATGAACGTATTTATGTATAAAACGAACATTGTAGTTATTTTTAAACACAATTCGAAGACTATATGAAAATTTTTCCCCAGTGATTTTTATATTATATTATTTTTGGCCACTAACGTACCAAGAGTGCGTATATGTCTACTGTATATGTACTACAAACTGCTAGGCATGTTACCCATACCTCCACTTTTTCAAGTCAGGAACGCTGTAAATGTCCCCGTTATGTTCCCGTACACCATAACATAACGCACCTATTCAGTAGCCCAACATATATAGGTAGCAAGTGAGGGCCAAGCTAAAACATGTGCTACCCGTACTTTTAGCATGTTTCCCTAGGGACGGACCACATTTCACCACGACCCATTTCCACTTTCCACTCTCGTGCCACGTCGGAAAAGCTAGCTACGCATTTTCCACAAACTCGAGCCACCATCGCGTGTCTTGCTCCGGCTGGCATTGGCATTGCAGTACATCTTCGAGTTCTCCATAACATGAACTTCGTGAAGGCAAATAAAAGCAATGTCGACCGAAGGCAAATATGCAGGATTTCACGCGGTTGTTGCACTTGCACACGCAAGGCGAATATGCATCTTCGAGCAAATCTCAAACTGAACTCGTTTTTTATACACCGTCAGTGTTTAGATTCGTTTGTAATTATAATCATAAACAAAGAGACCACGTGACGTTGTACGCTCAAGACTTGGGGCAAGTAAAAGTCTGCAGTTTCTTCAAGTTGAAACACTTCAGATTGTAAAAAAAAATAAAGTCGCTCGTCACTTGTCCTTAGTTGAGAGCTGTAAGACACATCTAAGGGGCGTAGTTATGTTGCGAGCTCTACATTTTGTTCCTCTGCCGAGCTCCGGAGAATGCATGGCGTGGTGAAGAGCTTGCTCTTAATTTAGAAAAACTTCAGTGCCTAATTGCAGCGAGTATGATGGCTTACAATGATTTACTAAAGTAGCGTACTACGACTGGGTAATGATGGTAGACTGCGTGAACGTTTAGGGGGCTTGCTGGAAAGAGCGATTAGGGTGTCATGAAAAATAAATGCTGGAAAGGGATCGTGCATTTGACGAATAACTTAAAAATACATTCCTGCATAGCACTGAAAAACGGCGCTGTCGATGTACTATTTAGCAGTCAAAGTTGGAGGTTGAGGGTTTGCGTTCGATGAGGGTTCGTGGTGAGCCCGAGTACTGCGGACACGAAAGGAAAGCTGAAAACTGATTTAGCGGATTGCCAGTAGGCCTTTCGGCTGGGAAACACCTAGATCCATTTTGAGGGGATTTGAATTCACTCTCATTTGCGGAGCGAATGCAAATCTTCGTACAATTATTAAAAAATCACAAAGTTGCTAACCTGATATAAAATCTTCTAATCTTAAATAAAAAAAATGTGTCTACCAAGCGGCTACGAGCGCGATTGCAAGCAAAACTTTCCGCGGCGAGCAGCTATCGACGAGAATTTACAACGAGATGTTAATTAGACAACGAATTGATTAATTTACAATTTATATAAAGCACCACAGCGTCGCTGATTATGCGAATTGGTTGTTTTGTTTTTCAAACGCTGCCAACATAATGGGAAAGGACGGGACACCGCCTCGAACTATTCTATTTCTCTATTATGCAAATGGTACAACTGGGTTACACTTCCTGTATATAACACTGCAGTTTGATGCGGGCAGATGAAATGGGACGACAGGAATCGAACAGCATCCGCTTTTCCGCGGGTCGAGCTTTTCTCCGAGCTGCCTGGGAAATATCGTGAAATGTGGTTCAATGGATGGACATCGATTTTCCGTCGCACGCTGTCGAAGGAAAAGTATTTCTTGTTGGATATACTTCCTTAGGGATGCAACAATAGTCCTCTTCTTCACTTATCTTCCCGAACGCATGTATAAAGTTTCAAAATGTGTTATCCATTTGTGAATGAGCTCTCTCCAAAGCTAGTAAAAATGTGAGACTATATCTCGAACGTTCTAGTATGAACAATCGAAATTTGTAAAAATGTCACGTCTCATCTATGCAGATGCTCAGGTAACTGTCATCCACTAGAAAACAAGCATGGAAGAAGCTGCTTTGTTGTTCAAACCCCAAATCCGACGAAGCGCTTATAGGTCTTGGCGCTAGCGAGCTTACTGCTAAAATTTGTGACCAGATAATCCAGCGCTTGAGAAACGTGAAACCCGCTACGCTCATAGCCTTACTTAGCACATGCATAATGGATTTGAATTTCGAAAAGTTTAACAAGCCTTTTAAGCATATTAGCGATATTAGCATATTTCATTACAGGCTAGAAAATTCGATCATAATTTCTGACATATATAACTAAAAATTAAGTTCAAAATTATTTTAAATGAGATCTAATCGTGCTACTTCCTTTTGCACTAGTCCAGTTTCCTCATTTCTATCATATCTCAAAATGTCAGAGGGTGACATAACATTTCCCACCTTTTATCCATCGGGTCAAAGCAAGCCAGGGAAGAGAATCACTCAACCCAGAAACTTCCTCACTTGGTTATAATAAGGGTGCGCTATTACCATACGCGCCCATGGGAGCAGGATAACAAGATTATCCCACATGGCCATATACCTCATGGGCATACCTATCCACCACATCCTGCCCCTGCACGAGACGACCGGTGAGCTTCATCCAGTGCGACATTCGACCTGATCACGTGGTCTGGAGCACTTGAGCAAACTCCGCGCCGTAATGCAATCCGAGACCCGCCACACAGATATTGTCTCTCGGTCCCGAATCCGATCTCTGTAAAGCAATTGCGATACACCAGAGAGCCGGCAGCTCAAAGTTTGTTCTCTACTTTTTTTTATTCGTGTGCGCTTTTGATTTTCCGTCGCGCCACAGGGAATAGAGGTGGAAAATCACAGTGTCCGTCATAGCATCCAGACGCGCATTGCGCTCGAACCGCAGGATTTTTTTTTTTTTTCAAAATACAAATGACCGGTAGATAAACGTGATAATCACACGATTTTTCTTTCAAATTACGGGGAAATAACAAACCCAACAGATAATTTTGTTAGGGAGGGGATAAATTATTAAAAAACAGTGGAAAAACGTCGCATTGGAACGCTTTTTGGCTGCACGCAAATTTTCGTGACAACGACGGATTCTTTTTACCAAATTCTGGAACAGCAATTCGGGATATATTCCAGATCCTGATGAATTGCGCCATTCAAGACAGTGCGAGTGTGTGGCTCCACTAAACTCTCCTAAGTACCAAAGATACTTGCGGTGTCGGTAAAGAAAAACGAAGCTTACTGCCCCGTACGTTTCGACCCTTCCACATCAAACAGAAATTATCCCCTTCGGGGTAACACACCAACCTCAACTCCTGCACCAAACTACTCCCCTAGCAAACATATCGCTAATTCGCTCTCGCACAAAATCCCATAACCTGATTAGCTGCAAGCCAGCCAAATCGGAATCACGCTGCCAAGATATTCTTCTAGTCACTCCACCAGAGACGGGGAAGCCTGAAGGTTGGCAAATGTGTTCGGAATATGACTGATTGCCAAGGACTGATTGCCACATCCTAAGGATGGAAGTGGCGGTCTTGCGACGCCATATTGCGACGCTATGCCCGGCGTCTTATCTCACCGCAACACAGCCGCACAGACGCTCTTAAGCACACAGTATGCAACAAGATGCATGTTGCATAGATGCAGTTAAAAGTATCATATTACGAGGCTTGCTAATGGCTATGAGTTGCACACCGGGCACTTTTGGTTTGTTTGGGGTTAGAATGTTAATAATGCATTTATGTGGGTTAAGTAACATACCTACCCATCCAGGCTAATCGAATGTTGTACAATCTGCGGTCACAAAAAGGGCATATGATATTTTTTGTTTGAAGAATCGTAAATAATTAATAGTGTTTTGCACTTTTGAAATTACCTTCAATCGAAAATAATAAAGTTTATTAGGCTTTATATAAATGTTTATTTGTCATTATTAACAATCGATTTGAGATAATTACTGAACACCAGCCGGTTGTTCGCTATGGGCAATGAGGACGATAATGATGATGACGATTAATTGGTTTGGTAGACACACATTTACACATACATTTATGAATGAAAAAGGCACGGTTTCGATGACTGCAGACTGCATTCCAGGAGTAGTGATGTGCATCGGTCTTAAAGTTTGACCATGAGTAATGGATGACAGATAGTTTCTGTGCAACACTCCCGTGATTATTTTATAGCACTCAACTCTAGGCTTTAGCACATGGAGCATGACATTTCAGGAAGCAACTCTTGAACTTGATAATTCCCTTGGCAGTCATAAACGCGATATTATATGACTTTTTGTTGGTTTTTTTTCTGTCGAGATTTAAGAGCGTTGTAGACAAACCCAGTGTATAAGAATATACACAAAAATGTCCAGTTTTTTTGGAAAACCAATACTGGCTGGAAATCGACCACCATCTAACAAACTCGGTCGCCAAGTTGAGACATGTAATAACGAAATAAGCTCGGCCGGCTTAGAGGGTTTGTCGACAACCTTGGCAAACTTCGATCGTCTCTGTACGATCTAATTTTCATCCCTCAGTTTTATACGAACATCGAGGTTTATCTGTCTCACACGACCAATCCACAGGCTTCATAAAAATATCGAAATTCCAAAAACGACACATTTTATTTATGGTCGGCAATGAGATATTTGGGAAACTCACTAATCTAGCTCTAAGTGCATGCTTAAAACCAAAACAATCCGCAAACTATGCATTTGTGTTACACTGATGGACAGATAGGAAAGTAGTAATTATGAGAGGGTCGTATGTCCACTTACACATTGCATCTGGGTACAAAGCCGTTAAGAGTCACAAAACATCGAGGCTGAAATGTCAAACATGACTCAATATGCACAGAAAGTAACGATATTTTGAAACGAAACAAAAGAACGCTTGATATTCGTCTGCAGCAAATGAAATATACCTCGCCAAGGGTGCAAATTGATGCTTTTTACATTCTTTTAGGTTATGTAGTAGGTACTTGAAATATCGCTCAAAACTTAGCAAAAGTATGCACCAACTTGAAACGTTATATCGCAAGTGAACTGCCTCACAAACTATACACTTTTACGTTTCTTGGCACCCGTCAATACTATTTTGTCTTGCTTGTTTGGGAAAGAGTTGGGTCACTGTCTTTGTCACTTACGTAATTTAGAGTTGATTTTGAATTCGGGAATCACGTAAAACTATGTAACCAATAAAGGTAATATTGGAATATGGCCCTGGATTGACTAAAGCTGGTTTCCCCTTGGATATATTCGTCAATTTTCCTGGTTCCACACGGTATAATTCTAGGAATAGACTGGCATATTGGTCTTCCAACCACATGGCACGTCCTTCACCGTATCTCCTTCAATGAAACCTCCCCCGGCCTCCTTTTCCCTATAGAATCTCGGAATCACGGCACAGCGAAAAAGTCTTTACAATCTACAAAAAATGTAATCTCAACTTATTACAACATAGAATAGCTTGTCTATTGAGGCATATTATCTTGGATGTGTACCAGCTACATATTTCAGCGCAACCAGCCCGCGGATATTGGTTTGGTGCCCAACCGTAGTAACAAGGTTTTTCTTCCATACCTGAAGACACGTTTTTGCTATTCCTTGCGGTGTTCGATAACTTATAAATAAAGCAACTATCTCGCTCTCACCGACTCAATGTCTGCAATCGGGTCTTCCTCCCTCCTACCGCCAACGGCATGTTTTCACTTCGGTGATCATTTTTACACCTTTGATTCTCTAATCTCAAAGTACGTGTAGCTCACGAACAAACAAAATTTGCAACCATCATCGCGCCTATAAGCTTTCGTTTTTCTAAGCTTTCCGAAGCCCCGAAGTGGAGATGTTCCTCTCTGTTTATAAATCCGTGGTTCGAGGGATGCAAGAAAAACAGGCTTTGTAGAGTCTTGCACGCCAGACACAAAAGGGCCGCAGGTGGTTTAATGATCCACACTTTTTTGCTTGGATTTCTTGCACGCAAATACACATATTACCCAGCTATTTGTTTTTTACACAGTGTTATCAACGCAAATAAGCCTTAGTTGTAGGCTGTTGCTAGTACCATCAGGTGGGGGACACAGCGTACGGGGGAGAAAGGGCGTTAGCGAAGTGCCGCGGTTTCGATTCCGTGTCGACGGCCTGTCCATGAGATCTCAAAGGATACGTAGATCTGGTCGCGCGCGTAGCGCACCTGCAGATTGCGGTTGATGCCGACCTCGTCTATGTCGGAGATGACGGTCATGTCGGGCACGCCCGCCTCGGGGCTCGAACCTGGAACATAGGGACACTGGTCGTTATCGAAGTGGTCATTGGGCCAACAGTCCCAAAGGGACATAGGAAAATGAGTGACGCTCGAACTGAGAGGTCAAGGGAAGGGTTGTAATATTTTGGGGTGATTTGTGGTGGATTTTCGGTAAAGGTCTATTATTGCATCCCAAAATAAAAATTTTAATAATATAAGAATTATTTGTTTTGTTAATCAGTACTCTCCTTTATTGCAGGCACAGTAAAATAAATTTCGATTGTCAAATGTCAAATGAGAAACACGAGAATTTGATAGTTAAACAAGTAATATCGATCCGAAAATAGGTGTGGTTTACTTTGCTCGTAAATTATATTAACATTCGCAAAGCAGACGAAAGCTACACCCAACAAACTGAGACCTAATATAAGGTGGTCTCTTGATCTATGGGCAGAGGTAAAGGTTTTCGCTTCGGCCACTGGCTTGTTTAATTGTCGGGCAACGAGTAATTACACGGCTAGTACTTTGCTACAGCAGTCAGCACATACCTTTGTTGGAGGTGTGTGAGTGCGATGCATGCTCTCGTGCACTTGGAAAAATGGAACTAGAAGCTAGCCTAGGTCTAATTAGATATACGCACTTTGCGCGTGGAAAAATTAGAAAAAACACACCGACCTGATGGGAGAGTTGGAGTATTAAAATTGTTATAACAATGTTTTCAAATGCAAAATAATGTTTAACAAGTAAAGAGGTAGGAATAATAAATTGTGGAGTTACTATATTTACGACGTATCGGATATGCACCTAGGCATCAAACCAGTTTGTGGACAAGGTGATGTATTATATGTCATGTGGCAGGGCTGTGCATAATTGTTATATCATAGGAAGCATTCAGCGTTTCAGCAAAGAGAAGTTCCGGTATGGAAAAAGATAGATAACATTAGAAAATTTGCGTATTGATGCAATATTGAGAAAAACGGTGTCAAAAAGCGACAGACATAATTTAAGTCAAGAAGACCTTCACTACACCAAGTATAGGTGCAAAGTCTGTACCGTGTAAAAGCATTCATTAATCTTTCACTGACAGCTTTAAATTTAATTTGAACTAAAATCCACCTTAAACCGTGGCATATGTAATTAAAACGGCACAGTCGAGTGATAACTTAAGATCTCATAAATCATGAATGGTCGCTCCAGTTTCGACGAGCGCCTCCATTGAACGGAGAAGTGAGGCGGGCGAGCTAAGTTTCATTTGACGAACATGATGATGAGACGAAAACCTACGTGTATGTTCCAGAAGGCTCGTGGGAAGTGGAGAATAGATAAACGCGAGGAATACAGGATATGAAGAAGATGCTTGGCGTGGTGGTCAGATAATCACGCTCCCGGCCTGTTCCCACCATTGTTGCAAATACAAATGCCAGAGGTTTCATTTCAACTGGACATGTGGAGATGGCCATTGGCCGGGTCACCTGTGTCAGTGGTGAAGCGTCCGTAGCAAAACTCACGTGTGTAAGCGGATTTATTTTTGAAATAAAAGTGTACCTATATCAAAGCACTGGTGACTCTTACCAACACTTTATTTATGGTTCGGTTCGAATGTGGTATACGGACACATTTTTACACTTTGTTATTGTGTTTCGTGTATTTCTTTGTTTTGTATGTTATTACTTTAATATTTTGTGAGGATACTTGTAGTTTGATTGTTCCTCGTCAAAGTTGCAAGTTGGCACACAAAAGATAGCACAAGGGAATTTTTTAACGACCTCGATCCTTGATAATGTACAGGAAAATGCGGCATGATTTTCCAGGGAAGACAGCTAGTGAGGGGAGCAGTGGCAACCACGCGACTTGTTTACACCTATGTCTTCCATTTCGACGTTCTTATAGGAATAATCGGACAGGGGTACAGCAGAAGTGGCAAGCCACAAAGCCACTTCGCCACTGTAACTGACGGCGGCGAGCAAACTGGAATTGTAAATTGGATGGAGAATATGTGGCGAATAAATTATGGCACATTGTCTTGCCACCGTTCGCTATTCATTTCGTGAAAGAGAAAACCATGTCCGTGCAATGGGAGAACGATTGCAATTAAAATATAAAATGACCTGTTAAAAAAAGGGGTATAAGGATCAGAGTTCTGAATAAAACGAATGAAAATAAATCCTTGAACTTCAGCTATGGCTTTTTAAAACCGCAAAATTTAATTGAAATATCTGACATTTCCCCGCGCACCACATTCACATTTCACACATACCTTGGTGAGGGCGGGGTTGAGAATGAGGAGGGGGTTCCTCTAGCACCCGAACGAAACTGACATTTATGTGTTTGTGGGGCGCCGAAAATGTCAGCTCTCGATGACTGTTATACTTGGGATGACACATCCAGTGTCTTGAGAAATGTGAGTACGAAATGTTTCATAATCGCAAGGGCATAAAAACAAATTCCCCACTTGAATTTGATTTATATTTGTTTTTGGGGGAGCATTTTGACAAGTTTCAGCCATTTTCACAGGCAATGGACATTACCACTTCTAGAAGAATTGCGTAACAGCGCTTCTGCTAAAGCTTCGAGACCGCAATGTCTATGTGAGGCATAGGCGAACCATGTTTATATAAGAACTTAAAAGTCCACGGACATAGTCATATTCCATAGCCATGAGATATCTATGGTACCGAGTTATTATTACTCCAGTCGAATTTTAGGTACAAATACAATCGGAACTAACCATGCTAAACGGATTTCAGCCCGAGCCTCCTGAGCCGCTAATGTTAAAAAGCGACCACAGCTGATGCGGATCAATTTAATCCCAATTCTTAATCGCAGACACAAAGAAGAGTTCCACTTCAATTTTGATTTATTTCATTCGTAAATCGTGATCCCCACGCGGTCCATTTCGAGACCATTACACTAAATGCAGATCCCGGTGCGTAACAAATTCAAACAGACAAAGTACAACCTCTGGAAATAACGGACCAGTCATGTCATTGTCTCTAAGCCTTCGACTGAAAAGCGTGAACTAACATTTCATCTAATGACACTAACGACAAATCTCCATTTCAAGTCACCCATCCAACAACTCAGGAGTGTTCGCAAGATCGTGATCACAGAGTAGGGCTATAACTCACGGATCTCCCAACCATTACCACCTATTTACGTTCAGTATTTACTATTTAGTCACCTTCACCGCTCAGATCATAGAAAGTGATAGGGCCAGCGGGGAAAGAATTAAGATATGCTTGTGCATCAGGACTTCCTTGTAGAAGAATGCGTCATGCATTCCATGTACATTCCTCACGTGTATTAGTAGGTACCCGTACCTACGAGAGGCTGCAGCTTCGAAGAATCTATCGCCAATCAAAGAAGTAGAACGCACTAATTCTTAATAACTAATTTGAGCTGTGAAACCTTAATGCATTTCCCGTTGAGATCAGTGCATGAAATCTAGTTATTTAACGTAATAGCGTTGGTAATAGCCATGATAGGTAATTGACATTCAAAAATTCGGCCCCACGTAATTCGGTCAAACCTAATCGAATGGCGATTGACACGAACATTTTTTCGAATAGATTGCCTGAGCAGACTGAAAATAATACCACCACGTTGGATTGACATTGTAATTATTTTTTTCAGCCTCCCGCTGCGATGACTTGTTATTGCAGCCACGTGGATGCAATAAAATACATGGCTTCAAATGTAAATTTCACGACGGTCGTGAAAATAGAAGTCCACATGAATAAAGAAATAAAAAAAACTCGAGGTTTGAAAATAGATAAAACGCAAGCCACGATAAGCCTCGCAGAAATTCGAAACAGAAATATCCAACATCTTAGTAATTGGAGACGATGTTTATGGAATAGGTATGGTTTATCCCTTTTGTTTATGTTTACTAGTGCTTCTAATTGATTTCCTGCTCCGCCCACCACCCACCCTTTCATACCACCCGTCTGAATTGTCACATCATCCCTAAAAGGCGACAGCCACGGACAGCTCAAGACGACGAAGAGACAGCCATTGTCTACAAACTTTCTTAGTTTCTAAACCTACAGCCGAGCGAGCAAAACCATCCGATAATTCGGAAATATCAAACTTTTGTCTGGTACAGTCTCCTCTGTATTCCTATTTCCTATTCCCACCTGCTACCCTTGAGTTTGCCAACAAACTGGAACGAGTTTTTTCCTGACGAAAGGTAGCCAAAGCGGCCAGAGCCGTCCGTGCACAATGACAGGTGTCAACGCCGGCTCTGTCAATGCCAAATCATTATCCAGCAGCGAGATAATAGCACGTTGTCACACAACACCAACGGCACATTTAAGTATCCATCCAAAATATCGCCGAGGCCAGGCTATGCAATGCATGCGACTGCGAGTGTGTGTACAGCCCCACCCATCGCGGCGTCGGCGGCGTCGACCCCCGGCGTCGGTGCCGACGTCCCGGCGCTCTGGCATCGATTAGGCGCTCGCACCCTCTCAGCTGGCAGGGACATTGCAGTGTCCCGAACCATTTCCACAGCTCGTGCACCGGCAACTGTATATCGCTGCCCGATGGTCAGCCGCTGGCTTTCGTTATCCAGTAGTATTATTATCCTGCCATGCACCGTAAAACCTGGACTATCTTTATGACCTGTATTTAATTAACCACCCGTGTGTGAAGTAGGAAACTACCCTGAAAACACCTACATTTAGGTCTAACTACTTATACGGAGACTTATAAATCAAATTATCTTGAAATATTGTATGCTCGCTCCATGCGGATACAATTTTATTTTGACGTCGACAAAAGCCCTTTGAAACTAAATAGGAAGGCGGAACCCGGATTGTTATTTATTTCTGTTTGGAAAATGATTTATGTACCTTTATTGGAATTAAAACTATGCAGCTGAAATCGGAAGCGAATCCATATTTCATCGCGTCCCTGCACCATCGACTCATTGCTAATAGATGAGTAATAATAACGTGCAGTTCGGTTCTTTCTCTTGCGCTAACGTGTGTCTGTTTCGCATATCACATCGAGTGAACATCTGCTCGGATGGCTGACAGTTTCGGCCCGAGGGGTGGCATGGCCCGCCGCGTGCCAGCCAGGTGGGACAGAAGGAACGATCGCGAGTCAACAGCCAGAACTCAGCGTGGCTAGTTGCCCTCCACAATGCACCACTACACCACCGCTGTGTGCATTGTGCCTAACAGTCGGTGATTTATTGATACCAAATGTGTAACTAAATGTTTGAATTACAAGTGTAAACTAACCGAAGTGATAAAGGATAATATATATATATATATATATATATATATATAGGGATGGATAATATTGCTGCACAAGTACAGCACTGCACTACACCCTGTCTAATCGAACAGGGAAAAAATAAGAACTAGACTCGAGCTAAGTTTCATTTCTGGAGTGTTGGGGCATTATCAAGGGTTTCAAAATCACGCAAGCTTATTTCTAATGGCTTCTTGCACTTTAGATGCGAATAAATTGATAGCAAATGGGAGTAATATTCAAATCTCCGTCTCGATTATTCGTGTTATCTTTTTAGCCACTTTTCATATTTTAACACAGGACCGTTAAATTGTAATAATATCGCCCACACACACTCATATTTCAATTAAACAAGTTGTTTTTTTCCATAAACGCACTAGTCCATAGAATATTAATTATTCAGTTACCGTTCAACACTACAAAACCCTGACATCTCTACGCTAAAAGGTAAAAAAATCCGGTACCAAATTCTAAGGTTAGCCGAAAACATTCAAAAACAATAAACGTACCCTTCGTCCCGTATTGTCCACTCATCATGGCGTTTATCCTTAGCACACGATCTTATTTAAAACACATGACAGCACTTCTCATTCATCACCGATGTGATTTGAGCGGGTAGATACACTCGCGAGTAACCCTGCCGAGCGGCGACTACCGAGAGAGCATCACACGCGGAGGCGGCAGCTGTCGACTCGCCCACCCGTCGCCTTCCTATGCTAGCAGCCGACTGCCTGATTTTACAGAGTAGACTGCAAGGAAGGGACGTGCCCGTCAGTTGCGCGGGAGGCTGCGCAATCTCCCGCGGTACATATTACCTACCCATCGGGTTGAATGGATGCAAATGATTGGTGTTTTACAGAATCGATGGTTTTTTTTGTCATCTTTGCAAAGACAGAAGTTGATTGTAAATTTTACTTGAATTTAACAGTTTTCTTGCCGTCATTACGGCGAGGTTCATTGTTGAAACTTAAAGTAATCGTTTTGGCGCACTGGTTCTAGACTTTCTCACTAAATCCATGCCTTTCTTTGCAGTTAGGTTTTTGTTAAATTAAAGTCAGGCATATGTAGTAAAAGCACGTACAAGTTCAAAATTTTTGTCTTTTGTAGTTTGTGCCTAGCACCAGTGGGCCCACTTGAACGCATTTACCCCGAGCTTCTTTACGAGATGAAATGATAAATGGTAGACCCACTGTCATTATTATGTGCGCAGGAAGACGCTATCTCCGCTATCTCTAAGGTGCAATTATTTAATTTGTCCTACACAGTGGGCATGGCACCTCTTCCAAGACAGTAGGTAAATCACAATTAAAACTGTGTGGTCAGTGTGTATTTTAAAAACCTTACTAACATTTTCACATTTTGCTTAAGTTCTTCATTAATGAAAAACAATAATCCATTAGCTAATTATGCTGTATGCAAGTTATTTTAAAAAAGTAACATACTCCTAAGAATCCTACTATACACAGTGCACCGTCAGGTAGTAAAAAAATCATGTTCATATTATCAGGAATTTACTATGTACTATTCACAGGCATTTACTACTATGGCAATTTTGGCTGGCCTGCACTGGGCGAGTTTGAAACTTGCTCGATTAAGCCATGCCATCTCTTGGATTTGCCGCAGCTCCGAGCGAGTGCTCCCAACAGAATTCGTGATCACTAGCTGTTAGTGAAGTAATTTGATTTCCAATTGCACCGTCAAAATTATCGGAGTAAGAAAAGTGCTACGGGAATGACCCGAGATCGAGCAACTCTGCGAGTCGAACACACAAAAGTTGCACTGGGGCAAAGTCACATGCCCAGCCGACCATGCAAATAGCGAACTGAGGCAGCCAGTCCAATATGCCATAAGAATATGATCATGATAAAAACATAGTTTGGTAGTATACCATTGAAAATAGATCCTTGATGGAACACCAGATGCTTCATGTTGACGGATCACTTTTTGCAGCTTTACTTTACTTATCTTCTCTCACCAACAGTAATTTCTAGGAATGGGCAATAACCATTACAACCATTCTCTCCTGTAACCAAACACTGTATCACAAGCTTCAAATGCAGTGGTGGCTCATGCGTGTTTCTAGGAGGGTCTGCATTTCAATAAACACAATAATCCCCCCCCCCCCCCCCATGACACAAAAAATGCATTACATTTTCTTGTCGGATACAAAGTTACTGCCGATTATTTGACCATGCCAAAGTAGTTCTTTATTTGAAAATAATTACCCATGATGTTTTGTCGTAAGCATTTGGATTGAATTTTCTCTCAGAACTTTTTTGTTGACACGTAACGTTTTTGTTGATATTGAGGAAAGGTATCACCCTGCCATTAGCCGTAATTTTTAAGTTTGTTAGGTAGGATCAAAGTAGTGAACGAACATGTTTTTTAAAGCCTGCGCATTATTCTCCATTGTGTTATCTGTACTAAAAATCAAATTTTCCATGAAACCAATGCACGAGGAACCAAGCGCTATATCTCGTCCTCTAAGTTCACAAACGTCAGCTTGCCGAGCAGATCGGATGCAGCCCTCCCTCCCTGGCTCACGGGGCTGCTGAAGGGAGCGTTCAAGGACATTCACAGCAGACCAAGCATCATCGGGCTATGAGCGCTGCAGGTCTTGGAGCCTTAATGCGAAACGGGCGGCCGCAAGCACAGAACCTACAAAGCCGATCTTGCTACTGACATGTTGAGGGGAGGTTGATAGTTTGTGCCGCCAGACAAAATGCAGGAAACATGACAGTATTTTATAAACGGAGTGTGGCTTAAGTTAAAATGTTGTTTAGAAACTGAATTTTATATAAAACAATTTATTGCGTTTTTTTTCATTAGTTTGTTTTTATAATTTTTGGTAAAAAAATCCCTCACAAGCCACCTCTGTTCAAACATATATCCTATAAATCGTCTGCTCTCACACCTAGCCCCTGCCAAAGGTCTAGCCTCGCCTGCAGATAAGTCCCATCACTCAGTCTTGAGACTGCTCCTTGGCAGAGTGTCACTTCTTCTTGCTTTTGTCGGAGACAGTGTATTTGTCGTAGGTCTTGGTGGGGTCATAAGGCTCCCAGCGGCTTGCAGGGAAGATGTGCTTGTTACGCTCGTACCAGCTCCGTAGCAGCACTTTTCCAGCGTGGGACTCCTCTTTCTCTACCGACGCATCGCTAGTCAGCCGAACATCGTCGTGTACGTCAAACGTGAACAACGGACCGCTCTTGCCGCGAGCCTAAACAAGAAACGCATATTTATGGCAGCCAGTCAGGCCCTAGAATCTAGTGTCTGGAAGGACTGGGATGGGATTAAGTGTGAAGAATCATATAAAATATTATTATGAATAACTGACAAAATCTCGTAAAAGATCTAGAGTTCCCGAGAGTTTAAACAACAAGTTTCAGTCTTCTCGTGACTTATACTTTAAAATGGCTCCGTAAGACTGAATCAGGCCCATACAACAGAACATATTAAACATTTAGAGTAGATGCATTTTTGTGAACACCTACTGACAAAGTATACAAAAATAACCATGCATTAGAGAACGATATTGGTTTATGGCTACCTTGGTAACGATAAAATCATAGAAGGTGTAGTGGTGCGGCAGAATGAGATCTTCCTTCACATACATTAGCTGGTCAGCCATCACCGTCTTCAGCTCGCTAAACTCTTTCCTTAACAGTTCGAGGCACCGCTGAAGGAATTGGTACATTGAGTTTCCTGCAAGTCAAGGTTATGCACTTTTGTAATCACTTTTTACTGTTTTATTATTATTAACAACACTATAAACCGTCTCAAAAATTGATGCCCAAACGCGGACTCGAACGCGGACTTGACAGGTTGTGACGTGATATAGCGTCACTACAATCAGAGTGACTGTGAGTATTTAAAGCCTCATGGTTCTACTCCTTGGAGAACTGTCATTCTCATCAAATACACTAGAATCGTCTCAAAAAGCCAGTGTCCAAATAGCTCAATGGTTTAGAGCAACACCAGCGATAGGTGGAGATCGGGGTTCGAGTCCACGTTTGGGCATCAATTTTTGAGACGGTCATAGTGTTGTCAATAATAAAATACCCTGCGCATTGCAAGCGTTCGCAATATAAATAAGATTTCATCCTAATACTCTTTGAACTGGCTTGGCCTTTGGTTTCACTATTCATTCATACACTTTTAGATTTATTAAATAATTATAATACAATAATACTATGATAAATTAGCAGTCATACATTTTTTTTTATATTTCTATTTTCTTCCCTCTTTCAGCCATTTTCTTATCATTTTCATATACATCTCATTAATTCCTTCATTTTCCAACTCAAACCAATCCTTACCCAATGTTGTTAGGAAAGAAATATTACCACCAGCACTTCTTTTTGACTTTAGGAAAACCACCATCTGTCATCTTCTACCGTTTTCGCTGATATATTTCTCAATCTTCTCATTCAATTCCGTCCACCCATTATTTTCCTTCCATGTTTGATAAAAATTACACATACAATCCATCCCTGCATACTTGGCTAAGTAAGACTTGGCAAACAAAGTTAGGTAATAAAGATAAACACTCTGAAGATAATATTTACTATATTACATTTGACTAGCTCCAAGCTAGGTCTAAAAAATAAAAAAATGTGTCACCTTTTTTCATTCTGACAGTTCGTCTATGTCCTGAGCCATCCCAGTAACTGAATGTGATGTCGATTTCTTCTTCTTTCAGTGTAGTTTGTTTGCCAGCCCATTCCTGTAAATTTGTCGGGAATTCTGTAGTTCAGATTGTGCTCTCGTAAATCTACTCTGAAAAATTGGCTCCTCTGATTCATTCCAAGCATCACCAACCTGTCTGAGCTCCTCTCTGAGTTGGTTCTCTTCATCTTCTCGTTCTCGATCAGGCAAGAAGCTTGTGTCTACATCAGGATTTTTGCGGATTTTCTTTGAAGGTGGACATAAAAAGGGATTATCTTCTTTCTCTTCTTCATCACTAACATCTGGTTTCTCCACTTCATCTTCTAGATCTTCTTCTTCATCATCACCCATGCTGAATGAGAGTGCTTGAATCTGGAAATTTTGTTTCACGTGCCATAAATAACTACTTATTGCTACATGAATTTGATCATAATTTTTCTGTTGGCAGAATTTTTCTTGAGCTTACTTGCTTCTTTTGCTTGTTCTTCTCAGCTTGTTTTGCCTCAAGTAGCCTGAGCTTTTCTTGTTCCTTTTCGAGTTGCTTTTGTGCAAGTTTTTTCTCTCGTTCTTTAACAATATTTTCTTGCTTTGCTTTCATTTCATTTAATGTCACCAATCCAATAGTTGAGCTCTGGAACAGAATCAATCAATGGTCGTTCCAAATTTAAAGTTTAAGCTTGCCAGGCAGGTTTTCAGGCTAGTCTGGCATCTGGCATAGAATTTAAAACTAATAAACAAATAAATACTGGCTGTTTAATGTGATATGCTGAATTTAGCTATATTCCACACCTTGAGCTGCTGTTCGACAGCATCATAATGTGTGGCAAATTTATTTTCAATATTAGATATCTTCAAGTCATCCTCAATCTTTTTCTTGCGGATCTCATTTTCTTGCTGTGCCAATTCTCGTTTCTTCATCAAATGCATGGCTCGACCAGCCTCACTCGCTGCTCCCTTGTAGTGGGCCATCTTTTATGTTGATATCGTTACTAATAAAAACCTGGCCTAATAACAGATTAGGAGCATCAGAATGATATATTAGCTGAGCAATATTGAAAATGAATACCAAACAAACGTCGGTTATATTGCAGGAAGGCTATGTGCCTGTCATGCGCATGGCAAGTAGGTTATTTTGTTATGGTATCCAGTCAAAACATGCCAATGCATGAACTTAGTAAAGAAAGTAACTCATCAATCACAAAGAGGTCATTAAATAATAATATTTTCAAAACATAACAACATAACAATATAGCAAATAACAATATATTTATAGGTTAGAGCTCTTGCGAATAAATGGCTTCTTAAAGTAACAAATAAACAAAAATGTACGCAAATTTCTTACAATTGCAGTGAACTACGCAGGGCTTATTTTGGCACTAAACGTTCGTGAATATCAAATTCTTTTATAAATCAGTATTTGTTTTCAGCATTAAATCTTCGCCTCTAGTTGGTGTCTGATCAGTTACAGAATAGCCAACTGATATACTGGTGTTATCTAGGGGCTTTCAGCTGTTCTAGGTCTGGAACCATGGACACCAAAATCTGACAGCGTCCCTCTGGCATGATTATAGCACAGTTCTGGCTGGTTCTGGCATAGAAAAAAGATAAATCTTTTTTTATGGTTCTAGTGGTCGTCGGGTAGAGTATATATGAATTAAATCATATAGTATCGATCAAGAGTCAAGTATGGATAATTATTCCAAGAGGAGGAAAACAAATTACCAATTTAGCAAATCAGGCCACAATGCAAGAAAATCCTCACATTTGGAGGTTGGCTTGAAAGGTTTTCTTTCCACATGTAACTTCAGGGAGAAGGAATGCATAAGAGAAACTTATAACCTGCTGAACGAGTATTCCGATAAGATTTACGGAGAAGATCAAGAGGTAAATATCGGAAAATGGCAGCAGCTCGTTTTAGGAATGTCTTTTTATCCCTGCAGTCGCAACCAAAAAACTGGTAACCTGTTTTGGCCGTTATCTTAATGTCTATGCTTACAGCATAATAAGTAGGAACGTTTATCCCTCTTAGTTCAGAGAGACTAATTCCAAACAATGCAAAATTGCAAAATGTGTTAAGTTAAATTGCATGCAAAATTGTGATGTGTTAAGTTGCATGCCAGGAACTCAGATTCTTGCCATAATTGCCCAATAGTCTATAATAGTTGCTTCTTCTAAATTCCTAAAACAGTCCAAATTTTTAGTCACCAATCGTTCTAAATACCTTAATAGAAACCATGTACAACTTGACGATAACAGAGCTGATGATTATTCAATGACTCGGTTTTTATTAAACCGTTGATTAAACCATGGAAAAAATAAAACTATCTATCATGATTCACAACTTACATCAGAATTTGAAGGCCAGTAATATTGTGGTATGATTTCAAATTTACTTGTAAGCCAAATTTGTGAGTTTAGTATAGCAAAATTTCAGTTCAGTTTTTTCAATTTATTTTTTTCATTTGCTCTCCTGCTTTCTTTTATCTTATTCTTCCCACACAAATTATCCAGCTGTTTAGCATGCAACCAAGTTAATCGTGGTTTACCAATTTCGAACCCTGTCTGGCACGATATTTTACTTCAATGTGTTTTTTCTTTGAAGGTTGATAAGCAAACCGCTCCAGCCAAAGCTGATGAGGGCTCTGACGGTGATGATATTCAAACAAGCTTGGGAAAGGAGCTCGCCTCTTTAACAGCTCGAGATGGAGGCAGGAAGCCAGAGATGAGGAAATTCCAGGTTTTGGAGTCAGGCGCCAAGAATATTCTTTTCATTCGGACAACGGTGTGTTAAACATGGCAGCGTGCGTGCTAACCCTTCATAATAAACCTCCATGTGTAACAAATTAAAGGATCAAGATATTAACCCTTTTTCAAACTCATTCTTGCATCTAAAGCAAAGGCCCTTTACTGAAATTGTGATAAGTATTCCAAATTCAATGCAACTACCAATCCTTGTCTTTTATTATTATCAACACTACAATCGTCTCAAAAATTGATGCCCAAACTGGGACACGAACCCCGATCTCCACCTATCGCGGGTGTTGCTCTAAACCATTGAGCTATTTGGACACTGGCTTTTTGAGACGATTTTAGTGTATTTGATGAGAATGATAGTTCTCCAAGGAGTAGAACCATGAGGCTGTGAATACTCGCAGTCACTCTGATTCTAGTGACGCTAGATCACGTCACAACATGTCAAACTCGAATAACTCCAATTTGACGTTGGATTCGTTGCTGTATTAGGATGAAATCTTATTTAAATTACAAACGCTTGCAATGCACGGGGTATTTTATTATTATCAACACTACAAGCGTTCGCAATTTAAATAAGATTTCATCCTAAAACAGATCCTTGTCGTTTACGTTACCTTCTTGGATTTTTCGTAGCTGCTTGATCCGGTTGGCCTTGTACATAGCATTGTCAAAGATATAGAAGACACCAAGAAGCAGAAAGCTCGCTTCATTTTACGTCTGCTACCCATTGAGATAACTTGCAAGGTTAGCAATTTAATTTAAGATTTTATTAAGGTTTGCATGTCCTTGAATCTTCTCTTCATGGTATGCACACTTTTAGGCATTCGTTGAAGACATCAAAGTGAGTGCTGACCCGCTATTGACCAAATACTTCACGGCCGAAGGGAAATCTTTCGCCATTCTGTTCAAGTGAGCAAGAAAATAAGCTACATTTTTAATAGGGCTTTCATTGGCAGTTTGCATCATTACAAGATAGTTGTCATACTGAAATATTTGTAGAACCTTTTGCCATCCGTTTTGTTTAATGTTGATCTGTCCTCAGTTGCCGAAACAACAAGAGCGTGTCGAGAGAAAGGGTAATCGATGAGTTGGCAAAAATAGTTTCGGAGAAGAATCCTGCCAACCGTGTTGACCTGACGCACCCCGAGTTGTCTGTCCTGGTAGAAATTATTCGCAACATGTGCTGCATTTCGGTGCTGCCCGAATATTACCGTTTCAAGAAGTACAACCTGCTGGAGATTGCGGGAATAAAGGAAGTTGCAGCTGGTGGGGATGCTACAGAAGGGACCTCGACTCCAGGAGACAATAAGAATAATGGAGAGAACGTTGATGCTGGTTCCGGCGATGAAGAAGCGAATGTTGACAGTGGAGATGAAAAAGGAAACATGCACAATGATTGATGCTAGTTGAAGCTAGTTTTATTTTGTAACTGTATGCAGACATTTTTCTTTGCACATTATTTGAAAAACAGAGTCAGTTTAATTTATTAATAGATTGATTATTAATGCATAATTGTTGAAGATATGGTCGTTCATCAAACGCAATAGAATTTATACATCTTTTCATATTTTGGTTCAGATTTAGGTCTTATCTTGTTTCAATGAAGATTTAAGGAGGTTATATGAACATGAGATCTGACTCCATCTATTCAAAAACCTTCCTATTATGAACCTTTTAAAATTTTTGACCATCAAGATAATGAAAAGGCGTATCCAACTGGTTGCCCCTATGCTGCCCTGGTATGTGCCCAGTATATGAGAATAAAACATATATTACAGTTTCAATTTTATTTTTGTAACATTTTTGAAAAAATCTTAAAATTCTTTATTCTGTATGTGAGAGTGGATTGTATGTTCAGTCATAAATAAAATCCAAATACAGCAGAAGCAGAAGTACATGATGTGTTGAAGCAATGCTGGGTTGGCAGATTAACTAACTACTGAACAACTGGCAACTTAACTATTGAAAGGTGCACACATTATGTTCTACAAAAAGTTATTAGTTTTCCCAACATCGTAATCAAAGATAATTAAATGGCGCGGTTTCGTTCGTTTCGTTTACTGACTGACGGCTACAGCATGTGACAGCTGGCGAAAAAAAATGCCTCCAAATTCCTGTTGGTAGGTGGCTGGCTGTCAATGTCATCTTTCACTATTAAGTGTTTTATCTGCTAGTTTACTTACGTGAGTAAGAGATAAAATTCAAGAAATATTTCTGCATCTTATTTATATTGAAGATATGGAGCGTATTCTGAGTTTATCTTTATTTTCCTCCTTAAGATATAAATTCTAACCTAACAATTGTTGGTGCTCTTGCTTTTGGCCCCCGTTACTTAAATACCCCGGTCAATGAAAATTTTGTTTGAGAACGTGTCTAAAATATAATAAGCACTTAGAATAGCTGGTTGCAGTCTGGGTACTGTATTAGCCAAAGTTTAATGAAACTAGTTGTTGAATGTCTTAACCACATATTTACGTATGTTCGAGACCAGTATTTTATTCACAGGTGTGACTGGCAACCTGCCGAAGAATGCGTGTCCGTAAGCTTTCTGCTCTTTTTGGGGCAGCTCTCATATTTGGTGGCTGTGTCATATTATACCTTATTATGGATGTATCGCTTTTCCCAACAGAAGTCCGCGAGGAGGTAAACTAAACACTATATTATAAGACAAGCCTCAAACATATTTTTTTGTTGGTACTGTGATATGAAAATGTTTTTTGCTTTTTAGAATAAATGGCTTCACTTTGGAAGTCGTCTTGATCAGACTGAAGAAAACCATAACAAGCAACAGACAGCAATCCGGGAGATAAAAAATGCCAACAATCATATTATTGTTCCCGACAAAAATCGCGGTGGTGAGAAATTGGCCCCTCACACCTTCGAATCAGGCACTTGCAGCCTCCTAATGGACTCTGTGCCCAGCTCTGATATTCAAGTAGGTTTTGGATTTGGGATTCATTGTTTTAGCAAACTGAGATTCGTCAATGTAGCATAGGCAGTTAAAAGTGTTCCAAATTACATGTGTTACTTTTTTGCAGATGCTTGATGTTTACAAGGAGTTAAAGTTTGACAACTTGGATGGAGGTGTGTGGAAACAAGGCTGGAACTTGGAATACGAAACTATTCAATGGACGGACACCAACAAACTTCGAGTGTTTGTTGTCCCACATTCTCATAACGATCCTGGTAAAATCATTTGTGCCGTACCTACAGTCAAATATAAAAATTTGGTTTTTTTAAAACAAAAGTAAAAAATTAAAATTAAATGTACCAAGTTTGAAGTTTTATTTTCTTATAAAAACTGCATTGCCTACAATCATTATTTGAAACTCATGTTTAATTGGTTTCTCCAATTATCTGTTTTTCAGGCTGGATTAAGACATTTGAGGAGTATTATGGAACGCAAACTCGAAACATCTTGAATAACATGGTTATCAAACTGAAAGAGGATGTGAGAAGAAAGTTTATTTGGGCTGAGATCAGTTACTTTGCGTTGTGGTGGGACGAAATTAAGTCTGATGTTAAGGATGATGTAAAAAAGTAAGTATTACTAAACATTAAAAAAAAATTGTATATAAATGCTTGTGGTTTCTTGTTTATTCGGCTTTCATGCAAAGCTGAACTATTAGTTGCTCAATTTATATTAAGATAAAAAAATTCTAATCTAAATATACCCAGAATGAGAGATAAGTGGACCAGCAAATGTAAAAGTCTGTGCTCGATTGCAGGCTAGTTGCTAACGGACAGCTGGAGATTGTTGCGGGGGGTTGGGTGATGCCTGATGAAGCAAACTCTCACTACTTTGGGGTGATCAACCAGTTACTAGAAGGCCACCAGTGGCTGCAGGCTCATCTTGGTATCAAACCCGTCAGCAGCTGGGCCATCGACCCTTTCGGCGAGTCCCCAACCATGCCATTCATACTCAACAGAGCAGGACTTAAGAATCTGCTCATACAGCGAACACATTACTCGGTGAAAAAGCATTTGGCTCGTGAGAAGAGTCTGGAGTTCCGCTGGCGACAGCTTTGGGGTGAGAATTATATCCCTTTTCTTTATATCAAATAACTGCAAGCTCAATTTTACTATAAAAACACACATTTCTTTACTCACTTGAAATTGTATTCTATTTTGGAAGAAAGTAACCAAATAATAAAATGTCCTGACAATTATAAGCATTTGCAATTTAAAAATGTTTTCACATACTAACTGACAACATTTTATGATCCCAAATGTTTTTTAGCTGAACTCAACGAAATGTTGAGAAACTACAATTCTAATTTAACAATTTCTGTTGTGTCTACTAGATGGGACCGGCTCGACAGATCTGTTCACTCACATGATGCCGTTCTACAGCTACGACATCCCCCACACTTGTGGACCCGATCCCAAGATCTGTTGTCAGTTTGATTTCCGCCGGCTGCCTGGTTATGGCATGTCTTGCCCGTGGAAAGTCTCTCCGCAAGCCATCACGAACAAGAACGTTGCTTACCGGTGAGCTTCTAGCATCCTTTCATCTGGAAGCTTATCACTGTAACTTTTCATTTTGATTCCACATTTTTCATTTTGATGTAAATTCTTTACAAGTTAGCATTCTGACATGTGTTAGAAAAGACAGCTCAATATAATGCATGCATCATTCGATTCCAGAGCGGAGTTACTGCTTGACCAATACCGGAAGAAGTCTCAGCTTTACCGAACCAACGTAGTCCTTGCTCCTCTGGGAGACGACTTTCGATACGACCAGGCATCCGAGTGGGATGCACAGTACAACAACTACCAGAAGATCTTCGACTATTTGAATGGCAATCCTAGCTTGCACGTTGAGGTAGATTAACGTTATTCCTTGGTGGATTGCTGTGTATTGCATCGGCAAATGCAGTGATTTATACTTCTCATCGTTCGATTTTATTTGCTAAGCCAGTTCTGAAGTGAACAAAATTGTTCCCTCACTTATAGATCCAGTTCGGCACCTTGACCGATTACTTCACGGCCGTTCGTTCGGAGATGCAGCCGGAGAGCTTTCCAACATTGACAGGAGATTTCTTCACATATGCTGATCGTGATGACCATTACTGGAGCGGGTATTTCACTTCTCGACCTTTCCACAAGCGCATGGATCGCGTACTCATTGGCTACCTCAGGTAAATGTAGATCTTCTACGAGCTGTTTCCACAGGTGAAAAATCACTCCTTTCAAATACAGTTACTCATAATAAGGCAATCTTTGCAGGGCCGCTGAGATAATATTCTCACTGGCGTGGGGAACTAAAGCTAACTCAAACTGGCTGCTTGGTGCCGAGTGGGGCCTGACCAAGCTGCTCAGCGATGCCCGTCAAAGTCTCGGCTTGTTCCAACACCACGATGGCGTTGCTGGTACTGCGCGCGATCACGTTATGGAAGACTACGCTCGCAAGTACGATCTATCGCGATGATCACGTCTCTGTGCTCCAAAACACTGTTATATTACTTAAATTGTCATCTGTTCTAGGATGACCGAGGCAATTAAAGGAACGCAGCATGTGATTCAACAATGTGCACACTTTATTCTCACTCCATCACAGGTATAATATTTTTGAAGTTTTTCTAATATATCATGGTTTAAATTAAAGTGACATGTTTGTAAGAAAGTTACTTTGTATCAGTTAAAAAAAAACATATGTGTTCTGCATGTAGCAGTTACAACCCTGGTCGTGAGGTTTATAGTTACCTGCAGGTCTCTCTCTCTATTGTAACCCCATTTGGTATTGTGTTCCAGACGAGCTATGACCCAATGCCCGAGGGCGTGTTCTTTGACCTGGACGACATGCGCAAGCGTCACAACAGCCTGCCAGAAAAGACAACGCTGAACCTTGGAGAGGGGCTCGAGTCGCGCAAGGTAGTGCTGTTCAACCAGCAGGCGCATCGACGGCAAGAGCTGGTCACGATCCGTGTGTCCATGCCTCAAGTCAAGGTGCGGGCAAGAAGCTATCATATTTTCTGCTTTGATTTCAATGTGACTGTGTGACCGACACACTTAAGCGGAAACCATCATCCAAGAGGCTTGTGTTTCAGTTTAACAAAAAATATATCCTTTGTCCAGATCTTTTTAATTTTTTGGTTTAGAAGGATAGATCTGACGGCATTTTCGACTAGCCTGCACCAGGGCGGGCATGAAAAGTGCTCGATGACGTCATGCTCTCCACCTAGTTTGCACCAGCTCTGCATGAGAGTGCTCCTACCTAAATTCTGGGTCCATACCTTTCAGTGCAATCATTTGTTTTTCAATTGCACTGACAAATTCTCGGATCAAGAAAAGTCATTTCAAGAACAGTCATTTCAAATGCAACAGACATTTATATATTTTGCCAATGCTTAAATTGCAAAACCTGTATGAGTAAAGGTTTTCCCAAAATCTTACCTCATCCTTTGAGATCTAAGCCATTACACTTCTGTCTGCTGTCGCAGGTGGTGACGGCGGCAGGGCTGCCGATTGCCTCGCAAACGAGCCCCATATTCCTGCACTCTACGGCTGCGGCCAGCACGACCAGCTTCGACCTGTCATTTGTCGCTGACGTTCCTGCACTCGGGCTCGCTACGTACTTTGTGCAGGCGTCCACGCCCGAGGAGCATCGAATGTGAGTTCTTATGGCTTTGTCGGGGGCATATTATAACTGTGTGACTTATACTTGGGCAGTATGCCCATTTTTTGTGGTTTTTCTTGGGCTGCTCTCATGTAATTGGACAAAGCTTGCCATCTCAAAAATAGCTAGTTATGCAGATTTTGAGAAATCTTATTCAAACAACTGTTAATGCATATATATAGCTGATGGGGTTTAAAGATATTATTTTATGAAAACATTGTCTTTGATATTCTGCTATGATTACCATGTTATGCTATGTTAACCATGACTGGTCTTGGCATCAATCATAAATGATGGCTTGCATGAAATTACTCGGTTCTGGAATGTGATCGATCCTGCACTCTCTCTCCAGCACAAACACGCTGTCCAACGTGAAGGTGATGAACTGGATGGGCGACTCCCCGACCATCGATGGCTTCCAGGTGGAGCTTGTTGAGGAGCCCACCGACTTCTCCATCTCCAACGCCCACCTGACGATTACGTTTACAAAGTACGGACTTCTGAAGGCGGTGCGGCTCATCAAGGAGGCTGTGGTATACCCCGTTCATATGGACTTTGCCAAGTGAGTATGCTAAATTTTTTAGAAAAGAGACTAAGTTTTGGGCCAGTAGTTGATATTAGTGTTTCTAAAAATGAATTTTTTGTGAGGAATTACAAAAAAAAAGATATGTTAGTCACTCTTAATTAATCAACAATGGTTTTAGTGATTTTTACTAAAAGTTATAAGTATAGAAAGCTCCTAAAAGTTTTAGAGGTGCGAATTTGAGCAGTGCAGTAGTTTGCTTTAAAACATTGATATTTGGAGCAATTCTAACCTTAAAATGTACTCCGTGCACTAAGACTGAGAAAAAAAATATTATTAGAACTGTCGGTAATAATGGGGGACTAAGAAATCTGAACAAAATATGACATTGGATAACGTACTTGGACCTACAAAACAGTTTAAAAATGAAGCCCCCATTATTCAGGTTCAAATAAAGAGACATTTAATTCTCTGAGGGGTGAGGTATCAAAATTTTCTTTGATTAAAAACAGTATCTTCTTAAATAACGATTCAATTTTAATTAAAATATGTGTCTCTCTTGTGTGTTTATCCAAATTTACTTTTTAGACCTTTCAAAATGCCAGTTAAGCTTTGAAATACAATTTTGTCCTGAAACCTTCCTTAGACCTTTTTTTTAATTTAAACAAGGTTTTGTGAAATAGGCCTTTGAATCCTGTTGGCTGACCCTTCACCGAATCTTTGTGTTGCGGTGCAGGTATTCGGCGAGACCGGGCCATGAACGCAGCGGGGCATACTTGTTCCTGCCTGACGGTGAAGCAGAGATGGTGCCGGTGGATGTACCACTTGTGATCGTCGTAGACGGCCCGCTCCTTGCGTACGCCAAGGTGTACCTGCCCAACCTGCAGCAAACGATCGCACTCCACAACACCCCAGGTAGCTTGCAATGGGTTGACCTAGAGCTGGATGTCCCAGCAGCCAATCTACAGATTGGATTCGTTGTGCTGTTATTCTGTTAATGTCAATTCATGTATCTTGAAACTTGTTTCTATCCGAAAATCTTCTCTTGGGATTTAATTTTTTTTTTATTATACTAGGTTTCTCAGATCTTGAAACCTTTGTAAAATGTAAATGATCAATGTCACTGAAACTTTGTTTAAGTCGAGGGTTGAAAAAAGGAGCTCAAAAAAGAGAATTTTGAATTTTATATCCTCAAGTTTCTTTCTTGTTTATGCATTAAGGTGCCGACAGCTTGGGCATCGAGATACAAAACCTTGTCGACATTCGCGCCGAAAACAACTACGAGCTCGTTATGCGACTTTCCAGTAATCTCAAGAACGGCGACGAGTTCTTCACCGACCTGAACGGTCTTCAGGTAACTAATTCACCAAACATTGTTCCTTTATGTTTGTTCGTATTTTCGTATAGTTCGAATGAGCAAATCCTGTGCTAATTGTATTTCTACAGATGGTTCGACGGAAACGATTCCCCAAACTGCCGCTGCAAGCAAACTATTACCCTTTACCGAAAATGGCGTACATTGAAGATGGCGTGTCAAGGTTGACTTTAATAACAGGCCAACCTCAAGGCATGGCAGCACTGAAAGAAGGACAGTTAGAGGTCGGTGTGTAACACAAATGCCATAAACAGGCCATTAAATCAACCAAATGTCTGACCTAGCCTGGTTTGCTCTGCATTCTGTATTAAGTTTATTTTATTTCTGTAGATAATGCAGGACCGAAGACTGAATCAAGATGACAACCGAGGTTTGGGTCAGGGAGTCGTCGATAACCTGCCAACCATGGTGATATACAGGCTGCTAATCGAGCGAAAGGTGCATAACTGCCAAGTAAGTAAAAATAAATTAATCTAAAATTGCCACTTACACAGTTCAACAAGGATTTGGGAACCTGATAGTAAAAATACTTCACTAACAAGAATTTAAATTATTTTAAGTTCCACTCATATCACTGTGGCTCACTTTTATATTGCAACAGCACATGCTGTTGAACTAGAACTGTAAGTGTGGCACACTCAACAGGATGTGATTACACATCTGACACCAGCACTGCGATTCTAGGATTTTTTCTCGATGTCGACATCTAGCTAGAGATCGAGAACTACCGAGATTATTGACCGATAATTGTCGTGCGATTCTGAGACAGTGAAACGCAGATGACGGTCGAGTTTGTTCTCGATCGCCGAGACCCAGCCATTTAGAGTTCTCGACACAGAATTGTTCGCAGGATTCCCCGGTGATTCGGATTTGTTTACTTTGCCCATGTTGTTTAATGATTAGTTGTGATGATTTCGGTTTAACGATGCGTCAGCTTATTGGCATTGCGCTTCGAAAATAATTTTAAAATTATAAAACTATAAAATACCATACAATACCATACAATATCAAGATGAATCAAGTGGCTATTTTTCATCTCGCTAGCCAAGACACCAACAATATTTTTGATACTTTACTATACTAAAAAAACACTTTCAAATCATCGTGAAAAAGACGTAGCGGGATGTAAACCTGAATTTGACCAATATAAGCCAATTCCACACGTTTTCCCTTCAGTTCTGGAGATTTTGAAAAGAATTTGACATTGACGTTGACTTTGACGTTTGAATAGCCTATGTTCACTGCCGAAAAGATAACTTTAAGAATTCGTTCACCTTGCTGTGGTTAAAAAACAAAACAAATGAATACATCTGTCACTCTTTTTGCAAAATGATTTATATTTTACGTAAAACGATCGCAAATAAAAGCGTTTGCGCTCAATTTCTTCAATAACTTCATAAGGCGTGCATGAAAAATACTATCGAGATGCTGCGGGTGAGTAAAAGCCAAGTTTGGCAACACTTAAAAATCGAGCTGAATCGAAAGGCTCTGATTCTGCTTGCCAGCCGAGGTGCAAACATAATTATCAACATTTCGCCAATAAAACGCTTTCAAATCGCCGTCAAAATGTCGTCAAGCAATGTAAAACGGAATTCTGAACCGATTGAGCCCAACTCGACGCGTTTTTGAGCAAATTTCGCAATTTCTATAAGGAGTTTGCTGGAATGTTACCCCAGGCTGAGAGCTCAGTCGGTAAAGTAGTTTTAACGGTAAACGCCACTTGTCGATCGGCGTAGCTTTAGATCGAGAACTTGATAAAATCCTAGAATCGCACTGCAGATCTGTTCCATATGATATGCTAGCCAATTGGACAGCTAACCCTGTCTCTTTTGCAGGGCTCTGCAGATGGACACCCCGCTGGCGCTCCGTCATTGTCTGCTCATCTTGCGGCCGACTCCCTGATGTCTCCCCTCCTGCGACTGATCTGGTCGGGCGATTCCCCAGACGAGCTAGACGCTACGTTCTCGCCCATCACTGCTGAACAGGGACACGATGTTGACTTGCTGCTGCTACGCGCATTCCCCGAACCATCTGCCGTAACCGCTGGGTTCATACTGCACAAGCAGCACGTCGATGGGTGCTATCAGCCTCGCATCGTTCACAGGCTCAACGGGGGAACGGTTAGAACCAGCTTTTATTATAGGCCTTTTGCGAATGGTTACCCACATTGATTTTTCACAGCAACACATTTCCATATTTTTCTCTTTTTTTTCTTCAGTCAGTTATCTTTTACTAGTCTCTGATAGGCTTAAATTCAGTGTACTGAAGTATCCAAATTATTTTTGAATTCCAGTTTCAATTGCCTTGGGACCCTGGGCTAGGAACTTTTTTTAACATTTTTTTCCTTATAGTCATTCTAAAATAGCTTTTTAGAAATACACCTGAAAAATGGCAGATATTTTATAGTTATCTTCTGTTTCAGGTAAACGTGAGTGAGTTGTTCCCGACGCAGTTTGGCTCTTCGATGACTCGTAGCAGCCTCACATTCATCCACTCTGATGGACCAACCGTGAAGAAGACCGAGCCCCAAGCCCTTTGCGCCAATGACATGAACGCATACACATTCTCCAGGTAGCCTTTGTGGCCACCCCAAAGGCAATCGCCCTTTGCACCCCATTGAGTTTAGCACATTGTGTTTTGAACCAAGATGCTGGTTAAGAGAGAGCGATGTCATTGACCTGGTGGCAAGAAGTTGAGACGGAGTTGGCAGTATTCTAAACCACACATTTGGATGCACTTTTTTCTGTTCTTGTTTTTGCCTGCATACAAACAAAACAGAATAACAAATTTTGCTAGTAAGTTGTTAACTTCATTCTCTCTTTTTATAATGGATTTGAAGTAACCTTAACTGGAACACCAAAGTAGCACACATTTCAAAATATTTCTTGCGATGTGGAAATTCTTCAGATCTGCAGACCAAGATTATTAACAAAATACAATCTTTGGATGTGTTGAATGCTTCCACAAATACCAATTTGATTATACACGGTAGGCAATGGTATCTTAGGTGTGTTCTCTCACTGGCCGGACGTAACAAAATGTCGACGGCAACTGGAACGTAAAAGGGGTAAAGACCCAAAAAAATATCGATGCTTTGCTCAAATATACTTGATGTTCCAATATCCTTATTTGTTGTTTTAAATAGATTTTTCTGTGTTATGCACCACCTATTCGTACACATAGACAGCTGGATGCGTTTATATTAGTCAAATCCAGATATTATGTAGGTATATCGTACATTTTTCTTATGATATTACCTCAGAGTAAGGAATCTTACTAAGGAATCGTAACGAATCGTACTCTGAAGTAGTAGCTGTGGTTTCGCTGCATTCTCAGTAGATTTTCGAGCGTTTTGCCAATGAATGGAAACGAGTGTTGTGAGAACAATCAATTTGGAGGATTTTGTTCGTGGTCAGTTCCTTGCACTTTGAACAATATTTTAAATCCAGTGCAATATTCAGATAATTATATTTATGGCGATATTAGTACCCATGTGCGAACTGGGAACTGAATTGATAGACTTCTGTTGCACGTTTCACTCTTCTAAAATTCTATAAAATAGATCTTCAATAAATGCCAACATACTTTTTTCTACATGGGAAAAATTGGCTTTGTTTCTCCCTGCAACACAAAGATTTAATTAAATATCTATGTTACCCAACCAATGTCCTTTTTCTCCAAACTCTTGAACAATTTTACTATCTTTAAAATTTAATCATGCTATTGATATTTTATGCCTAAGAACAAAAAGCGTTGGGATAAAATTCCTGATTACAGTCTTAATTAGGTTTTAAACCTAAAGTAATGAATAGAAATTGTATATGGTGTATAGGTATTTATTTATATATCATAATTAAACAAATAGACAATAACTAGTAAAATATACAGTACAAATACTATGAGAATCGACTTTGTTGTTATTCCGGATAAAATCCAGTGACCTCTTTGATAACTTTAGCCTCCTCCTGCTTCCCCATCACCTGGTACTCTTGAAACTCCATCGTGAACGAAGCCATGCCAGATGTTATCGTCCGCAAGTCGGTTGAGTATCCTAACAACTCCGCCAACGGCGCCATTGCAGAAAGAATCTTGGTGTCGCCGCGGTTAGAGATATTTTGGATGGCAGCTCGACGCCGGGCTACGTCTGCCAGGACAATGGAGAGCTTTTCGGAGGTGGTTGCAACCTCCAGGTGCATGATGGGTTCACGAAGGTTCGTGCCTGCTAACGTGAACATCTTGCGCAGGCACTGGCTCACCGCTGATGCCACGATCGTGTCTGAAGTACCGCGCCCCACTTCCAGCCAATGCAGCATTACCGAGACATCGGTCATCTGGAAATATAGCCCTGATCCATAAAACGCAAAAAAAATAATGGGACTTCAGTTTCTCTGTATTTCCTTCAAATAATAATAGCAGGGAATTCAAACATTGTAATCAATGCTAACAACGGACCAATAAATATATTTATAAATATGAATGTCGTCTCTCAAATAAAAACTATTCTGTGGACTTAACGTATCCGCAGACCCAGAAAACCCTTAAAATGCTGCACTTACTGGGCAGTTCAGCTTTGGTCCATGGGCCAGAGCCATTTCGATTCCATTTTTGATAGCCTGCAAATTCCTGGGATGTATTGCTGCCAGGTTGGCAGCACTGTCAGGATGTCTGTCCATCAGTAAAACCTCCTTCTCATTGCCCTTGCCTTCATTGTCCCAAGCCGATAACGTCACTTTCACGCTGTGCTTGGTCGATCCTATCCTGTGGCTTGATTCGATGCTATCTTTCACTTTGCCTTGCAGCGCTTCTTTGTACGCTATTTGCAGCGGTCCCAGCTCAACCTCTATCTTGTATTCAGACATTAAACGATTCTTAATGATTTCTAAATGCAATTCACCCATTCCAGCCAAGACAGTTTGACCCGTTTCAGAGTTTTGTGAAACTTGCAGGCTTGGATCTTCTCTTTGAAGTTCTATTAATGCTTGCTCCAGCTGAGTTTGTAGGGCCTGAGTTGGAGGTTCGATCGAACACCAAAAAACAGGGATAGGAACTTTGGCCGCAAACCCAAAAGTGTGGTCGTCGTCCTCGTCGTTACTAGGTGTCTGTCTGTGTTCGGCTAGCAACTTTTTGGCTTTGTTTGCTGCCGTCAGATTGTTCGTTACCAAGTCACCAGACATAGTGTGTTTAAGACCCGACAAAACCGTGATGTTGCCAGCAAATACTTCGTTGACTTCAGCAGATTCTTCAGCATATGGAACCATTATCTTGACAGTCTGCTCAGACTTCTGTTGCGTAATATTGTACATTTTTTGGCCCTAAAAGCAAAATCATTCTTACTATAGTTCAAAAATATTTTTTGGTTAAGAAGAAAATTCAATTAATATCATTAACTTACTTTTATCATACTTCCTGAGTAAACACGAAAGAAGGTAAGCAGTCGCTTCTGATCATCGTGTATTACTTTAAAAGCCCGAGCACATAGATTGTTTTCAAAGTATCGTGCCAATTGATCCACTCGTTCATTAGGTGCTGGTAGAAACTTGACAACCGCATCCATCAACGGCTGAACACCAAGATTCTTGTAAGAGCTTCCACAGAGAACAGGGATCCCGGTTCTAGCCAAAGTAACTCGTCGCAACGAAGCTGACAAAACAGATGCGTCCACCTTATCCAGACTTTCTTCTCTGATAACCAGCTCGGCCAGGTGGTTATCCAAGTCGGACAAACCATCGACAAGTAGTTGCCGGCTCTTCATAGCATCGTCCCATAGCTTTCCGTGATCTTCCGTCAATCTAGCCGAGGTGAAGGTACGTCCTTGATCGGCTGGGTTCCATATGGTTTGTTCCATTGTCAGTAAATCTACCAGTCCAACGAGATCTTTTTTTGTACTGTGGACTGGCAGCTGAATAGCAAATGGACGTATTCGAAGTTTAGATTCAAGAGTGTCTAGGCACAGCTGTAAGCTGCTATCTTTTCGATCCATCTTGTTGCAGTAAATTATTCGTGGTAGAGAATATCGCTCTGCCTGATTCCACACAGTCACAGTTTGGGCTTCTACTCCTAGAACCACAAGAATTGTTTTAATATTTCACCAAAATGTTATTTTTTTGTTTAAAAACAAGCTGATATCTATTTTATCATATTTATCATAAAGCTGTATGATTAACTGTAAAACACTGAGTGTAATTTATTAGTGTTCATGATAATAAAATACTTCGGAGGGTTTTGTACTTCTTTCACAGCAATTAGTCTTGTGAAAAAATCTTGGTTTTTTATTTTTAATTTGTTGCAGTGCAATGGTGGCTTAATGGCCTCTACTGTACAAAAAACTCTGTACTCCACTGTTGGGGGTGCAGAAAAGGCAGGCCGGGAGATGCCGGCGATCTAGGAATTAAGTTGGCAACTCATTCTTCCGCAGTAAATTGCAAGAAATGCCAAAAAATACATTTTTGTTGCAAACATTTTTTCTACTTGCTAGGAATCTAAATTTAGCCAGCTGATTCACGATTGTACGTGGAGTAGGCTAGGAAATAAGTATTTATTAGGAAGCTAGGCCATGTGTTCCCTTGTACACCAGAAATGGAAAAAAACTGAACAAGGAAATTTTCTAATGATTGTAAAAAAATTATATAAAACTATAGCATTTCAGCTAAATTGTGTTTCTAAAAAAACTTTCACTAAAATTCACAATGTGGGGAGTATCGTTTTGGGTATAGGCTCGATTTTAGGTCAACTAACGACCTAGCCGAAGACCAGAAGGTCGGTCACACCAGACATGTCGGGCTCCCTTCCCTCCAGCCCGAACCTATCCGACCACGCAATTGGTGGTCTCCCAAGCAAATATTTCCCGTGCTTAACACTTCTAAGATCTGATATCAAAGCCCATGCAGGGCAGTATAAATCCATTCACCCGGTGGAAACCGGTCCGATAGACACGACTGAAATAGGCTCGATTTTATTTTATCAGTATTTTCCAATGTTGTGATGGCAATGTCCACAAAAAGAAATATTGTCTTCTATCATGAGCAGTCATCATTATCTTAGAATAGTGCATCACTAAAGTAACACCGTCACTTTAGAATTTTGGTTATGTTGTCACCCGTTATCTCGGAAATAACGCCTGGCAACTCATTCGAAATTGTACAATATTATGCTACGTTTCTTGATACTCAAAGGCTGAAATGTACCTGCTGAGCTGTCCAGTACAACGATGGCACCGTCAATCACGCTGAGAGTCTGTTCCACCTCCATTGTGAAGTCGATGTGACCAGGCGTATCCACCAAATTGAAGCAGTAATTTTTCCATGGGAAGGCGACAGTTACAGAGGCTATTGTTATTCCTAGAAGGTATAATATAAAGCATTAATGATGGCTCTTGCCGTAACCATGATTTAAAAAAATATATAGATTATTAATTAGTACTCATAACTGTTGCTACCTCGCAATCTCTCCTCATCCATGAAATCGGTAACCGTGTTACCATGATGAACTTCCCCCATGCTTCGTATTGTTCCGGCATAGAAAAGCATCCGCTCTGTAGTTGTTGTTTTGCCTAGACCAGGAGATCAATGAGAAAAGAAACACATTAGAAATTGTTAACATACCTTAGTATATTCCACAACTTATTCTCCTAATTCATAGTATACCTGCATCGATGTGAGCCAATATACCAATGTTTCTGATTTGTGAAACAACATCATTGTTTAGTTTAGTTGCCTGCGTTTGAGAATAATACCTGTAACATTGTGTAAATTTCAGTTTAAAGCGCATCAACCTTCTCATCGCGGTTCGGTCAAAGGAAGCACGTGTTGGGTTTGCCCTTGGGCCTTGAACATTTTGACAGAACTATACACACGTCTTGGGTGCGGCAACTTGGCAGGTCCACGGCCTGATCGAATGTCGTGGATTCAGACACAATTACAGGCTTTGTACATTTCGACTGCACCTGTAGTTTGCGGACTGGTGAATCAGAGCCGCATTTGTCGCCAAATTCTAGTTAATTATGGAGCCGTATGATGTGATAGTTAATCAACCTGTCGTTATAGACAATGTAAGTCCAAAAAACAGCGTACGAGAATGATTTCTGTCTTATTTTGCATATTTTAGGTGGTCATTAACCTGTCAAAGGGCTGTAATAATTGACACTCCCACTATTTCGCTATACATAATATTTTTTCCATGGTTTTATTTTAACACATATTTAATAAGCGTTAAGTCTATAATATATATTTTAAATCCTGTAGGGTTCAGGAGTTATCAAAGCTGGATTTGCTGGGGATCAAGTTCCAAAATGCCGATTCGCCAACTAGTAAGTGCAAAACCAGAAAAATGAGTTTGGTCTGTCAACTAGCCCAATGCCACAACAGCATCTACACAACAGTACAGAAGAGATCAGATATTAAAGTATGGTTTCTACATTTACAGTATCGGCCGACCGAAACATGTTCGAGTCATGGCAGGTGCACTCGAGGGCGACCTTTTTGTGGGACCCAAAGCGGATGAACACCGAGGCCTGCTTAGTATTCAATATCCGATGGAACACGGAATTGTGACTGACTGGAATGACATGGAACGAATCTGGCAATATATTTACAGCAAAGACCAACTATCTACCTTTTCCGAAGAACATCCAGTTCTCCTAACCGAGGCCCCCCTAAACCCTCGACGGAACAGAGAAAAGTCTGCCGAAATCTTTTTCGAGACACTCAATGTGCCTGCACTGTTTGTGTCGATGCAAGCCGTTCTCAGCTTGTATGCTACAGGCCGCACAACCGGAGTGGTCTTAGATGCGGGGGATGGTGTTACTCATGCCGTTCCCATCTACGAGGGCTTTGCCATGCCCCACAGCATAATGCGGGTGGATGTCGCAGGGCGGGACGTGACTAGATATCTTAGGTAAAATTAAACACACATCTTTTGGAGTAGATTGACTAACAGCTGGTAAAGAGGAATTGTGATCTTATAGGTTTCTAATCTGTTAATTATTGTAAATGTTGGGAATAATAGAGGGGGAAAATGTGGAGTGCCACCAATATTTTGTGGATGAGAAGGGTTTTTTCATAACCTTACACAGATTTTCAACAAAGTAACTTCAAGTTTGACTTATGATGAGACCAATGAATAACTAGGGGTAAGATAAATTAATTTGTGTCAATAATAATGAACAGGAAGATTGTTTTTAGACTCATGTCTACTTGATGTAACCTTAGCACTAGTTTAAACTAAAACTATTTGAACTGGGTTTTGAATGCTAACTAAATTTTCCAACGTTTCGTAACTTGTACCAGTTACTTTTTCAAGGGCAGTTCTCTTGAGTCTTCTTCAGTCAACAGAAAGATTGTCTCTTACTAATGCTTTTTCTTTCCACCTTTAGACTTTTGTTACGAAAGGAGGGAGTCAATTTCCGCACAACAGCCGAGTTTGAAATTGTGAGGACTATCAAAGAGAAGGCGTGTTACCTCTCGAGTAATATCCAGAAGGAGGAAACTGTGGAAACAGAGAAATATCAGTACACTCTGCCCGACGGTAGCACTCTAGCGGTAAGCTAATTGAGAAAGCTTCCCAATTGCATTGCTTGCACTTTGCTTTGGCGAGTGAAGTTCACTCTTTTGTTTTGTTTCAGGTTGGCCCTGCCAGATTCCGAGCACCTGAAGTGCTTTTCAGACCAGACCTCATCGGAGAAGAATACGACGGCATCCATGATGTTCTGCTGTATTCGATTCAGAAGTCCGACCTTGATCTGCGCAAAGTGTTGTTTCAAAACATTGTTTTGTCTGGAGGGTCCACATTATTCAAAGGATTCGGAGACCGACTTTTGAGTGAAATCAGAAAACATTGTCCCAAGGAAATGAAAATTAGGGTAAGTTAGTGGTGTCGTGCATCTTAACATGAAGGTGAGCTTGGTATCAGTTCAGTAGAGAATTATAATAGTTGTTAAGATCAGGTTAACGTTACTGACATTCTAGTGTTAATAGCTACATTTGCTTCCAGATATCGGCACCACAGGAGCGGCTGTACTCAACGTGGATCGGAGGTTCAATTTTGGCATCGCTAGACACTTTTAAGAAAATGTGGGTGTCCAAAAGAGAGTACGAGGAAGAAGGCCAGCGGGCGATCCACAGGAAAACGTTTTGAAGCGGCCATTCTTGGTCTATCTCTCAGTGTGTCTTTCTTTGCAAATTTGGGCTTTGGTTGACTTGGCTGACTGTAAAATTGATTTATGGCAGCTTCGCATATCTGTCGCGCTTTCTTCATTTCATGCAACGGCAGCAAACACCAAATGCACCTCTCTAAATGCTAATTGGCCCAGGGCTTTTGTAAGCTTTATATTTTATTGAACCTTTAATCATGCTATGGAATATACTTGTAGAAATTTATAACAAACAAATCAGTCAGCAAGATGGCCTTTGTTCAGATCTGCTAATAAATGACGAGCGTTATTGTAAACAGGATTTCCTCGATACTTTAAGACACCTCGGTGATAAGTTCTTGAACGTGCGTAAAGGAAAAAATAGGTAGGTAGTTAACCTTCTCTGTAGTTTTATCACATTTTATTTAATGTTTTTACATTTTCTTTTCCTTGCGGTCTATTTAGGAATGATATTGTGCGGATCACATTCGCCGACGTTTATTTAATAATTTATAAAAAAAATCATTGCCGACACTAGTGAAAGTGGCTGCTTGACGTGAGCACAAGTCACCTGTGACGACATTCCAAGCCGGCAAGTGCAACAATCGAAGCCTGTGGTTAATGTTTTGGCAATGCTTTCGTTGATTTGTTTGCGGCTTGGCGGCTTGTTTCCAACTGCTGTAGGCTAGACATTGTTTGAGAACTCCAACCAAAATTCAACTTGACAGCTCTTGCCGCAGCTGCCATTCTAAGCTGCCGAGTTGTACAAAAATGTACCTCGACAATGTATCCAACCTACTGCTGTTTGCACGTGCTTTAATTTTGACATTTCTAGTATGGATAGATAGTATCAACCTTACGTCACAAGTACACAAAACATAAAACAATTTTACTCGGCCATCTGGTATGGGACATTGAAGACCGAAAAGCTAATAGTAATTTATTAATGATTTAATCTACATGAAGAATGTGAAAGGTAATTTGCTTATAAAATAAACCACATTAAACCTTTTTTTTGGTCTAGTTATTTTGTAAAAATGACAAGATCTTTCTATTGTTATTTTCTTTCAGATAGAATTTCTTTTTTTGACAGCTGTTACGTAGCCTAGTTTTTTGTCTATGTAGAAGCAGAAAGTAATTAGGTTGAATAGAAACAATTTACGCAAATACACTATTACAATACAAAACATTCAAAGCATAATTCTACCGTGTAACTACATTGCCCTACAACAACAGTGAAAATTGCTGCAACAGTTACAGAAACATTTACAACCAGCTAGCAAATGAACTTGTGGATAATATTTGGCCAATGAAGAAGTAGAAAAAAGCCTACAATTCAGAAGGTTCTAAATTTGTGATATGCTAATGTTTCATAAGACTTAGAAGCACACTTAGACAACACACTACTATAACATGAAACATATAATTTGTCTTCTTTGATCTACATCAACTATTGACGCTTTAAGTGTTCAGAACAGAAGAATAAATATGGTGCAATGTTGAACCTTGATAAAGGATTGAAAGATAAAAAGACAACTGATTCTCATAAATCTTACAAGAACCAGTATCACCAACTATCGACACTGAAGACATTAAGAATGGAAATGCCAATGAAAGTGAACCGATTGGCTTTGTGATACCAGCACAGATACCAGTACTTTACATGGAAATTCATACTTGCTGTACCTGCACTTGAATATTGTAAATATTTTTTACTTAACTTTTCTAGTACAGTAATAATAGCACTACAGCAATGATTATTTAAGACACACTGCAAAATTTTATCTTATACGCAATGAAATTAGTTTTAAGCCTGTGGCACGTTAGGTGCACAAAATTTAAATCCATAACTATGCAAATGCTTGAAAAATCCAGTTTTGTCTAGGGATTTCAAGCACCCTTGGTGCAAACGAATTGATTAATTTTTTCGTAGTACATGAGCGTAATTTACAGGGTATCCCCAATGACACTTATGCACCCCTCAAAAAATAATTAATCTGTTTGCACCATGAGTGCTTGGAATTCCCAGACAAAACCTGGTTTTTTGCACTTTTGCATAGTATTTAATGCAAATTTTGTGCACCCAATGTAACACAAGCTTAAAATTAGTTTTATTGTGTAGCAGATAAAATTGTGTAGTGTTTCATAAATGTTCACTACTTAGTGCTATTTTGACTGAACTAGAAAAATGTCCTAAGTAAAAAAAAAAAAAAAAAACATTTTAGTGATGTGCCTCCATCAAAAGGGTGCAGATAAATCCTCATCCTCTCCTTTTTACCACCTCTCAAAATTTCCCAGCACGCTGAGAGTGGCAATGGAGCTTGTGTGATCTCCCATAACCAAAGAGGAAAGAAGTCATATGGCTTACCATGGATTTAATGAATGTCAACAGAAAGAGAAAAGCAAGGAAAATTTTGCTAACCGGATCACACTGCTAACACCCTAAACCATAAAAGAGCCATTAGTGTGATTAAAACAGGTTTTTATGTCAAAAATGCATTGAGATCACAGAAAATAACCCAAACAAAGATGAGACAACAACGTTTAATAAATCTCGGCCATCAAGAGTACGACTAGTGATGACCATCCTGCGAAAGGTCGCGAGCCGTGCCCCTCGCCAGTCTCGTCGCTGTAGTTCTCCCAGACAAATCCGGTGCGCCGATACTCACGTGCCAAGTTGTTGACAAGGTTCCGACGCAGCTCCTCGTAGAGTTTGGCAGCCGTGGCCTGATGCGGTCCCTGCGTGTCAGCGTAGTGTCTCAGTGCACGGACTGCCAAGTAATTGACGTTCATCCAGACATAGCCGCGCCAGTATGGCGGGTCATGCTCTGTGTTGCGCTTCATGTACATCGGCGAGGTCTTAGCCAACGACCGCAGACCATACGAGGACCACAGAAGCTCCGGCCGCCGTAGATCTGCCAGTACCTGCGGGGGCAACCACGGTTTGCAATTGTGCTGTCGGCGCTGTGATTTTAACTAGATGTCATCGCAACTTCCGAATGTTTAAAATGGTTGAAAAAGAAACCAGGTATTCAATTGACATCCATGGAGAAATATATTATGTAACAAAAGGGGCAGTGTTTCTTAAAGGTACACAGAAGTGTTTTTTGCTTGCCTATCAAGTAGAATTGACCAAAGATTTTATGTGATATTTTATTGGGTATTTTTAGTGGGTTCTAAAAACGAATACTTAATAGATAAATATCTGAAAAAACTAATTTTGAAAATGGATCATTGAAAAGTGAAGCCAAACCGTATTTTAAAGTGAGAATATTTCAAATTACATGGTTTTTACAAGCACAGCTTTGGAAAGTTTCATTCCCATTTTTAATTTTCCACAGTTGATTTACCAGCAAATTGGTAGTGTTAGCTTTCTATCCAACATTTGCACTAGTTAACAAAAATACAAAATCCAATTGGGTTTATGAATTGCCAATAATAAAATGTTACACACCTTGCCCAGTTTCTCGGAGTGTGGATTGACAATCTGCAGCAGGAACGGAAAGATGCTGACGTATCCAAACGCTGAGTCCACGAACCGCAGCTCGGGATCTCGCAGAACCACCCGCACCATATCGCGCACTCCGTGAGGGGCGTGACCTGGTGGGGGCGGCGGAGGGCGTTGCAGAGCAACTGCGTCCGTGTGCAGTCCGTAGTCGGCGTAAGTCCCCGCCTCCAGCGACCAGTGCAGCTCATCGAGCAGCCGGTTGTCGGCCAGGAATGCGCCCGTGTCCCCATATCGATCGCCACTGCGGCCCAGCATTCGCGACAGCTCTGACATGACGAACGCACTCAGAGTGACCCAGCAACGAAGATCTACGTGCCGCTCATCGATGTTCGGGTGGGAAGAACGAGGGTAATCGTCCAGTCCTGACGTCAGAGTTTTGGGGTTCAGTTCCTTCATGGCCAGCGGGTCACGACCACGCCATCGGTAGGTGCCCGGTATGTCTCCGTTTTGTGTGGCGTTGAACCACTCAAACCAAAGCTGGAGTCGCGGGAAGAGGCGAGCAACGGTGTCGAAGCGAGCCTTGTCCTCGACCAGCTTGCTGGCGTAGTTCTTGAGAATGAACTGCAGCGTTAGGAAGAATGTGGGTGGATTGGCGTTGGTGTTACGTTGGGTGACGAACTCTTCCGGTACTTTACTTAGAGCTTCCTGGCCGAGGATTTGCTCTCGTGGTATCCACCCTTCCACGTTCATCAGGTCAAACCAGTGGCTCATGATGTCCAGTTCAATGTCGATGTCCCACGCAGAAATCAGTAGGCCATGGAAGCCCTCGTCCCAGAGGAAGCCACGTGGGAAAAAGCTGCGCGACGGGACTGCAGAATACAGCGGGGCCTTCCAGTATGGTACGGGACCATGGGTGTATGGAGACTCTACGCGAGATGAACCGTAGAAGTATCCGATTCCTCCGAGGAGATTGCTGAAGGCTGCCTTGGCGAATTCAACGTCAGCAACTTTGTATCCTTTGCTTTCTAGCTTGAATATCTCTTCAAATTTCACATGGAATGCATCCCTTTGCTCTTTCAGCTCACTCTCAAACGGTTTTCCAGTTAGCGTGTTTGGTCTGTCTACAAAACTACTCGACTCAAAGACTAAGTCGACTTCGAACGGAAGAGTGCCTGTGACTTGCGTTACTATGAAATTAGGTAACGTTTTCTGGCCGTCGGCAAGTCTGGGCAACAGATCCCCAGGTAGAATAATATGCTTACGGCCACGATCAACCTTGTCATCGACCAAACGCAGCGATGCCAGTACTGTTTCTGTCAACTTGTGGAGCCCTTTATGTGTTGTACTCAGATACGATTCATGTTCAACAGATCCTGAATTGTTCATTATTTTCACTGAAAATAATCCAAGGCCAGGTGTTTCTCCAACCATGCCAGTGATGAGACGCTTGCCTGGGTAAGAAGGAGTCGGCCGTATACCGCCTTTGCTTTTTTCTTCCAGTGCCGTGTATAGAAGAAGAGATATTGGTTCGCCCTTGGATGCCTCATCAACAGTACTGGCACTGATCCGAGCCGTCCAATCCCCTCCGTGTGTGCCACCTGGACGTTTCACAAAAGAGGTTGTCAGCTTGAAAGGACCATCTTCGATTTCTTGCACTCCAAAAGTTTTTCCATCGTGTTCTGTCCAAGTGTAGCGGTCAAGGTTATCAGATTGTTCACACCAGTGTCTAGTGACAGAAAATTACAAATATTGAGAACTAAAAAAAAAAAAAGTACGTGGACATTCCTAAGGTTTACACTTACCTAATTCCACTTCCATCTGGGCGAAGTCTTCTTGGAAAATACCACATCAATCCCAAGAGAACTGAATCCGAGTCTCTGGTCTTCATTCCAAAATAAACTCCAGGTCGGTAACTGCCCCAATACTTATCTGGCATATCCAGCCCTGCGTTAGTAACTACCTGTAATGAAAAATAAATAACTCTTTAAAAATCAAAATATTATCTTGATCTTGCACTTGCCAATCCTGTGTAACCATACGAACGAACAGCGACATTTGACACCGAGCAGTGAAACCCTGTCGAATTGCTTACCTTTTGCCCATCAAACGGCGAGTTAACACGAGTCTCTAGGTAGCCCATGTAACCGAAATAGCAAGCAACTATTAAAAATGCCAATGCCATTAGTTTTTGCCACAGAGCCATTCGATCTGAGGATTCTTCATTGCCAGGCAAATCTAAATTAAATGTTGTCTTCTTGGGTGATTTTGGGGTTATTTTCTGCTTAGCCTGTTCCATTGACATTCCTTTGTGGCCTCGTACCATCTTTACGATAGTTGAAACAGACAGAACTGATAAATATACTATAAAACTCTTGTGATAACCCTCACGTTCAAAAATCGGTCTAAAATCTACAGACAACCATTCCGGCGGCGAACCGAACCGTGCACGTCAACCCACTTGAGAATCGAACTGGCGGCTTTGGATTGGTCAGCTTCGATTCGACCCTTTCACATCAACCAATGACAGGCCTGATAATCGGAGCGTCCTTTGAAAACAAGCGCAAAAAATACATCTCCAATAAATAAGTAACGATATCGAGAGGGTTGCGATCAAAGAACAATAAGAGGGTAAAAGATCACATACTTAATTAATCACGCCAAGCTTGTTGGCTGCTTCCGGCACGCTATTATATTGATTTTTTTTGTGAGAGTTTAGGAGCAGGACTGTAGTTACTATCTATTCTAAGTACGAGTACCCATCCGGATGAGTGCATATACAATAATCTCGTTAAGTACTGCCCAAAATCCAGCATAATGAGGAGTTAGGATGGAGGAAAATTGCTTGGAATAATAAAATAAAATAATTTCGTATACTACAATGTTTTTTTTTTAATTAATCTCACTTTCCACAACTTTAACTGAAACACCAACGTAGTCTTTTCAGCTGTACACATGGTTATAACATGAATTGTCACAATCAATAGTAGATATCAACATAGAAAACTCAAAAACATTGCACAGCTAGTGAAATCAACAGACACAGAAGATAACTAAGGTGGAAAACTGACTTCATATGAAACCTTAGCTTAAAAACACTGTATGCATAAACATTGAAGACAGATCATATTATTTTTTCAAAAGACAATTGAGTTTAATGTTTGAACTGGGGGATTCACCTTGAACAGAATTGAATCCGAGGTAAGCTTTACCTATATTGGGGATAACACAAAGTAGTTTACAAAGTTGTCTCCGTGTTCCAAATATTTTATAATGTCCCTTGCCAACGCAAACTGTGTTTCAAAGCGCCAGTGGCTCATTTATAACAATGACTTGCAATAATTATACTTTTATTTACAAAATTCTTTCAGAATGTATCTAGTGTAGAAGCTGCACACTTTTTTTTGACTAGAGCTTACTACAAAGAGAAAATTACAAGATGGAATGGTAAAATTTTAAATAAATGGTTGGTTTTAACTTAGCCCATACGAAGCACACAAGATAACTGAACTTTTGAATTTCTGTGCTAGTCGTTATACAATGTCAATATAATACCGTAAATAAACCGAGCAATTCTACGCTCACTGCAATCTCTCGGAACTAAACATTGCTCAACATCCAACAGTCAGCTCACAAAAGTAGAAAAGCATCGATCCCCCTACACGTAGTAAAAAAGCCATTTACACAAAATGATTAGAAATGCATCGAGGATATTAACTGCCAGCCTGCAGAGACCGAGAGACATTGAAATCTCCCAAGGCTCGATAAAAAACGTAACGAACTTTAAGAGCGCGATTATTTTAGGCTGAGGCCAACGAGTAAAAATGTTTTACGGCTTTTCCTTCTAGTTTTAGTAACAGACAATACATCATTTCGACGAGCCAGCCTCTTGATCTTCACACTCAATAGCAGAAAATACTGCCTAAAGTAATCGGCAAACATCAACGTCCAAGCCCACAAACGCACTGACATCGCACAATGACCCTCTCTTTGGCTTTCTCCGACAAGAGTTAAATAGCTGTAGAATTATCGTTAATAATACCTATAATTTACTAAATAACTTAAACTGGACAATGGACAGTCGCTCGTTTTGCGAACGGTGACATTAAAAGAGCGCTACACATCTTTGGCAGATCAGAATCCAACCGTCCAAACCTCCGAACATCGCACAGAGATTCCATCCTCCCCCGCGTCGCAAAGCGCGAACTCGGCACCAGATCGGCCGCCTATCAGGATTTGTATGTGCGGATGACATCGCGAATCACCGCCCGGCAAAGCGGGCAGTGGCCGCCACCCTTTCCACGCCACTGCTGCACAGCACACTCGAAGCACATGCACATGTGTCCGCACATGTAGAGCACAGAGTCGATGGGCCGCTCGTAGCAGATCGTGCACTCTGCCCCATTGCCGCTGCCAGCAGCTGTCGCCTCGGCCCACTGCTGCAGCGATGTCGTCGAGTCCAGTGTGGAGTACGTGCCAGAGACAGGCTGCGGGAGAAAACACAGAAACGTTACGACTTTGATCCAGAATGCAGCCATAGACAAATATATCAAAAAATATCATAAAAATACAAAAAAATACAAAATCTATCCATGCGAGTATCACTGAGAATTGAGATCAATGACATTTGCATCTTGTGCATTTTTTGGAATTTCTTCATGATGCAGTAGCATCTACCAAGCAATAACAGCTAATATAGAGGAAGTTTACAAATTTCATTTCAGTTTAAGTTATATTTTCCTGGATTGCAATCGAATCCTTACCCTCAACACTTCTATATTTCTAGTCACAACATGGAATGTAATTTAGGGAAACTCACCTCAATATAGGTGTGGCTATAGGTCGAGAGCAGCGTGCCTGATGCCGCCGCCGGCTGCGGCTCCTGCGCCAGCATCGCTGGCAAGTGCTGGTTCTGCTGGTTCTGCTGGTTCAGGTAGTTGGAGTGTGCTGGAGGTAGGTTTACCACCAGCACGGTACCGCCACCCATCGTCGGTTGGAACTGCACGAGTTCTGCGCTCGCGTGAGCCACTTCGGGCCCGCAGAATCGCGGCGGCGACGTCGGCGAGATTGCACCCAGTGGCATCGCAACGCGCAACGGCGGCGTGGAGTTTCTCGGCCGTGGCGCCGCCGTTGAACCCAACACGCGGATCTTCTGAGTAGTACCGTAGACATCAACGAACGCCCACAGCTGCAGGGATTGGTCGACGTGCATCAGCGTGAAGGGTGCTGCGCCGTTCTTGGAGCACGTCACCTCGCCGTTGGGTGAGATGGAAAAGGCAAGCTCGTCACCGCGTTGCGGTCCCCCGGCGACATCTTTGCTGACGACCCAGTACTCGTGGCGGTCCAGGAGTTGGTCTGAATCATCGGGCAGTTCGGTGGCTTGTAGGGAGGCAGGGTCGCAAGACGTTAGCCCAAAGGCCAGCGAGCCGACGTACATTGGCTCTGTAGCCAGCACCTGGATCACAAGACGCTCGCCGAGCTGCAGAGGTCGTGAGGTGAAGACGTAGCCGTGGCAGAACTCGGTGTCAGCGCGGGAAGCCACGCAGCGGTCGTTGCTCATGCGCACGTTTCGACCACGGGTTCTGAGGGCAAAGATGAGTTTGGTTAGGCTAGGTTACATTAATCTAGAACCAAACACCCAGTCTGTTGGGAGAAATGTTTATAGGAATATCGTACGATTGCTTTGTACTTCCTTCCTACGGAGGCCATAATAGATATATATTATGTTTGGGACTAAAACCACCAACAAAAATGACAGACACACAGCCTTTATACCTATAAGCTTTTATGGGGAATTTTGTTTGAAGGCTGTGTCAGCCACTCGAGTGTGATTCTTATCCTGAAAATACTGCTTGCACTTTACTACGAGTTGAAGTAGGAAAGGAACTTGCACATTTCACCCCTTCGTGACTATTTTGTAAGATTTTCAAGACTTAGACCACCAGTAAAAGTAGCACTCACAGCCTTCTAGCAGCATTTACCTACGAGCTCCTACGGGTTTGACTAATTTTATAGGTGGAAAATAAGCATGCCTTAGCCTTTTTCAGCCATACGTGAGCATGGAAGCAAGTCGACAACAACGCCAGGCATACTGACCTGTGGAATGGCAGAGGATTGTAATAGGTGGTGGTGGTCGGCGGTGGCGGTGGTGGTGGCTGGCACCTTGCAGGCGCCGCCTCCTCTTCGACGACGCACCGGGGCTGCTGCTGGTTCTGCTGGCTGACACTCAGCGCCGTCAGTGGCAGGATGAGTCTCTCAACGGCGTCAGGGCTCTCGCCTCCCCCAGCGCTCAGGTTCCGCCTCGAGTTGTTGAGTTGGTGGCGAGGGTCTACAAATTCAATCGCCGTCGAGTTGCCGTAGAGATCGACAATCGCCCAGAGCGGGCTACGGGTCTCGACGCCACTGAAGAAGACGCCCTTTTCTTCCCCGTTGATCCCGAAGTGCACGTCGCCGGCTTGCGTCACGTAGAAGAACAGCACGGTGTCGCGCTCAGCGAAACGTTCGGCCAATGCCTTGGCCCAGTAGCCAGGCTTGTTGGTCAAGTCTGTGGCAAGGAGAATCGGAGGGTCAGCGTAAGTCGTATTTAAAACCCTGGACGAATCACTAGGGGCACTTGACAAAACGTGGATTCATATGCTATTATGGCAATTGGAATAACTCGAGTCTGGCGTGGAAAAAATCTGGAAAAGTCATTAAAATCTAATACAATTCACCCAAAGACTTTTTGAAAACCAGCGCTTGTGAAATCACATGATGGATGCTTTACAATAAACAAATAAATCTACAAGGCCTTTAGATGTTTTAGCATTGAAGCGTTAAGTGGCTGCATTCTCTCATCGCCACGTCAAACCGAGCGTGGTGCAGGTGCTGAGTGATCCAGCAAACAAACCACAGCAGGAGGCAGACACTGGCAGCTACCATGTCTTAGTCTTTAGAGAAGGGAACCATTTTGAAACGATTAATGAAAAATCGAATTGTAACTTGGAATTTGGACCCTGGTTTACTGAAAATTAATCTAGATATTTGATTCACCGGTCATAGCTCTCACCTGGACAGGCGTATTTCGGGAGTCCGTACCGCAGCGTGCTCGGGTCGTTGGCGGTGAACCCGAAACGGATAACGCCGCTCCAGTTGTTGGACACATCCAGGAATTTTACGCATACCTGGAACAAGAAGAGGGCCGGCGGTTAGCGATCGGCGAAGAAAACGCGAAGAAAACGCGACGGAACGCCGACGTGGCGGCGACCCAGTTGAGAAACGTTGACGGCCGCGAACCAGATCTCGACCCTAACTCACTCAAGAGCCCGCGTGTTTACTTGCTCAGCTCGCTGCACCGATTCATTATGGCACCAGTGTGGAAACGATCATCTCTGTAGCCGCCATTAACCGACAACCAAGCATCCAGGCTGGAATAACATCGTCAATATAGAATCACGAGTCATAGCCGCCCAAGACGGGCCCAGAATACAGCATGGGATGCAGTCTCTTGCGTTTTATGATATTCTACGTCTCCCTAAGCACAATGTGCTCGCGAAAATGAACTTCCAAATCTGAACCAACGAATTTCATGTGGACCCCATTCCGTAGCCTCATCTTTCTTTACAAACGAACAGCTTTTTATGAACTACCATAGGGCCCGTTTGCTGAGGAAACGAAACCTACTTCCGGTGCTCACGCTGTAAGCTATTTGCCGTGCTCGGAATCTTTTGTTCACGACTCTTGTGAAATTCCACGATAAGTGACCCATCGACAAACGTAACTAGCAAGGGGTGTACTAACAAAGAGGCCGGGTCTAGAAGGTGCAACATCCATAGATCAAAGAATTGCTATTCCTCGTAGCGGCATCACATTTTCGCGGTTGTCGATGCGTACATTGCCACGAGACACACGGCGACGCGTCGTTCCCTTCAGATGCGTTGGCTGGGAGGCACGCAGTGTCGACGCACGCCCGTCGTGCAACCATCGGTGCGCGTTTCAGGCGGAGCGCCGCGCGGGGTGCCAGTCGTGGGTTGCGTCACGAATTGACTAAGACTTCAATTAGTGCCGTGGGAGTTTCTGCCGGACCCTCGACTCGGGAGGACTGGAGCCAGTCAATTGTCCCCAGCCACTTGACTCTCGCCTGGGAACGTTCCCATCTCGGGGCCGGCCAACCCTTCCGGCCTGGCTCGCGGTTATTATGCTTAATAGAATGATTGGGCGCTGCTGCGTGGCTCGACTTTGCGCTCCTATCACGGTGGTTATTTACTCTAATTGAGCCTTCATTGTTCGAAACTTTCGAGGAAGTTTATTTTTGGAAGCGCACGCTAAGCAGTTCGGAAGTGGGCAGATTAAGATTGTCGCCACGTGTGTATGAAAACGTAGGGTACGTGTGTCGGATTGCGCGAAAGGGGCGGCTGCACATGGGGTCGCCACTGATGAGGTCGAAAACATCTCGGAAACACTCCGCTCGGTCAGAGGCGGCGGAGAGTTTATCGATGAAATGTTCGTGGTCTAGATTTGCCAATCAAGATCGTGCGATGGGCGAACGGGGGGGAGGACGGGGGTCGATGTCTCGTCTCGTTCGGAAGAATGGAGACTAAGATTGATGATGATTGATTAGTTTCGAGGAAAGAGCAAACCGTGAGATAGCGCCATTGTACATTTTCCTATGGACTTCGATGTTCTGCGGGCAGCACCAAATGTGCTACAGCCGTCCATCTTGTAGCTAGCGTCGTGAAGATAAACTGTCGGGTGTTCGAGCAAAGCGCGATTCGGGACAGTGACGGGTAACCTTCCTCGATTTCTCAAAACAATGCGGTCATTGCAGCAAATGCCGCACCCCGGCCAAACTATGGGGGCATTGGGCAGGCCGGTAAACGCGGCCGCGTGGTTATCTGTATACTGACCTTCTCCGCGACTTTGACGGGACGCGCGCTAAACGCGATCCCCTTGCAGAAGCTCTCGGCGCGTCGCGCAACGGCTCCGTCCCGCGAGATGCGCACATTGTCGCCATGCACCTGATGGAACAACAGCGGGGGCAGGTTGTTCGTGCCGCCGCTGCCGCCACTGGACCGGGGTGCTGCAGGACAAAGAGAAATACAAGATCAGTTTGCAGTTCGATGTGAGAAGGCCTAGTAACTTCTTTTGAGTCCTGAACGTGAAAAATAAAGGTTTGGTCAGAAAGAGCGGTTGTTCACGTTTAGAATGGTTCATAAATCCATGAACAATAAATGCACTCCTACGTATTGGTATTCAGTTCGCCATCGCGAGACCCTGACCCAAAGTGCGGCCACGCACAATACGAAACGCACATTTACGTCAGAGAACCGATCGACGATTCTAAAAAATCAAGTCTCATGGCGCGTCGACTCAACCCAGGCAGTGCAAGGGTGCGCGCGAGTGGGTCGACGGGAATACCGACGTGTAATCGGACAGCAACGACCCGTTGACCAAGCACGTGCAGGACCGACGCTGTCGCCGGCACCCCGCAACACGTAGATGGCGTCGAATTGCGACGACAGCTGTCACCCTCATGCAACACGACGGTGGCAGAGGGAGGGGGAGGGGGAGGGAGGGGGCGCACGTGTGGGAGTCGACAGGCCCCCAGGGGCGCATCGTCAACGCGAGACACTCGACGAGCGAAATTAAAACGAATCATAAAAGTTAACGACGACTTCGGGGCATGCATGAGCGGACTGATGGCCGGCACTCGGTGGACACTGTTGAGTCGATATCGATGGGGAAGCAACAGTAGCAAATGTGGTGGACGAAATTGAGTCTCCGACCTATTTAACAATGCAGATCGCTACACGTCGACATTGAGAATCGAGAGCGTTGAGGGTGTTTTCATATGCTGTGAAAGGCACGGCCGATGGAGTGTTCGCCGAGCGAGGACGCCGTCGACGTCACGTCGCGGAGAGTGCGGGCGTTTGCAAACGATCTAGGGCGCCGGTCACCAGGCAAGTGGACACGATCCCGTTTATAATCGAAGTGTAGAACTTGCAGCAGCGAGGCGTGGGAGTGGGAGACAGGCGGACTGGGTGCATCATGCCCATGTTTGAAGACCACGGGAATCGCAAGCCAGTTTTATTCTTTTGTTTATCAGTCGCACCGTCCGGTGGCTGAAATGTTTACAAATAGTCCGTCTTATAGAAAGATACTGCTACGAACATTACGTATTTAATGGCATGTGATCAGATGAGATTTCAATTCTGTCCTCCACGGTTGTTACAGAATAAACGACTCGGTACACACCAGACAACCGCAGGAGCGTTTCTGCTTAGCACAGATATCAGAAAATCTCAACAACACTCTGCTTCCAAAAGCTTTCCCATCGGAAAAGTCCTCGGTGGCAAGCGCCTGCGAAACTTCGCAATTCTCGGAAAATGCCAGGACTACCACAGCCACATGCCTGGCGTTGATTTTGGGCGCGTGCAGCCGCGGGGGGGGGGGGGGGGGGGGGGGATGCTGGCTGCCATGGAAACACAGGGGGTGGGTGGGGACTCTCGAAAGCTAATCCATACCATATCAGATTTATAAACGACGACACGCACGCGGCGCTTGACTCGCACAAAGCTGCGTAATGTGATCGCTTCTCTGAGCCGCTGGTTTCCACGCAATTTGTACCAAGAGTGACACGGTGACGTGCGCAGCTGGTAACACTCCTTTTCGCCTTGAGAAACATGTAGAAGCTGGAGATAGACGTCCTTGCTGAATTTCCAAGATGCAGTCACCCGATCGATTGGAAATCCGAGCGGAGACGATACTCGACCGTCCGATCAACTCGAACGCATACACCGAACGTAGACTGTATACAGAATGTGACCCATGCGTGATTTGCAATTATATGCGTATCCCACTTCTTGTGGTGCGACCCAGCGGTAGCGTTACCTCGTGCGAAGCGGACATGCGTAATGTACTCCTCGAGCAAGACACGGTAATTAAAGTGCCATTCAATTACTGTAGATACAAAGTAACTTCACCATTTTTTACCGAAATAAAACTCGTATAATTTGTGAATGAATAATTCAGAGCGCTCGATGGCGGATCTAGTGCTCGCCGACGGCGGTTCCTTTGTCTGAGTGCGCTCTGTGCGCAGTTCATTCATGAACGCCGCAGCAAGCCGGACAATCGGGCGATCTTAACGACCCGTTACGCGAGTGGCGTGTCGCTAGGCCGCGCACCGGACTAGCCCATTACAAAACGAAATCGACTGACACAGATCGCGACCAGAACCTGTCGGGCGTCGAGGTCGGCCGCGGCGTGGTGGTTACCTGGCTCGAAGACACGGACCATGGCGATCTGCACCCTGGACGACGACGCGGAGACGACTGAACCGGCAAGAGTTTCTGCAGAACTTGCAGCTTGCTTCGCCACACGGCAAAAGCAGCGCTAATGAAGCCTTATCTCGCCAATGTCAACGGGCGAACAATTGGATAGCGTTTTTCTCTCCAGACAAAACAGCAAACAAGATGCAGCCAATCAAGAAAGTAGCCAGCCACTCGGGGCCAATCAACGGACGCCGTTTAAAAGTAAACATGCCCTCGAAATGACCAATTGGGATTCGAACGAATGCTTATAATGACGTCACCAATGACGTCACTTTCGGTTTTTAATGTTTTTTCGCGTGTTTTCGCGGAGCTCGTCGGGTGCTGGAGGCAACGGTCGGCCTTGACTGTCCCGTCGCGGCCAGGTAGATGCGTCTGCACGACCAGAAGACATGCGCATTGCCGTACCGGCTCTTGCAGTAGGCAGGCTGTCAGTGGATTTCCGAAAAGCTCGCGGAAAACGCGGCCCTCCGGGTCAAAGACTCGGAAATGAGCCGGGCCTGGCGTGATGCGCTTGCCGACTCCAGAAACAGCGCGCGAGCAATTATGCAAATCGATGAGTCGCAACCGAAAGAAGTTGCTTATCCACTAAGATAATGAGTGGTCATCTTCGCGGAACCGCTAGATGCTTTTTTCGGGAGTACGTCATTGCTGGCCGGTTCTGGGAGGTGCTGCCGGTCGAGACGGACGCGATCGCTCGCGTGTTCTCGCGATGAGTAACTGTTGCTGGCACAGGCGCTTTGGCAAGTGGAACGCCGACCGAGCAGTCGTAAGGACAAAGCGCGAATCAGCTGGTGAAGAGCTGTGTAAAATAACTCTGCCATTCATCGGATTTTACCGCAAGATCGCAGAGTTTCGGCCCCGTTCCAGGATTTCGGAACAGGGTGACACGGGAGCAGAAGGCTCAATGCTGGCCCAGAGCGACAGTGGGCTGCACTAAGCGCAATCTTAATAGTAAAGCGATCGGGATGTTCGTCTGCTACGTTTCACCTGGCTCGCTAAGCCAGCAGTGAACCGAGTCGCCAACAACGAACGGCGAATCGCTGACGGAAAAACAATGCCGTGTTTGTGAACGATACAGTTTGATGATTCGATTTCTGACATGCATCATCAGAAGCTGGAACGTCAATGAGAGGCTAATCGGTCCACTGGATTGAGACAGAGGACAGTGAGCAGACCAGAGTGGCAATTGTCACAGGGTTCCATCATCGAACAGCTTGTTGTTTCAATTGTTGTTTCGGCTGGAGCTGAGTTTTCCCAAGGCGTCGCTGGTATTTATTGGTTTCGATGCACGAAGCCATCAGCTATAATTATTGGAAGAAGTTTAGGAGAGTGCTAGCGTTCTAAATAACGAGCCAATCCGTCACGAACACCCAATTTCAATACCGCCATCACCGAGTTTCTGCAAACAAGTCGCCCACACAGATTGGCAATCCGCGCGCACGGCACGCTGTCAACATTGGAAAGTAAGGCGAGCCGGCGCGCGATGCGGCGGTCGGTTCCCACGGACTGGAGGCAAGGCCCTCGTCGGCGTCATCGTCTTCCTCTTCACCGGCCGGACCGCGTGGCAGCCTCGGGGCTCCGTGAGCAGCGTTTAAAAGCCCAGCGTTCACTTCTAACTCGACATTCTTCCGAGTCGTGGCCGCCACGGGCAATGACGGCACACACCCGCAAGAAAGATTGCGTTGCTTTGCTTGTGCTGTGCTAGCGCTTTACTATGGCACTTTGTTGTTTGCTAGCAATTCAATGGGATTTCTCTGGTTGGCGGAAGTTGGAGCGACATGGCAGGGCGAATTGAAGAGTCGCTGGTCGTGACGTCGGCAAAGCGAGGCCGAAAAAGCGCAGTGCTCACCGCTTCGTATTGGCATTGGGCCGAGTTTATAGAGAGTGTCAAGTGTAATGCATTTCGGTGTCCAGGGATGTTTACCGCCTCCCCGGGGACGAATCGAGTGCCTCGGGACGCCAGAGTGGCAAATAAACTCCCCCGCGAAATGGGGGCTGGGTCCCCGCGCACCGACAGACGGCAGTGTTTAAAACACAGCTACCCCCGCATGGTGCGAGCGATGCGCCAGATGCTGAAGCTTTTCGGGAGATTCTCGTGGATCGGAGGAAACTGTTTCCGACGGTCTCTTTATCAATTTGAATGCTGTGCGTTGGCCCTCGCAGGTAACTCGACGACGGCTGTGCGAGTCCTAGCCTCCCGAAGCGTTCCCATGCAGAGTATTCCATCCCCCATCTGCCGCGCGTCGTGGCATCCTCGCAAGCTGTGGGTCCTTATGCCCCCACTCCTGCAGCAGACTGTCTGAGGTGCACCCTTGCGTTGGCAGCTGGCAATCCCACGGGCCCCCACCCCTTGGCTTGGACGGGCTCGGCACGGATTACTTCACTCGGTGATTCACATGGATTGTGTTAAAAAATTGTCACTTGATTGTAGACGCCGCATGCTTGCAGTAATGCAATCTCAATGCTTATTCAAAAAGTTTCTCCGCTCGCTTGATGGCGCTCGGTTACTATGTTGTAAATGACTCCAAACTAAACAAATACATGCTCTCACATAATTGCAAATTACTAGAATAGAATTGTTTGTAATCACGCAATAATTGAAAAGTGAATGTTGAGTACCTAGGTATACAACAAAGTTAAAAGTACTGCACGAGACGTGCTTTTGCCACGCGCATGTAATTTGTCTGCGATTACCATACTGTATATATACCAGCGCTAATTAAATTTGTCGAAACATCGCATTGTAAATTGCGGTGCGGCCCAGATCGCGTTGCGTGCCGACACGGGGGCAATTCACTCGGATTTGCAGCTCCGTGTTCGCCGGCCCAGCCCAGAAAACCACTGGCAATCCGGTGTCGCCCGATCTGCCCACCCCAACCACGATCGGGCCCACATGTGGCCGGAAACGTGAACCAAACAATTTAGTTTGTCGAAAAGACAGAAGAAACCATAACGGCGTCGTGAGCCAGCAGTGACATCGCCGACGACGAAGCCCGCGGCCGGGCGCCTCTAGGCGCGATCTTATCAAAGGCGTAATCGCCACAGGGGTCGGCTGGGGGGGGGGGGGGGGACACGTGGAACGTTTCCGCGTCTCCGTGCACGGCACGCGGCTGCCATTTCACCGCTCGAACACCGGCAATATCTGGCCAAAGTTAAGGTTCTTGGAATTAAACAAACATGTCAACCATATGCAAGTATTGATTCTCGCAACCCGGTGCCCGAGTGTCGTAGTACGTTCGGGAGTGTGTGTCAACGGCAGCTACGTCCTAGGGGTGTCATGTTCCCAAGCACGTGCTGTGCATGGGAAGAACCCGTACAAGCCTGGGCGACGTAATTTCCTCGCTGGTACTGACAAATCAGTTCACACGGCGCAGGTATGCCGACTGATAGGCTAATTACTCGCGGGGGTCAAGGCAAGGCGACTTGAGAGTAGGCACGGGAAGAATGTTTTGCCCTTGGACGCAATAAATCAACCGACATGTAGTTATTTAGCTCTAGGTAGGCAGCTTCACCTTTTTCCACATCCAACTCGGTCTTTACGCGAGTTTACGTGTACTGCCCCCAGTTCCCACGGTAAAATTCCAGTGCACCTCGCTCGCCAAACCGCCGTAAATCAAATTATTTACAGCCAATACCGAAGCGTGGAGTGGTCGTGTACGCCAGTCAATGAACCGAAGAATAGTAAAAGGCATTCATTGTTCTCGGTTTCCCAGAGATCCACTCTAGTTTGCCCTACGCACAAGTGTAGATCTACCTACTCGAGTCCACATGTCGCCACAGAAGGCTATTAAGCCAGTGTCGCCGCTCTGATTCAATTCGAATCATTAAACTGCAGTCGCACCGAAAGGTCATACCGCCACGGTAATCATTCGCTTGTACGAGTCACGCACGGGAAATTAAAAGTGTGACCCGCGCAATTGAAATCACCGACTAATTGGCAGCCGGTGTGACAAATCCGGCGGGACAGGCCAGGGGTCAGGTCGGGCCCACGACGTCGCCAAACGGCATGCGACGTCCGGACGTCGGTGATTGCGAGTGGGCCCGCGACGTCGATTGAAATGCCCTTGGCGCGCAGGAAGCAGCGGGCCGAAAGCTGCACGCCACGAAATTTGCCCACACGCGGCCCGCGCAATTTCTCCGACAATTAACGCGAACCGAAAGAGTTGGCCGCGCGATTGGCAAAACCTAGTACGAGCGTTCTTCGTCGAAATGCTCCCAGTACCGATGACAAGGTGCGGTTTTGGGTAAGAATTTCGTTCTAAAAATACAGTCCGATGTCGGATTTGAAAGACGATTGAATGCGGCGTTGTTGTGAAAGCGCGTACCCATGGGAGCCATTCACTGGAATGATCGTAAACGTAACCTTGCTGGGTGCAATAACCATCAGCTTTGGGTTGGTTTCAACTTTGAAGGACGGGTGATAAATTCTAGGAATAAGAATCCCACGGGCCGTCATCGCAGACATGACGAAGTAGTCGCGACTAAATTCTAGCTTTCGATTCACGGCCTTCTGAGACACGCATTACACGGCATCGGAAGGCGGCTTGCGCGACGGATTCCGCGTGGGAGATGGCAAGCTCTCTAGAAGCTGTGTTTCGTCTCGGCGAAACGTAGCAGGCGTCGCGAACGTAGTGCGGAGCGGAACACAGGCCGGATCTCACGACCGGAAAACTCAGCGGCGCAACGAGGGGTACCTACGCGTTTCCGGCCAGCTCTCGGCTTCGCATGGCCTGGCCGGGCGGTCGGATGGCAGGAATCCTGCGCTAGCACTAGCCAGAAACCGTTGAAATGCAATGGAAAGGGGTGGCACACACTCACTACTAACATTACTATGCACGTGGAAGGAAGCCCGATAGCAGACCGGCGTTGATGCAATCTCTTTCGCAAGACAGAAGGAAAAGTGCTTCTAAAACGGAATGAATAGAATGTTGAAACTTTAAAAATTCCATGACTAGCTGTCGTGACGTCTCGTTCGGCGGTTACACCCGAATCCCGCCTCAAGGGGTGCGATTCGTAGAGAGATCGTCGTGCGCGGAGGCACGGTTCCCACTTCCCATTTTTCAAAAGTAAGGCAATGTTTTCAAGAAATCAGAACCCTCCATGAAAACGAAACAAACCACCATGCAATGAAATAATAAAAATAAAAATAAACGAAAGGTACGCACCAAGTCCGATTCGTTTCTTGAACTTCTTCAACACTTTCATCTTGGACCTAAGCGGCGCTAGGAGGTCGTCCACACAGTGACACCGCTGTCCGGCGACGGCAGACGTTTGAGCCTGGTTGGCCTTTACTCCTGAGACCCCCATCAATCGACAACACACTCTGCTCACTGACACACACTCTCACGCACTGGTAACGAAGGTATCTATACAACACACGGGCTCTCTCCGCGAGGACCTGGCCGCGACTGATTGCTGGATCGCCGGATTGTGGATCATGTAGCGGCGAAGGAGCGACGGCAGCTGCGCCGCACGAGCCGCCGACCAATCGGAACGCTCAGAGCGCTAGGGACAGCTGCGTGCGCGCATCGCAACGCACATGGCGGCGTTTAGGCCACAGGGAGTCGCGAAAAGCGCCGTCACCTGTTTAGGGTGTCGCGAGAGACGAATGCATGTCGAACCAGACGACAAGCTTTCAAGAAGGGCGATGAGGGCCGAAATTGTCTTATATGTTTACAACTCTTTCGAGTAAGATGTCGATTGACTCTGAAAGCACCAACTTCTCTGCTCAATAAAAAAAATTAGGATAGGAAAGATTCACTTTTCTGAAGCCGCAATGAAGCTAAATTTGTTCTTATGGTAGAACATTAAACACAGGTTGCTGGAATTCACCTGCTTCGTTGATCAGAAATATATCTCGAACTAGAAGTGCGGAGTAACTAAATAAGCGAGCTTTGTACTAGACCGTGTATATGAATTTGCGGTCGAGCGACCCACATGGCGAACTCTACGAATCCAACGCTATCAGCATCCCCTCCAAGAGCTTGGTCCCTGTCATTTCGACGATTGATATGGTCCCATGTGCCAGCGGGGAGAGGGTTCGAACCTCGACGATGACGTTGGAAGCGTTGAAACGCTCCGGTGCAATCGCACTGCCTGCATTATTCAACAGAACCGTCCGCGTAGGGGCTACTTAAGTGCTAGGTAATAGGCAGACGTTCTTCCGTCAAAGTTATGACAATTACTTTAATGAAAGAGAGTAGTAATTATCAACGGACTTGATCTAAATTGCACGAGTGTGTGATTATTCTGAGCACGGGATGTGTCTTGCCTGCATATGCAGCAGCAGCAGCAGAGGCTAGGTCGGTGCATACTTTAACACGTCGATGCGTGGACACGGGTAACCGGCGCTGGCAGGATGTTTATGCGCGCGCGCGCGCGGGGGAGCAACGCTCGGGAAGTGGGCGCAAGTGCAACACAATCGCGAGCGGAAGTTTGCGCCAGCCTAAGTGTTGCGCTCTTAATAATAATAACAATAATATTTTTTTTTTAATTCCAGATTGGTCACACCAGAGGCCAGCAGAAACTCTCCGTGTCACACCGAACATCGATAGACCTGAAGTGAACCGAATTCAAATGTCATCTCCTGTTGCAGAATGAGGGAAAATTTGCCGTGCTTTTCTTGCGGGTTTTTCTTTCACATTCGTGGAACTGGAGTTTTCCATTCAACGACTTGCCACAGCGCCCGGATCTGTCGGACTCAAAACAGAGCCAAGTCAGGCGAAACCACGTCGCCCTCCCTCCCGTCATTCAGCAAACGCACGGATTTGTTAGTGGAACCTTCCACTAGCCAGAGGAAAGATCGGACAGCAAGTCAAGGCGTTTGCCGACGACAGGAACCATGGCAGGCAGCGTCCGCGACAAGCAAATGACGAGAGCACCGCGACGAGGAGGTGGTCGCGGATGGACTTCCGTCGACGCGTCACGGCGCTGCGTCCCTCGGCGGACGTGCGGCAAACATCGTCACGACCAATAGTCGTGTCAATCTTCACGTGAGATTGCTTGGCGAGGGCGTCATCGCGAAGGGGAAGAAATCAAAGCCGGCAGATTAGTGTGACCACCGGGCGTACCTGATGGGAGCCAGCAAGCCATGCCAACTAACAATTGCACCAGGGACATTTCAATTGCAGCCAATGTCCACGTGTATCGCGTGACATGGGTGCGCGGGATGAGACGTCGCCGAGACGGTGACCACTTTGGTACTTAGCAGTGACTTCATCCGTTGAGCGCCGGATGCTCGGCGGAGGCGCCTGGTAGCGACGTCCTGGTCAAGAAGCCGTCCAAGTAATGGGAATTTCGGACGGGATGTCCTGCCGCTAGTGGTTTCCGCAAAGCCACGGGGTTGAAATAGCCGAGGAAAACAAAACTTCCGTCAAGTGGCTGTAAATCTCTCATGTGATATGGGTGTGTGTCGAGGACGCGAAGCGTAGCGCCATCCCCAGCTCCTATGCAAAGGTCATGGTGAAGAAATAAGCCGAGTTTCCGTAGACAAGTGCTAAGTGATTGTGATCGCCGTTGCCCTAGTCTTACCGCACGCCACACCTCGTTACCACGTGCCACGTGCCAACGTGCCGACCTCGCACCCCCCGCTGAGGCGTCCTGCCTGGTCACGGGGTAATTACGTACAGCTATAGACGTCGGCTCGTCCCCCAGCCCCCATTCGACCGACGCCGGAGAGGGGCGTCGGGGCTAATGGGGAATCGATGACGTGGCGATCAGGGGCAGGGGATCGCCGGCCGATGTCTGGGTGCCGAAGGGCGTTTAGCAAGCACGTGGGGCATTTTTCGTTGATAGTTGGCATCTGTCGACGGAGTCGTCTGCGTTGTGATTGGTGCCATGACACGAGAATGTCGTTAAATAAGTCTCTGATAAGACATGAATAACCGCCACTTGTGTTATCTCGCATTCAAACTCGCCGCAATTGTCGCAGAGGAGAATGTGTGAAATCTCTTCGATTTGAAGAGAGACAAATAGCAGTAAGAGATTTATCGTTGGCAGACGTTATACATCGTGGTGGCTGTCGATTCGATCCAGGTGGACACTTTTCTTGTGCGCGAACGACTGTGGGTCTCTCATAGATAGGTACTGACAATACTTGCATTGCGGGGCAGGGCAATCTCCTTGGACGATGCGGGCTGCGGCCACCTCATCACCTAGCTGCTCGATCAAAGTGCACCTTCCACAAGCAACTGATGCAGCTGCGCTCATGTCAAGTTAATCTTCGAAATCAAAATGAGACGGAACAAGAATCGCCAGCATGCGAAGCACTGAATTACTCTCCAGCCTGCATGATAAACCTCTGATTCAGTCACATGCACTGTGTCTTCTGTTATGGGTCTGCTTTTTAGTCTTCCTGGTCATGCACAAGTCTCTATCCGATTTGAGGAACAACGTCTAGGCTACAATCCGACCAAAGCGGCTCTCTAAAGATGGGCATAGTTGTTGCGTTAGTTTTTACAGCCGCGCACATTTGTCTACAACCGCCTATCATCATCCGAGCCATCGATTCGGTCACTGCATCCTCCTCCTTCGGGGGTTTATTCTTTAAAATGTTTGGAATAACTGCTATGTAAATACATTGTATTAACGCATGGACAATCATTCAAACAGGCAGCAAATAAGGTGCTCTTATATAGCGTATACACTAATAAGAAGTGCACTGAAGAGTAACAATTTTAGCTAGCCACGTGCCGCTCGGCAAGTGAGAGTTCCGAGGAAACGTATGGCAGGCCCTTATGTGTGACCACTATTGCCCCTATGCCCTGATGTGTGTTGGTCAGCGTTCAGTGATTAGCAGAAAAAACGGCCCGTGACTGTGAGTGGTATTAAGACGGCGTGTGTTAATCTCAGCCCGCATCGGGACACTTTGGAAGCCTATAGCGGTGCTCGACCGCGAAGAGTACCGAGGGATCCGGGGCGCTCGATCCATCAGCTTGCAATTGGCAAGGATAATCGCGAAGAGATCCACACTAATGGCAATTTACATTTCATATTCATAGCTTAAGTGCGGTCTGTAACTTCAGATGGCAAAATGCCTTATATTTGATCATATCTGACGGTTGAGTAACTGCCCCACACCTTTGAATAAATTCCTTGTAAATAGCCGTCTTGAGACTTCCCTCCCATTAAAATATGTATACTGCGTTGATGATCGTACAAAGGAATTACTAAAACGAGCAATTCGCCTCAAATTGCGCTCGATCCAATTACACGCATGTCGATACGTTGTCCAAATGCCCATTATCGATGAAAGTGCATGCGCTGCCGGCAGGCCGCGTGCTAGAGCGTGTGCCGTGAAATCCACCTGCTCCGAAACGGACAGGTGACCGCGGCGGCGACGGCGCAAGGGAGGCTGAGCGACGGACTCTGCAAGGAGGCCGTCCATCTCAAGATTACAGCAGCCACGCGCCGGACTCCGATGACACACCTGCCGCGCCGAACAGAGCTCTGACTAGGGTCGAGCTTGTTTTTTTCATACGCGCATCTGCCCGGCCCCGAAGAGTTAACCCTTTGCTCAATATACTTGTTTTTAAAATTTGCAGCAACCACAGTGTTTTCCCCGAATGTGTTTTGAATGATGTTATGCTTTACGGTTTCAGCTTGAGTGATGTGTGTGCGCTTTGTGCTGGCTGAGATAGGGGTGAATTTATTTTCCAAATCGCGTCAGGATCTTTGAATAATATCTTAACCAGACGTGTCAACCCTTTTTCCTTAAAAAGGTTTCTGTCATTTTAAATAAAATATATTGCTCCTTTTGAAATATCTGGCTCGAGCAAAACAAGATTCAGGGAAGTGGAGCAATCGGTCTTCTTCAGAGCAAATCCAACCACCACCCTCTCACAAGAAACTGCTGCGAGCTCCGACCTTCACTTGCCCAGTTAAAGAAGACGTTAAGTCCAGCTGTAACGATGATTTTATAGGTCACAGCCGGGTTTGTCGAACAGGCAAATCTCACGACACAGAGGTCAACATCTATGAAATGAAATTAACCACCACTCCCGTGGTAAATTAACGAGTCCTGGAATCGACAAAACCCAACCATTTGTGTGACCTCGGAAGCGTTTCCCATAGGAAGGGCGGTTCTCACAACATTTTATCGTCAGTTTCTCTGGCGAATTCCTTTCGACGCAACTTCACAGCCACTTTCCATCTGAGATCGAACCGAGAATTCACTTCTCAAGGGGCGAATTAGTCCCCGAGAAAGGACCCCTGCATTGATTGCAACCAACCGCCTCTCTTGACATCTGCATGACCGTTACACCGCTTGCAGATTATTCCAATTCTTCGCAGCTTCGTCCCCGCCGTCGATTGCGTATAGTTCATTCACAGTAATGCATCCCCGCATGGCTAAAGTCGTAGTGCTCAGCCACTCTTTTGCATTAGGGGATTTACCTTGGCACAGGCAAGACTATAGCAGCATTCACTTCCGAAAGACGGGTTTCTTGTCAATGCCTGCAGCCCACCCCTCTCTCAACTTCCTTCCGATCTACCTTCGCGCCCCATTGAGAGCGGCAGCTCCCCCCTCGTCTGGCCAGCCGACGTTGGACCGATTCTCCGTCTGCCCCGGGGTGCGTTGGGGCCCCGCGGGCGGAATTCTCTCACAAGTCGGCGACTCGGCCACGGTTCTCACGTGATCGCAATCGCCCCGACTTCGCCAGGGAACCGACCAGCGCCATGAACGCCTCGTACGGACCGATAATGTCAGGAATGGCTGGGATTTCAACGTCTCTGTGCTTCGCAGATCAGCCTCCCATAGGGGACACTTGCAAGAGATTTTTTGGCCACAAATTACCTATCGTTACATTACAAAGAGGGTTGATCACGGGCATTTATAGCTATGATCCATCCGGTCGATATTCAAGAGAACCACACTGGTCGCAGACCGCGATAGCGCATGACAACACATTTAGAGATGTATGACGCGATCGCACCTCTTTGCAAACTTACCATGGGTCGAACTCGATCCTGACATCGCTTGTAGTGTAGGATATTTGCACATGACCGAGTGTGCACAACAAATTATCAAGGGCTTGTGCTGCCAATCTCTTATCTTTCCATATTATTAGGAAAAAAGTTCCGAGTCTTGTGACAAAGCGGTACCACGTATCTCAGAATACATTTCGGATATTTATATTAAAAATTCCACTTATGTCACATGCACAACTGTTTAACAAAAAAAATAAGACGATAACCACATTTACAATTTGTATCTTATTTTTTCAGTTATGTCATGTAAGAGATTTTACTACAATTGTACATAAAATATAAATATTATTATCCCTCCTTATACCCGACACAAAGTGATTGATGCGTGCCTTCGTAAAGATCCCCAGACAGTTTCTGCAATTGCATCACAAAGCCCCACTTTATTGCAACGCATTAAAACCTTGTGAAAAACTCCCCGACTTTCACCCCCGCACACCCACCGCAACGCAAAGCAATTTCCCCACGGACGACGCACACATGGCCGGCCATTATGCCAGCATCCCTTGCTCCCATGCAGGCTCGGTGTCTCGAAATTCGTGCGTACACAATGCAATTCCCTCCGGCTGAATGTGCATCCCCATCCCCTTAGAGCGCGATGGTGCCGAGGGCCCAGCGGCACGCGACTACCGCGGACGTTGCCACATTTTGTCCCGCACCTTGGTGGCCAAAAATACGCGGAGTAGCGACATGATTAATGGCAGGGGCACGCATCCATACAGCAAGGCTTCCGTGGACTGCGCCTGCGGCATTGCATGGCCGCATGCATTTCATCGGCTGAACTGAACTAACATAATTTGGCTTTCCCCAGAAATATACTAACAAAGACAGCAGCAATATACGGCGTACCTACTCAATTATAACTACAAACTACCCTTGGAAAACACACCCCTGGTTGTGCTGATGGTGGTATGAAATGTTACGATGAGACGTCTGCACGTAATGCAAAGTTATCGGCCGAGGTGGCGTAATAGTTGGCATTGCATACCGAACGCAGATTGCATCTTCTTCACAAATTTCCCCGAGGAATCGCGTGCATATTGCGATTCAATATTTAATCCGTTTCGGACATTTTTGGTACAGACTAATTATAAAGTTCGCATGCAGTGTGCAATTTTGCAAATAATTGCTTGTGAGGAGTCATCGGTAAATGGCAAGCCATCCGGTCACATCGCGAATTTAAATTGTGCACCACATGAAACGTACATCGTCAAGAACGACCCGTGGCCGAAGGGTTGCAGTGGATATGGGGATGACGTGAGTCGCCCACGCTCTCCCTATTGGCGCCGCTATCGAGGATACATGGTAAAGTGCACTTTGCATGTTGCTAGGACATAGCAGCGACTTTATCTTGGTGTCGGTTCTAATCAGAGGCAGTGAAAGCACACTGCCGAAAAGCAAAGCAGTGCTACGATTGAAATGCAAACGTGTTTTATTGCGTCCTGCACTCAAGTACCGAGTTTCGGCCGCAACAATCGCCGGCTTGCGACACCAAAAAGAACAACATACATAAAGATCACAAGTAATGTGAACTGATAAGTAAATGAAAGACAATCGTATGTACACTGCGAATATAAATTCGAAGCAACAAAACAAAATACAAACAATAGCTAACAAAATCTGAAAAAATGATGATGTCTGGTGTATCGATGCCTCCTCACACCTTACATCGTGCGCGCAATTTGGGGGCAATGAACAACTCAAGTCGGATGTATCCCATCAGGCACTTGGAATCCCTGAAATCGGGACATACCAGCAGCAAAGCAACACAACCCCATTCTTGTCTCTATTATACACAACATTTTGCTCCCAGTGGCCCATGTGTGTATCGAGACCACGACGGCAACGTCGGTCGGCGGTCGGCTTTGACGCGAAGGGCCAGGTGGTGCGGCCTACGAGGGGTTCGGGCCGTCAGTCTCGGAGCACGCCAGGCGCGTGCCGCGATAAGGTCTACTATGCCGTTCCGGCGGCCCGCAAAATCGTCCTTATCGCCTAGCAGAGGCACAAAGCGACGGGCTATACGGTGGGGGGTTAACGCCAGAAGGCATTCAGACAAACAGGATCGGCGACGCACCTGGATGTATACGTCGAAACGGTGTCGTAAGAGATTATCGAGTGTCTGTATACGGCTTGCGAGAATCGTCGCATTGCTCTGCTATCTGCTGCGAGCTGAGAGAGGAGCCGACCACTGATAAGAGTCGCCAGAAAACCTATAACAATGAACTCTATGAAGACCCCTATTCTCAAGACTTTTTAATTTTATGCACATTTTATTTTAAAAAGTAGGTTATCGAAGGTCTGCAAGTTCGCTGAAAAAGGCAGGTTGCTCCATGGCTCGATCGAGAGATTGTTTGAATTATTTATCTCTCCTAGTCAGCCACAAGCGATTGCGAAATACCCCCCTCCCTTTGAATGAAATAAAGGTGGCCGCACATCGCTAATTTAAATCATCCCCGCCGGGTAACGAATTTGCAAATACCCCTCCAATAGCTGAGCCCACGAAAACGACCGAAAGGCCAGAGGGCAAGAATTGTCCTCTTCTTAACATCACGACAATTGCACACTATCGCCAAGCAGCCGATCACGTTCACTCAGTCAAAGCTAGTCAATTATTTATTGGCGCCATTAGAGCGTCGTCACCCGGGCGACGTCGACATGACGCCGCGACTGGGACTTTGCATGATTCATTGACGGCTGAAAACGCGACGCCTCGTCATTGCACTTCGCACAGTGCAAATTTACTGTCAACGACGAGACCTACCAAGTTCTCGGAAATTGCCAACCGAAACGGCCGACTGAATTGACGATTTTTTCGGGGAAGAGCAAATCCCACGCCCCGTCCCGAGCATGGTGTGCGCGCTCCTGGGGCTTTCAGGAGACAGTAATCGGGGGTTGGGATGGAGAGGATATTGGAAAGATAACGCCGTCGCCGATTCGGCATGCAGACATGTCTCATAAAGGTTGTTACGGTTGCCAGAGCACTGCACATGAACATTATCTATATCGCGTTCGACTGGAGAATAACGATAATCGGTAAGTCGTGTATTTCACGTTAGAAATTGAAACGCCTCCCCCGAGCGCAGACCGGCGGCCTTGCAGTACATATACGTGCGAGTTTCAGCCATTCGATTACTCCAAATGAAAACGGGTTCCAATTAGAATCGTAGCGTGGCGCAAAAACAAAGTGTGTACAAAAAGAGAAAATGAAAACACGAACAATGCAACATCCTCGAGTATCGATTTAACCTAGAAAAAGCCTTAAACGATCGCCAATTTGTACGACTTCTTCCTGCCGAACGGAATTGAAAAGACGGATGTGCTTGCATCACACGCCCAAACGCACACGCACACACACAGAACAAAGCGCGCGAGGTTAGGTGATAAGGTCTGCGACACTCGAAACCGTCTCATTGTTAATTGCTACGTCCTGTCCTTTTGCAGCCTCCCCTTGGACGAGTTACCATGTCATTTCAGAAGTTTCAACGGGCAAACTTGAAGCCAGCGGCGACGCACTACTTTAATTTCGAAACCCAAAGTAACTTTTTACTTTGGTGCTCAGGGACCATACATGCAAACCAAAAGAGCTTAGAAAACAAACAAATCACCATGATGGCAACTGCGGACATTTGCCCCTATAGTATCATCATTCAAGTGAAGGTCTTCAAGTTCAATTGGATTTATCTCGGAAGCAATATTCCATGGCATAGGGGACACAAAAAAAAGTTTGGTCCCAATATCGTCATGTGCTGCCGTCCGACCCGCAATGTCGTGAACCTACACGACGTCCACGGCTCCGACGCCGCGCTCCGACGCCCTTGAGCAGGGCACACCCATCCTCCAGCGACGACGGCAAGATGCCGACACCTCGCGCTTCCTCCGCCTCACGAGGGCGCGCCGCGTGGACCGAATCGCAGGATGCGTGCCCTCAGCAGCAATGGGGCGCCGTCAAGCGCGGCGCCTTCCGCACGACGTTGATACGGGTGTCAATTTGGGAAGCGTCGTTGACGCCACCGCCTCCACCTCGACGGAAGTCAGGACTTATGAGGTGGAAGACTGTCGGATTGATGTGAATAGGACCTCTATCTTTGGTGAGATCGCCAATGCCATCAGTATGCATTGAATTGCGCTGGATCAGTAGGTGCGAGTTCATGTGAATCATTGAATGGTCTTATCTGCTCGATTGAATATGCACGAAATCAATAAAGACAAGTATGCGATTTTGTTTCGCGAATGAAACCTTCGGATTTGCTTCAGAAACGCTGTAAGAAACTGCAATTTAACAACATCTCTGAGTGTAAGGAGAAAAAGAATCACTATTTAGCTTAAAGTCTATTCAAATCATGTCGCATCTGGATTCCTGAGCAGTACGGTTCTGTGATCGTCGCCTATGTTATAAGTATAGTTGTCCTCGCCTGGCCAAGCCAGGCCAGGTGAGTGACACTGAAAATGAAACGATCGCCACAGCACGCACGATCGCCGGCAGAGCACGGGAAATCCTCGCACAGCTCTACGCACGTGTGCGTGTGTGTGTTCCTTGGCGCACGCACCCGAAATAGCCGGACACGACGTCGTGTCGCGGTTTTCGCCGAGTTAATCAACTTCTATTTCTGTGCAGGCAGGACTCAGGACGACACGAAAGTCCACGTTGCACCACACCACATGCGCGGAGAGCGTTTGACATTGTTCGTGGCCGAAGATTTCACACATTCCGAATTCTTTCACAGATATTTTCCGTAGTTCTTTTCAATCCAGAATCGTTTATTTTTTCTGGAGGAGCAGCACAAATCAGCTGATTTCGTGCCAAGAAAGGCCCAGCTGGATCGGTGCACCTTCCACGCATCGGGGCAAACATCTCGGGCTCGATTCCTAAAGGTGCACGACAATGGTCAAAGACGACGCAATGTCTTGCATTGTCGAGGAATTCACCTTAGACCGATCCAGGGTCCAATCAGCTGAGACCTAGAGGTGTTCCTTTCAGGAGCGGCTTTGTCCCGATGCCCGAAGGATCGGTGTTTTGCTGGAGACAGCGGCAGGTAAGACCTGTGGTAAGACGCTGGCTGGTTCATGGACCATTGTCTGGAGAATTGTTGCAGGTTACGCAACGTCCCGATGTGCACGGTATTCTATGGACCATTGTTGATCTCAAGAGGTTCGAGGCACGCGTAACGCATTGTGTATTGCGTGGTCTTGTGTATGGCACGGACCTTGCGCAAGACGCACTGGGTTCCCACGCGCGACCCCCAAAGGTATCGACAAAGACCGAAAATATGTTTTTGCTCCGAGACCTTCAAAGATAAAGGTGTGGAGTGGGAGGTACACTGCCGTCTAGATATGAAAAATAGAGTGCCTGCTTAAAAACTTGGGCTACGCAAGCAAGATCTTTCTACCCATATTATTTATTGTTCATCTCGAAATGTCACAGAGTTGCGACTTTTTAAATCTTGAGATATACGGCAGAGGAAAATGGAAAAGTGTATGTGAGATTTATTCAGGAAAAAACGAGGGCGGAAGCCGGGATGATCCATGGAGATAGATGTGCGATTCGAATGAGAAAAGGCTTGCAATTTTATCGCTTATTTTCCAGGATCCAGCATCCAGCTTAAACCTTTCCAGGAGTCCTGTCGTATAGCTCGATGATCCTGGAATTGAGTTGCTTTCAGGGATATGAATAATTGCTAATGGAAGTTATAACGTTACAGGTTTGATCATGCATGGTGGTCTGAATCCTGGGGGAGTAGAGGCCACTGTACAAAAACAGCGAGTGACAGTGACATATTTTTATTTCACTTCGGCAAGTAGTAGACGAGGCATGACTTCTTTCCAATGACAATGGCCACTTTTCTGCGATCTTTACTCCGGACATTTCTTTTTAAATTAAATTTCCTATGGATGACTTAGATGCACAAGATCGACGGCGCGAAACCGTAAGTACAAATCGTAGGAAAACAAATACAAATCTCAAAACTTGTCCAAACGCTATCGAAAACACGCAGATTAACTTGCACAGTATAATGAACAAATTTCAGAAGTAAGTTTTAGGAAACGGGTGAGTCCAAGAGGCAATAAAAATACGACGAATTTTGGAATGCTCATCGGCGGCTTTTCCCAGGGAATCAGTGAAAACGTCCCTACTGGATTACTCAGACATTTCTTAAAATTTAAAAAATTGTAATAAGAAATTGAAATTGCTTGAATACCATAACTCTGCTTACAGCACAGTTTTCGGAAAGTGTTCGACAAACATGAAACTGGCCGACCGTGCCGGTGGAAGACGCCAGGCGTGCGCCTGGCACGCTTCTTGGGGTGGGCATGGGGTGTCCATCCACCAACTGATACGGGGTAAGCGCCCGAAACGGCCAGCACCCTCGACCGCAGCCTGCAGGGGAGCGATACCGTGAAGACCAGATGCCAGCGAGGCCAACGCACGCGGGCGGGGCAATAAATTAGCTCCCGCGTCTTGTTATTGTCCTTCTGTTCCTCAAGAAAAACAACTGCTTATCTCCGAGTGAAATCTCGAGCTAATCCACGCGAAACTGCATGTGTTTGTGTGTGTTCGGGCACAAAGGTGCGTGAGATGTGGAGGTGGGCATCTCACTTAACTATAACGAACCGCTTCTGGAGGATATTACGTTTTATACTTGATTTATGGAGACGTTGAACCGCGCAGATAACGAAAATGAGCAGAAGGAATTTAGATACTGGCTGCATAATACAATCTCATTACGGATATATCCTAGCTGGATCAACATGCGATAGAGGTGGACTACATGCCTCGCAACAGATGAGCACGTAATTGGGTCTAAGGACCTCTGATAGTTCCACGAAACGCCCCAGTAGCAAGATGTGCGGTTACACAAATCAGCGGAATCGACTTTTAGCTAGCTGAACTCATAAGATGGCATATGCATAAATAATATATTGGCAGGAAACAGTCAGCAGCTGTAGTATGTACGAATTCTGCCGGCTCGGTACAATATCGTATGGTTCGAACAATAATAATCGCTTATGTCTCAGAGCAATGACTTCGAATAATTATTGAAACTGATCAGAACGCACGCGGGCATTTCTTTGCGGGACCAGGTATTTGAACTCGGGTGTTTATCAGAGTCGGAATGCCAGCATTATAATCATAACAATCGTTTGGATTCCGGTACTATTATGGTGGGAGGACAGGATGCGAGCAAGGGGTGGTCAAGGGAGACTGGACCAAAGGGCCAGCAGAGTTCGGACTCCTTGTTTTTGCCTCCACTATTTTATCATGGGGACAATGCGTTTTTGACAATGCTAGGCAAGAGAACGCCGCCGTGCCATACAATGTGAGGGTCGACTGTAAATATCGAAAGGGATCGAATAGAAGGACGACGGCGCGATCCAGGTGAAACAGTTCCAGCTGAACTCAGAATTTTACACATGGGCTAACCAAGTGAACACACTGATTGGGGGTGAGAGCTGCGACCGCCGTGTGCTGAAATAACCCCAGTCCGAATAGTTTACGAAATTACGATTATATTTCGGAGGAGTTATACGCTCATGGGAGGACGCCACTGATGACCCCAAGGCCATGCAACAAGGGGCACGTGTCGATCACTGCGACGAAGGAAAATGTTATGTCGAAAAGTATTTTCGACCAGTGGATATATGCAACGGAGGTTGGAAAATTTCCCCGAATGCCACGAAAATGATTTTCCCCTTTAATTTAGGAAAACCATTATATGAGAAATAATTCAGCGTTTTCTGGCCCCAGACAAGGCCTGATTCTAAATCTAGATCGATGGATTGATTGATTGAATATTGGGGTTCAATTGATTGACAACTGGGCCTGCGGCGCTGGTCTTATGGCGTCGGTGAATGAGCGGATGATTATGAGAATGATGATGAACCTAACCTAGCCTAGAAAGGAGGAGGAGAAACCCGGAGCCAGCACGTAGCCTACTTCTGTTATAAACAAATAAATTGAAATTGAAATAAATTGAATAGCACCAAGGGGACCACCGGCTTAACGTCCCTTCCGAAGGACGGTACAACGCGAACAACAGGATTCTTCCACAAATCCATGCTGTCGAGAGATTGATAAGCAACGCGAATGACACGTTGCTGCACTAACTTTAATTACTCCAACCTCTCTCCCGAACAGAACTGGTAATGTGAAAATCTGGAACGTTCGTAGGCTGAGTTTTTGATAACATTCAATGGCGTTAACTCACTTCCTTTAGCCTAGCTACAATAAACGCTTTGTTCATAAGTATCCAAGAGTGAACGTGCGTAAGACGCAACGTGGGCCCACGTTCCTCGCCCCTTTGAGAACATATTGCGGGGCGATACGCATTGACCTCGGCGAGATGTCAACCAGCCATCACACGTGTGCGTGTGTGCGTGGGCCAAGGGGTGACAGCCCGCGTGGGGGGCAGATATTTATACTCGACACCCCACACATGTGTCGCCCCACCCCATCCGGCGCCCTGCCCCCGTCCCCTCACAGGGTCCAACGCGGCGCATTGCCCATCGGAAGTGCATTGCAATGCACAGGGGTGCATGCGCAAGCTTCCGCTACCTTGTGACGCCTCCCTTTATAGTCGAGGCTATGGAGGTGAAGTTGTGAGGATGTTGCTTCCACCCCAGCAAGAAAATAAATACCCGCAGCGTCGGGACCAAATGCAGCTGCTTGACTATCAAGGGAAATCAAATAAGAGGGCCCATTAAGAGTCGAGGTGCTGTATATTTTTAGCCGAGTTTGATGCAGCAAAGCTGTGGGTCGCTTGAGACGTTTAATGTTCGGTTTGCTTTTTCATTGAAATATAAATATATATTGCTGTGGGTGGGTTATGGTGGTAGTTAAAAGTTATTATGTCTCTCAGCGATTTGTCCGAGATTAGTTGGTGCAGATGAGTCGAGGTGACAGCGGGGAGTAATTACTGTGTGGGTGGGCTGCTGAATCTGACAGTATGTATCAGAAATTTTCCGGATCTTTCGTGAAAAATTCGCAGAGTTATTGAACCGACACCACAAAATGAACGCCGATGATATCTAGCAAGGGAGAGCGGAGCAAATCTTGACTGAAAAATTGTTTAGTGAAAGTACACAAAACATTTTAAAATTCAGATTATCTTAGGTGAAAAAAATAAAATGCTTGCATTTGTGGCAATCTTGAGCTCGAGAATGGAGATTGGGGTTTGCAAAGCCAAAGATTGAGAAAGCAACACTAAGCACTCAAAGCACTCGCAGAGATTGCACTCATGGAAAACGTAAACCAATCAGAAGAAACCGAAGCAAAGAGCAATGACAATCACATTCTGGGCAATTTTTTTGATTTGATAGTTAGCTCAATAACTCATTCGTGGTGATCTCCATTGAAAAGGCAATTAGTCATTCTCATCGGCATGTTGGTTTCAGGTCATTTAAAATTTCCTATCGGATTGTTCGTCGTGTTATAGACAAAAAGCTCTTGCACGGATCCCTCGTGGATGTGGAGAGAACAAACCGTACGAAGCCCTTGGAACAGAACGGCCAGGCACACCACGGGACTGGGAGCAGGATAGGTAAATTGAGGTGGTCTGGCAGCAGCTGCTGGCAGCAGCAGCAGCAGCAACAACAGCAGATGAAAAGACAGATCGAGACACGGTCGAGCTTCCGCCAAGGGGCACCACCCGACCTCCAGGTGCGTGTACGACCCAGCCAGGTACTTGGCTTCAATTAAAGCACTCCACTCTATATAACGCACTGTAGCAATGTCTGCAATAGCGGTACTTAGGCGAAACCATGTAGTAGGTACCTAGTTGCCGATGGGTGGCGGCTGATATTTGGGTAATTACAAAATAATTGCCGTGTTTTTGTACAGGCTGGTTTGACAGGAAAATCCGCATGGACTGTCGTGTTTTCTATTTGGGACAGACGTTGTCTTTGAGAGCCAACCTATTGGTGGAGAACAACGGGCTAATGAATAGTAATCCACATACACAAGTGTGATATCGCATGCTCGACACTTATACGAGGGGAAAAAATCTATCGCTAGAGCTAGAAGTAGCGAAAGAACTGGCTGATATTTTTTCTGTGCAGCTGGAAGTTGAAAATTTGGCTATATAAGTGTAGTGTTGGTTAATAAAGAAACAGGAAAGTGGTCATATCGGATCCTGTGCTGATAATGAAGAACGGAATTTTACTGGCAAGCTTAGCAATATTGCGTGACATTCAAAGTTCGATAATACACTCACCTGTTGCCCAGTTATAAAAATAACACAAATTTGTTATTCATAGGCAACATAATTGATAAATTACTGTACGTTCCAAATTTACGGAAAATGTTTGATATGATTATCCTAGACACGTGGTCTGGTGTGTTTTTATCACAAAAATAATCACGTTGCGTGATAAGTGGGGAATTTCAGTGACACATAAAAATTTACTTCACGCAGGTGACATTTCGAAGGGAGGGTGTCTTGAATAAAAACGAAACGCACGAAGGGAGTGAGTGACGCATGCATATGCTTCCAAGGGTAGCATCGCTGGAAATTAGTATTCATCCTTTCGTCTCCTTTCACTCGGGATCTTCAGGATGTAAGAATCTTGTTTACATAATAGACATGGCGGGAGATGAGACAGACAGCCACAAAAGTCAATCGGTGGACGAGTGTCATGTCAAGTCAAGAGATCATCAAACCCAATAGAAAATATTGATATATTTTTAACGAGTCCTGCGCTGAAAATATATTAAAAATTGTCAACCAACTGCTTAAAGTGGAATTCAGGAAAGGCATTGTCTGAAGATATTTTCAGACAGTGACAGTATCGTGAGAGGCACAAAATGTAAAGTGTTTGCGGCAAAACGTGCTAAAATGAAATTTTTGGCTAACCTGGATGTCCAAGTGCACTTCCCGTTTGGCCCATGTCTCACGTCATCTGCTGGATAGCCACACCTTCATACGAACAAAGAATTTTCCCACTATCGGCAGTCGGATTTTAATACTAATCGTAGGTCACAAAATAAAAGCACATGAAAAAATTAAAATACAGCCTGGAGATCCAAAGTTACACCCACTAACAAGATGGCACATCTGACACATGCGGAGACAGACAAGAGTACTGCAGCGCATTCTGTGCACAACATCGTGAACTGAAAACGCGCGCTAGGTTAAGTTAAACATGCTAAACGTCAAGATTTAAATAATCGTGTATTGGTATTTACAACATACTGGAATAAGTTTGTAATAAAATAGATATCAATATGGCTCATAAAACCCCAGCATTATTTGGCTTGTGGCAGTGAATGCAGCCAAGACTATCGTAGGGTCTTCAAAGTCTTATTATGGTCCAATAAAATAGTTCAATGATATTCAACCATAGGTATATTTTCAGAGTTGGTTTTCCTAAAAGTGCATATTTTCATGTAGAAGCCTCTTCAACATTGCGAATTGCCTCGTTGGGAGTCTTGTATTCTGCACTTGAAGCACTTGCAGGCAAATTACTGTCCACTTTCACCATCTTCTTCTTAAGGTAACACTTGTAAAGTCCATAGTGCACAATACTGCAAAAGATGGCTAGCCCACTCAGTAATCGGAATGTTTTGCTCCCTCCGATCCACCGGTATAAGAAGCCACCCACGAGACTTCCCACTGCGTAGCCTTGGGGAAAATAAACAAATCATAATTAAAAATCTTAAATTAAAATAAATTTGAGTATTGTTGATAGACCAAAGAAAAAAACTTTAGGGAAACCACCATAAGGACAATAGTAAAAAATTATCTGGGCAAATGACTAAATTTAATCGACCATTCCCCTTTTTCAATTTTTTTCCATTATTCTTGGCAATTTTTTTCCATTATTCTTGGCAACTTTGAATCCGCCAAAAATGCATATATATATGTATATGATAAAATAGGTAGGTATAAATAAAATAGGTATATAAATATGCATTTTATTTGTTAAGGACCTGTAAAACTAAGGGAGTCAAATTTTGAAGAAAAAACATTTTTCTACTAAATTAAATTTTAGATATTTGCAACACACTTCATTATTATCATTTTATTCCAATGGTATCATGGATTCTTTTAAGAATGTGAAATATTTCTAGATTTTTCCTGCTGAAAAGTTAATTTTTGCTATCACAATGCAAACATTCTCTACACCAGTAGCATAACTAGACATTCCTGGGCCCGGGGGCAAGATTTTTCATTACACCCTCCTCCCCCCACCATCACAACAAAGAGGGGGGTTGAAAAAAAATTAACAGTTCTAATGTTTCTGTATTCCACACATTTTTATACGTTCACTTGTAAGTGCCGAAAAGGTAATTAAAAAATGTATGGTTGTATGTATGTAGATCAACGCCCCCTATCGCGGGTGTTGCTCTAGCATATTGAGCTTCTTGGACACATGCTTTTTGAGACGATTTTAGTGTATTTGATGAGAATGACAGATCTTTAAGGAGTAAAACCAAGATTCTAGTGAGTATTTGTAATTTAAATAAGATTTCAAATAAATAAAACGCATCCAAAGTCAAATTGAAGTTACTCGAGATTGTATGGTTGTGACGCCGTATAGCATCACTGCCTGCTCCGCCGGTAGTAACGCCACTGCCCTGCACTTATATCAACCTCACAGAAAGGGAAAATCAAATTTGATGTGTCAAAAATAACAAAAGTTAATTAGTTCTTAAGCTAGTGTAGAATTTGGCTACCAAGGTATTATTTGGCTACCAAGGTATCAGATCACAAGATAAAACCTTTGCAACTTTTGACAAGGATTATTGTATCCATATAAGCTAATCAAAGCCGCCTTCTATGCAAGCCAGAAAAAAATACACGGTTACCGCAATCATTTCCACGAAAACAGGTCTACGCCTATAGCCTTGCATTTAAAAGGTCTCTGGGTCAATCATAAAAATTGATACAATTTTAAAGATTTTCTGTGATTTCCCTCAATAATCCCAGGGGAATTCTGACACAATCCCAACCCACCACCTGGAAGACTCCTGTTATGGACCCCCATCCACTTACAACAGTTGTTACAACGCGGGTATAAAATTGTATAGCGCATTGCCCATCAATATTAAAAATAACACAACTAGTTTTAAACAAAACCTTAAATCTTTTCTTTTAGAAAAAAGCTTTTACAAGGTGGATGAATTTTACAAGCTTTGACTGTTGTGTTCAAACTGCACATTGTATTCATTGTATATTGTAAATATATTGCATTGTTTAACTGACGTGTCCAATATCATGTATGTGATCAAAAAGGAAATAAAACAAAATACAAATACAAATACAAATACGTGGCTTTGCAGCATAAAAAGCAATCCTCTTAATTAAAACCTACCAAATCCGTCATCCATCCCAGCCACAAGTCCCTGCATGGTGGCAGATGCGCCTGGAGGGCTGACGGCACTGGCATATGCTACTATCGTGGTGTAGCAGAGCGCGTACGTTGGACCCTGCATGAACAGCTCAATAGGCAGCACCCACCATGGGTTGGCAATCAGCGAGATCAAGCCCAGGCGCAGGGAGTAAAACATGAAGCACAGCGTCAGGGAGTTGCCGTAGCCTATTTTTTGCAATATGCGCCCTGAAATAGACGTTCAGAGCTTTGTAAATACATGTCGTTTGTAATTCACATATAGACCTACTGCTTATAGCTGGCATTTTTAAGTACAAGACAATGAGCAAGTGATTACAAAAAAAACCATCTTCAGTTGTCAGATCCACTCAGCTACCCCCTTAGTACATGCCTGTGCTTGTTCCTTAGAGCTTGGACCATGGTGGAAATCATAAGCGTGTGTAAAACGAAGTTGTACCTGCGATGGAGAAGAATATGACTTCTCCGACGAGTGTCTCGGCTGCTATAACGCAGCCTTCCAAGAGCTTGATGTTCCCCATGTTCCCTGTGGCGATGGCCAGATCCTCCAGAAACCTGAATAATTATCAACATTCAGCTTAAAGAGTGCTTTCAGAGAGGACTTTTTGGACAGACCAACAGCGATCACTGACCAGAAAAGATAGTAAATGATGAAGCCGTCAAGTATCCCGGCGAGGACGGCAAACATAAGGAAAATGACGATATGTCGATGACTGACGAGCTTTCCGATGTCCTTAAGAATGTTCTTTGATCGAGGAATTGGTGGCAACTAAAAGAGAAGTTTATATAAATTATAAAGCAGCTATCATCAAGCTTAACAAGGCTTTTGTTGGCACTTCTCTTAGGATATAGCATTCCTAGGTATAAGCAAAATGCCCACGGCCAGTTCACTGCTCCTCGGAAGAACTCACTTTGAGTTTTGTACAGCAAAATACGTCAACAAGCGTAAAGATCAGCACGAGAGCAAACGCAGGCGTGTAGTCCTTGACGTCGCTGCCTGCTGACCACCAGTCTATTGTCCATCCCGCCAGGAAGGCTGTCATACCAAACCCTATCGTCCCCCAAACGCGCTGCTGTCCGTAGAGCATCTCCCCGCCGGCACCTGAATTTAATGGAAAACATTTTTGGCTGATTATTGCTTTGCCTGATAGCTTCCAAGTAGTCTTGTCAGGTTACTAACAAATATTTCATAAAAACGTTTTGGCTAGAAGAGATATTTCAATTCCTATTTTACCTTAACAGGTGAAGGTTGATTTTCTATTTCCACTGATTAAAATTGCTGGTATGCCTCTCTGTCTCAAAGACTCAAAGTTTTCAATGAAATCGTCGGACTTGCTTGCATTCCTATCCAAAAATAATGTGTGAATGGCCCAAGAATCTGTTTTCTGCACTTGGGTCAAAAATCGAAATAAGTTAGCAGACTGCTTATTGATATCCACCTATAGGCCCTTCATCTAAAGTGCTCATGTTCTTCCTGCATTGAATAGTGCACAATAAAGAGAAAACAGATCCATTTTGCAAGAAAGAATGTTTCTCACCCAAGACGTCAAAGCATATCGCGTCACTGATACTGTTGCTGACATTGAACCCTATCGTGCCCAAACACATGAGCACGACAAATCCCCAGAAGGTCGCCGATCCGTACAGACAGTTGCCGCCGGCTCCTATTTCCTCGAGCACGCATGTATACGTGCATTCATCGGCGTCGTGGCAAGCCATCGTCTGGTTCTCCACCACGCAAGTTCGATACTCGTCCAGGTCGGGGTGACTGACGGCGCTCCCTGGGTGGCTGAAGATCACAGTCACACCTGAAGAGAGGTTCTGCAGGGGGCATGCCAGGAAGCAGGTCGCTTCCACCGTGCGATTGTCGCACTTCTGAGACTCGGCGACTTCCTGAGCACAGGAAACACGGGCGAAGGTAAGGGTGAGCAAGGCGTCATCAAAATCAGTGAGATTTAAAGAGCGTGGGAAGAAATGTATCTCTCTATCATATTCTTCTGAAATCATAACTTTTTCACGAGTGAACTATGAGTGGGAGCTTTGAGTTTGACATCAACAGGTGCCAACAGAATGAATAACTTTTACAGTGGTGTTCACATCTCAGATTATCAAAATCGAAAGAGTCTGGACACACAACAAAGCTCGACGAAAATGAATACTAGTCGATGCAGCTCACCAGTTCTGTACAAATCGGCGTCTGGCAGGAGAGAGTCGCGACGTCGTGCACGGTCTCGGCGCCGGAGCTGGGCTGCGGGATGAAGTAGAGCAGCAGGTAGAAGAGGCTACAAGAGACTACTAGCCCGATGAAGAGTTTCTGTCGTTGTTGCTGGAAATAGTCGAGTAGGAAGCCGACAACTGGCTTGGCCAGCATGAAGAGCAGGGGTAGGACGGCAGTCACGCTGCCCATCACCACCTCGGACACCCCCAGCTGCTTGCCGAAGACGTTTAGGAATGGCAGGATCGGCCCCATCGCTGTCGAGGAACGACCACCGAGATTATTTATTAACATTTGTGCGCCATCAGCATGGGGTGCTGCAACGCTTTAGTCGTTGTTTGTGTCTGCAGCCAAACTTTTGGTTGTAGAACACCTTTGCTCGTGGATGTGGACCAAAAATAGCGTACAAATTCTACCAACAATTATCTGCCAAAAATGTAAAGTGAGTTCAGGCAACCAAACGACGAAGAACTACATTTACCATATGGAGGGTTGGCAAATGGCTATGATGACTAACAATGTTGTGCGTATCAATCTCAATCGAATGCATATCCTATCATAATTGAAGCCCCAGTGGAGCAGCATTCCTCAGGAGCGCGTGGGTTAATATATCACGTGGCCAGTGGTCGCGACTCCAAGCTGTCAGAGAGACTTGCACATGTCTTGGAAGAAAGCCGAGTTCGGTAGGGCATAGTGGAAGGCCGGTGAGATTATCTGCTGGTTACGTGGTCGCGTTCCTGAATTACCTGCCATGAAGAAGAAGTAGTGCGCCTTTACTGGGAGCAGCCGGTAGTTGATCTTCACCATGGTCAGGGCGCTTTTTGGCACCTGCAATCAAGGAACCACACGCGGAATTTACCCGAGAGCTTTGTTGGAGAGCGTGATTTGCGACACGTGTGCAAGCACGTGGGCGCCTAACACACGTGATGAATTCAGCGCTCAGTGCATCCAAACAGCTTGGTTGGGTGATAATTTTAGTTGCACTTTGACCCCGAGGTCTTGCAGTCTAGCATACAAAGTTAGTGAGCTCACTTTATTATCCAATTGGAGATAAGGTGTATGTCACGCATGGCTATTTAATCATCTTATCTTTACAACGGTAAGAATTTTGTGCTGTGATGGATTATAAGAAGAGTGATGCAAATTAATGAGATTGCAATTTACAGCATTAGCGATAGTACTTCCTCCACATTGAAAGATAGTTGAGTACTTGCACTTCCAACGTTATGCATCAGGCACGTTTGGTTTACCAATTTTAGACCCGATGCATGCATATTACAATACAATACAAAACAATACAATACAATAGTGCGTAACAATTTAAAAACCAAAAAAAATCGGTTTAAAAATTGGTCCTATCCTTAAATTCAAGCGCCACGCTGTTTTCAAATCTTTCACCATTCGGATTGACACAATTTAAAAGCAATCCAACGAAACGCACGAACATAACATGCACTCACCAGATTTCGGGTGACGTCTACCCGAGATTAGACGATATTACCAACTAAATGCACTTTATTCAAGTAGATTACAGCTCACATCCTATGATGCACTGTGCCTGAACCCATTCACGTGCACCCCGACAACCTTCGCTCACGCCGCGTCGCGTGCCCCTTCAGTGCACTACACACCATATCGTGTCAATAGCATCGTCAGAAGACAGAGGTGTCCACCAAACCTGTTGAACCTCCTCTCAGTAACGAATGCCTTGGCACACTGTCAGAAGCCTCGCGTCGGTGTTCCTATACGAGTCGCCACACTAGCCAGCCAGACAGACAAGGTTACTACACACTTGACTTCCACTGTCGCCCGTTGATAGCTCAAGCTTCGATATCCTGGCTGTCGGCTGCCTCTGATAGGTCGGCTGATTGCTTTATCATCTCATTAATCCATCAGATTGTTAAGTCACCCTTCGTTACACGTGAGAATAGAACAATGATTGCAGGGGTGATGATGCTCAACTCATTCAACCCCTAGTCGTTGTCGCAATTACCTTGTCCAATCGGTTATGTGTCGAGTGGGCATCTTATTTTTGCCATCGATTCGACATACGTGTACATAAACGCTCTTTAAGGGAAATCAACGATATCTTTTGATTAAATGTTAATGGGGCTAATTTTGTTTTTCGTGTTGATCGTCTATGATCAGCTAGGATTTGAAGTGCAGGAAAAGCTGTTTCGGCGGATGCCAAATCTCCGGCTCGATTCCTCTTGTAAATCTGACATTTACATCATATCTGAAATCCATACAAAAAAAAAAAAAACGACGGGTTCCACTTTGTGTGGAAAATGAAATTGTGTCCGCTCTGAGTACGCGAAAACCACGCTTATTTCCCGGAGCCGTCTGAGGAAAAGGAAAATGTATGCACAGAACCATAGAAATGCTGACCTTTTACGCTGCCTTCAAAGCAATGCGGTTTGTTCTTGATGAAATTGTCAACGAATTCCCACATGCCTCTTTAGAATGTCACTTGGTCGTGTTTGTATACATACCTGTGTTCACCTAAATTTGACACTAGCTTAATGCATTGCATACTACTTACTCGCTGCATGCCACGGGTCAAAAATAGAATGTGTTGGCCATGGCGCCACCAAACCAATCCAACCACGTTAGCGGCACATTTAGAATCATATAATGTACCTCCAGAGGACGACATAAACCACAAACATGAAGATATCGAAGTGTCGCTATTATTTTACAATAATCTTAACCTTGTGGTGTGCATACAAGGATTCTTAACTCATCTCTACAGTTTATTCTTAACACTATTTCTGATACACGAGAGATAAGAGAGCAAACATGAGGTGCAATTTAGGTCATTGTTCACGCAAAGCAATTGACCAACGATTACTTGTAAAAGCAGCAGCAGTTTGTTGTTGGTTTGCTTTTTTGTGTAAATAAATATCTTATCGATCTGATAACAAAACACCAAAGCTGTGGAGCACATATAGTAAAATAAGGTAATAGACGGATGTTATTATCAGAGTCCATCAAATTATTTTCCATTCTAAAAACATTTAGCTACCGCTCATCATAATTCATTATCGTATTTTTTCCCCCACTAGATTCCAGTCTCGGACCAATCATGATCCACTACCAGCAGTCGTAGACCTTGGGCAAATGAGGAAAGCTTCAGTGGAGACTGTCTTTGAACTGCTGTCGTTCTGCTAGGATTTTAGTCATACGTTGAAAGTGCGTGAGCAAAGTTCGACGATGGGTGCGTTTCGCAGCTGTTTGCCGGTCGCTACACTCTTTTTGCTGGTGCTGGCAGCGACGGAGGCTGCCAAGAAATGTAAGATACAGATCCCGTCTGTTTACAATTTAGTGGGCGTTTCGTTACTATTTATTCACAGATGTAGAAGATGAACACAAGGCCATCGAGTTTATTGCTAGTGATGTTTAGTGTTTATTTGCATACAAAGTAAGGTGACTTTGCGGTGATGTTGCTCATTACTTATAATTGTAGTGGCTTGAAACTCCATGCAATTACCACGTGCAAGTTTTATGCATACTGATAACGAATTCGTAGTTTTCATACGGCCTTACTTACCATGCTGGCCAACATCTTCACGAAATGTGCAAGAACATTTTTGTGTCTGTAAACCGCCATGGCTCCCATTTCGAGATTTCACTTTCAAACTTTAAATGTGTTAGCACGGAAATAACTAATAGGTCAGCGCGATGAGTTCCACGACCTAGCGAAAGTGACTGGGCATCAAGACGTAACATTTCGGTGCTTTGTGGGGCAATGTGGATTCATTTGTAGGTACTTTGGTTAACGAATTGCATTGCCATCAAATAACTGTGAACCATAATATCAATTGATCGCGCAATGCACTTGCATGACGTGTATGGCAATTGCGACAGTGAAACTAGTTTAACTCGTCCACTCGTTTGATATTCACCCTTGACAGACCACCTTGAAGCCAATGTTAGGAGTTCACATGCGATATTCCTTCATTTACACACAACTTTATCCTTATTGCTCAACTATCATGAGGCAGCCGATAATTCCATTGGCTGCCATTTGCGAAGCAGTAAATACCGACTAAACGCGATTGTAATGTGTTTGCCTCATCTCGTCGGTCAATGACGCCAGAGGAATCTCAAAAGTGTCCATCTGCATAATGGCACGCAGTTAGTTTATTGTTGTTATGCCGGATATGGACCGCGGACCCGAATGACGACTGCTCTACAACAGCATGCCGTTGGAATCGGACTCTGAGGTGCAATTTTCCGCGTTTGCAGATCGCGTCTGCGTGGTGGACGTCCCCGGCAAGTCCACGAAAGTACCGAAACACTGCGGCGTCCTGCATACCGACGTCGACAGCCAAGTGGAATGCGTCGTGGGCAACACCAGGTGCGTCGCACTAAACAACATCCGACACCCATCGTTAAGGAAATCGTCGGTCGTTAGGAGATACCCAAACGGGTGATTAGCTCGCGTCCAGCGAAAGATGTTACCGAGAAATGAGATCTTGTTGATGTTTTTCAGGCTCGAGTGTTTGGGAAAGATTTCTCAAGGTATAGCAGACTTTACTGTCCTCGACGCCGAAGAAATTGTTGTGGCAGCGAGTTTTAAAAACACTGATTTCTTGATCACCAACGACATCCGATTCAACCATGAAGGTACGAGGGGTTTCAAAAAGTCTCGGACTAGTGTTTTGACCATAATATGTTTTATCCATTTTCTAGGTCAGGTCAGGTCAGGTCAGGTTCTAGGTCCGGTATGATTCATACCTTGAATCAGTTTTAACTTTTAAGTATATGTTACCAAAAATCACCCTCGTCGTGTTCATGGGTGGACTTGGCTGACGGTCGCATTGTGCCCTGCCAAAGTGGGTTTTTCACTAGGAGGGGTTTGTAACGCGACTTACCCCAACCACTGTCTGGTGTTTGTAGCGGCGTTCGCATACGAGATGGTGGCTGTCATGCGGAAGAGCGCCGGCATCGACAAGCTGTCCGACCTTCAGGACACACGCCTCTGTCATTCGGGATACGGCTACGAGCGCGGCTGGTCCGAGGTCATCTCAAGGGTAGGCACCAAGTAGGCACCTCATCATTTGACGCTACTCCCCCCCTCGCCAAACAGACCCCACCATGACTGGATTGAACCCGCAGCCTGCTGTGTGTAATAGAGAGGTTGGAATGATATAAGTTAAGTAACACCTCTCTGAAGTGTCGGATGGGTGACCTCCATACATATGCCCCAATTATGTTTGCCAAAAGACTGGAGATACAGCTTGAGTGACACTGGAGTCTTTATTGAATGTGGTTTAAGAAGCGATCAAATTGACAAGAAATCTCGATTGGGAATAGCATCATTCACTTAATTATGGTAGTAACTGTGGAAGTACCACTAAAACGATTGTCATCCCTTCGTAGCTCTCCCAACCTTCACAAATTCGGACCACATGGTTTGCAGTGCACTGGTCTTTTTCCAGCCAGTTAAAAGAGAATTCAGTTTCTTCCTACCGTGCTCGAAGCACTATCCTGCTTTCTTGTCAAAGGTTTCTCATACAAGAAGAGATGCCCTATCACTCCCAACAGAACCATCTAACACTTACAATAGGACATGGCCAGCGGAAATGAGCCCCATAAAAAGCTACAGCCGCTATCTATCCGTGATTGCAGTTCTTCGAAGCTCGGGTGGTACCGCAGATCTGCAACTCGTCATTGAGCCTCGCTGAGAACCGCATCCGCTCGTCGTCGGAATACTTCCGCGCGGCATGTAAACCTGGCCCTTGGGTGCCTAACTACTCCCTGGACGCTGAACTCAGTAAGCCTACCATCTCTCAAGAACGAAACACACTTCTTTACAATCTGCTGCAAATCTTAATGCTCGTAAAATGTTGTTCGAGCCAAACTTATTGGAACATTCGGTTGCAGAGGGCAAGTTCCCGAACTTGTGCGAGCTCTGCGACAACCCGAATGCTTGCTCTGTCTCAGACAAGTACTGGGGCCGGCTCGGGCCACTTTACTGTCTGACGGATGGCTCTGGGGACGTCTCCTGGTCGCGCCTAGATGACGTGAGGAGCCACTTTGCCGTGAGTGCCTTGGCCAGACATTGTTTTACAAGGGATAATGGATTCTTTTGCATTTTGAATTTTCATTATTCAGCCAACAGTTCAAGCATTTAACCATTTCGACCCGACTGTTTTCATATTGATTCCAGGCAGGTTTTGTCCATAGATTTGCAGTTAAAATTTGAATTGATAATTATTGGAATCTTGGAAAGATTTTATTGGAAAGATTGAAGGACTTGTTTTCAAGTTACAAGTCCTTAAAATGTGTGTTTTCTGTTGAAATATCTATCTGTCTACTGTTTATACTTTTGAAGAAATTTTACTTACATAGCTCTTGTTGCTAGCAGAATAAATTTAAAGCCCTCGTCCTGTCTGAACAGATCAACGACTCTCGTGGCAGCCCTGTCGGCAACCCTGCCGACTTTTCGTTCCTCTGCCGTAACGGTTCGTCAGCGCCACTGACATCTGTGGACCCTTGCATCTGGCTTGCACGACCGTGGCCCGCAGTGGCAGTTGCGACAGCGTTTGCTGAAGTGGTGCAGACCATCGTTGCCGGACTCGAAACATACGAGGCCAAGGGCTGGCGGTGGTCACTTGATCGACTGCTCACAGAGAGCACCGCCGAGGGCATGGCTGCTTTGGCCGCAATGAAGACACCCGAGGACTACTTGACTGCCGGTAGGACCCATACCAATATGAGCCATGAAAACTGGGTGTAGTGAAAGTTACTAAAATAAAGTTATATAACTATAAAAGTATATAAAACTTGCAAAGTGCAGATATTTTCCCAGTTTTGTATGGTCCTTATAAATCTAGTATCATTCTATAGATTGGTCAGTAAGATCAAGGCCCTTCTCTTTGACTGAAACAGCTAAAATTTGACCTTAACAAGTATCAAACCTCCAATGGAATTTTGATTACAGATGAGTTCACTGGCTTGTCATGTTAATTCCTTATTTGTGGCATTTAGTGTCTCTGGAACCAGTGATGTCATCCTTGCTTCTTAGCAAGCTCTTATGTTATAAATAATGCATTTAAATATTATCTGCATTAGTTTTGTTCAAAAACTTTTCATAAATGCTGATGTCCATGCCAATGGCTCCTTGATGTCACGTTTCAGCCCCTGGCTTCACGAGCGCCAATAGCCTGTCAGACTGCACTCCAGGTCGTCCTATCCGTCTCTGCTCAAGCTCGAGCCCCGAGCACGCCAAATGCGGTTGGCTCAAAGAGGCAGCCAAGGCGTTCGGGGTCGAGCCAGGAATTGTGTGCCTGCGTGCAAAGGCCACACGGGACTGTCTCAAAGTGGTCATGGGAGGAGCAGCAGACGTGGTTATGACAACGCCGGATCTGGAGCTTCTGGCTAGACGGTACAAAACTCGATGCTTTCGTTACAAGCTCTCTAGATCATCAATGTGTTGGAGAGTGGACTTTAAGGATAGGTCCATCCACAACGAACGTAGCAGAAATGTAATGTAAAGGCAAAGACAAGATCAGATTATTCAAATATAAATTTAGCATTAAGCCATTGTTAGCGGCTCCCACCAGGATTGAAGAGCAGAACATTCCTTTAGAGCAACAAGTGTTCTGCCAAAACCCTCCACAGCAGCTCTTAAAAGCTTGGAACTATTAACATCTTCCATAAACCAAAGTTTGTAGGTGTTAAAAATAAAGACTGAATGTGTTTGATTGTCTCAAAATGTTGTCTCCATCTTTGCAAAAAGGTCTCTTCTTTGCTAACTACTTTGCATATCGTAGGGACTTTGGTCTGACGGCTTTGCTCCACGAGTTCTCCAACAACGTAGACAACTTGTTTGCCCCCGCGGCTGTGGTTCGCGCAAGCTCAACAGCCCGACGGTTGACCGACTTGCGTGGACTCCGCGCTTGCTTCCCGAGCTATGATGGCGCAGCGTGGAACACGATGGCGGGTCTACTTAAGAACAGCTCGCTCATCGGGAACGAGTGTCCAACTACTAAGGCCATGAGCCAGTTCTTTGCTGACAGCTGCGTTCCGGGCCTGATCAAGCAGGTGCCCGAATACCAGCCGAGTCTACGTGAGCTGTGCAAAGATGGTGAGAAGGATACGTGGCTTATTTTGTACGTCTGGCAGTCGAGGTGTCTTTAAGTGTTATCACATGGGATTCATTCTCTGCCTCATGTTTTCATCTTTCACAGTGGCTTTACTATTCGGTGATATTTATCAGACATACTTATCTAATTACCAGCAGATGTGATTGAGTTCAGAGGGTCTAAGCTAGCAATAGTTGAGGCATAGTAATGTTCTGAAATTTCTTTTATCCCAGTCCCTCCAATCGTCTGATTCAACTTTTATGTAACTATAAAGATTGCAAATTGGCTTAGTTTGATGCTTCAGAACATTTTTTTATTTTTCGGGCAATGCAATTTTTAGAAAATAACAAAATCCAGCAGTCAAGACAACACTTGCAAACTATCTCTTTTTGACGTCACAGTAGTAGGTTAGCACCTCCTACAGAAAAACACCTCAAGCCAATGGTGTACTGGTAGTCTCAGTGCTTGACAATTAAATCTCTCTTGCAGATCCAGTTGACGCTCTGCTGGCTTCTAACGACGCTGAGCTCTACAAGGGTGAGGCAGGCGCTTTCCGTTGTCTGGTGGCCGGTAAGGGCGATGTGGCCTTCATCGACTTGGCAACCATCACCAACAACACTGGTTAGTACCATAAGGCACGCCCAAGCCTGCAAGTAAATGCGAATAGACAATTTCTAGTTCCCCAAGTAGCTAACACCTACCATGAGACGATGATTTTGAGTTTTTATTTTTTTATACAAATTTGCTTGACCAGACGGAGCCAATGAAGAAGAATGGGCCAGAAACCTTCGATCTGCTGACTTTCGACCACTGTGCCTGGACAACTCATCAAAGTGCTACCTCAGCTGGGCAACTCCTGGACAGGTAAAGCTGGATTCCGGAACCGAGCATCATCCATTTGCTGCTAATCCTTGCCGTTATGCTTTGATCTGTCAGTTCAAATAGAAATAGGAGAATCCTGGTGGCTCTCATAGAGACAAATATTTTCTCTATGAAAGTCTCTCACTTAAAGACGGGAATGTCATTAATTCGTGAAGAGAATCTGGAGGAGGAAGTGTAGTCATATCGATCTTGACTTTGCCTGCAGGTGATGATTAAGTCCAACACGGCAAAGACCCGCAGGGAGGAGCTACTCATTACGTTCCTGAAGCTGGATGATCTGTTCGGACATCGGTACAAGACGCAAACACCCACGTTCCAGTTGTTTGCCGAGTTCAACGGAGAGAAAAACGTCCTGTTCCACGTAAGTTTCATTTGCTGGTTTTTTTTTTTTTTTTTTATTTTTTTTTTTTGGTCCTGGATCCTGGAACTTCTGCATTTTCAGAAAACTATATTGAGTACTTTATGATATCAAACTGATGATCAAACATTTGGGGAAGCAGATAATATAAATATGATATTCTGAACGATGTACAGCACGGCTTCAGGAAAGGTCGGTCAACCACATCTGCTGTAGGCAGCTTTATAAGCAAAACGATTGGAATCTTAGACAACAAAGAAGCGGTTTTTTACGACTTCTCCAAAGCCTTTGATACTATCAATCACACACTTCTATCGGAAAAATTTAAACAAGTGGGGATCGCAGGAAACGCTAATAAATGGATCGCATCGTTCCTCAAGGATAGGAAACAGGTCGTAAAAATAAGCGGAGTTAATGGATCAAGTATATCACATCAAACAACAATCAACCTAGCGATGCCGTAAGGCGCAACCATATCGCTGTTGTTATTTATTTTATTTGCGAACGAAATCACAAATTGTGTAAATAAAGGCAACCTGACCCTTTACGCCAACGATAAGTCGCACCTCGTTTGCGGGAGTAACCCTACGACAACTGCTTTTAGTTTGAGGTCAGAGTTTAAAAGTATTGAAAGATAGTGCATGAACAACGACCTGATTATAAACACGTCCGAAACAATACAAATGAAGTTTAATTATTGGAACACTGAATCATACAACCTCTCAATCTCAATAGAGGGAACCACTATCAAAAAGCTTCAGGCAACAAACTACTTAGGTATAAAGGTCGACAAAAACCTTGACTGGAAGATCCACATCTTTAAGATTTGCCTAAAAGTCACATCTGGCTGCTAGTTAATTAAGAGGCTAATGCAGTCTTGTAACTTGGAAATAGCAAGGCTCGTTTACTTTGCCTACGTAGAATCACGACTGAGATACGGAATCATACTGTGGGGCCAATCTGCATGTGCAACAAGGTTGTTTAAGCTTCAACAGAGAGCCCTGAAAATATTAGGAAAAGCCAGTAAAAACCCATGTGCCAAAGTATACTATAAAGATTCTTGCTCAAACCTTTTTAAACAATACTGCATTTTAACATTACCAACCTTGTTCATCTACTGAACTCTTACATATGTTATTGGTACTTATCACCTACCAACCATTAACTGAGATACATGAGCACCTCTATAGAAGTCGGAAGCAATTTTATCTCAAAAGAACAGTTTAAAAAAATGCCCAATGTACGCTGGCCCCATTCTATTCAATAAACTGCCGGAAAATATAAAAAAAAAAAAAAAAAAAAACGGGAGAGAATTTTAAATTTAAAAGTGCAAGCTAACAGCATCTTGTAGAAATATGCTTCTACCAAATTGACGATTTCTTATCAGCAAAGGTTTTAGGATTTAGCGTTTTATGCAACTGTCTTTTGATCATGTACCATGTGATCTTTTTGACAAGAAACAAATATTTTTATTATTTATTTTAGTGTTGCCATTAGTCCTTAAAAATGTTTACCACTGCTCATTTTTAGTAACATTAACCTCTCTTTCCAGGACAAGACACACCGCCTGGAGGAACGCAGTTCCGTGCGCCGCGACGGTCCGCAGCTGCTCAGTTACGAAGACATGACGGAAACATTCCCGACTTGCGCTAGCATGCCAGCCACCAAGGTCTTCCACGTTGCGCTAGTGTTGACCTTCGTGGTGCTGCTAGTCTGAAGGTGCCATCACTACAATGCCAGCGTTGCCACTTCTACTTATTATTATTATCTGGTACTTAAGTTTGGGACATCCTTTAATTTTTAAAGTGAATCTATCTACCTCAAAAAAATGGTTAGCTCTCTCCAGGATGATTCCAAAAATGCTACATGTTTAGTTTGTGATGAATTTGGGATGTGACTGTGATATGTATGGAGTTATTAATGAAAGGCTCTTGCAAATGAATCTTGGTTATTAAAAATCTTTATTATAAAATATAAAACCTCTAATTATTTCAAACAATCTACTTACCTAGCTCCAGGCTATGGAGTTCTACCAAAACTATGTACCAACTAGAATAACAACATAACAAGTAACTAGATAAGTCAATTTGGCAGGTAAAATGGCACCATTTAACAAGAACCCAAAGAACCCTTTCCCCAGTGTAACCCATCCAATAGTGGGGGGGGATGTCTTCATATTATCATATTAATATCATCTTTAAAATCAAATGGTAAGATTTTTGTTTGTCTCACTGTGATTGCCAAGCTGCTGTGGAATATGAGCAACTGCATTTATTTTAGACTCGCTTAACGACTGGAAAGTCAAAAGTTAAAATGTTCCCATTGCCACCCTTTACATCATCTACGCCTCCCTGAATAATGTCACCAGGTACGACAGGTCCCATTCCTGGCGGTGATCCCGTCAAGATCATATCGTTGGGCTCCAACGTCATGAACTGGGAAATGTAGCTGATCAGCACAGGTACGGAAAATATTAGATCGGACGTGTTGGAATCTTGTCGCATTTCGCCGTTGACTTTACACCATATGCGAACATTGCTGGGATCCGGGATTTCTTCTCGTGAAATGAAGCGACTCACTGGGCAGGCAGTGTCAAAGCCTTTACCAAATGTCCACGGTAAGCCTTTAGCTCGTATTTCTTGCTGTGATTAAAAAAGAAATAGGTGACAGGTCAATTAACCTATGTATCAGTGGGTACCCATCTTCTCATTGGATAATCAATCTATGTATTAAAATAATTAAAGGTCTGCTGTCATATATTTACCATCATTGATGCTTCAGTCATATCAAGGGCTAAGCAGTATCCACCGACGTACTCAAGCGCTGCTGATTCCGACACATTTTTACATTTCTTTCCTATCACGATTCCCAACTCAATTTCTTCGTGTACGTCAAAACCATAAGGTATCTGCATACATGAAGATAACAGAAATGAAGATTCATAGCTAGACATGTTAAAAATCACGGTTTGCAGTAGATTAGTCAATAAATGACTACAACATACCTCAATATTTTGCCCGGGAGTAATGTATGAAGACGGGGCTTTCAAAAATATGATTGGCTTGTCAGGCTTAGGGACGTTTTTGATTGAAAGAAGAGCTCTGTAAAGAATGTAATGAATAGAAGAAAAATGTTAACCATTATAAAAGGCTAATAAGAAAGTCACATCAAATCGGATCACGCAGAAAGCAAAATATATCTTATCATTTTTGGTTAATGTTGTTCCATATGGCCAAAGTCCCAACACACTACGATGAAAAACAAACAAAATAGCAAATGACATTCAATTTTTTCATAAAGATTAAGTAGTACTCATGCCGTGCCAAGTAATTAAATGAAAATTGAAGTAATTACTTGTAGTTTAATCCAGCACCAGCGATTTTTTTCCCTGTTTCCACAAATTTTGACAAGTTTAGCGAGGCCATTTTAGTTTCCTGAGAACAGAGGGCGTGGTGGGGGTGAATGTGGGCGAGGCTTTAATTTTTTTTAGTTGGCACCACACAGTTTATCCGGCCAAGGCGCTGCGATCGCATTACGTGACGTCATTCACAAAGTAGACTATTTCCTGTGAGTGTGTCTGTGTCGGGGTGAAGTTCTCCTAGTTTGTTCCTCGAAGTTAGCGTAATTGGACTTGTGTAAAAAGTAAAAATGTTGAGTATGGAAACAGATAAAATCATCGAAGACTCCCACACAATATCACAGGTAAAGAAGACTTTAATTCTTTTGTTGACGTCCTAAGAAATTGTTTGTCATCTTTGGTGGGCCAGCACACCTCGCCATCTTGTGTCTTAAAACGAAGATTAGCTATGATTAGCCGCAGACGAATCACATAATGGTGCATTGTTCGGCATTTCATTGTGCCTTTTCCTAAGCTTGTATGCTCTTCGCAGCAATTGACCTAAACTTTGAACTCTAGAAGAAAAAATGCATCATATGTCAAACGAGGCGCGACTGCCTACTATTCCCTTTCTACGACCGTCACTGGCATTTGGCAATCCACCTGCTGAAGTTTCAGCTCGTTGGCAAACTCGACCTATTTCATTGTTGTTATTCCCATTTTCATTACGATCCTTCACCAAGCACCGATCATTGAATTCGAACACCAACCCCAACTAGGACAGAATTAGCTCTAGCTGTCAAAATTACCTGACTGCAGTGAATCCATAAACATATTCTCACGGGGATGGGGCGATTTCTAAACCGTGAAGTCCTGCAATCAGCAAACGATATTTATTCGGTGTGAGTTGGTTCTCGATAAAAAAAAAATCATGATAATTATGTATACTTTACATTTCAAAACGTACCGAGATTGTTAACTTTCGTTTCGTTTAATTGTCAATGTAAAATATTCTTTCCTTTAAAATAATAAAGTTGGTATCGAAAACCATATTGTGCTAAATTAAAGTGTCAATTAATAATATCATAAATTTGTCGCATCAAACAAGACGTCACGTCCGTGTGACTCGTGACTCGGTAGAAGAAAGCCGGTGTCTGGCTATTGTTTTCAAAAGCAGTGAAATCGCAGACGCTGAGACTATCCCCAAGGTTACCCACGTATGACACATAAACGGCGCACTAATTGAGCGCCCGGATCTAATGAAGACTCCTAGACAGCTCTAATTGACTGATCTAAAATTAGAATGCCGCGTGCAATCTCTGCGATCTGTCAAGTCGTTTTATTGTAAAGAAGGCAGCAATCACGAAAGAAATATTGACCTATTATTTGTACAGAAGCAACATTTTCCCATCAGTGACGTATCTTTGTTTGTCTTGACAAATCCGTAAGTAAACACAGAAATGTTGAATGCCTCCCCCTGGCCAGATACGCGCCGTGCTGTCTCTTTGTGTAGAGTTTGTTGTGCGAGAAGCAGCCTCCGAAAGAGCTGGCTGAGCGCAGCCGAGCCGAGAGTTTTTTGTTCCTCGAGGTATGATACAACAGGAGGTCCGGTCCGAGAAGCTGACTTGAGAGAGTGCAACTCCATACGGCCCGGTAATTTGTGCGCTTGGAGGGTCCTAGCAACCATAGCACACTCTACCCTGCACTCGTTTTTTACTGCCTTCGCCGTTCACACCGATAGAAACCTGCCCAAATGAACCTGTTCAAATAAAGATTCTCCCTTGCGTTGTCTCAACCCCCCCACGCAGGCGTCGAAATAAAGCAACACGTTGGCTAGGAACATTATCTTTGTTTTGTTGTGCGAATAGCCGTCTGAGACTCTAGAAGTTGAATTAATGTGTTACATTGTAGGTAGGTAATAAATTAAAAAACATGAACTCTGTTTTCATTTTTTTTTCCTGGCAAAAAGCAGCGGACGCGGCGGCTAGTCGCTTTGCCGGCATTGCACCAATAACACGCTTTGCTAATTTTAATCGAAAAGTGTCGCTGGTGTTTTATTTGCTGTGCTACCGCCGCTGGTTCGGTTTGGCATCCGCTAATTCGGCCCTCGTTTCGGCAGCCTACCCACTGAATTTTGCCAGAGCTCGCGTGTCTGGCGACCATTAACACTCCATACACTCGCCCGCTAATCGCATGCTGTCACCGATTTAGACCAATCATCAATAATATTTGAAAATAGTATAGTAAGCTTTCAACCTCAATATGCTTTTAAACTACTCGAGCGCGTTGGATCTGTTTGCTCCCAACCGGCTAGACTGAACGGGAACGATTATTTATACGGGCGTCCAGTTTCCATTGACGCAGTCCGGTTTGGAGGTGCATAACACTGTTGCAATTGCGACGTACACTGGTACTCCGTTGGTCCCGTCGAGAAATCCTCGCCGAGCTTTGTTGTCCCGCTGCACCATTGTGTGGCGAATCACGATTTACCTGTTCTCAGCAGTTCCTCGTATTGTCTAGGCTTCGCGTTGTCAAGCTATTGCTCAGTGATAACTGATAACATAGCTGCATGCCGCCTTGTTATACGAGCCGGTTGTTATGATTGATTGTGTTGCAGGGGAAAGCCTGTTGTTTGCGCTACAAAACTCATCCCGGACGAGCATTCTATGACTCGGCGTCGTTGAAAACGATTACTGGCGACAGTTTGTTACGGCGAGCCTCGATTGCACGATGCGCCTAGTCTAGATCGTTTCGTTTCCAACGAGCAAGCCGAGACGTCTTTTTCAGGGGCGGTGGCATGTCCTGATTCACGCTGGCTAGCAGCTGTATGCACGCTTTGAGGAATAATCTCTACGGCGTCCATAAATCTGAAGTTATGGCTATCATTATCGATGATTGCGATTCGTTGCCGCGCGAGTTATGGTTTTCCTTTCGACCAGTCGACTTGTTTGCCGTCCGTGTGCACACAACGCAAGCACACTGTCGGTCCAAATCGCTCATGGGTCGAACACACAACCCAGTCACGACGGCTTGCTTGGCCGAGTCGTCCTGTCCTCATTTCTAATCGCCCTGGACCCCGTCTATCCGCCCCGTGGGAATCTGGGATCGGCGGCGCAAATGGCGGGCATTTCGGAACGCTGCACTGTGCGACGGCGAATCGATCTACGGCTACTGCCCCTGGTTTTAGCAAAGGTTACACCCCACCAAGGGGGCGCCACTCCGGCTTTCGTTGCGTCGAGTCGAGCCCGGTGCATCCCGCACGTGTCTCGTTTCGACATATCGACGTCCGATTGGTTCGGAATTCTGAATCGATTGGTCCAGATTGACCCAGTTGCTCGGATTACGCTTGCTCTCTAAAACAACGGGCTCGAGCGGCATCGCTTTTACCGTAAACTACCATAAAATCCTTTGTGAAACTTGTCCAATCGCCCGTGATGGCTGGTGTTTCTTGTCAATTTAATCGTCAGGCTAGCGGTTCGGATGGCTCACGCACCGAATAGCGGCGTTCGTCCAGAGGCGAAGCGCGTCGCTTCCATTACGCACTCGCGCAAGCAATGCATTAAATTCCCTGTAACGGCGCTTCTACTTGTTTTTCTCAACGTACACGTGGAAACATGAAACGAAAACTGTATTTTCGCGTTTCCGAGCATCTCGCCGCTCGGCTGGTTGTATCATTGCCCGGCAACCGTGTAACGATGGCATTAGCGGGCGATGGTCCCCTGTCTGCTCGAGCTGCTAAAGTTAGAGTCGCCTCATCTCCTGATTGAGCACCCACCTCCAGCAATTAAAATAATCCCGATCTGAAACTTCGACACAACCAAATAGGGAACAACGCTTTCACAGGGGAAAATACATTCCACGCTCGCTTAAATGCATGGGATATGACATCGTGGACACTGACAGCGACTATCAGAAATGATGTCTCGCTTTGGGGTTCGATAGCTGCTATCCGCTCCCGCGGGAGATTCGCCCCGAGTTATAAGAAGGGATGTCAAGGCCAGGTCGGTGTCCCTGACACGATGGCTTTAAGTCTCCCTGAAGAAATGGTCCATACCTTACGCTGAGCTATCTCGTAATCAATCGACCAGCTCACTTCAGCTCCCCGGTCGCCGCCATGAGAGCGTTTGGCCAGCCAATTGCCCGCATCATGGCAAGTCACTTAGGTTTACTCGGCGCCTAGGGTTACCGGTGTCAACGGCGCCGATGATTGCTAATTACAACTCACGCCGACGTCGATCGACGAAACGGCGTTAGCACAAACCAAACTATCAGTTGCCCTGCCCAAGGAATGAGAAACACAATTTGCTCGCGCATTGCTTTCCACAACTTTAAGAATCTGACATCATGGGTGTGTGTCAATCGCGATATTATGATATTTGTCATGCGGCGACTTGTCCAGTGTGTCCAGACAAGTGCTTGCCACTCTGGAACCTGGTCCCTGGATACCTTGGCCAGCTAGAAGAGTGATCCGTGTTCCCATGAATCGGCGACTGTCGGTTGTTTGCCTCTCACTTCGTAGCCCGAGGCTGCGGCGTCTGCATCCCGCCATCGGCTGCCACTAGAGCTGCGACTTCTGACGGGGGGGGGGGGGGGGGGGGGGGGGGCAGACCGGCCGAGTCGAGGAACGGAGCCTTTGTTCCGAGGAGAGTAACAGTCTTCTAATAGGTCATCGTCTCGGCTCTGGCATCGCTGCCTGACAAAGCAGCGCTAGGTGCTAGCAACGCCAACTCCACGGCACCATCCTCTGGGCAAAGACTCTGGGCTACTGGCGAAAGCTTTGTGCAGCTCCCAGTGAATTGGCGTGCGGCGTCGGGTTTCATGCGTCTATTGTGCCGTAGACGTTTTGCTGGAACGAAGCCGACGTCCGATGAAACCTCATCTTATCCATCACTTAAATGCAGCTAAAAGATGTTTAGACACATTAGCGTTGAGGCACCACCGATCGTGGACGCCTTCCTCTCTGTAGTGGAAGCGACGTACTAAAATGCTTGCTATAGACAAAACTCCATGTTCCATCTCTTGGAATGGAAAATCATTATTCGGCTTCGACAACATCTGGCCGATTCCCGTCATTTAATAATGTATTGTTTCGACGTTACAGTGCTTGCTTATCTGGTCGCGGCTATAGTTTCATATCAATAACGTGAGTACGTCTATACGTGTCGGTTGTTGCTTCTTGTGCATGCGGATTCCGAAGTGCACACTGTGAAATGTCACTTTCGTTTTCGCGTGTGGGCTCGAACTTGGGGCGCATTTGTCGCGTGACCGCCCCGACGAGTGCGACTTCCGCGAGCTACTCACGCGAAATCTAAAGCCCACGCGACGCCCCAATTGAGTTCCGCACCGACGCGTCGCCCCGGTGTGTCTTGCGCCGAAGCCCGAGGCAGTACCGCGTCGGATGGTCCTGATTTACTCTCAACGACTCGGTCTTCAGCGTCATTTAGGCGGCGGAAAGTCCTGACAGCAACCCTATTTTATGATTTCCGCTAGCTCGTTTTGCCTACCTACAGTGAACAGCAAAGCCCAAAAGGCCAACGATTTTCAAAGCCTGGCTTCAATTCTAGTCGTTGTGAACTCGTTATTTTTCGTGAATGCATCCCTCGCGAGAGCGTGGATAGCATGAATCTTCATTTCCATGGATGCGATTCTGTTTTGCCGCTTGTTTGCGAGTCCCCAGTTGATAGAGACGGAATTCCGAGTCAGTCGCTAGTCTTTTTATAGCCATCACACAAACCCACACAGATAATCAATAATTTATAAAAGCATCGACGTTGCAAATTGTGGCGCGTCCCGGGTACCTGCGCGACGTCACGCGTGTCAATTGGTTCGCAATTAGCGGGCAATTTCCGTGGACCCGCGGCGCCCTATGATCTTTTGGCCCATGACTGCCACCGTAGAGGCGACGAGCAGCTTGTAGTTGAAGTCGTCCCGGGGCTGCGCCGAGCAACGCGTGGGCGGTGGCAGTGCGCACGTGAGAAGCCGAGAAAGTGCGGCAGTGGAATTGTGCTAATTCGGTGAAATCTTCCGCGAGTGAAACGGTCTAGCTATCCGCGCCCGCCTGCCAACCGTAAGCTCCTTGTTACCTCGTCGCGTTGTACCCACCGTGCGAACATGCTTTGTCTGCCTCATCGATGCGGAGATTTTGTCTAGCTAGATGACATCGAAGATTTTTGATGGGAACAGACTTCGCTGTGTTTCGAACGAGGAAAACGTGCGTAGATGGTTGAGAAGTTAACATCCAGTAGGGCGGATGGCGAAACCTCAGAAACCTTGTCCGACAATGGAGTGTTCTAATTCTATGGTTAGACATTGTGATGCACTCACCTCTTTTCTGTTCACGACTATGGCAGTTGTCCGTCTGTACGTTTATGGGGTAGTCATCCGCTTTTCTCGTTCCATGAAGCGTAGTATACTGCGCCATCATTGCGATGAATTACGCTCTAAGTGCTGTCTTAAAATACGTTATTTACTTATTTGCTTCGAACAAGACAGCACATTATGAGACTGAGTACTCCTGGCCGTTCCATTTGTGAGTGCGTTTTCCGGTCGGGGTGAGGCGGCTCGCTTTGAGGCAGCGCTTAGGGAAGCGCTGGCCCGTCTTAGGGTGACAGCCAGTTGATAGCTCCTAGCCGGCAACAACCTCGCTGGCCGATCTCGCGGCCCGATTGCATTGACGGATCAATTTGGATGGAAGCGCCGACCAGGATCTTATCAATCAAGTGGCATGGCATTGCAGGTGCGATCATCCAGGCCGGTTCGATCCGGTTTCGGCGCCTGCAACCCGATCCTGTCAGTCTCCCCCAAAACGCTCGCGAGCTGATCGTGATTTTAGAATCCAGTGGTACCGCGGTGAGGTAGGCCTGGCGAGAGAGATTAGCGTAAATACGACCTCCATAGTTGTTGTTCACAGGTTTGGCTGTGAAATAGAAAGTGCTGACAGGGAAATTTTTCTACGCGGTAACATTACCATGTACATTTAAACGCATTTTCTATCATCCTTGCGACACGCTGAGGGAGAAATAGCTACACCCACTTAACCGTGTTCTGCATTGAGACGCTAGGACCGTGTGCTGAAGCTGGTAGGTCTAGTCAGATTACAGCTTATCTCAAAGCTAGAGAAGGGATTCATCACATTTCCACGAAAATTTTCGTTTGATGCCAAGCATGCATTTGTGCACTGTGGACTCTCCTTTACTCTCCATTCTCGCTAGCTGCCGAAAGTGCATAGAGCGCGACTGACCGCGGCGTTTAGCACCCAGTCCGGAACCAGAATTGGAAAGTGGAACCAACTTGCGTGTGATTCTGTTTCGGCTGGTCCGACCATGGGTTCGACTCAGCAGTCGTTTACTTTGGGCGATATGTTCGCACACCGTGATTAGCGTGCATTTCGCTAACTTGATTAGTGCCCAATAAAAGTGCGAGTCACCCGCTTTACCAGAGCTGCATGGGCCGAACCACTTCATGAGCCGTACCGGCCGTACACGCTGGCTGGAATTGCCTGGAATGGCCAAGGGAAATGTCGGGAAAACAATTAGCCGAAATTCGTCGACCAAGTCAGCTTTGATCTAAACCTAACAGTGATAGTGATGATCAACTAACAACACGTCCGCTGCTGCCTACTCAGCTAGTGCCAACAATCTGGTTGGTCGGCTCTTCAATCTGGCGTAGTCATCTTCCCGTTGAATAATGCACTATTTGTCCCGTGGTCCGACCTACGACGCGAATCCGTCCATCATCTCCGTTTGTCGCCGCTTTGAGTCGACAGCAGCAATCGATTCACCGACTTCTTTCCGCGGGTCGCCGACCTTAGTACGCCGGACAGGTGTCGCGCTTGCACGCGCGTTTAATCGCCTTGCCCTCGTGTGTCCCTATATTGACCTGAGGGGGCGGCAGCGGGGTCGGTAGGCACCACGCGGTCGTCGCATAGCCCCCCCCCCCCCCCCCCCCCCTCAAGCACCGCAATGCGATTTCGCTGTTTTTGCGCTCGCCGCTCTGCAGATGCCAGCTGCCTGCTGTTGCTTGCGCTCGCACTTTTACGACGCATTATCCTGCGGTTTTGCTCGCTCAGTTTTCAAATCCGATGTGCACACGCCTCGTTCCGCGTTCCAAAGCGAGAATTTCCAAGCCGTGTGTTTTCTGGTTAGTCTAGCCCAGGCTACACTCACCACCCGTGCAGAGACTGGGATAGGGTGCAGTTATCAGATCGAGTCACCGCGCTAAGCCCTTGGCTCCGCCATGAACCGGTTCATTAAAGACACGATCGCGATGAGAAGGAATAAGAAACACATCTAAATGTGAAAAACGTGGTCTAAGCCCGAAGCACTTGGCACACGCTTGCGCTCTGCATAGCTGCTTTTGTACGATCGTGGAAATAAGGCTTTTCTGTATGCAATATATTCCTCTGCTCCCCGTTCCCCATACGGCTTTGGGCGAGATGAGTTTCTGTAAAACTGAATGCAACCCCCGGGAGCGAACGCCTAGGTGCGGGAAAACGAGCTGTTTAATAAATCAAGCTTCCCTGGAACAGGATTGCTTCATTCTAAATACCGTTTGCAGGCTAGTTGATAGGAATAGTGAGTATAAAACATGCTGGCAACCCTAAAATATTTAAAGAGTTAGCATGGCAGGGTAGAAGTCGCATCAACACGTCACAAATTCTATGTTTATCATGCAGCATGCTGTTTAAGTTGCCAACTAATAGGACCTCCCTGAATAATTGCATAAAATAAATATGCACTTTGCAGGTGCTCACGCCCACTCAATATGACTTGCTCATCTATCTTGAGGTGCTCATAGTTGCTCGTTACATTGCCGATCTTCCCACTTGTTGAGCGAAACTTTGCAGTGTCATTAGTCGAGTGGATGACCACCTCTGTTGTATCTCAGCTCATGTTGGTTTATGTAATCATTGGAAAGAGAAGAATTGGCTTCAGCATTGGTCAGCGCTTGGTGGTGTTGAATAGGGCACAGCTGATTTGGCATACTCATACATATTGACTCACAGCAGACCTAAAATATTTTCCAATTAACAAAACTACCGCTTCCTCTATTTCTGAGGCAACCACTAGGTGCCTAAAGCCAAAAGTGTGAATGCAATTAAAAGTAAAATGTGTCGTTTTTTGCCTGCAGTACCCGATGACGATCCTGTACGACCCAGCGCACAAGAAGGAGCCGTCGGCTGCATATGTGGCCGAGCGCGACTCGTGCTTGCACCACTTCGACAAGTGGTGTGAGCAGGACCAGGTGGATTTCGTTGAGCACCTGTTGTCGCGGATGTGCCACTACCAGCACGGACACATCAACGCCTACCTCAAGCCCATGTTGCAGCGAGACTTCATTTCACTACTACCAAGTATGTTAAATGATTTGTGGTAGTTTTTGGTGGATCGTTTTTGATGATGGATCTTGCGGCTGATTTCTACTTTGGTTGCATTTTTTTTCATATTTCTTGTAAAAATGCTTTCATTACATAAATATCTGGCTCTGCAAACATTTTTCATCTGCAAATCAACCAGTCTTTACAATGGCCTATTGGTGTAATTTTTTTAGTTTTGTGTTGCATATGCAGATCATCGACTCTTGCCAGTTTACATGATTGTGCACTTCGTAGGGGAGCTAAAACATCATTAGGGCTGGTTTTGCCAAATTCTTCAAGCCTGAGTTCAGATTCTAACTCACATGAACATCTGCTTTTCACTGCATGTGATTAGTTCTTACCATGGCAATTTTTTCAACTAATATTTAACCAGGGGCTGTAGACCAGCCTGTTAAACTAGGGGTTTAAGCTAACACCCATAAGTTTGGGAGTTAAGTTGTAATAATTATCTTCTGTGGCTTATCATCCTTTGTGGATCTGACTTAAGAAGTTGAGATTTTGGTATTACCAGGAATGAGTGCTGAAACTAAATGAGAAATTATAGAATACATTCTCATTTATACAAATATGTGTTGGCTATTTAGTTTCAAACAGACAACAACATATCAGAACACAAGATTAATTTCTACTAAAATGGACTATATAAATAAAATGTTTCAAACAAATAATTATCCCACCAAGTTAGCAATGAATCTTCAGCTTTGTATGCACTGAGCATAGCGTTCGTGAAATGCATGGCCTGTTGTCCGTTTAGCAGAGAAGGGGCTGGACCACGTGGCGGAGAGCATTCTCTCGTACCTGGACGCGGACTCATTGTGCTCGGCCGAGCTTGTCTGCAAGGAGTGGTACCGCGTCATCTCCGAGGGCATGCTCTGGAAGAAGCTCATCGAGCGAAAGGTTCGCACAGACTCTCTCTGGAGGGGACTTGCGGAACGAAGGGGATGGTGAGTACACTGCCAAAACCACTAGCCTCATCTATTTGTCTCCAGTTTTATTCAAATTAGCTGCTACGTTGTTGTGGTTTTACTATCAGATATAACTTCGTACTTTATTCGAGTTTCATTTTAAAATGATCCTCCACAAAGAAAATTGAACCCAGTCCTTTTGATGAAGCATTACTTTTCTATACACTTACACACCTTCCAAAGAGCTGATTTTAAAATGCAGTTAACCAACTATCTGAATGTTAAACAATGTTGTAAATATGTGTTTTTGTACGTTTTTCATATTTTTTGTTCAGAGACCAAAATGGCTGGTTTAACTTTGTTTTTTGTTTGTTTGCAGGATACAATACTTATTTAAACCAAAGCCAGGGGAAAGTCATCCAAATCATTCATTCTACAGAACTCTATTCCCTAAAATAATTCAAGACATAGATGTAAGTATCGCAAGAGACGTTGTAATGGCTGGTACAAAGAAACAAGCAGATGAATAATACGGTGTTTTTTGTTCGATTTTATGCAGAGCATAGAGAACAACTGGCGAATGGGACGACATATATTGCAACGAATCAACTGCCGGTCGGAGAATTCCAAAGGCGTATATTGCCTGCAGTATGACGACCAAAAGATTGTGTCGGGACTTAGGGACAATACAATTAAAATATGGGACAGGAATTCCCTACAATGTACCAAAGTAAGTAATCTCAAGCACTGGGACACTCTGTTGGTTGCTAGGTGGATTTCCCCAAGAAATATTAAAATTAAAAAAACTTGCTAGATAAGTATTTGAATTAAAATAGTAACAGTAATTGTAATCTCTGTTTACAGCCATCCATATAAATTTTGTTTGATATTTTTTCCCTTCTGAAATATTTTGGTTCAAAAACAATTAATCTCTTGTTAGCAGATAGGTTGACTTGCAAAACTGTTTCGATCCAAGTTGAATGGTAATTTTATCTTAGCTTGCTCACCCGTATTTGTTTTTGCTCGGTGTCAGGTGCTAACAGGGCACACGGGCTCGGTGCTGTGCCTTCAATACGACGACAAGGTGATCATCAGCGGCTCCAGTGACTCCACGGTACGCGTGTGGGACGTCACCACCGGCGACATGGTCAACACGCTCATACACCACTGCGAGGCTGTATTGCATCTGCGGTTCAACAACGGCATGATGGTCACCTGCTCCAAGGTAGTGTTTGGAGGGTTCTAGCTAAAGAAAACTTGAGCTCTTTCTGCTAGCCAGGGGCTTCTATTTGTGTAGCCAAATAGCTGATATGAAATGGTGTTAAAGTAGCTCCTAGTGTCTACAGAAAATTGGCAAATACCAAACTAGCAAAGTACAGTAATGACATTGCACTACTCAGAGCAGTTTCCTCTAAAATCTTAGCCTTTAATTGTGTTTCAATGGGTTCGTGGATGTATCTGAACAATTTCTTGGGTCATGTTTAGGTCTCGTTCTAACAGCTCTTGACTAGTATGACTGGATACCTGCATATTACTTGCGGATATGATGCAGGTCGGTGGATATCGACGCCCACATGCCGACTAATGTGTGTGCATGTGTTCAGGACCGTTCTATCGCCGTATGGGACATGACGTCGCAGACGGAGATCACACTCCGGCGCGTTTTGGTGGGGCACCGCGCTGCCGTCAATGTCGTCGACTTCGACGAGAAGTACATTGTGTCAGCTTCGGGCGACCGTACCATCAAGGTGTGGAACACGTCGACCTGCGAGTTTGTGCGCACGCTCAACGGGCACAAGCGCGGCATTGCGTGTCTGCAGTATCGGGACAGGCTGGTCGTGTCCGGGTCGTCAGACAACACCATCAGGTACGTTGTTTTGTGCTGTTAGCAACGGCTTCAAGTGACACCTTTCTTTGGTGTATAATTCTGTATAATTCTGTTTGATTTGATTTTTTACTCAATTGATTGCATTTAAGTAGAGAAAGTCAAATACTTTCTTTCTGAGCTTTAAAAGTCAACTACAATGTTTTTGTTCTTCCAGGTTATGGGATATCGAATGCGGTGCATGTCTACGAGTGCTTGAGGGTCACGAAGAACTAGTTAGGTGCATTCGGTTTGACAGCAAACGAATAGTCAGCGGTGCATACGATGGGTGAGTCCACATAGCAGTTGTTTGATCAACAAATGCCATTCTCTGTCTGTTGGCTCACATCTTTATAATGCCGTGCATCTGTTTTGTCTTCCAGTAAAATCAAAGTATGGGACCTAATAGCGGCTCTAGACCCAAGAGCGCCGGCCAGTACACTTTGCCTAAGAACATTGGTGGTAAGTCACTTTCTATGTTGCATGCAAGTTGAAGGATTGGCTGCTTATGCTGCCATTTTTTATTACATTGTAAATTACCAAGTAGTTCAACTGTTCTTCATTCTTCATTGTTGCTGTAAGGAACTCCAGCTGATTCTGATTCCTTGCAATATAACATAAAACAAGATTGTTAGTATCGCAGATACCTGTTCGGAACGGTGAGTGTATAGTGAGTTGTTTGTGACGTTTCCCACCAGGAGCACACGGGCCGAGTGTTCCGGCTGCAGTTCGACGAATTCCAGATCGTGAGCAGCTCACACGACGACACGATCCTCATCTGGGACTTCCTTAACTGCCCCAGCAACGATGGGTCGCCCGGCGCCAATCCACAGCTTGCCCTCAACAACCGGTCACCCACACGTAAGTGTCCATCCCACTCTCTCTTGTTGCCATGTTTTGGGGATAGTAATGCAAATAGTGTGACAAGAGGCTGGTTAGTTGTTGTGGTGATAATCAAAAGAGAAGAGGAGTGTATCTTCCTGGAGTTGTAGAAAAGGTTTGGCGTATTGTACTTTTTGAGAATTTATCTTATTTTGACAAGTACTCTACGTGCTGCGTTCTCTACATCCCTGGTAAGTTACGGTCTGTCTCTAATTTTGTTTTTGCCACGAAAATTTGGTGAAAGAAAATAATTGCTATGGATAGAGTGAAAGTTAATGACCAGTTGATGCATGACAATGAGTATTATTTAATTTATTGTTGACCAGTTTTGAATATGAATAAGTAATATTGAAACCAGGCACACCATGTCTAAAACAATGAAGAAAAATACAATACTGTATGATTTAGAAAGGTAATTTTAAATCATTAGCAGCAAACTAGGACATAAATAGACTCATTCCCATTCCTAAACCTAACATTCAATAAATTATTCTTTGTGTGTCACCTTGTGAAAATATGTGTTAATATGTGGTTTCTTTACAGCATTTGAGCAGTGATGCTTACAGAATGGGTGGCCGGTGGTTTTTAGAAGCTAAAACCGTGTGCTTTTCTAAAATAAACTTAACTCGAATAGAACCGGTCCTCGGGAAGAGAGCCGTCATCTAAGCCACGTGACGAATAACACGTCAGTTAAGTTCGTCATGACGATGAGACACTTGTGTGAAAAAGTTTCGAGTGAATGTCAAGCTGAGAATGGATTCTCGAAACACTAAGCGGGTCATCCAGCCAGCGGCGCTGAGACTTATCGCATTCTGTTCGTTTATCTGCCTCGAAATCGTGTCACTCGGACATCGCTTACAGTGGACATGTGTTTTCGACTTCTCCTTCGAAACAAGCAGTCGACAGCGCTTCAAGGAATTCAAGACTTGGCTCATCATGTACAATGAACTCCCCTATCTTCACAAAGCCTGCTCGGGATTCACGCTGGGTTTCATGCACGCCATTTGTTTTTCTATAGATGTGCATTCCCATGCAATAATGGATACTTTGTACCCTTTTTATCTAAACCTCAATTGGCTTTAAGAAATGTGTTTTTATGTAAATAAAATAAATATATATACTTAAAGAATCAACTTCTGAAGGCCATCACAAATTATAATATTGTCTTGATGGTGTAATGGAAACCCAGCGTGAAACTAAGGGATTTACAAATGTTGTTATTTATTATTGAAATGTTCCATAGGTATATTATTTTGTACAGTTTTTATTGACATCGTAGAAGTATTCCATCCGGCTTAAAAATGTTAAACGAACATTAAATCGATGGACAAAATCGTTACTCCACTTGGTCCGAATTCGAATGTGAGCATTTTAACTTTTTAAAAACGGAAATACTTCACTGCAAACAATGAAACGCTTTTGTATTACGTAATTATGTGGGATGAAGATATCGTGGTTTTTTTATCACTTTGGGAGTCTTGGAAGTGATTTTAGATAGAAACTACCAAGGATGGCTAGGATCACCGAGAAACTCGGCTCAGGCCTGTGCACCTTTCGTCGTAGATTGGAAGGAACTAGCATAACTTGAAGGGAAGGGACCTTAGTATTATCACCTTCTGACTCCTTGGCTGCAAAGGCTGCAGTGCCAGCATGGCAAGCCTCAGCTGTTCATGCTAAGTCAGCGGCTGTGGCGCCAGAGGGTGAAAGAGTGAGTTGAGACAGTGCAAGTGAAGCCCGATTCACGGCTGGTGTGACACAGGCTGGCAACTTCAATATCCTGTTTCCCTGTACTCCCAATCTTCTCTGATGGTGACAATTGGACTGACTACTGGTCCGAGTCAAACTTTGTCCGAGACTCCCTTTATAAAAAAAAGAAAAAAAAAAAACGCTTCCTCCAGCGCTGAACGAACGGAAGCAGACATATTTGATTGTTACGTTTTTGAACAACAAACTATCCTTGTGAATGAATCTCAAAGTGTGTCTGAAAAATTAGTAGCAAGAAATGAAGAAGGATGTACGGTATATGCAAGCTGGATTTATGCAAGCTAAAAACAAAGAACGGATGTAGGATGAAAAGCATCCGAGCTAAGGCAATGTTTCAAATTTCTTCTATGGAGTTCAGGGGATTCCAGTCAAGTCCTGGTTCATGTGCACAAAATATCTCCAACTTTGGGTACCTTTCAGTAAATTTTGCTCAGTAGCGGAAACTTTAGTGGCCTACCACAGCTTCTCATTTGATAATTTTATGGAAGAACTAGGTACCTTGGTAACGATGTAAATACTAAGTCACAAATGCAACCATTTTTATTTACCCCCTGAATGTTTATTTAAGATGGTAGTTTTTGTGTACTGAATGTAACTTTGATCTCACAAACACACCTATTAAAGTTTCCTTACCGAACACCTTTTTCCATAGTTTTTTTAAAGTTACTGCTGTTTTTATGATATTGTTATAATGTGTGTGTGTGCGTGTTTGTATGGCATACAGTTTTCATACTGTATGAGAATTATTGTACTTTACTGCTGCTATGTTGTGGTTGTTTGAAAGGTTGATTGTTTTTTTTTATATCTTCAGGCTGTGATGCATTACACAAAAATGTTCATTGTGTACTGCATCTTTAAGGCTTCTTCATCCCAGATAATTTTTACGATATGTGATCATTTGTCCATATTATATAAAATGTACATAGCTTTATCATTTTAGCGATTGAAAATCCATTCAATTCTTTCGCATGTAATTTTTAAAGCAGCTGTGAAATATATGTGAAATCTGTACTATATGAGGTACTTCTCTCTATTAAAATGCTGATGATTTGGTAAAACATTGTTGCCAAGAATTATTCGTTGCACTGCACACTATGAATGCCTTTCAATCTAACCCAACCAGTCAGGTGCCTCACCCAGCATCCTGGAGAAGCCCTTGGGCCTTGATTTTGGAACACATTGGCCCAAGAGCCAGAGATGGAAATAGTTGCTTTTAAGTTACAAGAAAAAAACACAAATACAAAATATTATATATAAATAAATAAATATAAATATATTATAAATATATAAATATTTATATAATATAAATATATTCAAATGTTAATTAATCGTGTGGAATGTGCAGCCATTATGTTTTTTACGTTATCCACTTTTGAACTTCCCCCCTCTTATTCTGTGTTTATGTTATGACGACTGTAGCACAACTGCTGCCACTAATGTGAAACTGTGAAAATGGCTGATGAGCAGGTAAGTGTCCAAACAAATATTAATTTGGTTAGTTTCTTGATTCCAGACCACAATAATCGTATTTGTTATATGGTAGGTAAGTTATGCATTTTGAGGCGTTTATTCTGTGTAGTTTTTTCGTTTATTCGTACCGGAATCGCGTAGGTTTCGATATAACGCTAAGGCAACGTCGTCCCTCCAAGTCCCTCCCAGGCCTATTTTCTACCATAGCAAACCTGTGACCAAATTATTTCATAGAACGATTTTTCTGTCAAATGATTTTAAGGACTGACAGTGGCTGCTGATCGGAGAGATATTTTAAATTCACGTTTCTGGTTTTTCTTGTTTGCACGTCTATGTAATGCTGCTGAAGTATATATTTTTCTGATTTTGTTTCTGCTGTGCTTACATGCTGGGTGCATTATGGCGTGTTGTTTATTTTAGAGCCCCTTTCCCTTCGTCATCTTAACACGAAACAAATATATTTGCCTTTTTTAATTTGTATTTTTGGGATGTTTCTCTTACACAAAATACTTCGACAATGCACTGGAATCTATGTTGACAGTGATCTATTTTTATTTTATGTCCACTCAAGGTTATGTAAAATTGAACCTACCTACCTACCTACCTACCAGACCATTGTTAAAATTTTTGGTCCACACACCCGCCATGGCAAACACCTTGTACTAACTATTAGATTAATAGGTTTTCTTCTTTGTCATTTTGCTTTCCAGGAGGTGAGGCAGCTTGAATTGCTGTGTAAGCAACTCTACGAGTCTCAAGATACCAGTCAGCGAGCTGAAGCAGAGAAGGCGCTTGTGAATTTTCAGAACGCTCTTGATACATTATCAAAATGTCAGCTTCTGCTCGACCGAGGCGATTCATGTTATGCCCAACTTTTGGCTGCAACAACGCTTACAAAGCTTGTTTCTCGCAGTGCTCAAGGCTTGAGTCTTCAGCAAAGAGTAGATATTCGTAAGTCTTTCATTTTGTGGTCAAGACTCTTCAGTATTATCAGCAGTAGTATCACCTACATAGCACATAATCTGATATGATCACATGATTTCTAGCAACGTACGTTTTGTGGGAATTAAGATAAGTGGTGTATAATCGTCCTGTACTTTGGTAACATGTTTAACATGTAGCTGCTTGGACATTTACATTTTAAATATAAATATTTATCAGTTACTTGTTAAAAACGTTTCTTTTTTCCAGGAAATTATGTTTTAAACTACTTGGCCACCCGGCTGAAACTACCAAGTTTTGTTGTCCAAGCCCTTGTTACATTGTTTGCTCGAATAAGCAAACTAGGCTGGTTTGATAGTGAAAAAGAGGACTTTGTCTTCAGAAATGTAGTGGCTGATATAACAATGTTCCTACAGGTAATTTATTCTATAAACAAAATAAATTATTTGACTAGAGTGGTCTGCATTGTTAAACAGAATCAACTAATATCGTTTTATGTTAATTTTAGGGTTCTGTGGAACACTGTATGATTGGTGTACAGCTACTATCACAACTTACCTGTGAGATGAATCAAATATCTGAAGCAGATGCAAATCGCTCCCTGACTAAACATCGGAAAATTGCCTCTTCTTTTAGAGACACTCAGCTTTTTGAAATATTCCGCCTATCTTGTACTCTTTTGAGCAATGCGAGTGAAAACTGCAAACGACTCAATTTCAGTGACGAGGGACAGGTAATGGTTATTTGTAGCCACTCTTGCATGAAACTCATGGCTACATTCTAGGCATAAATCTAGAGGTTTCTGTACTTTAAATTTGCTATTAAATGTTACTTTTTTGGGTTTTGTGCATATCTCTGGTGCATACTAATAAAAAACCTATGATTTATTTATTTGTCACCAACTTTGAAAACAAATAATATTGTCAAGTGCACAAGACTCAATTGTAGATTCAATGTTTGGTAGCCATGGAGATGCTGAGATTATCTGACATACCTTCACAATTCTAAGTATTGATCGTGTAACTTTTTCGTTAGAGATCACGAATATTATCTTGTTAAATAACGTTTTTTAACCCTGGAATTTGCTGAGAAAGCGTTCGTGATCTCTCACGAAAAAGTTACCTGATCCGACCCTGCTACCTTATGTTGCCATGGGTATATTCGTTTACTTACTCATAGGTTTGAATAGTTATCAGCTTTTATGTCAATGGCAATGTCAACCTTTCAACGATAGCTTTTGTGTTTTTTCAGCATGGACTGATGACGCAGCTGCTGAGACTGGCACAGAACTGCCTCACTTTCGACTTCATCGGCACATCTACAGACGAGTCTTCGGATGATCTGTGCACAGTGCAGATTCCCACGAGCTGGCGCCCGGCTTTTCTGGACTTCACCACGCTAAAGCTGTTTTTCGACCTTTACCACTCGCTGCCGAGCACTTTATCTCCTCTAGCTCTGTCATGCCTGGTGCAGATTGCATCCGTGCGCCGCTCGCTCTTTAGCAACACGGAGCGTGCAAAGTTTCTCACTCACCTCGTCAATGGCGTGAAACACATCTTGCAGAACCCACAGGCAAGCACAGAAAGTTGTCTATGCTGGCTATGCTAGATTCTCATCGAGGCGCTCGATAACCATTAATGTGCTAACTTCGACTGCAAACTTAAAGTCACTGTGGTTAAAATATGATTATTGCACATTGGTAGCTTTTAATTGGATTTGCTGATGGTGAAACAAATGTCCAGAAAACAATTAGCTGTGTCACCTTTGTTGTGTTCCTGCTCTGCGTGATAAAACTGCCCAGTTCGTGAGCCAATAAACTCTGATGCACCAGCTGGTGATCTAATTCCTTATAAGCTCTGTCACTGTGTGTCTCAGAAGCTAATGCCTGCCGGCGTTCTGCATAATTCTTGCAGGGCTTGAGCGACACAGGCAACTACCACGAGTTCTGTCGGCTTCTGGCGCGGCTCAAGTCCAACTACCAGCTGGGCGAACTAGTCATGGTGGAGAATTACCCCGAAGCAATACAGCTCATCGCAAAATTCACTGTGCAGAGTTTACAAGTAAGGAGGTCTAAGCTCAGATATGCCAAAAAATGGGCCTATAAATAAATAAATTTCTGTTATCAAGTTTCAAGTTCCAATCAAGATTTCCTATACAAACATGTAACTTTTCCTAACTTACACCTATCCAATCCTAACTGGTTTTTTTTTTTAAGTGAGAAAAATGCCACATGACATGATTATTAAAAATTTGTTAAAGCCATATTAACTTGAATGATTTCAGAAATTGTAACCTGGCAATAAGGCCAAAAACAATGAAGAGTGGTACAAATACAAATACAACACATGCATTTGGGAAAAAAGCCTGAAGCACTTCTGGCAATAGATCCCAGCTTGTAGAACACTTTTATTGGATTTGTAGATTTGAAAATATTACCATAACTGGGTATCTTTTACGCAAATAAGTGGTGATTTGCATGCAGTCATTGACAATTGATCATTTTAATTTTTGCCGCTGAAATAGTTGCTCAATGATACTAAGGTAAACTTGCAAACCCAAGATACAATCACCACAAGGATAGCGTTTGCAGATTAGGTCCTACCTAAGTTTTGTCATCAAGTCGAAAGTTTCCATTTTCGATGAAATTTTAACTGACCCCCAAACTCCCCTCTTGTTTCTGCAGATGTGGCAGTTTGCACCCAACAGTGTGCACTACCTGCTAAGCCTGTGGCAGCGCATGGTGGCCTCGGTGCCTTACGTCAAGGCCACGGAGCCGCACCTCCTCGAGACGTACACACCTGAGGTGTCCAACGCGTACATCACATCGCGGCTCGAGTCGGTGGCCGTTGTGGTGCGAGACGGTCTTGAGGACCCACTGGATGATCTCGGCATGGTGCAGCAGCAGCTGGAGCAACTGTCCGTGATTGGACGATGCGAGTATCAGAAGACCTGTACGCTGCTCGTGCAGTTGTTTGACCAGGCGGCTCGTGCGTACCAAGAGCTCATGACCACTTCAAATGCACAGCAGATGGAAATTACCATACAGGAGTGTGAGTAGCCTTGCAAGCCCTGCTGTCTTCACAGTGCTAGGGGGAGAATGAGCCTGAGGGCCAGGTTGGGACAGGATTGCAAACCTTAACGCTGTTATGGAGCGATGGAGATGTGTAAATAAAATAACTAATATTTCTTATGCTATCTTTTGAATAATGGAACATTTTAAATGATTTTAAAATATTGTCAATAAGAATGCATTTTCGTCAAGTTTGTAAATATGGTTGAAAGACTGCCACTTTGTAGTGATAAGTAGGAAAGGGGTTTTATTTTTATCAATTTTCTTGCTTGACAATAAGTTTTCAGCGTGAGCAAGCCAATTTCTTTGAGCATTCAGGTACAATTTTGGGCACATTTCAAACATGTGGTTAATTTTCCTAACTGGCCTTAGTGTGATGATAATGTGTACTGTGCAGGCCGCTTGACGTGGCTGGTTTACATCATCGGATCGGCTATCGGTGGCCGAGTCTCGTTCAACAGCAATGACGAGCACGATGCCATGGACGGGGAGCTTGTGTGCCGTGTTCTGCAGCTCATGAACCTCACTGACTCGCGGCTTGCACAAGGGGGCTGCGAGAAGCTCGAGCTCGCCATGCTCAGTTTCTTCGAACAGTTCCGCAAGATATACGTAGGCGACCAGGTTAGTGCTGCACTTGTATGCCAGCTCTAAATTCCTTCTATTCCTGTTTTAACTGGTTACTAGATGCTACAATAATCAAACTTGTTTATTGCTTCCAGTTTATACTATGAAAATATCAAATTCAATTTATTTACCTATTCATTTATTTAACGTAAATTATTATTAGCTTGGAGACAGTACAGACATCAATTGCTGATATAACGATACAGATTTGATTTTATGTTCGTATACAGTTGGATAATTGATCCACCAAGAACGACCCACGTTACCAAGAACGTAGCCATGATGGCCTCTGGTGGCTCGTTCCTAAGGCAGATAATTAGGAAATCCTTGTTGAATTTGTTTGGATTACTTATCGATCGGGTTGTACTCCACTTTTTTTCCATTGCAAGTATTGGTGGAAGATGTGATCGGTGCTGAAGAAGAGGATCATGTAACAGTTTTCGCTTCACTGGACTCGTTCCATGAACTTACAGTGTTTTCCAATCTGTTTCAGGTTCAAAAAAATTCAAAAGTCTACCGAAGATTATCAGAAGTTCTGGGCCTTAGCGACGAAGCAATGGTTTTGAGTGTCTTCATTAGAAAAATGTAAGTTCAATTTCATTGTCATCTTGACCCTTATTGTTTAATTCTCTTTGTCCACAAACAATACATTGAATATTTTCCTTCTCTCTTTGATAAAGTTGGCATTTGGAATTGCCGCATTGATTACTATTATGAACAATTTTTTTTTATGCTCTCAGAATCACCAACCTCAAGTACTGGGGTCGAAGCGAGCAGATTATCTCGAAGACTTTGCAACTGCTCAACGACCTCTCGGTGGGATACAGTTGCGTACGGAAACTGGTCAAACTCGACGAGGTGCAATTCATGCTCAACAACCATACGGTATGTTCTAGAACAGCAACTTTACTTCTTTAAACATTTTGACGAAGCAAGACTTAAGATTTTCTCTATAGTGAAAATAAAATTGGAAGTGTACTACACCAAAGAACTATTCTTAATGCAAATGACCTGGTAGCTGGCGCCACAAATATGAATCGGTCAGAATTTAATATTGGAGCAATTCTACTTTCTTCAAAATCTTAGAAGCTGATATTTTTGGCTTACTTAACTTGATAACAAAATGTTTTTTATCTCAAAAACTCCCTTCTATTGCCTTCTGGCCTTCAAACTTTCTGGCTTGTTGACCTGCACTGGCCATGGCAAATTAAAGTACCCTCTAGACACTTGAAACCTAGCAAAATGTCTACTTTTTATGACACAGAGCGAGCACTTCCCGTTCCTGGGCAACAGCGTCGCTGTGGGTGAGATGCGGTGCCGCTCTATGTTCTATACATCGCTTGGCCGCCTGCTGATGGTGGACCTCGGCGAGGACGAGGACCGCTTCGACAGGTAACACTTACTGCCTCGCACACTGCACAGCTTCTGATTAACGGCAATTTGAAATCATTTTCTCTGTGCATTCCATACCAAAAAGGCAACAAAACCTGGACCTGGATACCTAGCTTTCTCATCTGATTAGCCAACCTTCGACTGCTTAGCCATGCTTAATACCTCTGAGGGCAATTTAATTAAAACATTTTACTTTAAAAAATTCTAAAGAGAACAGATTTGCTTAACTGTGGACAAGGTTGTAGTAGCAAGCTCAGCAATTTAATTTTAACCATTTTTTAAATTGAAATAGTAATATGATTCCCAGCTTCTCACTGTCCCCAGTTCGTGCCAGAAAATAATTATATTATGCCCTTGTCCAGCTTCATGCTGCCATTGACGGGAACCACGGCCATCTTCGAATCCATCATGCTGGGGGCGGGCGACGGTGCTCGGTTTGCCGCTGACGACGCCAAGAAGGCCCTCATCGGGCTTGCACGAGACCTGCGCGGCCTCGCGTTTGCATTCAATACTAAGACATCGTACATGATGCTATTCGACTGGATGTATCCTTGACTTGACCATGAGTTTGCTCTATGCAGGGTTAAGTGTCTGGCTTTGAGACCCGACAGATTACACTTCCATTAAATCTTGGGTCACAACATAAGCAAGCAACAATTGATGAAATAAGTAGGCAGAAGTTTGCTCCAGAAAATATGCAACTGATAGAAAATGTTGTGTCTTGAATGTATGTTAAGCCTGTGAATGCTTCAAGGAATTTTCTAACTTTGCAATGTTGTTCAAATCTTTTAACATAAAGATCCTATGTGATACGAGAAGATACGTCCATGTTTGCTAGTTGCAAGTATGAGCCAGGAGTAGGGACTATGAGAGACTGGTGATATGTGCCTTGATTTGTGTGTTTCTTTGATGCATTCCTTATCGCTTCGTTAGCTACCCTAACTACACACCCGTGCTGCTACGAGCGGTAGAGCTGTGGTACCATGACCCGCAGGTCACTACACCCGTACTCAAGCTGTTCGCTGAACTTGTGCAGAACCGGTCGCAGCGGTTGCAGTTCGACGTCTCCTCCCCCAACGGAATCCTGCTCTTCCGCGAGGCCAGCAAAGTCATCTGTAGCTATGGTAAGGACTGATGATAAGCACTGATGGTAAGCACTGAGAATTTTTATTTTTATTGGCTGTAACCAAGAAAGTACCTAACCAAATAGCCAATGAGTAGTACTCATTGGAAAAGTAGCCGGCCATAAAAAGAATTGGCCCTTTGGTCACGCGACTTCTCTTGGTAACTTAGGTAACTTCTTTGTGGAGCAAGTGTATTTTGCCGACATCGGAACTGTGACCGTTGTTACAGGATCATTATGATCAATACCTCTTACTGACTATTGGCATCCTCCTTGCTGCAGGTTCACACGTGCTGAATGTGGAGGTGCCAAAGGACCAGGTGTACGCTTTGAAGCTGAAAGGCATCTCGATCTGCTTCTCCATGCTGAAGGCCGCACTCTGCGGCAGCTACGTCAACTTCGGCGTTTTCCGGCTCTATGGGGACGAGGCTCTTGACAATGCGCTCAACACGTTCGTCAAGCTGCTACTTTCGATACCGCAGTCTGACTTGCTGGTGAGAGATCTTTAATTTCCAATGTCTCGATTGCATTCCAGAGGTCTCTAGACTAATTTTCAAGAGAAAGAGATTTATTCTAAATTCTTTCTGTAATTGAATCCCAGCAATATGTCGTAGGTTTGTTCCGTGTCATACACTTTTGTGGTAAAAAATCCCAAGTATCTTCCAATTCCCCCAAGTTAAAAGTTAAAACTTGCTCTCAAATTTGGTTGTTTGTGGCCTGTTTTGACCAAGAAAATGTACAAGAGTTCAACCCTTCACCATGTGAAAGAACCTTTGAAGCCAAGTTTTTTGCATGCATTATGCTCAGCATCTTAAGAGGAGATAACTGTGGGATTTAGATCATGTTGCCAGACTGGGATGACAGATTTTCTGCTGGGTAATTTCAGGACTACCCGAAGCTATCACAGACGTACTACGTGCTGCTCGAGTGCCTGGCTCAAGACCACATGAGCTTTTTGTCGACGCTGGAGCCACGAGTCTTCCTCTACATTCTGTCGTCCATCTCAGAAGGGCTTACTGCTCTAGGTGGGAACCTGAACCATTTCACAGGTACTCTCACAGACACAACCACCTCCCGCCCCTGCCACCGCCCCTTTCGGTTTACAATCATGTCCAGGCACTGGACTTTTTTTATAACTAGAACAAAAGGACTAACGACGTAGAATGCTCGAAGCAATATTTGAAAAATACTTAATGCAGCTGTCAATATATCTGTCAATTCTTATTAAGTAATTTGAAAGGTCGATTACTAAGTAAAAAAGTTCTTATAATAACATTTTTTTATGTGTGCCAGAGTGTGTTTAATATTTATACTTTAAATTTAGACTGGCTTAATCTCAATTATTTAGACAATATTCAATAAAACAATGTGATTGTCTTCTTTGTCAGTAAATGTGAGTATGCTCCAATTTATAATTAAGAATTGAGTTCCAAAGTTGACGAAGCCAAATATATTACAAGCCAGCTGTTTCAAGTTAAAGTGCATGAGTCGCATGGCTCAATTGCTGCCGGCTATCGTCTGCATCGCTAGCATAGTCGTGAACCCCTCCCTCCCCTGAAAGGTGTACGATAACGATGCTACTAAAACTGTGTTACATGCATTTCGTAGTCGAACATCGTCACGCCTAGTTGCATAGCCTTATTGTTTGCTTTAACGCTGCTCAAAGCTCGTTGCAAGCGTTTGTTTTCCGCACCTAGCCAGGGGATAGTGTTTGTCTGTCTGTGATAGTACCTGCGTTACTTTTTATTACTAATAGTTTTAGCTCTAACAAGTTATCAGATTAAAAAATAGCAATTGCTGTTTTTTATAGTTCTAACCATGCATGCTTGCTTCTGTAGTCGCTGCTTTCCTTTCGTTTTGTATGTTTATTGCACTGGTTTTCTCTGAATCTGTGTTAGGACATCTAAGGAGAGATCTTCAACACAAAACATGTGCACGTCTTAAATTGTATTATAAGCTTGCTGTTGTTTGCTATTCTGTGCTAACCATGGAGCCTCAGTGGCACTTCAATTACATCGACAATACTTTATTTTAAAATTTTCATGAAGTTTTTGTAGTGGACATACTGGGGCCAAAAGTGTTTTCTCTATCATCAAAGGAGTACTAAAAGATAAGCCAAATAATAAATCAGTGGATCTGGATCTACTTAACATTTATATAACTATTGCAGCATCAACTTTCTTTTTCTTTCTTTTCTAAAGTTGTATTTTTTCTCTCGAAAAATGTCCAAAACTGTTTCTTATGCATATTGCTGTTGGGCTCACTGCCAAATTAGATTATTTCCTTTTTTATTTTATTCCACTGTAACTTTTGTTGGAGATTTGAAACCAACTAAGCACGGAGCGTTCACTGCTTTTGTCTGAACCTGGAAAAGTCGCTGGGAATGTTGTCAACAATGTTGGTCTGACGAAGGAGTGTTGTCTGCTGATTGCAGATACCATGGTGTGCACGGGCTGTTGTGCAACTCTGGACCACATAGTCTCCTACCTTTTCAAGCAGCTCACACAAAAAGGTACTGAACACATCTAGAGCAACCACCAAGCTCTGAGACGAGCAAATATTAATTTTTCATCTTGCTTTTTTTTTCGTTATGTTTGTTTTCTTGGTTTTTGGGGAAAGCGTCCTATTTCCTTGAGATAAAAGTGATTTACGACAATAAATGTAGCTAATTATAGTAATGCAATTTCAAAGCTCTAATAGGTTCAGAGACTCCAACTAAGGCACTTTCAGGAGTATTCACACTGTTTGCTGAAACTATGGGTCTCTAGTAAAGAAACTTTAGCCAAACCCCAATCAAAGTGGACATTTTCTATGAAAGATATCCTATAGTTTTAATGCAAACCTTAAGAGTGAAATAGAAAATACAGCTACGTAGATACCAATTTTTTGGCTGTCTATTTTTTCGGGGTTTACACCCACCATACTTGACAGCGCGATCACTTGTCTGTGCTTTTCGTCTTAGGCAAGAAGAGCCGACGAGGCGTGGCCGCCCCTAGCGACATGTTCCTGCAGGTGCTCGAGCTGCACCCTGAGATCTTACAGCAGATCTTGAGCACTGTGCTCAACGTCATCATGTTCGAGGACTGTCGCAACCAGTGGTCCATGTCACGGCCTCTCCTTGGCCTCATCTTGCTCAACGAAGAGGTGCGTGCCCTATCAGTATATGTGGTCCCTATCAGTATATGTGGTCCCTATCAGCACAGGTTCAGAGTAAATATAGAAAGTCCTAGCTGGATGCAGTGACCAGCTGTCCTAATTCTGGGTTTCGGTGATTTCTCAGTACCTTTCTAGGTGAATATTAGAATGGGATTTTAAATGGGGTTTCAGGAAAATGTGCTAGCCTTGTGCTAGCCTTGTGCCTTAATGTGATACATGTTATTGGTATGTTTTCATTCAGGCATTTGAAAACTGTCGTACATGGATTTTCGAGACAATTTTTAATGCTTTAAATGGAGTGTAAGCCAAAATTAATAAAGAACCACTTCGTGTTAGGATAAACTCTTATTTAAATTGCAAACGCTTGCAATGCGCGGGGTATTTTATTATTAACAACACTATAACCGTCTCAAAAATTGATGCCCAAACGCGGACTCGAACCCCGATCTCCACCTGTCGCGGGTGTTGCTCTGAACCATTGAGCTATCTGGACACTGGCTTTTTGAGACGATTTAGTGTATTTGATGAGAATGACAGTTCTCCAAGGAGTAGAACCATGAGGCTGTGAATACTCACAGTCACTCTGATTCTAGTGACGCTATATCACGTCTCAACCTGTCAAACTCGAATAACTCAATAACATCAAATACACATAAATAACATCAAGTACACTAAAATCGTCTCAAAAAGCCAGTGTCCAGATATCTCAATGGTTCAGAGCAACACCCGCGAAAGGTGGAGATCGGGGTTCGAGTCCGCGTTTGGGCATCAATTTTTGAGACAGTTATAGTGTTGTTAATAATAATTAAAAAAAAAACACTTCGTGGTTTATTTGTTTGTGATTTACTATGTTCACCAGCTGATATAATACTATCAGGTTTTGCAAAAGTCATTTGGCCCAGCCATTTATTAATTCAACTGGTTGCCCCTGTATAACCCATGTAATCAAGGAGAAAGAATGTGTGCTAATTCCCATGACTGGTTTGGTGCACGATGTCCCAGAGATGCAGAAAATTATGTGTTGTCTGATTGTTCCCAGTACTTCAACCAACTGCGAGAAAACATCGTGCGAAGTCAGCCGCCCGACAAGCATGCAGCTATGGCTCAGTGGTTCGAAAACCTAATGGACGGCATTGAGAGAAATCTGCTGACGAAAAACAGAGACAGGCAAGTCCAAGAGCGCCGCTATATTGGTTTCTCTTATCTGACAAAATAGTCTTTTGGATTGTACTGGTTTATAACAAAGCGTTTTATTGTCTCTGCAGGTTCACGCAAAACTTGTCCATGTTTCGCCGAGATATCAATGACTCGCTGAAAGGGCCCAACACGAACATGACATCCTCGACAATGAACGATATGATGACATCGTAGTGACTGACTGAAAAGTGTCCAAGAAGCTGATCGTGAACACTGTGAACTATGCCAAACTGATGACCTTTTAAAACATTTTATTTGGATAACCATTTACGATTGTGAATCAGCATTTATGTTATTTTGATATACATTTCTGCCGTGGTCAATCTCCAAGCAGACCTCATCAAGTCACCATTGAGGCATTGAATAAGTATTTTACTACAAGCTGCACGAATGCAGTAGCAATTCCTATAGATTTCTTGATTTCACTGCGAGTGTCTCAGTTCGTAGCCCATAGCAGGACGAGTGTTATCTTACCTCAAAAACAGTACAGTGCCTAGCATTAGGATTTGAAAGGGTAACATTTGCTAGCAAATCGGATGTCGTCTTTATCAGTCATGACGCACAAACCAGCCATATTGTGTGCGGAGTGTTGTGGCTAAGCACGTTTGCGGTAGATGTTACATTAGATTCGATTTGGGTTCTTGGATGTAAGTTTCGTTCATCTTTTTTGCGTAAAAACCTTCGAGTAGTATTCAAAAGCTGCGGGCACGGCTTCAGAAATTTTAAAAAGTAATTAGTTCCTGTGGTTTTTTAAGGCCATTCCCTTTGCAAATGGGATCCTTGCGAGTGGCGTGACAGTTTCGCCTGCCAGTCATTGTGATTCGATGAGACACCTGCGTCGGGATAAGTGAGAATCCGGCCCGGGACAATGCGCTTCGAAAGCGACCTCAAGTTTCTGATATTCAGAAACGTTGCTGGCATTTTTTCTCGGATTGGTTTTTGTAACCCGTAAGCGTGCGCAAATGCTTCAGATGAGGCTGTCAGGAAAACATTTGCTAGTTTGTACTTTTTGTACAGAACTGTGTTGCAGTTGTCTGCAATCAATGAGACTGGTCATGGTTGCTTGGACCACAAGATGAATGATCTAGAACGTTTGAATTGCTTCGTTATGCACTCTTCATACCTACACTCACATCGTTTTGTTACCAGAATACTCTCTTGTAAGTGATCGCCAGGGAGTCCGGTGACATGCTTATATTTTGACTTAATATTTTCGAAACTAGCATCTTTCTTGTGGTTTTAGGGTTAGCCCTTTTGTTGATGTGTGTTTCTCGTGCAGCGTTGCTTCGATTAAAGTGGGTGCGGAGTGGGCCGCTTGCCTGGTGAAGACAGTGCATGCTTCGGTGGAATTTGGAAATACTTTTCTCAGTGGCAACAGATTTGTGCTGCAAACTTTCAAACCAACCAAGTGCGTTTTCTGCACGTTTTTCCAGCGGTGAGCGAGTGCTTTTTGAGACGAATGAAGAATGCCTGAAGTTACGTGAATGCATGCCGATGATTGTGTGTTGCGTGTAGTATCATTGCCCCTGTGATTCAGTCATCATTTGCAAGCAAAAATAAATCAGTAATAATAAATTGATTACTTAATTAGTACCACAGAAATAATGTGAAATGTGGTAATAATTAATTAGTACTAAAAGTATCTATGCTAACATCAAGATCATGCTGAATTTGTTATTATTTCTATGCTTGTTCCCAAAATAAAGAACTTATCATTATTATTAATCTAGATTGTATGTACCTACCCATAGCCATATTTTTATTTCTCTCTCACTTTCTCTCTTCAATTATTATAATGTACAAATCACTTCTTAATGATAGCTAGCTGTTTTCAATTTCAGTTCTTGTAATATTACTTTCTGAAGGTCACTGTCAAGACCACTATGACTAATCACCAGTTACTTTTAGAATCAGTCTCCCTAGCACATTTAAGCATTTTTTTTTTAATTATTTGCCAACAACCTGTTCATACTTCTTGTGTTAATGATCTAAATCACAATTTTGTTTCTTTGTTTTTATGGTTCAAAGTCCATGAATGGTCATTCCTATAAAAATGTTGAAATATTAACTTGTATTTGAGGATTTGTGTGCTACTGAGAGTGGAATTAGTCGATAACCTTGAGCAGCTGTTGGTGAAGAGCTAGATCTTGCTTGGGGGCCAGTAGGATTTGGAATTATAGACTGACCACTACTCTCAGACATGTTGCATGATCGCAGTCCACTGGAATTTGCTTTTTTGACGTTGTGCTTTGCCGGTGAGTGACCAGATGCACAAAATTGGTCTCAGCTGTACCTAGCCAATTCTCTTGCCTGAGGTTCTGCAAATCCACAAAATTATTATTTGAGTGAGTTGTTGGTGGCTAAATTCAATTTAAAGTCAAGATGTAAGGACAAATCTTAAAAAAATACCTAAGTAAAGTGAACCTTTAGAATACATTTTTTGATTTGTAGTCTTTTTTTTACTATCAGCTGTTTATAAAAAATGAAATAGCTGGTTTCTTGTCAGAAAGTTGTTGCACATATTTTAATTGATACCATCATCTAATCATGGGGTATCAAAATTTAAAACGTTGGGTGATCCCGAGGTCAATATTTATCTTACATGATTTACATTTTTAATAGCTGCTGTGCCTCTTGTTCTTAGTGACCCAAGTATAGATGTTTCATTGACCTGATGTGCATCAATAACCACCTTTTTTCGATCTGATATCGTAGGTTGTCAACCTTTTGGTCCCATGTTACGGTTTCTTCATGGTATATGTGGTGCCCAGTTCTTGCCTGACTGGTGTCTGCCCTAGGATGGCTCGTTGCTTGTGGAAGCTGGTCCCTGGACCCGTTTGACTTGGAGCCTCTCAGCGCACGATGGAAAAGGCAGTCGAATGGGGACTGTGGGTAAGCACATGCCAATTCCTCACCGGCATTGTTCTCGTTCTCCTTTGATTTGTGTTCGATTGTTTGGTCCACATCTGTTAAAAGAAGATTTCTCTTCCATATCAAGCCTGGAGTTTCATTTATCTTGATATGAATTTCAAGCCAACTAGACTTTTTGTTTTAGTTGTACAGTGTTCACACCTGAGATAAGAGTAAAATGAAGGGGCAATGTGGGAAAAAAATTCAGCAAAAAATGTGTCTCGAATAGAGATAGCATACATTTGCAATGCATAGGCAGAACAGGATATTATAAATATTTTTTAAAATCCGTACCATAAAATAGTAGACAGAATTTTGATGATAATAATTTGTATTTACTCGAAAGATAACTTCAATCACCAATCAATGATATTCCGTCTCTTATTGAAATATTTCCCCAAGTCCTCTAATTGCTGTCTGGTTTGAAAAACCAATAGCACCGACTTTCGCTGCGACTCGGGTGAGTGCATCGACTCTCTGCTCGGTTGCGATGGAGCAACAAACTGCGCGGACGAATCAGATGAGTCAGAGGCAGCGTGCAGCACTGAGCCGTGTCCCCCGTATGCATTCCGTTGCGCATATGGCGCGTGCATCGACTTGACACTCACTTGCGACGGCAACGACAACTGCGCGGATCGCTCTGACGAGACACTTGCAGAATGCTCCAAGAAGTGTGGGTACGGGTGCTCCAACCACTCTCAATCGTAGCATTAGTTTCCAATACCTGTATACAAAACTAGGTACCACAATGGGCCAAAACACCGGGGAGAATGTACCAGGCTACATCTTTCCTGCCGGTAATACTCATACCATGCAATTGGAACAGGACAAGATAAACATCCCACTCCACAAAAAAAAGAATGAAAACCTTTTTATTCTAGCACTATCTCTGCTTCTTTTCTTTGGATCCCTTTCATGAATCGTACTCACATGAGGGAAGCTTGTAAGTTTGCAGGAACAAGACACAGTTATTGCAGCATTTATTTTCTAGCTCCGAGGAGTTTGTATGTGCGGACGATGGCTGCGTGGACGAATTGCTTCTCTGCGACGGCAAGAAAGATTGTGAGGACGGAACCGACGAGGAAGCCAAACTCTGCTCTAACTCAACGTATGATTCTTGATCAAAATCAGATTCAGCCATGAGCACTTCCTTAGTTGTCTTAGTAGCAAATTGTACTAAAAAATATGGCCAGTAGAAATTCTTATTTTCATTTGATGGACTGGCACCAATGGTGTGTTCCCTGAAAAATATCTTGAAGGTCAAGATTTTTAAGATGCATTAAATGATAAGAAAGAATTGGTATTAATGCTTCATTACAAAATCCTCTTCTCAGCATCTAAAAAAAACATCATAAGTTGTATAGCTGCTTCGACTGCAAAGAACCAATTATCTACTATTTTCTTGCAGCTATTAATCAACTCCTGTCTTCTCACAGCTGCCCTTCATATGCATTTCGCTGCACATACGGAGGCTGCATCGACCTGGCCTTGACTTGCGACGGCCAAGCTGATTGCGTGGACGCTTCGGACGAAGCGCCGGCCCGTTGCCGGTTGGTGACTCTCGCTCCCCCTCGACCGACCGCCCGGCCAAAGCCCACAGCCCGGCCCGTTGGGCCCACGCCTAATTCCAAACCAGAGGTCACGCCCCCACCGATCACTCCTCCACCAATCACACCCCCACCGGCCACCAACGTCCGAGGCTGCCAGCTGCCCTCACAAATTGCCGGCGGAAAGTTCTCCGTGCAGGGATGCGAGCCTAGTGCAGTCACGCCAGATTGCCCGGTCGTGCTAGGGCAGCTGGCCCAGACGTCTGTGATCCTCACCCATGAGTGCAACGCTGGCTTTGCGTTGGAAGGAAACGCATTCTCGGTGTGTCAAGGAAGCGGCTCTTGGTTCCCGCCGATTCCGAGATGTGTGCAGAGGCTGGGTATGTGTTTCGACGCAGATTTTTCTGCCCCTGGCAGTCGTTTTTCCTGGAAATCTCTCTTGATAAAGTCTTTGGAAATATCTCATGATTAAACGAAACTGGCAAGGCAGAAAGGGATTATAATCTAAAGAGAAAATTGTTACTCGAGTCTTCAGATGTGACATATTGTCATCATATGCATCTTATCAAATCTTATCAAACGCAGCACCTGCGGTAGATGAAGATCGAGGTTCCTGTCCCCGTTTGGGTATCCATTTTTTAGAGAGTAGTAGTGCTTCTAATAATAAAATACTGCAGCAGAATGTTACAAATTGAGAAGTGCTAAAACTGCAAATTATAAAATGCTAAAAATAAAGCACAACTTTCTAGAATGTCATTATATTACTGGATTCTTCTGCGCAGTACTGTGCCCAGCTCTGAAGGAGGTATCGGTGGATATCGTGTGCTCCAAGGCAGGACTGGCGGCTAACTGCTCAGCCCCTACAATGCCCGGTACCGAGGCCAAGCTCACGTGCAACGCAGGCTACATACTGGCTGGCGAACCAAACTATCGCAAGGTCACGTGTCTGCCCACGGGTGCATGGGACCGACCCGTCTTCACGTGCATTCCTGGTCAGTAAACACTTCGAGTTGAGATAGTTAAAGTCAACATTTATGGCCAATTGTACTGCTACTTTGTCTATAGTAAAGTTTCACGTAAGGGGCAAGAAGTTTACAGTTTCATTAAGAACCAACACATTTTAACAGTTGTGTTTTTGTTTTTCTAATTCATTCTTTAATTCTAAAACTAGAGCTGCGCAACTCAATTTTAGTTGCATTGTAGATGAGCGTAGATTAGCGTAGACGTGCTTTATTCCTTTATTTTTCTTTAAAAAGTGGTGCCTCGCATGCTTCTTTTGGTTTTTTCCGCTCAGTGAATTTTCTGTCACATTTGTGGAACAGTTGTTAAGGAAATTTTCATGAAACTACCAAAAATTTCTTTGAAATTTAAAAATGTTCCCTGTCATGGAAACTTCAAATGCAAATTTTGACAACAATGTGCCAGTACTATCTATATATTTGTTAAAAACACATTTTTAAGATGGACTTAAAAGTTCAAAATATTTTGTTTTAGTCCCATACACATTCCCGACCCAATACAGAATATCTGTGATATTTAAAACGTAAAACAGGGGCCACATGTAATATATTTAATGCAGCTATCGACACTTTTTACTTTTATCTTTTGCCCCATGTTTTCTGTTTTAAATCTTTCTCAAAACTGAATGGAATGTGTTGTCATCCAGTTCTGGACTATGTTTAAAATTTTAAGTCTGTAGCTTATCGGTAGTTAGTTTAAATCAACTGGACATTTTTACAAGACAAAAAACAAAAATACAGACAAACAAGAAGTGACCTAATAAAAACGTGTTAATAAAACATGTACTTTTTCGAAAATTTTTAATAGTTAAAAAAAACTTTTTGACCGATTTTTCTAAAGAATGCAGAGGGTCTAAGTTGGGAACACTTGGGAAATTTGGTTCAAATTAAAGCAGGTGTCTGGCTGCCAGAGTGCGAGCAAACACACAGAAGTGACCTTTTTCTGGGGTATATGAAGTTGAAGATTTCGCTTCGCTTGCTTTGTTCGCTACGCTCAGCAATGAAACAGCCATTGCAATATCTGTTGCAAAAACTTAATCATTCCATCCAAATGCTACCGTACATCACGTTGTCTGAAAGAAAATTTTGCAAAACTTAATACTTTCTGTTTAAAATAAAGCCTTAATTTTTTTAATTAAAGCTAAAGTTAATTTTAGCTTTAATAATACCAAGGAGGTGTACTATTCTGGATGTTTTTCTTGAAACTAAAGTCTATCTTTTCTTATCTTGCTACATAGACCCTCTATAAGCCACAGCATCAGACCCTGCATCAGAATTGGCTCTCATCCCCACTTTTCTGCTATCCATGATTACTTCGGCTTCAGACTGCGGCAAACGCAATCCAAACGGCCGACCATTCATCTCCAACGGAGAATTGGCCAAGATCGGGGAGTACCCCTGGCATGCTGGAGTCTACCAGCTCAACTCCAGCAACCTCTTGACACAAGTCTGCGGGGGAACGCTCATCACAGCAAAAATTGTCATCTCTGGTTAGTGCATAAAAATGGGTACACAGCTTTGCCAAAGAATTAAAAAAACATTTGGGCTTGGAGGTTGATTTGATTTGTTTCTTGTTGAGCAAGAAGACTTAGGGTAAAGTGCCAGTTTTGGATAGGGTTTGGAATTTAATTAATTTAACTCAGTAAATATCATTTTTAAAATCCAAAAAAATGTCATCATTTGACAATATAAACAAAGCAACAGAATAAAAAGATTTGTGATTTTTTAAAACTTTTTAGTACTTAAAAAAAAATATTGAAAAACCCTGTTATCATCCATAACTGGGCACTGATGCCAGTTTTGGATCAAAATTAATTTTCAATCAGAATGATAAGACATCATTGCCCCATGTATTTGAAACATATATATGAAAGGCGCATAAAGAAATTAAAAAAAAACACAGATGTTATTAAAATTTAAGTACACGGTAGTTTAGTGCCAGTTTTGGATCAAAAAATCAAAATTAGGCTTATTTACACTGCAAACAGAATATCTGCTTCCTCCTCTGAAAAATTTGGGAGCCCTTGGCATGTCAGGTGGTACCACACTTTACATTTCAAACATGAAAACCAATTCTCTCCATTACAGTCCGTGTCAAATGTTTTGTTACACTCGCCACAGAGCGTCGCAAGATCTTCAGCCGCGGAATAAATAAATATGAATAAAAAAAAAAAAAAAATGTTATATAAATATATAAATAAATAAATAAATAAATAATACAAAAAAATAATAATACATAATAATATAACAATAATAATAAAAATGATTCATTTGAAAAATGATCCGAAACCGGACACTGATCCAAAACTGGCACTTTACTCTAATCAATATAAGAATGACCTTCACACTAATTCTACCCTTTTTGCACAACAATAATTCAATGATTCTTATGTTGCTGGGAATTAAATCCACTGTGGCAATACTGCCAACAATACTGTGTTTTATTTGCCGTTAGATAATAAATAATCAATGAACACCCTCCTAATGTTTCAGCGGCGCATTGCTTTTGGAATGAAGTGCATACCAGGCAAGAAAATATTGACCGATATAAGCTCGCGCTCGGTAAGTTCTACCGTGACTGGTACTTGACCGCGGACGACACAGAGCTCCAGCGCCATGAGATCTCCAACATCGTGCTAGATGAGCGGTATCGCGGCCGGAAACGCAACTTTCAGTTTGACGTGGCCATCGTGGTACTCAAGGAGATGGCCGAGCTAACGTGGTCTGTCAACGTCGCCTGCGTGGATTGGGACAACGAGTACGAACGATTCCAGCTGGCTAACGGACAGAAGGGCACGGTGAGGTCAATGGTTTTTTTTAGCTATATTGCGGCTTTGGCGATATAGTTAATGGGAAACCAGAAAAATGTGGGGAAAGGTAAATTGCATCGTGCATACAGAGGCATTACATAAAACTGGGTCGGCATCTCAATGGGACATGTAATGTTTTTCTTCATATTACTTGCTTGACAAGTTAGCACAAGTTTCCGAACAGTAATTTACAATAACCTATTTTTTTAAGTTTTTCCCATCAAGTTGGCAAGAAATTACGAAATGACATCAATCAACCTTTCTCAGCACTTATTCCAATCAAATGCAGAGCATAAATAACTTCAAGGGATATTTAGAGTTTGAGCCATTTTTTGTCATTAAGTAAGAAATTGGAAATGATCTGGGGAAGTATTTAATTTCAAGAAGCAACTCAAAAATAAGTCAGCTGTGGTAAAGTAAATGCTCAATTATCAAGAACCACCAAGCTATAAAATACTCAATTAGCAACTGAATCAGTAGAGTCCACCAGATTAACCAGAAGCCTTCTTGCCTAAGGACCATTGTAAATATCTACGGTAATTCCAGGTCTCGGGATGGGGCGTTACTGAACACAACAAGCCCAGCGAGCAGCTCAAATCGGTGGCGCTGCCGTTCGTGGAGCTGTTCCCGACGTGCTACAACTCAGTGTCTGAGGCATTCCAGCCCTACCTGACGCCTGATAAGTTCTGCGCTGGCTATACAGGCAATCGCACCAGCGTCTGTCCGGGAGACTCTGGCGGTGGGCTGCTGTTCCAGCATGACACCACCAAGAGGTAAGGGCAAATGGGACTTTGCAATCTGAAATGCATAACAGTGTAAAAGGATATAAAAATAGTTTGCTTGTTTGTCATGATGGAAATGTGCACTGCCTTGAGTATCTTTGGCAGAAAACTAAATGGAAACATAATATTGAGAATCAGGATCCGTAGGCATTTGAACCAAAAACCTAAACATTGAGGGTACAATATTGCAACTGAGCACACAGCAACAGAAGACGTGCACCCCAAAACATTACAGGTAATAGTTTTGATGTGCCGGTTTGCTCACACACGTTTACATCCTACCATCCAGGCTAGAAATCGTACTGCTGACTACCTATTTATTCTGACTAGTTCTGCCAAATAATTATCATTGCTACTGGGCAGGTTCTACCTTCGAGGCATCGTGAGTGTCGGTTCCCGGCCTGACTCTGCTGCAGAGAAGTGTTACACGCAAGCATACACGGCCTTCTCCAAATTCTCCGACTCAGTGAAGTGGGTAGAGAAGTTCATGAACTCGTAAGGCCTCCCCTCTACAGCACCTTACCCAAAGAGATTTTCATATCACTCAGGAGGAGCCCACTCTTATCCTTAAATCTTTGCTTCTGACTCAAAAGCTAGTTTTCAAATGCTTTATCTTAGCAAATCACTAACCAGTGATGTAGGTCTTGAAATTGATTTTTTTTCCATCTACTTAAGTGGTAGAGTGAAGATGCATGCTGCTTTGCAAAATTCTGTTCAAATATGGTGTCAAAATTTCAAGGCAAAAGGTGGCTTCTACTCTTGTCTACAAAGTTCTATTCAGAATCCACCTCATAAGCCCCCTTTGCTGCTCTTGGATCACCTCTCTCTTGGAGCAGGGCTTTGAGAAACAAAAATAAGTGTCTGCTGCTAATGAAAGCTGTGTTACTGGCTGTTGCACATTGGGTATACTAAACCACTTTATGGTTGGTTCTCTATTTGCTGTCATTTTATGCAGGGCTGTGCAACAAGCCTTTTTCTGATGTTGCCTTTTTCAATTTGTTGTGCTGTGCATTGGTTGTGACTTTTTCAGCACAGTTCAATGAGATCCTCTAGCTCTAGCACTCTTTGAAGCAAGGATTCAGAAAACTACCTAGCCATACAATTAGTAAAATAAATCTTGGTTTGTCTGGAAATAAAAATAGATGTGATCACATTTAACGCTAGAGTTATCATGCAGGTACTCTAAATAAAAAAAGTCATCCGCCTCAAATGGTGTGTTTTAATTTACAAAAGTCTTTTCTTACTTTACTAAACATTAAAAGTTGTCATTTGTATGTGCATGCAATACACACCTAACCAAATTATTAAGCTAAATTATTTGAATCATTTACTTATAAATTATTACTAACACTCATTGTAAATGTCTAGACCTACGAATTCTCTCGAAATAGGGCCAATTGAATAAATTCAATGAGTTTCAGTTACCTAATTTTTATATAACATCTTCCTGATTGCGTTGAACATAGTTAGCTAATAATTAGTAATCGTAAAATTGCGTTGGATCGGTCCAACTGGCCAGAGTTAAAAACTTAATAATTAAAAAATGCAAAAGGATAAACTACTCTAGGTGAACCTACGAACGAATCTAGAATGAGTTACAAAATTTACGGCCTGCGATTAATTCCTAGCTGCAATCGCAAGTATGATAGTGGCCATAAGAGTGGAAACCGATACTGCAAGACCGCTGGCCGAAGCAGCCGCCCCACATTGGTCAGCACGGCTTTTCAGTTCCACGTAGTTCTTCACCTCTTCCAGCTGCTGGTCGAAGTAGTTGATCAGGCCATTGGTGCTCGACTGCAATAACACATACCAAAGCTAGGTCAGTGCAGCAAGAGAAAAGAAAAATGTGGGAAAAAAGAGAAAGTCTTGCGAAAAAAGTTTTGCGAATGTTGCACTTAGCGTTATTGTTTGCGAGGATATGAGTCCACTAAAAAAACGCAACAGAACGACTAACACCTACCTTAAAAATGAGGTCATCCATGCCGTCAAATTCCCCGTACATGTGGAATACGTGCTCACTGTTGTGCTTGTACTGGCCAAACCAGTTGTCCATGCTGAGAAGGGCCAGGTAGAAGTCAACAGACTGTGCCTTTGATCTGGAGATACGCCCAATCAGCTGTAAACGAGACAGAAAACCGTAAGTAACTGCTCCGTCATCAAATCGGCAATAAGCAGCCATCTTCAAGTTTGCCAGCCCACTTACCTCTCCTCCGACAGCCGTTATGAGTGCACATTCAGGCTCAATTGTTTGGGAAAGTTTCTGAACTGTTCCATTCCTGCACAGCACTGAGTAGTCATCAACATTGGCGTTCTTAGATGCTGCAAACAAATGTCAAGTAAAGTCAACCACTGTATCATAGACTTGCCAGGTGTCCTTAAAAAATATGTTTCCCATTACCCTGAACTTGTTGCAACATCCTTATGAAATGTATACATCAAAAGGTAGTGTGTTCTCTTCAATATTTGCCCAAATGGACTAAAAACCCTAGTCATAAATAAACGCACATTACTTCTTATTTTGCCGATATCAACCATTATTTAAATTGAAAGTACCGATAATCTGGCGGACTCTTTTGCCATTCAGGAATGCGACGTCTCCGCCTGACTTCAAGAGGCACTCAAAAGCCCCGGCATCGCCAAAGAACCTGTTTTCCACGGTGGCGTTGCACGAGCGAGAGCAGAGAGAGCAGGTGTTGACGTTCTCGACGGCACCGGGCTGGTTGTGCGTGGGGTCGCCTGCCCCGGGCGCACACATTTGGCTGAAGAACGTTCCGAGAGTCTTGCCATAGGGACAGGCATTTCTCAGGATGTTTTGCTTGCGCAGCGCTTCCACGAACGAAACGTAGCCTGTGAAAACATGTGTGACACCGCTTTAGATTGAGTTGCAGTGGATAGAATCATCGTGTTTTGGTGGAGCTGATGTTGGTCTATACTCTCCTACTCTTAATCAATTTGCAATAATTTTCTGCAACTAAAAATCAGATAGAAAAGAAAACTCAAAATATTGCTTTTGCATTTAAAATATTAGCAAATAGGTCTTGTAGCACATAAATCGCTTCTTCCAAAAGTGTAATTTTCTGAAATATTTTATTCCATCAATTAACTTCCTCAAAGAAAACAATATCTTGTATGCTGGTTCTTGATCTGCCGATTCAAGAGAATCTTGCAACAAGTTTGGAAGTGTTAATAAAATGTCTGTACCAATGCTTCCAAATTCAGCAAAGCACGCCTTCTTGCCCCTCAGGTCGCTTAGGTTCCTTATAGGTGCGGTGGCTGGTCGTTTGTTGTTGATGATTGTAACAGCCTGGTAGTAGTCGTCCGAAATTGTGTCTTGGAACATTTGTGATGATAGGGCGTATGTGCTGCAAAAACACACATTATTTTATTTCAACATTGTCTTATCTAGTAAGATATAAAATAATGAAGATGACCCGGCTTGTACTCGAGAAAAATGGAGTAGCTGATTTTACTCTAATGCCAGTCCCAACCAATATCAATATAGCCATAGAGAATATTGTCTGCTTTATGCTTTTGAGAGGGACTTGTCAATTCCTGAGGATTTTTTTTTTTTTTATATGCCACTAAGAAAATGCACATATCATTATTAGTGCGTGACCTTGATATCTTTATTCTTAATCAATTTTATTTGCAGCCACTGAACAGTTTTATAATTCCTACCAAAAGGATTGGCATGTTGGAAACGCAGGTTTTCGTCAGATCTTCGAAGCCAAGCGACACTGTGCTGGGTTAGGTAATTGAATGAGTGACCATCACACACATGACCAGTTCTGTTTGGGAGAGAGCTTGGATGGATTAATGTTAGTACAGAAATCCATCTGCCTTGCTTTTTAACGTCTCAACAGAATAAATTTGTGGAGGAATCTGTTGTTCGCGTTGTCTTTCCTTCAAAAAGGACGCTAAGCCAGTGGTCACCTTGGTGCTCTTAGCCAGAAGTAGGCTACTTGCCAGTTCTGGGTTTCTTTTCCTACCTTCTAGGATATGTTAGCTTCATCATCATTCACTCTTTCACCGTTGCCATTAGACTAGTTACACAGGGTCTGTTTTCAAATCAGTGCGTCATAAAACCCCACTTATCAATTAATTGTAAATTCCTATCTTTTGGTATGAGCTAGTCCACATACTGTCTGGTGATGTATCCGAGACTGGAGTCGATACCCATGAAGTCTGCCTTGTTGTTCTGGATCATCTTGAAACAGTCCCATTGGTCTTTGGCAGCAATGCACTCGATTTCAGGGGCGATGCCGTGGGTGAGCGAGGCGGCTTTAAGCCAGTGGCACTTTGTCGTCTCGTTACTGAGTATGCACATCCGGATAGGGTCCGCACACACCGAAACCGAGTTCACTTCTGGAATTTCGCGACCTGTGGGAGGTGGAAATGTGGCCTTTTAAAGTCCTCTCTGGTCAATTTTCAATTACTAAGAAGTACCTCAAAGTACAACTTAAACTGAATTAGATTTTTTTTTGTTGGTAAAATAGGACTTGAATTACAAAAATAGTTTTGACTCAGGTTTTGAATGCCATGTACCTTTCAACAGTTCTGCCCAATACTTTAAAATCATCAAAATGAACTCAAATGAGAATAGAACGAAGATAATGACTCCAATGCTCTACAGAGTTTGTTCCCAACACAAGGTTTGAATTGTAAAACAATACCAGCTACCAGTGGACATAAAAGTAGCCTTCCTTAAGATTCATACCTCGCTTAACATAGTCGGCAATCTTCGTTGGAGTGTTGTTGGTGTCAGAAGCGTTCCCGATAATGAATTCACCTTGCAGCATCACTGTCCTCAAGGTTTCTTGCCAACTGTTTTTAATGTTAGATCCCAGCCACTTCTCCAAGTTCAGTTTCAGGTCGTTGGCACTTTCCCTGAAAGGCAACGTTAAAGTTTAAATTCTAGGCCTTATCAGAGTAGTTCTGGTGTGGTTGTATCAGAGTATAGTCTATTCCAGTTGTGGTGATGTTCCACCAGAACGTTGCGATTTCCACGAAACAGCAAAACTTCCATCGTCCGACAGGACGCGAAGCATTCTGCCGCCTAGGGAGTCCTGCAAGGTATCTTTTGCCAACCTTAGGATTGACAAAAACTATTTGAACTGGGTTTTGAATGCCAAGTGAACCTAGCTCACTTGGCACTAACCTCACTTAGCATTCAAAACCCAATTTAAATTGTTTTTGTCAAAACTAGTGCTAAGGTTAGAACAAGTAGACATGAGTCTAAAAAAATCAGAACCTTACGATTCTCCCGCTGCCCTACAATTATTTACCACAGATGGCTATGTTCAGACTTTGAAGGTCAGACTTCAAATCTATGGTAAAAGACTTCCTTATCCTACATTTCTTTTTAAGGAGGAAAATTGAACAACGAAATGCTATGTTGTTATCCAATAGATGTAAATGGAGTATTAGCTATACATTGAGTGAGCCTTCCACTGTTTCCTTACTACAGCCACGTACTTGTTTGAGATGACCGTGCTCCAGGGTTGTTGCACCCACGCACATGGGTTGGTTTCTGCAATGTTTTGCAGCGAACCGTCTTGGCACAGGAACTTGAAGTTATTCGCAGACACTCCACCGGCAGCCAACTGCAACAAATTATCAGCCCTTTAAAACAAAAGTTTTGTTGGCATATGTTGCCTAGACGGTAACTCTCATTTCTGCACATGTTTAGAAAAATATACGGGTTTAGGCTGCACTAAATTACCTTAAGCATTTGCATACCAGCATTTGCTTGTCCTTTAGTTTCAAACAAATGGAATCACCGAAGAAAGGATTTTCATGTCAATTCCAAATTATTTTTAAAATAAATGTGAGCTTGAAAAATAACGATTTATCAAATAGCTTGTATGGGATATATGTGAGAATAAACTAATTATTATTATTATTGTAGTAATCAGCTGTTATTTTCAGATTATGGGTATCAATATGAATTGGAACTCCCATGCCGAGGATTGTAACTGCGTGTGACGCAGAGAGTGTAATGGGCAAAGAGAGTTTTAGTTACCTTGAAGTACTCGCGGACTCTCTGCAGTGAGACGTAGGCGACGTCTCCCTGTCCCTGAGTGAGGCAGCGGAGGGTGGACGTGTGCCCACCCTGGTTCCGCACGGCCAAGTAGTTGCATCCCTCCCCCTTGATATCACACAGGTTGCATAGCTCCGGGAACTCCTTCTCTGGAACATGGATTGCTATTAATTGGACTGCACCCTCAACTGACTCATACTCGATCAGTGTTCCTAATAATAAAATACTCTGCGCATTGCAAGTATTTGCAATTCAAATCAGATTTCATGGCACATACCTCTCTTACTTGTTTTGTTCTAGCTCAAAATATGATCTCAATAAAGCAAATAAATACAATTATTTTGTGGTTATTATTGACTAAGAAATTGTATCTCGTATCTATGCTTTCTGCTGATTCTGTTGTTTTAAGACTAATAAAGGCTGGTTTGTGTGTGCAGACTCTTTAAGGGCTTTATCCCAGCCTTTACAAGGGGAATGGGTGAAATATCTGGTAAACAGAAATACGCACTGAGCTTTTGGTCGTAGTATTCGTTGTCTACCCAATTTCCAGGCCGACAAGTGCTGTTGAAGAACTGTCTCAGGGATTCTAGTTCACTGACGATTGCAGGTCTATTACGGTCACATTTTTGATCCGAATTCCTGACCACGGTTCTCTCGAAGTACTGGAAAGAGAGAATGCATTTCCTATTTAATTTTCTTTCATGTGGATATAAAAACAACTGAAGGTGCAACCTAAGGTGCAACGTTTCCTTTTCGTTTTAATTTTTAGAATGAAATGCGACAATTAAAGAGAAATGTGTTGAGAGACCTTCTTTCGACCTGATGATTTCAAAGATGAAGGTATATCAAAGGGTACGTAAGATCAATTAACTGACCAAGTTATACATATGAGAACCAACCTTGAGAACGTAATCGTTCCAATATTGGGTTTCGCTGAAGCCCGGATGGCAGAAGTTCTTCTTCCTTAGTCCTTCAAGTCCTCCTGTGTGTGTGGACCGCACCACGGCCACCGATTGGAATGCGAAGGATTCTGCATACAATTTAGATAAGAATATTTTAGCCTTCATTCTATTAAGGCTGACCCTACGTAAGCTCAACTATAGGCATTCGAATGTTCTTGCCTAAGTAGTAGTCTTTCTCGCGCAGTTCATGCGTGACCAGGCCATTGTCGAGAAGGAATTTGGAAGCAAGGACCGCCTCTTCTCCTGAGAACACGCCGAAGCTGGCGTTGCCCCTCATGATTTTGAGCGCGCAGTCCGCGCTGTAGCAAAAAGCACAAAGTTAGCTTCATAAGAGAAAGCAGCAGAAAATGTAGTCTCCATCACCTACTCGCATTTATCATAGTTTGTTTTGTTATCTCAAAACCTTGTGAAATATAATTATTTGATTTTTTCTCGTAAATTGAATTTCCTATGGCTTGACGTGTATAGGCAATTCAATTAACGAAGGTATACAGCTGCAGTCATCACCCACCTGTCCCTGACAATGGCACAGTTAACCAAACTTTCGGTCTTGTTGAGGTTGCGGCAGTTGTTGATAGTGCCACCTTGGTCGACGTTCACACATAGTTTGTCTGTAAAAAAAGAACCAAGTTCATTGCCTGCCTGTCTGCCTGCACAAGAACTAATTTTAGTCCCGAATATCGTGAAAATACTTGTCATATGTAACTGTAAGGTGCAAGAAAATGTCTTCGTTGGGACTCTCTGTGTTCCCTGTTTGTGCTAAGAGATTTGAGCATCGTAAGTAAGCTCTGTATTGGAAATGTGAAATTACTCCCTGATTTTGGGCTCAGCTGGACTGGTCACTGTTCTGGGCTGGGCTGCACTCATAATATGAGACAATTACTCTATTTGCAATTATCAGTCTGAAGTTGAAATTGTAAAACCGTCCCATAAACACATTCATTTCGCATGCAACCATGAATCATTTTCTTTTACCTAATTCTGAGTATACCAAATATTTGCTTTATCAGATACATACACGTGTACTTGATCTTTAGTTACACTAATGAGTAACCAACTCATTGTCCACCTTTTTCTTGAAATTGATAAGATTTAACCTAATTTCCTAAAATTATGATAGCATAATCGTCGGCATTTCAGACAATAATCATCGCATAATGAACGTCGATACCGGTTGAGAAAACAACAGTTCAACTGTGAGCGGTGTACACGCGGGTAACACCGTTACTTGCCTATCTTATCTCGTAACAAAGCTCACTCTCATAAACTAGTCTTCCAGAAATTGGCCTTGGCCATGCTTATCAATCAAATATTTGCTGAAAGAATTCACACATTTTTATATTTTCTAGCAGCTTAGGCATGTCGTGAAAAGAAATCAACTAAACTATGGCTCTTAAGCCATCTTCTTGTTTTCTATTTCCTGTTTCCTTAAACATTTAAGCTATCAACATATTTATTGTGGAACATTGTTTACGGTATGTGGCGGTGGGCAGTTGGGTTGGTTTGGAAGGGGGGGGGGGGGGGGGGGAAGGGGGAGACAATGGTTATAGCAACGGAAAACAAATATGTGGTATAAATGATGAGTGTGTCCCCTTGTGAGTAAGTAAGCATAGGTACTTTCGTTCTACCACCTGAAAGATAACAGGAGGAAAGGGTGTATTATCTCGGTTTGAAATCCTATGGAGACGCACCCGAAAGGCGAACATATCGATGTTTTTACTGCGCTGCTTATCTCCAAGCTACGGGTATATCAGCCAAACGAAAATACGTTATGACTTATGGGACATTACTGAATAAAAAGCTTTCGAGCAGTGGAGCAGTTCTGAGAAAATGGTTGGTACGCGCTGATATTTCGCAAATCGCGTTGGCATGGGTTTTTTGTGGAGGGGGGGGGGGGGGGGGATGAGGGGGAGTCACTGGAGTTTTCAGAATTTCCACAAATTAATGTACCGTTTACAGCAATTTCAAAATGTTTACTGCTTTTCATCCTTTTCTCGGGTTGTAGTAACCTCCTCCTACTGGTTTCATCAACAGATCCAGTTCAATTGGTTAGATGACATTAAACTCTCGAGTTCCTAGCTTTCCCTAAGTTGTAGAAGTCTATGTGTTGCGTCCACCGCGTTACATCACTGCTACAAATTATGCATAACTCACAGGTAAAACGAAACAGGTAAGAAAAGACACGTATTTTTTTTGTGAACAGTTTCAGTGGACTTGAGCTACAGTTTCACATAGTTAACTGCAATCTTTGAGTGGACTTTATCATGCAACAGCCAGGGTGCGGCTTTTCACTCTCCCAACATTTAAAATTAACTTCCTGAATTCCCAACAGTAACAATTGAAAGCGACTTATCCCTGCAAAGTTGGAATGGGGAAATTGGAAAATTAACTCACGTTTTTGGGTCTGGCCGTCGACACAGAAGATCAGCGCGAAAACCAGCAGGCATGTTGCCACTCTCCTCGATCCGTCCATGGTAGCAGAGTGAAAGAGTTACAGATTTAGCGCTTGCTATATAATTATTATCTTATCTAGGTGGCTCACACCATCAGTCATCCAGTGATATGATTAAGCACACATAGGTGCGAACGCGTTCCAAACTTTTAGCCATTCGCTTGACTCGGAAAACCGTTAATATTAGTGGTAAAATTAATGCAGATAACAAAATATTGAACGTCAATCATAGTTCCAAGTATCATCATAAATTGAATAAGACAGAACAAATTTTATTATAGTATGCTCGTCGTCATTCGCAAAATATGTTACGCTTGCGTAGAATTTTCATATGAAGAAACACACTTTTTATTTGTGGTAAATTAGCAGTGATGGAAACACAATTGGGCATTGGGCAGAGAAAGTATGCAATACCAAATCTTTTTAGGGAAGGCGGAATAATTTAAATAAAAATCGACTTGATGGTTTTTTAAATAATTTCAACAAAAATTACACTAAAATACAAAAACCCAAAATGTGGTTGTTCTGTGAATTTGGAAAGTTTAACGAGATAAAATAAAGGCTTCTAAAATGTGAGACAATCCTAAAATGTCCGTTTATTTTTATTGATTTAATATCTCCCTGGCCGGATGTTATGTAAAACGTAAGGGAGATTTGACGGCGAGGGCCAGCGTAATTAAATTATTATTATTTGTGGTGTTTAACGACGCACTGTTTTGACAACTGGCTCTGCGGCACTGGTCTAATGGCGTCGTTGAATGAGTGGATGATGATGAGGATGATGATGAACCTCACCTAGCCTAGAAGGGAGGAGGGGAAGCCCGGTGCCGGCACGTAGCCTACTCCTGTCGAAAAGCACCAAGGGTACCACCGGCTTCACGTCCCTACCGAAGGACGGTACAACTCGAACAGCAGGATTCCTCCACAAATCCATGCTGTCGAGAGGTTGATAAGCAAGGCGAAGTTGCTGAAGTTGTCAGCAACTGAATGAAGTTGCTGTACTAACTTTCATCCCTCCAACCTCTCTCCCGAACAGAACTGGTCGTGTGTATAATGGTCACCCATTCAATACCTGACTCAGCGCAGTGTTGCTTAACTTCGGTAATCTAACGAGAACCGGTGTTTCCAACACGCCAAACCGTTCGGTCCAGCGTAATTAAAGATTTATCTCCTGGAAACAAGTCTTTTCCTAGCGAGATCACAGCGATAATCTCGAAACTTTACTGAGGCTTAACCATGAATCATTAACGTTTTTAGAATAGGTACCCTCGTACTAATGACCGGTTATTCGCGGGAGAGACGTTGGAGGGATCAAAGATACAGCTAGAACAACATCTTCACTCGTCTCGCTTATCGACTGCACGCCACCGGGACTCCCCTCCTCCCTTCTAGTCAAAGTTAGGTTCATCAGCATCTACACATCTACACGATCGACAACATCACTTGCTTATTTATTGACGCCATTTGTCCAGTGCCACAGGGTCCGTTGTCAAAACAGTATGTGCGACGCTAACACCACAAATCACCTCTCAGATCATCCACTCGCTCGCTCGTTAAGCTCTGGCTTGACCATTACATTGATTCAATTCTTGAGTAACTAAATTCCATTTTATTTAAATCTCTCAGTATTTTAAATGCCAAGTTTTCCGCACGGCAAACACGATAAGGCAAGCAGGGCATGTAATTGGTTCATTGATTCCCATTTTTTGAAGGTTTTATATTTGCCGCAACTTTGCAATCGGGAGCCGCTGTAGCGATGGCAGTTTTGCGCCCAACTGGTGGCAAACAAACAAACTGCGATAAACATGGCTGATGCTGCGGCGAGGCAGCTTCAATACGAGTACAAAGCGGTTAGTATTTCTAAATAAAGGAACAACTATTCCTTATTTTATTACGTGCAAAATGTTTACAGAAATGTCTTCTGTTTTTCAAAACTGTGCCTCAAGCCACTCAACTACGTTGTACTCATGATTTCGTACTGCTTGTAGCGGCATAACCTATAAATTTAGCCTCTTTTTAACCAGTATATTTCAAGTTAGCCAAGAACGTTTTGTTTACGTTTACAATATTTTTAATGAAAGTTTGTTATATTCTATAAAAGCGTTGAAGCTATTAAAGATATTTTTGTTTCAGAACTCTAATCTTGTATTACAAGCCGACGTTCGATTCATCGAACGACGTAGCAAAGATGAAGCGACTGGCGAAGTTATGTCGCTTGTGGGGAAGCTGGAGGGTACTCGGATGGGCGACAGGCATCAAAGAACTCGCCCTGTAAAAGCTGCGGAGCGAAAGGCAAAGTATGTATCTAAAATGTTCCCTATCTAAAATGTAAGTCCCCATGCTAATTAAGCCAAAATTTGATGAAACTTTTCATTTACTAATTGGTTTATGTGATTTTTAGGCGACAAAAACGAGATGAAGCTCAGTATGACTTCGCGAGGATGAAAGGGGCAACTCTACTTTCCGAAGGCGTTGATGAAATGGTTGGAATTCTTTACCGACCAAAAACCCAAGAAACAAGGCAAACATATGAAGTTCTTTTAAGTTTTATACAAGAAGCTTTGGGAGACCAAGTAAGCATATTTTACAAGTCACTTGAAGGTCCATGAATCATTAATTAATTGGGAGATTTTTAATTAAACATGTACACCAGCCAAGCACAAGCCAACCGTTTTTGTTTGTTTGTAGCCACGTGATATTCTTTGTGGAGCAGCCGATGAAGTGCTTGCAGTTCTCAAGAATGACCGTCTCAAGGAAAGGGAGAAAAAGCGCGAGACAGAAACACTGCTCGGTGGATTGGCAGATGAGAGATTCGCTTTGCTGGTCAACCTCGGCAAGAAAATCACCGACTTTGGAGCAGAAGAGAAAACGCAATCCACAGGTTTGTAGACAAACATCAAACCAGGAGTGAACTAAGACAGACCCATGCTCTAACTTGAAATATTTTACAGATGAAAACATCGACGAGACATATGGCATCAACGTGCAGTTTGAGGAGTCTGAGGAGGAAGACAACGAAGACACTTTTGGCGAGGTTCGTGAAGATGAAGACGATGAAGAGGGCGAAGAAGCCCGATTGGATGGTGCCATCCACGCTGAGAACCTGGGTGGAGCTGAGGAAGCCAAAAAGGAAAAGTCACTGCACCCGCTCGACATCGACGCCTACTGGCTGCAGCGACAGCTGTCCAAGTTCTACGATGACGCCATGGTCTCGCAGGCCAAGGCTGCCGAAGTCCTCTCGGTGTTGAGAGACGCCGGTGATGACCGCGATGCAGAAAATCAGCTGGTGCTGCTGCTTGGCTATGACTGCTTTGAGTTCATCAAGCTGCTTAAGAAGTATCGCTCCATGATCCTCTACTGTACCATGCTGGCGTCTTCGCAAAATGATAGCGAGCGGCAGAAGCTTCGAGACAAGATGAACGAGGACTCTGCACTCGCGAGGATCTTGAGGCAGTTAGACACGGGTAAGTAGTGGCTTGGTGATAGCCACTGTTATCGAGTTATTTCACATTACAACCGTGGTGAGGAATGGCTAAAAAGTTTCAAAACTTGTCATCAACGTGTCCTGTGCAAAAAATAGAGGAAAGGTGCAAGGTTGAGGTAACCTCGTAAAAGCCACAGAGTGCAGAAAGTCCACTACACAAGGTCTTCCCTCCAGTCTGTTGTCACTCCATGAACCTATTGACTGGCAACATCCACAGGATTCTTTAAGAGCTTCCCCAAAGATTATTTTCTTCCGCTCCATCAAGACTTGTCAAGGCTAACATTCACTTTTTCGTGCTTAGGCAAGGGCGAGGACGATGGGGGAGGGGACGAGGCAACTGCACGAGCTGCCCGCCGAAAAGAGGCAGCTGACGAAGGCAACGACGGTGCCGGTGGACAGGTCACAGGTTTGTACTTCCTTCTGTTGAGCACTTCGGTGTCTACTTGGTGCCTGCCCATGTATGGCTGCCAGGCATGGACTTTATGGTTAAATTACAGTATATTTGCTAATATAAGCTTTGTTAATTATTTAGGCTTGATGAGGTAGCATAATCTTATAATTTGTTACAGGTTCCCGCCAGCTGCTGGTTCTGGATGACCTGACTTTTGCACAAGGCTCCCACTTCATGGCCAACAAACGCTGTCAACTCCCCGACGGCTCTTTCCGCAAGCAACGCAAGGGCTACGAAGAGGTGCACGTACCAGCGCTCAAGTCCAAGCCATTCGCCGCTAACGAGACGCTGTTTCCCGTCGACAAGCTGCCCAAGTACGTGCAGCCGGCGTTCGAAGACATCAAGACGCTCAACCGCATCCAGAGCCGACTACACACAGCTGCACTAGAACTTGACGAGAACCTGTTGCTCTGCGCGCCGACTGGAGCCGGCAAAACCAATGTTGCACTGCTCTGCATGATGCGAGAAATCGGCAAGCACATCAACGCGGATGGCACGATCAACGCAGACGAGTTCAAGATCATCTACGTTGCCCCCATGCGCTCGCTGGTGCAGGAGATGGTTGGCAGCTTCAGCAAGCGGCTGGCTTCTTACAATTTGACCGTATCGGAGCTGACAGGGGATCACCAGCTGAGTCGGGAGCAGATCGCTGCCACCCAGATCATCGTGTGCACGCCCGAGAAGTGGGACATCATCACGCGCAAGGGCGGCGAGAAATCATTCACACAGCTGGTGCGTCTGGTGATCATCGACGAGATCCATCTGCTTCACGACGAGCGTGGGCCGGTTCTCGAGGCGTTGGTGGCTCGGACGTTGCGCACTGTGGAGGCGACACAGGAGGACGTGCGGCTGGTGGGGCTCAGTGCAACGTTGCCCAACTACAAGGACGTAGCCGCTTTCCTCAGGGTCAAGCCCGACACGGGGCTGTTTTACTTTGACAACAGCTTCCGGCCGGTGGCTTTGGAGCAACAGTACATTGGGGTCACCGAGAAGAAGGCGCTCAAGAGGTTCCAGGTTAGCGAATTATTTGTGTTTTTGACATCTCGATGCTTGCACCTTGGGCTCTTTTGTGTTTAATTGGCTGTCTCTGAATGCCATGCAGATGAATGTCACAAGAATGCCAGTACAGATATAAACATTAAATCCCTAACAACTCGAGCAACAGAACTCCTCCGTTATCTGCTGTAATTTTATTTACTTTGTCAATTATAATCAGAGAAATGGAAAACAAAAGATGCCAACAGTCTTTTGTTTGAGTTCACCCTCTAGATTCTTCTACAGATTCTGCCGTCTTGATGTCCATTTTATTTAGTGTTGCTGTTGCATAACTTCAATGCTCTTTTCTGAATTAAGCTGGGTAATAGTGTGGTTGTTCTTCATTTGTTAAACATCCAGTATCTGATCCAGTAAAAGTTCACTTAACTTTGTTAGTCTAACCAATCCGTTGTCGATGACAGGTGATGAACGAGATCGTCTACGAAAAGGTAATGGAGCACGCCGGCCGCAACCAGGTTTTGGTCTTTGTGCACTCGCGCAAGGAAACGGGCAAGACGGCCCGAGCCATTCGTGACATGTGCCTCGAGAAGGACACGCTGGGACAGTTCCTGCGCGAGGGCTCGGCATCGATGGAGGTGCTGAGAACGGAAGCCGAGCAGGTCAAGAACCACGAGCTCAAGGATCTCCTGCCGTACGGGTTTGCCATCCACCACGCTGGCATGACTCGCGTAGACAGGACGCTCGTGGAGGATTTGTTTGCCGACCGACACATACAGGTGCGTTTTGTTTCGATACTGTAAGTGGTTTGATTGCTATGATGTCTCTGGGGTATGGTGTTGTTTGGCTAGTCGAGCACTCTTGGATCGGTAGGTTTAATAATTCCTTCCTGCATGATATTCTGCACAAGTGTGTGCATAAACATGAGTGGGTATCAAATTTTAGTAAGATAAATGCAGGTCAAAAAAGGGAAGACTTTTTTCCTATTTTTCAAATAGTTAAGTTGTGCCTAAAAGGTATAGAAATCATTGATTTTCAGGGATCGGATTTTTTTTAGAATACATCTCTCTTTCAAATTTCACAAGGCAATTTTTTATTGCCGTCGATCACCCAATCGGCAATCAATCGCTTATCCTTAAATTTATATGTCAATGAATCGAGTTTTTTTTAAACTACCGTTGCTTTTTGCATACTAACCTTGCTTCGATCCGATCTATTTCCAAGATGATGCCTCTGATTCGGCTTCTAGCTAACCGGCTGTTTGTGTTGTCAGGTGTTGATCTCCACGGCTACGCTGGCTTGGGGTGTCAACCTTCCCGCACACACAGTCATCATCAAAGGTACGCAGGTGTACAACCCAGAGAAGGGCCGCTGGGTGGAGCTCGGTGCTCTGGACGTGCTCCAGATGTTGGGACGAGCTGGTCGCCCACAGTACGACACCAAGGGCGAGGGAATCCTCATCACCAATCACTCGGAGCTGCAGTACTACCTCTCGCTGCTCAACCAGCAGCTTCCCATCGAGTCACAGATGCTCGCCAAGCTGCCAGACATGCTCAACGCAGAGGTTAGCAAATAGGAGATCGAAAGACACAGAAGTCTAGAGCAAAATGTTCAACAAAATCATAGCTTTTGAATAAATCAGAGTTTCTTGATTAGCAAATGTTAATTTGGTTACAGCAATTTGCTGTTATATAGAAGCAAGCTTGGGTAATTCCACTTTGCCCCCTCCTAAGGTTTGGTTTTTTCAACGAGTAATACAGAATTGAAAGAACTGAAGAAAAGAACTGCTTTTATAAGCCATCTCATAAAAAGTTCCAAAAGCTGACCATAATTTTTTTCCTATTAGGTGGTGCTGGGTACGGTGCAAAACGTCCGTGATGCAGTCACATGGCTGGGCTACTCGTACCTGTACGTGCGATTATTGCGGGCGCCAAATCTGTACGGCGTATCTGTTGACGCTGTCAAGGACGACCCGCTCTTTGAACAGCATCGTGCTGATCTGATACACACAGCCGCCTTACATCTCGAGCGATCTGGGCTGCTCAAGTACGACCGCAAGACCGGTCACTTTCAGGTACGGCTCGCTCGAGTGGAGCTTCTAGAAAATCACACAAAGTTTTTTGACTGAAATCATAATTGGATAAGTGTGGATATTTCTTGCAAGTTTCCATGCCTGACAGGCTGACTGTGTACAATAATTTAAAAACTTACAGTTTATCTACTGGCTCCCTATTGAGGAATCAACCTTCTTGGTGTCTCCTCTCTTTTTGTACATAAATTAAATGTTAGGCCAATCCTGCAGGTGACTGAGCTGGGTCGAATCTCCAGCCACTTTTACTGCACGCACGAGACTATGTCAACGTACAATCAGCTGCTGAAACCGACACTCAGCGAAATCGAGTTGTTCCGTGTGTTTTCTCTCTCTGGCGAGTTCCGGAACATCACGGTGCGTGAGGAAGAGAAGCTCGAGTTGCAGAAGCTCATGGAGCGTGTGCCGATCCCCATCAAGGAGAGCATAGAGGAGCCCAGTGCTAAGGTGAGATAGAGATCCTCATTTAATGTTACATCAACTCGTTTTAATGTAATTATGAGGGTGTCAAAAGGCTGGGCAATTTGGTGGAGAATAAGGAAAGAAATAAATTGTGCAATAGAATACAACAATGTTAAGTTCGAATGGAGTCCTGAAAAATAAATCCAGTTATTTTGATATTTTGGCGCGTGCCAGAGCTCCCAACTCATTTGTTCAGAATGAAGTCATCCCTGTGGTATGTGGTATGTACCACATGAGCCTGTGGCTTGTTTGATAAAAATGCAAAATGTCTGGATGTGATATTGCTGGGCAAACACCATTTTGTGGCTCATTGCCTCCTAACTAATGGCTCCTGTTGTTTCCTTTGTAGGTTAACGTGCTCCTGCAGGCTTACATTTCCCAGCTGAAACTCGAGGGCTTTGCCCTCATGTCGGACATGGTCTATGTAACACAGTCGGCAGCGCGATTGATGCGCGCCATCTTCGAGATTGTGCTCTACCGCGGCTGGGCTCAGCTGGCTGACAAGGCTCTGGCTCTGTGCAAGATGGTGGACCGTCGCATGTGGCAGTCAATGTCGCCACTCAGGCAAGTAGCACCCGATTCTGTTTCATTTCAAGCAATCTCGAGGATTCTCGAGGAATTTTTTGAGGTTTTTGATACCAAGCAAACATTTGTTTTGAATTCGATTTTATGCCATCATTTAATTATTTTATATGGGTTTTTTTTTAAACTGTCAAATGCAAAATATACCTTAAAGAGGTAATTGGTATGGATTCTGGAAAGTCTTAAACCTCTCAAGTCAAGATAGTCATTACTAATTGAAATAGGATTTTGCTATCTTTTTATTTTGTGTTAAGGAATGTTTATGCTACCTAAAATTTAAAAAAATCTAGTTCAAACTGAAAAGAACACTCCCTTTTATCTGCTGATTCTTAACATCATTATGCACAAAATAAAACAAAATATTAAAGACGGATTATTTATTTCAGGCAATTCCGCAAGATGCCCGAGGAGATCGTAAAGAAGATCGAGAAGAAGAACTTCCCTTGGGAGCGGCTCTATGACCTGGGTCCGAACGAAATTGGCGAGCTGATCCGCGTGCCCAAGCTCGGCAAGTTGATCCACAAGTATGTGCACCAGTTCCCGAAATTGGAGCTGTCGACGCACATCCAGCCGATCACACGCTCCACGCTGCGGGTGGAGCTCACCATCACGCCCGACTTCCAGTGGGACGACAAGCTCCACGGGGCCTCGGAGGCGTTCTGGGTTCTTGTCGAGGACGTCGACTCGGAGGTCATCTTGCACCACGAGTACTTTCTGCTAAAGGCCAAGTTTGCAACGGACGAGCACCTCGTCAAGTTCTTCGTGCCAGTGTTTGAGCCGCTGCCGCCTCAGTATTTCCTACGCATTGTCTCTGACCGGTGGATTGGGGCTGAGACGCAGTTGCCGGTGTCGTTCCGACATCTCATTCTGCCCGAGAAAAATCTACCGCCGACAGAGCTGCTGGATCTCCAGCCCCTGCCGGTGACCGCTCTTAGGAACTCTGTCTTTGAGCAACTCTACCTCGACAGGTTTCCGCAGTTCAACCCCATACAGACACAGGTTCGTTCATGGAACTAAGCCATCTTTTTATGATCTCCTTTATAGTTATTATGAATTGATCCTATCTTAAAAATGGTCAATGGACTTAACTCTAATTTAATTGCAAAAGCAAATGTATCTGTTTGAATAAATACACTTTTTACTAAAACTTCTCACTGCATAGGTCTGAATGTGTGATAGAGGTATAGAAATTTGAATTCAGTGATTATTGTCAGAAATAATTTTTAAACTGCAATTCATAATGAACATTTACAGATTGTATGATTTATCATGACTATGAGTGTTGATTTGTCAACGAAACATTGAACGGGATGTGTGGCCTGCAGGTGTTCAACGCCGTGTACAACGGCGACGACAATGTCTTTGTGGGTGCGCCGACGGGATCTGGAAAGACCACCATCGCCGAGTTTGCGGTTCTGCGTTTGCTGTCGCACACTCCTGAAGGCCGCTGCGTCTACTTGGTCGCGCAGGACGCGTTGGCAGAGCTCATCTACTCCGATTGGCAGGCCAAGTTTGGGGCTGCACTCGGCAAGAAGGTAAGGCAGCAAACTTGGCAAGACTGGTTACTAGTTCAAGCCAGAGAAACCCATTTTTTAAAGAGTAGACTTTGGGGATTGGAGGTGGAAAGGTAGGTTGCTTTATCATTATTATTGTTGTCTACTGATTCTAATCTTATTGAATTCTTGGAAGAGTGAATGGAAATGCCAAATCCTTCAGACCTTGCTGCCTGTCTTTGTTCTGGTCTTCTAACTACATCGCTTGCTCCCAGGTGGTGCTTCTCACCGGTGAGACCGGCACTGACCTGAAGCTGCTGGCCAAGGGACAAATTGTGGTGTGCACGGCTGACAAGTGGGACGTGTTGTCTCGCCGATGGAAGCAGCGCAAGAACGTGCAGAACGTACAGCTGCTGGTAGTTGATGAACTGCAGCTGATGGGCGGTGAGGAGGGCCCAGTGCTGGAGGTATGTGCCAAGTCATCTCGCTGGTGACATACAATTCCGTTCTCTTGTTTGTTTTTTGAAGCAAATGCTTGTGCTAGACCATACCTTCGAGATAAAGAGCTAATTGACGACTATGTTACTGTTTATGCCCATTGCATGGTATTGAGATCCGCATTCACTCTAACATTTGATTAGGAGCTAAAATATCCAAGCGGTTTCAGCAAGATTCCTTGTTCTCCTGGACATGGAATAAAAGATAGGATATGGCTTTGAGGCCGATATTTAAGAGACTGATTCCATTATTTCTACCCATCACAATGAAAAGCCATAACCCCAATTGCTTGCCTTCAGGTGGTGTGCTCACGCATGCGTTACATCTCATCGCAAATCGAGAGGCAAATCCGCATCGTTGCGCTGTCGGCATCACTTGCTGATGCCCGCGACGTCGCCCAGTGGCTGGGCTGCTCCGCAAATGCCACTTTTAACTTCCACCCGTCAGTGCGACCGGTACCCCTCGAGCTGCACGTGCGTGGTTTCAACGTCACTCACAACGAGTCTCGTCTGGTGGCGATGGCCAAGCCAGCTTACAACGCTATACTTAAGCACTCACCTCACAAGCCGGTCATCGTTTTCGTACCGACGAGGAGACAAGCGCGTCTGACGGCGATAGAGTTGCTCACGTTTGCCGCAGCCGAGTCGCAACCAGGAAGGTTCTTCCACGCTGAGGAGGACGACATCAAGCCGTTCCTTGAGCGGATGACAGACAAGACTCTCAAGGAGACTCTGTCACAGGTGAGCATAGTCTAGCATCTAGCGTAGGTATGTCACGGCAACTTTCGGGCACAGGGGAAAGTCTACCTAAATCGCAGATATGGGTAAGAGTTTTAAGGAAAAAATAATGCTAAAGATGTTTGTATAATTTTTTTAATTTCACTAATTCAAACTACCTTTTTTGGTATTAACAAAGAGGTTGGAAATAATTGAGAAACCAAATGCAAACGGTAGATTAATTATTTGAACCTAGGACCCAAAGTCAGAAAGTAGCTTTGAAATGTGTGTAAGTAACTGGTATGAACCAATAGTTTTATAATGTATGCAACACCAATAAAGAAGGTGCTTGGCTGTACATTTTAGTTAAGAACAGAACTGAAATGAGTTTTGAATCATTTTGAGGAGTATAATGCAAATATTAATCAGTTAAGGAAAAGAAAACAATAACAATTGTTCGAAGATCTCGTTGGTTCTATTGTGAAACTCAAGCAAGTATAAAGTTCCTAAATCTGCGTTCCTGCTGCCTATCCATGACTTGCAATGAATGCTAACTCATCGACTTGTCTGCGCAGGGTGTTGCATACATGCACGAGGGCCTGGCAGCTGGCGACCGTCGGTTGGTGGAACAGCTGTTTGACTCGGGTGCGGTGCAGATCGCAGTGGTGACTCGCAGCCTGTGCTGGGGTGTCAGCATTTCGGCACATCTCGTCATCGTGCTTGACACGCAGTTCTACAATGGCAAGGTGTGCAACATTCCACCAAACTGGCCTCCTTGTGCTTTCTACAATTGACCAAAACACACTTTTTAAGAATAATTACTAGTCGGTATCCTCATTTTCAACTTTTGCTTATCACCCGATAGCAGACTCTTAAATATTTTTATTTTCCTGGCAATCCCCATGGTAACAAATTATATAAGACAACACAGTTAATTGAACTCGGATGCTTTTCCAAGGATTCCAGATAATGTATTTTGATATGTAAAATGTGTACTGCTTGCCAATGAAGTGATGTGTAACTAAAGTTAAACTAAGTTTAATCCCAAGCAAGTTCAATCTTGGTATTTTTATTGACAAATAAAACAAATGCATTTTTGGAAATGTTTTGGATACTTTTTTGGGGTGGAAATTGAAATGTGTTGTCCCTGTCCATGTGCTGTATTTCCATACTTGCTTGCAGGTGCATGCTTACGAGGACTACCCCATCGTGGACGTGCTACAAATGGTGGGTCGCGCCAACCGGCCGACAGAAGACGACGATGCCAAGTGCGTGCTCATGTGTCAGAGCTCCAAGAAGGACTTCTTCAAGAAGTTCCTGAACGAGTCATTGCCTGTTGAGAGCCATCTAGATCACCGGTTACACGACCACTTCAACGCGGAGATTGTCACCAAGACAGTGGAAAACAAGCAGGACGCTGTCGACTACCTCACGTGGACGTTCCTCTACCGGCGGCTCACCCAGAATCCCAACTACTACAACCTGCAGGGTGCGTGAATTTGATCAAATTTCATCAGATGTTGTGAATGTATCGGTAGAAATTAACAAAAAAATACAAATATTCAGAGCCATACCTGATCAGCACAGTCTTTACTGTTATGAACTGTTTTTGCTGTGTTTTTATCAAAATCCAACATAGTGTTTTTACCATGGAGCATAAAATTCAGTAGTTTGTATGAAAGCAGCTAGAGAAAAATCTTGTTTTTCTACTTTTTCTGAATTCAAGAACTTTCAACCTAGACTCCCATGGATTCTAACGGAGTACTCATTGCAGGCGTAACCCACCGGCACCTCTCTGACCACCTATCTGAGCTCGTCGAGAACACACTGTCCGATCTCGAGCAATCCAAGTGCATCGGCATTGAGGAGGACATGGACTGCCTCCCGCTCAACCTCGGCATGATCGCCGCATACTACTACATCAACTACACCACCATTGAGTTGTTCAGTCTGTCGCTGAACAGCAAGACCAAGATCCGTGGCCTGATGGAAATCATTTCGTGCGCGAGTGAGTACGACGACATCCCCGTGCGACATCGCGAGGACGTGCTGCTCAAGGCGTTGGCCCAGCGACTCCCCAACAAGCCGAGCAGTGGAAAGTTCAATGACCCGCACATCAAGACCAATCTGTTGCTGCAGGCTCACCTCAGCCGATTGCAGCTGGGAGCAGAGCTGCAAGGAGATACCGAGGTCAGGCTCTTGGTGTTTGGTCACCCAACTATCGTTTATCACTTTGCAATGCATCTGCACTTCACACCCTAACCTAAGGTGATGATGATAATGCATTTTCAGAGTAACTGAACGCAACTTAACCTAACCTCGACGTTTTGCAGGTGGCCTTGGCCAAAGCAGTGCGATTGATCCAAGCGTGTGTGGACGTGCTAAGCTCCAACGGCTGGTTGGGCCCAGCAGTAGCCGCCATGGAGTTGGCCCAGATGGTCACTCAGGCAATGTGGAGCAAGGATTCGTACCTCAAGCAGCTGCCACACTTTACGGCAGACGTCATCAAACGGTGTACAGACAAGGTGGGTTGCCCTTAACTAGACTTTGGTGAAATTTAGTGAGATATCCTTGAAAGTCATTGATCACTGCTTATGGTTGGTGTTAACTGTGGTTAAGAGACCTTGTGTCAGTTGGGTATTTTTAGAAGAAGAGTCTTGGAAGAGCTAAGAATTTTCTTTTGAGAGTGGCTGATTGGCATTATCAAGGCATTGAAAGCTTGTTCTTATTTTGTTGATACATTCCCATTTCTAATGAGTACTCACAGTGTTAAAAGGTTAGTTATTTTGGTAGGAAAGAAGGATATGAAGATAGGAGAATAAAACTTCATGATTTTTATGTAAAGTAGATGAAACCCTGAAATTAAAGTTGTGGAATATCGTTTTACCATTACAGGGCGTGGAGACGGTGTTTGACATGATGGAGCTTGAAGACGAGGACCGCAGCAAGCTGCTGCAGCTGACAGACGTGCAGATGACAGACGTGGCTCGCTTCTGCAATCGCTACCCCAACATCGAGCTGAGCTATGAGGTTCAGAACAAGGACCGCATCCGCTCGGGGTCCTCAGTCAACGTGCTTGTGCAGCTCGAACGAGAGGACGAGGTCACCGGACCGGTCATCGCACCTTTCTATCCGCAGGTATGACTGCACTTAGTGGTATGTTTGTCTTGCGTGCAAATTGGTCTGAGCGACTGCGCATCAGCACTAGTCACATGGGGAGTTTTTATTTTTGGATCTAGTGTCCTATAGGATCATGACCTCATTGCAATCCAGAACATCAACATTGTGGTGTGCTTAGGTTGTGTTTCTCCTCTTCCTAACTTTATGTACCCCATTATGATCTTCCATCAGCCATCAAGTCTGATGCATAATCAGTGGCTGGTCAATCAGATACTAAACCAGTGCTGTGATCATGCTGGGAACCATCCAAAGGAAGCGACCATGCTAGTTAGCTTGCATCCGCATTCCAGGTCAATCGAGCATGTCGTTAGCCAAGGCTTTGTAGGACTGTTATCAAGACAAGATTATGCGCGATGATGAGGTTCAAGAGTGAAACCCAATGTTGTTGTGACTGAAATCATGCTGGGTAGAAAGATTTTGTTTCCTGGCAAAGGCGCCACTTGTCATTTTAAAATGAGCGTCAGTTAGGATGGCCTTCTTTTGGAGGAAATTTCATAATGGTGGTATTGTCCCTGGAAAGAATAGCTCTTGAAAAACTATTCAAAACTTGGGCTTGAAACTTTGTCTGATATTTCTCATTCTTTGCTAATTTGGTGATTTCAGCTCTACCATTGGCATTATATAACGAGTTAATATTGCTGTATTGTCATACTGTAAACATTTCTGAGAGCATTTATAATTATCTGAGAACGATCATGTTACTTAATTACTGTTGGTTGTTTTTTCCAGCCCCTTGCCCTGTTACTTGCCCTCTTGTCCTGTGCTATCTCAGTTTCGCTCTTTCGAACCGAAGCACTTTTACCCAAACTTATCCATGGCTGAGCTTGCCAAGATCAATGTGTTCTTCCTGCTGGCAAATCCCTCATTATCTTTCTGCTCTAGTGCACCTTCATAACAAACAAACCTAATTGACTCTTTTCGATAGTGATCTACGTTTTTCAACTCGTTACTCTGGATTGCCGACTGACCTTTGACTCTTCCTTGCATCCAAGGAAACATTGCATTCAAACTTAACAGAAAACTAGTGTTGTTATTTATTTATTATTTTTTAATTAATAGCTTTGGTAATTGGTACAGTAATTTATTCCACATGGCACTAGACAAAATAATGACAAACCCTTAAAAATTGTCAAGAAAGACTTGTGTCAAAAGCCTGCTCCGTAGCCAAAGGCTTTGAGCTCCTTAATTTGTTTGCCATTCAGTAAAATCTCCCTGCAACGATGTTATATTTTCAAGATGACAAATGATGTTTGCACCAGAAAATATCAGTAACGGGTAACGCCAACACTTACTCATGCTAGTTTTTGTCTGCACAGAAACGCGAGGAGGGCTGGTGGGTGGTCATCGGCGACCCAAAGGCCAACTCGTTGCTATCCATCAAGCGACTGACACTGCAACAAAAGGCCAAAGTGAAGCTAGACTTTGTGGCGCCTGCGCCCGGCGGCCACAGCTACACGCTCTACTTCATGAGCGACGCTTACCTTGGTTGCGACCAGGAGTACAAGTTCACCATCAACGTTGGGGAGTTTGACTCGGAAGGGAGCAGTCAGTCGGACAGCGACTAGGCTGTCTTTGCAGTCTCAGCGAGTTATATACCAGGGACATTTTCCAGTGTGCACTGCTTGAATTACATAGATAATATTTTTATTTGTAAGGCTTATCTTTATTCTTTAGTTGTAAGGTTACAAAAAATAAATAAATCATACTTTTAAAATTTACGGTAGGTATTCTTGGCTACTGTACTTCAGGAGCAAATGCTGCTGGTGGAAAAGTAGGTATGTATTTTTATCCCATGGTAAGAAAAGTTTTCAGATTGAAGAGCTGAATTCTCCTTTCAGCGGATCTCATGTGAACATAACAGCAGTTGTGAAGTTGTAAAATTCTCTGTCGCAACCTGCCAATTTCACCCTGATAAGATGCATTTCCTCTTCCTCAACTCATCTACCGGTCCTTTGGCAAACTTTCCATTTTTTAACCGCTGGAGTTAGGCGTGCGCAGGGGGGGGGGGGGGGCGAGCGGGGGCCTTGGCCCCCTCAAATTAATCTACGAAGATCCCCTTTTCCAATACATATATTATCTAACAGTAAAATTGCCATTTCGAGCCTCAAGAGAAATATTCCTGTGAGTTGTTAGTGTGAATCTTTCCATGGTTTCTGAGTAAAGAGTTTGATTGTTATTGTTGACTAGCCAAAGCTAGCCATCGCAAGCTGGTTTGGAGCGCACTCACATAACATACTTGGAAAAAACGTTCCAAGTCTCGTTTGAGGTTTCCTCGCTGAAATACGTCTTCTGAACGCTGCTGTTTCAGCTCCGAAAGGCAACCACAATTTAACGGGTTAGTTGAAATGGTTTGAAGAAACCGGACGGAAACGAATTTTCACTGCTGTTGTTAAGATATTAACGCTCTTTTCTGTCATACCTGTAGCATGCTGTTCTTTTTCAAAGCTAGCGATTGTAAAAACAAAGTTGCGAGTTACAATGGCCCAGGAACGTCTGAAATCGCTTATGCTGCTTTTTATTGAGCAAGAACTAGCATGTTCTGTTCAAGTTGATGATGTCATCGAAGAGTTCAGAAAATTGGTTCCATCAGAGCGACGAATGGTTCTTCAAAATACCAGACCACCAAATTGGTGAGGATTGGTTTGCTTTGATTGTTATTGTGCCAATTAATGATCATTACAAGGCCATTTAATTAGCAATAAATTTGAAATTAAATACTAATGTTTGAGGAATATTTATGACAAGGTACACTCTAATTTTAGTTATGGCTACATGTAGACGCTGAAATTCCACAATATTGTAAGTATTTTGGCCGTGTCCGTGGCTTGCCTATGCAAAAAAAAAAAACGGGATGATTGGCTACGCATAGATAACTTAGATAAATTCTGTTTCTGCCAAGATTCAAATGTCGTGTATTCTGCAGCACATTAGTTGCACATGCACTGAAAATTACCATTCCCCCCCCCTCCCCACAAAGTTGACATGTTGGCCCCCCCTAATTTGAGACCCTGCGCACGCCTATGCGCTGGACTATTTCTGGTGAAGTCTCCGATGCACTTGATTGAAGCATAATTTTATTTATTTGAATACTTATTTCTGTTAGAGGAAATAACACCGTTTCAGAATGGTACAGTGCAGTGCTGTAATCCTAGTTTAACAAATAGATATGCAAACTACAAATTACTTTTTATTGATAGCAGGTAGATGTTATTCTTGGGAAAGGGGAAGGTTACTCAAACGAATTACTCTTATCGTTTGTTTATCTGCTGGTTCAATCCAGTTTCTGATCTCCATTAAAACACATATCATTGGAGGGCAGAAAGTGGTTTTGCAAGCTTCCTGACAGAGATATGACATAAGGTGTCGCAAAACTGATAATTTTTTACGGTTTATGTACTCGATTTTGTATCAAGGTCTTAGATGAATAAAATTAGCTAATTCGATCGCTTTATTATTAGCAAGAATGAATGAGGCAAGAGAAGTAAGATTGAAGCGATATTAATAGCCGAGGATGGTTATTATTGGAGTGGGTAGTCACAAGTTGATGTTGAGTAAGATAATTTGGTTGGTTCGAGCTGGATTGGACAAGTGACCATTAGAATCAAAGTTTACAAACGAATGATGAAGATTGATGAGTTTATTGCAGAGGTTGAAAGTGATCATGTCATCTGCCTGCTACGGCCACCGCGCATCCACCATGTCCCTGCGCTACACTACCCCACCCAGTCAATGACCCAAAACAAGCAACCATGTCACTGGTTCAATATGATCTTGATAACGGTTCCTGGATTTGTTGTGTTTTGGCTAGTTTTCCTCAAATACGTTTCCCGTAAACCAAAATGAACGGTCTCCATCAGATATCAAGAACATGCCCCCTAACTGGAAACCCGGCTTATTTATTCCCTTCGCCTCAACAGAGTACCTAAAGATACTACGAAGGGGAGCCTCAAAATACTAAGGCGATGTGGTGGCAATTGTCTAAAATGCTATCCTCCTTATCGTCTAGTGGACAATCCATGCTCTCATCACCGAACAGCTTCAGAAACAAGAGAGAGCGTACTCTCACCAACGCTCTGCAAATTTGTATAGCTCCACAGATTTTTGTGCAATACCCAGATGAAACTTAGCAACCCGAGACGGCCGTTCTGCTCTTAGCGTTACTTACCACCATCCAGGAGGATATCAGTTTTCATCTGCAACGTGCAAACCGGTCTGCCACACAGCCATGCCCTTACCACCCAAGCAAACCAAAGCACCCAAGTCTATTTGCGTATTTTCTACTTGAAGTAACTTCCATTGTACATGCAAGTACCAGCGGGCATAGTATTTATGTCAGGTATGCGTTTGAGTGTTCCGCCGTGTCTGGTTAGATAACATAGAGTGTGACATGATCTATCAGTGGCCGTCTGGGCCTACCGCAATCTGTCTATATCCAAGCTAGTGTCTATTATCAGCCGACCGCACGAGTCTCGATCGGTCTCGTCGCGGTCATCCGCAACTACCAGACTATCGATAACAGAAGTCAGAGCAGACTATTTGTTTTGGCACGAAAATACAACCTAAGGTTCGTTGAACTCAACTCATTTACGCGACCTGATGTAAATAAGCAAGCGCGGTGTGGAACGTAATTGGCAGCCCCTCTGCTAGAACCACTGCATTGCCATAATGAAATCGCAGTGGAGTAGCAAAACGAAATCCCGGCAATTTGGCCTACGTGGCGACGATGGCGTTTGGCCCGATGGATTAATTGACAGCACAGGATGTTGCGCATGATCTGAGTTGTGGGGATCTGGCACGAGTCCTGGGATAATATGCCAGCTCTGTTTGGGCTTATACTGGACCACATCTGATAACATAATGTCAGAAGTAAAGGACAATGCATTTCCAAGGAACATTTTGTCAGGGACATTTTGCATTTTGTAGCACTCGTGATCTACACTAATTTACTGTTATTATTCTTAATCTATTTCACATCATGACATATTCTATAACGTACTATGTTTAATCTGCACATGGATGTTCCCTGAATAAACTTATTATTATTATATCACGAGTCACGTGGACCTCTAGGTAAGCGATGTCTGGATATTGAGACTGGGGACTAGAGTTTCTATAAATTATTTATATCAGCGGCGGATTCTTATTCGTTCCATGGGCAAAAACTAAATTAGCCCCCTAACACAAAACAAGTGCATTTTGAAGCAATGCCGTGATAAAAATCGAGCTCGATTCCTAGTAAAAACTGGTTGTTTGTAAACAATCAGAGGCACAAAGTCAGTAATATTTCCACTGTTTCATGACGAGTATTTTCTGTTTTGACTTATGGTTGGGTTTGATACAAAAGATACAAAATATGCGAAATTCAAAATTCGCATTCGCATTTTGAAAAGTGAGATGCATATATAAATGCTGTTTGGACATGGTTGCGATCAAACATGCACAGAAAGTAGGTGTTATTTATAAATTTTTCTTATTTTAGTCTGTTTTGCAAATGATAATTCGCGAAGGATGTTTTACTGATTTTTTTTTTGATTTTTTCGTCCCGATGACGAAACAGTCACCTTGAACAAAACCAGCCTATGGTTTGCGCTGATTATTTAGAAACAGTCAAAACAAACAGAAATTTTGAAATTATACACTAAAATCGTCTCACTTGTCAGTGTCCAAATAGTTCAATGTTTCAGAGCAACACCCGCAATAGTTGGAGATCGGGGTTCGAGTCCGCGTTTGGGCATCAATTTTTTAGACGGTTATAGTGTTGTTAATAAAAAAATACCCCGCGCATTGCAAGCGTTTGCAATTTAAATAAGATTTCATCCTAAGCCAGCTTCTGTTTCCCTGATTCACCATCCTCCACGAAAATATCTTTTCGGCCAATTCTTGACAGCCCTGCAGGTTCACATGACCTGGAATACATTTCTAGCCGTCTAAAAAAAAAAAAAAAAAAAAAATCAATTTCCTCTAAAATACGCATAAACTCATTGTAATTGGCGTCTCAACACGACCTTAAGATATTAAGATGAAAGAATTTGATAATATCGATGGGTAAACAGCAAACATTAAAGTGTTGTTGACATGCAATAATTAAGTCTCATTGCGATCAGACGCAATCGTCTGTTTATGCTGACGATTGGTTCTCACATGGACATTACTAATTACGTTATCAGTAACTCTAAAGTGAACTGTCTCCAGCCAAACACTAATTAACAAATTAATTGCATGTTAACTAGACAAAAATCAAGTGATCTTATCTCCTTGTTCGACATTGGGAAATTCTTCTAGTCTGGTCGCGCCAAGTAGTCGCCGGGAAAACGCCGATTTCATGGAAATTCACGAGAATGATGAAATACTCTGCTCCAAAGAACTGCCAGATCCGAACACTTTTCCAAACAGGAAACTAAAGAAGTTAGACCGATCTAGACTGAAGACTCTGATAATTGTTTTGTTAAATTCTTGGCCGTCGTTGGCAACTTCTTCTGACCTAGCTCGAGATTAACGTTCCAGGGGAAAATGCCAGGAACAGGATCCAAAATATGCCTGGTAATCCTTTTCATCTTGATAAACAAACGTGGTCAAGTGAAAATTTTGGCCGAAAGTAGGGTAGGGAGAATTTCCAAAGCTTTGGTATTTCAGTTCGTTTTTATGGACTGAACAGTAGTCATGAAGAAAGTTCTTGCATTCACCACGAATGTTTTTGACGACGATTTGTTCGTTCGAGTTTTTGTTTGGTGGGAGCGAGAGAGGGAGAGAGGGATTTCAAATTTCATACTCGGTAGCTCCAGTTAAAATTATGTAAATTTAAATCAGTGATTTAAATTGAAAATAAATCAACGATATTTCTCAAAAAATCAAAAAATCAAAAAAAATCACGAATCTTAAATTATCTTTACTGGTTGCAATTTTAAATTAAATTAAAATTAAGAAATGATAATAAGTATCAGCTGTTTGTGTTATATTCCATGCATAGAAAAATATTTTGTTTTCGATAAAGATTTTTTTTATTAAAATAAAAAATATCAAAAAGTTTATTAAAATCCAAAACATTTGTTGTAAAAAAGAAATATATATATATATATAAATATTTTCAAAATTGCTTTAGGTAAAATAAAATTACTAAAATCAATAAAATGACCAACGCTGCTGAAGTAAGCTCCTGATAATGCCAGGAGCTCGTAACAATGAGCTACTTCTTGATCCCGGTAGATTTAGAGAAGGTACAACATAGTACAACTTCACCCATTGAGTAATTTTTTTGGTTCAAGATAAATATTCAGATTAGTGGGTATTGTATGTTTCCCATGTATTTCCTTCTAATCATAGCTCGATAGGTCACTGGGTTAAAGCCATTCAATCGGTTTATCAAGCAACACACTCACACACTCTCATAAATTGAGCAAATGTGCGTAGAAAGAAACAAATTATTTGAAAATAAAACATTTCCTTATCAAAATTATTTTGGTTCTAACACGTGGTCAGTGGTACTTTCATGCGTGCATGTCCTTGGCAATTCTACGTTTAGCTGAAAAGTAATTGCACTATCTTCGAATGCCATCCAGCAAGTATCGCAGAAAGAAATGACTCGGTATGAGCGAAACACTCCGAAGAAAAATTGCAATCTCTTCGCTCTACTTTCCCATCATGATCACGCGAAAATATCATGTGCACTTCTCCTTCCGTCCAACGATTTACCTTAGATCTTAGAACAGCGTGACATCCGCTAGAAATAAGTCTTACCGTCCCACCGTTCGGAGTCCGGATATATGTTGAATAAATAATGTCAGGGTGCCACAGAAAAGGTTAATCGAAGAGTATTTTTAGTTGCTACTTTTCGGCTGAGCTGCAATATGAAAGTAAATGCAAGGACACTCGTTGGGTCTTGGCTGCCGCGTGATATGTCCCCGCCCAATGCTTTTATATAAAGTTTATTCCTGTCAATACAATCTTGACCTACTCCAACCCTTCCTGGCTTGTAGACAAACAATGGATTGCCAATCACCACATTCCAGTAGCATGATTATAAAGCAAAGAGCATGTTGTACCGATAAGCCGCTGGCCACGGTAGCCACGGAAACCCTCGTGAGTCGCGGACCTAATATTGGACATGTGGTACGAAGTTCATGGCGCGGATGACGAAGCTACGGAGCGGAAACATTCCGGAAAGGTATAGGAAATTCTGTTAGGGATGTTATTACATCTAGTCGTGATCTAGTGGTAGCAGATTCTTTGGTAGAAGCCTAACCTCAAGCAAGAGCACGTCATTCAGGGAATTGACGCGTTGTCGCGATAGAAGCTCGCAGACTGTAGCGCCCCAATTTTTAGTGGTTTCTGGAAGTTTCCAAAATTCGGACTATTTCTGATCTGGTCGGAGTAAAAGTTCACTTTCCGTATTTTTTTAGAGATGAACTTTGACGAAATAATAATTTTCATTGTCTAAGATTTAAGTCTAGCCGCCTAACAGATATCGCCATAATTGTCAGCTTATTCAGAAGCTGGCACCAGGTCTCTCCAGCTAAACCTGTGTAGATCGTGACGCGAGCACGTGACCGAGGAAAGTGACAGCACCCCCGGGCGCCGTCGCCCATCGGCCCATCACGTGCTCGTTCGTCCAAGTAGCTGCGACGGCGTCCAATTTTAGGCAGCGGGCGGCGGGCGTCGACGGGGCGATCACTCGACGACCTCGTGGCGGTAGTCGTTGACTCGATCCTGGGCCCCTACTTCGGTATGGCGGGACGCATGGCGGGGAGGGGCGAAGCGCCGGCTCCTTCGCGGTGTGCCGTTTAAACTCGAGGCAGTTGCGACGGTAGCCTCGTAAGGGAGAGTCGTGCGAATATCACATGGCTCCTAGCTCTAGTGAGCGTACGTCAAAAAATTCACAGTAACCAAAAGCAGTGCGAGTTTCATTCTAAATTTTAAACGTCTTTTAATCAGCAGTGACTAAAGAATTTTTATAAAAGTCACCACCCAACATTTCATATTTTGGTAAGTACCTAAACACTTTCAAAATTATTAGGCATCCAAGCAGTTAATAGAAATGTAATTCTTCAAATAGTTACTGTAAAAGCTAAACGAATTGTCTGGTGTCATATTCTGATTTACAGCAGTCTTATTGTAAAGTACAATTTCATCCACACTATTGTCATTATTCGGATCCATTTATGATCAGATTACCGAGGAGTACCTACTTCTGATATTAAGTGTAAGTACGAGCAGTTTCAATTACACGGTACTCTTTTTTATAGACGGCAATTCGAAGTAGAAATATGATCGATATGGATTTAGATAAGCTAAACGTGAATAAAATGACAGTACTTTTCAAAATAACTCTTGTATCTGTAAAATCATACTCGCAATCGAATGATTGACGTCCTCTGGCCAGGTTATCAGTGGAAATTTTTCAAGTTTAAGCGTAATTAAGCTGTGGCCTATACGTAACACGGCGTTCTTGTGTCCAGAGGCGCATTTTCATGTTATTAATGCCCGTAATTATTTGTTGCTCTTAAATCTTGGTGATCGCCCTTATCGCGAGCAACCCTTCGACGTCTAATGATCCTGCGTCTCTTAGCTGCAGGCTAGCAGAAGTGTTTACATGGTGTCTCTGTTTCTGGGAGCGATTGCCGGTGATTCCCAGTTTGCTTTCAGAAATTGAATGTTACCTGGCTGGTGAAAATACTATTGGGGGCTTAAACGGCGTGGTAAGCGAGAAGAGAATGCTTATTCATGCGCACACAGACTATTCGTCAACGGAAATGCATTTTTGGCACAAGAACTGGCCCAAACTGCGGGAAGTTTACTCATCAACATTTAATCGATTTCATGTCGACAGAGATGTGCAAGTAATACAATGAATGTTACCCGTGTTCAGGTAGTTTGGTGATAACAATTAGACGGGGTCAGCCCCGCGCAAACCCCGCTGCAGAGGAGTGCTTATTATCATTAAGGGGCAACTCACATAATTCATGTTAAGCCTTGCGTCTCGTGCTTAACTCGAGGGAAGGTCAGAAGGTCATCGATTGGCCAGAGGCGATGACCGGACCACTTAATTAATTCTGCAGACTGTCGCCATCAATTCTCACGAGCAGCCTATAAAAATTATTGCACAAACTGTTCACTGTTGCTTTTGTTATTGACCGGTCGGCTCTGACATTTTGCATCAATACTTTGGCACGAGTCGTTGGCACATGTCGCCGTGATCTACCTTCGGTGCGCCCCCCCTTTGAAATCCATCTGGCGATTGCCTCCGCTAGGCATTTGAGGGATTGATTGCCAATGTTGTGATTCGATGGTGGTGGTTATCGACACTCGTAAACGTTTAAAATCCCTCCTCCCCCCTATCACTACGCTTAAAAAGCTTGTTATCATACGTTTAAGTATCGCTGTTGGTGCTGTCACCAAATTCGCATGTGTTGGCGCCAGCTGCCATATTGTACTGTTGCTAGGCGATTTGGTGATAGGTCACTCCAGACAGTAGGTGACAGCACTTGAGAGGGAAAGTGTTTGTGTATTTTTCAAACTCTACACTAACCTGGGACGCTCTTATCATTTTTATTGTCCTTTACGTGCTATTTTATAATGGCTTTTGTGTCTGCATTATCACGCCATTGATAAGGGGGCCAGAAGATACGGGCGGGAAGTCTGCTGTCATTGATATTATCTTTCAATTTTGTTTACAAAAAGATTAATGTTATCTGGACAGCAAAAATCCAATCGAAGATGATCGGATGTCTTGTTAGAAGACACATTAGGGTATTACAGGCGTCAGGGGTCATTGCGCCTGGTAGCTATGCAAATGCAACCTCACATCTATAGAATGCATTCGCTTATTGATAGTTGGTAATTTATCAAAACATTTAATCTCTCTTGAAATGAGAAACGCTGTTTGGAAATAGAACATTTTTAATCGGCGATGAAGCAGAAGATGAGATGAGCATTTCTTTGCGGAGTGACGATGTTCTGCTGGATTTCTCAATCTCGATCTATCGCGTCACGACGTCGCGAATCTAGGCGTCGGCGTCGGAGTCTAGAACCGTCGAGCGCTGCGACTATTTGCGTCGAGTGTTTGGGGCAACCTCAGGGGCATTCGCGAGGCGCTAAACGAACGCATATAAAGCAGAAAATTTATGATCTCGCGAGGACATAAATCAGAGACGGAATCATTGCTCGAATTACTTTTCATTGGAGACGTTCGCGCAACGATCTGACACCAATCAGCTGCGAGTGCAGCGCAATTGGCAAACAAATTTGTTAAGCAACCGCGCTCGGAAATTATCGTCGTTTCCTGCTATTACCAGCTCGATTTCCGAGATATGACGGTAAAGCATTTTCCGAGACGTGCTGGAGGATAGTACTTTCTGACGAATCCTTCTCAACTCTCTCTGGGGGTTTGTCATGTCTATCTTTCAATGCAGCGCGACTAAACGCATGGGATATACGTTCAATCGCAAAAAAATTGGCCCCTGTTTCTGGCAGGCACATGATTCTGACGTGTCAAACACTCCATTTGTAACATTGTACAAGAACCAGCCTAGACTCGCTTATACGGTAAACTGTTCGACCCCGACCATGGGGGGCCTGTCAGCGACCCGGGGGTATGTCACCGGCCTGAGGGGTCAGCACGCGGGCGTGCACTCGGGAGGTCGTCAGCACCAAGCGTCGGCCCCGTGGGTTATCGCCGAGACCACCACCCGATAATCAGCGAGCTCTCACCAGTTCCTTTCTACCAAATTATTTCCCAACAGAAACAAAAAATCGCAGCTTTTTCGCACTCGAATCCGATATTATATTCTTATTGGAAATTTTATGTATGATCATTAATTAACTAGTTCATTGGCTTTATTTTTTATAAGCTAATCACAGATTTTTTTCCTCTGATTTATTGCTTATGGGTCTTTTGACCTATAAAATGCCTGCCTATTTTTGCTAACTATCTTCTTGCGAGATGGCACAGCACAGCGGGCTCTACTGCAAATCGCATGCCAGTTTGCCGTTCGACATTCGCGTTCGCCGATCTAGTTTCTTCCCCGCGTCATTGAATTGTCTCCGCCGTTGTCGCTGCAAGAAATATCTCAGTTGCGGAATGTAGGTTGCGCGACGTCTCTGTACTGCATCAGATGCAATCTTACAGTGCACTTGCCTTGCACTTACTAATTACAGTACACTTTGACATTGAACGAGCTGATCACTGGTGATATAATCGAGTCGAGTGCTTTTGAAATATCAGTCTGTCGGACGTGTAGAAAACACCGGATCCCGTGGGAAGGCAAGTTAAGCAACACTGCGTGTTGTCGGGTCTTGAATGGGAAACCACAAAAAGGCGGAAAATTGCACTCAAACTCAATTGACAAATTCTCTCTCGTCCGCAAGATACGAATCCTGCGATGGTTAAAGAACTGGCCTCCAAGGAGAAAAAACCTACCCTTGGAGCTGTTAGACACGTGAGGGCTACACGTGAGACACCTGCGGGTCCCCATCCTCCGCCTGTGAGGCTAGGTTGATCATCAGTCATTCATTGACTGGTTGTTACATGGCCAGTAACCGAAGAGTGCCACCATTAAAGTCGATTCTAACTCGGCCTGTAACGCCCCTTTTCGCTGTTCCAGATGCCGATGTGCTCCCTCGCGATGCCGGCCAACTACGACAACGTGCTCCTGTCGCACCCCCAGCAAGCTTTCTCGCACTCCCCGCCAATCGGCAACTTCCAGTCATATCTGCGCTACGATCCTCTACCCCCTCGCACGGGCAAGCCGCTGACCAGGCGCAACACGACGCCCTGCAGTCTGGCGATCGCACCGCGCTCGACACCCACGCCGACGCCGCGACGTCCCTGTCTCGTCGTGCGCCCCGAAGATGCCACCGCCACCTCGTCGTCCGACGACGACCTGCCCAGCCCGACGCGCGTCAAGAAGAAGGTGGTGTTTGCCGACGATAAAGGCATGTCGCTTACGCAGGTCAGTTTGATTGATTGACGCGCGGTTAGGCACTTCGGTTATAGATTAGAGTGCAATGGGACTTTCCCCATTGCAGATCACAGTTTTTCCCTCGGAGTGGATCTAGTTTTCCACAGTTTTGAAGGCTTTGATGGGTGTTACCTCGCCGAGGGGGGAATGACTGCACCGATAACTTCATGGCAATAATTTGGCATGTGCATAATAAGGCCGCGAATGAAATAATTGCCTTGTTCCTTGTCCGACCAAGGATAGACTAACCGTTACCCGTACGCGCTTATATTATAACACAGCATTGGGACAGCTTTCTAAATACAATTTCTACGAGAATAAAATGTTGAAAGTCGTGCGACTCTTTTATGTCTCCGAACCTCTATGCCCATAAGTCGACTTTGCGAAAGGTATTTATAGCTGTGCTGTTTTGCTTCATTTGCTTGGCACAGACCAAGACCAGGTGTAACACTTGCACGCTGAGGTGGACTGGCCCAGACGACTCTGTAAGGACGTGGTGGCCGCCGTGATCTCAACCCTCGCCTTCGCGGTTTTCATGGTCGGGAAAACCCTAGCGCCTAGATACCCAGCTATCCTGTGTATAATACGACTTTCTTTAAAATGCCTAGTATAGGGGGGTTGCTTTGGGATTTCCGCAGTGCCTGTCAAAGGAATGTCACACACCTCTCTCTTTGACCAATGGCCCTATACCCCCGCCATCTTCTCAATGTTTCCCACTGACGGTGTCCGTGCCCCGGTGCCCACAGGTGCGGTTCATGCAGGAGCCGTCCAGCGTCCCTCCAGTGTGGAGCATGCAGTTCCTGGCTCACGTGACCAGCGGAATCAGCGCCGAGGTGGCACCCGACCCCTGGGAGGTGGCCTTTCCGCAGCCGGCATCCGACTACTTGGACTTCCGCAGGCGCCTAGACTCGGGCAATGTGTCTCTGGAGAATGTGATCGTAAAAGAGACGCAGGAGAAGGTGGTGGGCACGGTCAAAGTGCGCAACCTCTCGTTCAACAAGGAGGTGCTTATCCGCTCGTCTTGCGACCAGTGGCGCTCGCACGAAGACGCACACTGCACGTACGTCAACAACAACGTGTCGACCGCGATCGTGCTCTACGACACCTTCTCGTTTCGCATCCCTTTGCCACCGCGGTCGCGTCGCATCGAGTTCTGCGTGTGCTTCCGTTGCGACGGACTCGAGTACTGGGACAATAACAACGGCAAGAACTACGTGTTGCTCAAGAAGAACTCGGCGCGCGCAGAGTTCGAAGGCGGCAACGGCGATAAGGCGCCGCGGCCGAGCTCGCCTGAGGAGGCGGCGATGTTCCGCTTCCCACAGGGCGGCAAATGCACGGACGCCGTCTACGCCAAGCTGGACTCGTGGTCGGAGTTTGCTAGTTGGAACCACCTTGTCAACGATTCGCCCTACTGGTGACACCGCCGCTGCTCGACCGGGATCACACAAGGTGTCGGTGCCTAAAGGGATGCGAGCGTTGCAATCGGACCGCCGACGGTTTGCATCGAAATGGTGAGTCCCATTCGCATGCATCACACTTTTCTTCTAATACATTCATGCATCTGGGTCACTTTTCCCGGTAACGATTTTTATCAGCCGCTATATCTGTCTACTCGGTGTAGAGCAAGTTGTTGCATCACCTGATTCTATCGCTTGTTTCACGCATGTGCCGTGCACGCCGTCGTTACGTGAGTGTGTGATTGACCTTCCTCGCGACCGTCTGGCTTCGACAGCCTTGTGTGCCTTGGCGCTCCAAGCCCAGTGCAAACACAACCGAGCCGATACCGAACGCGGCATGTCAGGTGCTCCTGTCGGGTATCCCAGCGATGGGGAGGACATATAGTACAAAGGGAAAATAGGGAGCGACGAGAGAGCATGCGTTAGCGTGTTCCTCGTGGCAATCAGATTGGACGGTACGGAGCGGTGATTGTCTCGCGGACGTTGCGGTAGTCGCGGGACCTCGGCCTTGCTCGATATGGGCCAAGTACGAGCAGGCCACCGGCTTGGGCCGGCACTCGCTCGACTCGTAAGAAGACATTCGCCTTCGTCGCCCAAACGTGAGGCGATTCGTGGGCTTCAACGCGTGCCTCGTCATCCTCCTTAGATGGCTCAGGTCCTAGCCGTCAGAATATTCTTGGCAGCTGCTGCGCATGGTGGGCGTTTGACGAGCACGTCGTCGGAGCGTGGACCGACGCGTCATGTTGACATGGGACTTGTTTAATTACACACGATACGCGAGGCAAAGTACGATTTATTCATAAGTAAATATCACAGTGAGAATTTAGTATTTCGTGGCGCAGACATAATCATCAAACAAAAAGTGTGAAATGCAAAGCATTTTGTTAGCGAATAACAATTGCGAAATGAAAGGAGCGCAAAGAGTGAGTAAACTCATAACATTTCAGCTGTTGAAAGCTGCAACTGCGCAAACAAGCAACGACCATACAAGCCGCAGTTATTTTCTGCTTTTATAGCTCGACTTTGTTGGCCTAAGACGCTATAACTGCTAGCCGCAAAGTTTCGGCAGCATCTTTCGGCGACACTGCTCTTTAAATTGCACGTCAAGGATATTTACATGCGGCTCACGCTTGGCCTGCGCCATGTATGTGGTCGCGGTCGAATGGCCCCGCGACTTTGAGATCTCGTTTTCAAGTTCAACCAACTTGCCGGCGGGTCGACTGCGACCCCAGCGCCCAGCATCTCTGGCGCCGGCAACTCGACGCTGAGGCGAGCCAGTCGGGTCGATCTTCTCCGGTTTCCGCACTTGGCGCCTTGTTGCTTTCGCGGGCGCCGCGACGCCGAATCTCGCTCATGACGTGTAGCTCCACCGACGAACCATCCCCGTTGTCGCTTCTCCCCCCCCCCCCGTCCTTCTGGGCCTGGAAAAATAAAGATCAAATCAAAGAACGCATTTTGCTATCAGAACTCCACTCCAGGGGGTTTCAGTTCCACAGATTCCAATGAACCATAACTCATCACTCGTTCATCATGCATGCCGCTTGCGCTAAAATAATGCATGCTATGAAGCTGCTGCACATCTGTTGCATAACCATTTGTAACAAATCGTTTTGTTGTGATTGCTTTGATCGGGTCAACCTGCGATGCGACGGACTGTTGACGGCGACATCATCCTGTTCCAGAATCGTCCGTTTCGTCGCTGTCCAGAACCGTCTGCGTCTGCAGTGTCTTCTCTTATTTATCTGCACCGGAACGCCCCTGCGACAGCGAGAGAGTACCTACGTCGATGTGACGCATCCATCGCACATATGCCAACCCTTGCGCCTAGGGTATGGCAGGACAGTCAGTAGGACGATAGCTTAGTGAACAAAAGTGATATTAGCGGTGTATACATGGTGAGAGGCGATCCATTTTGCCATTCTTATATATTGTGCCTAACTAGAAAGGGAGCGAGCTTGTACATAGAAACCTTGCTCTAGAGACAGTGGGAATAGCGAGAATTTGATTGTTGTTTTAGCAATCTGTAAATTTTAATGTAAGCCCTTTATTACCACCTCATAATATGCCACAAGGTTGTCAACCCTTGAGGGCAGCATCTCTACTATTAGTCTTTAGGAAGCTCAAGAATATTGGTAATGTTTAAAAGCTTTTAAATAGAGAGTCACTTTGGAACAACCGCTGGAAAATGGTTTAGATATCTCTCAATCAATGAGTGGTGGCGATGAATGTCCCAAACTATTGACTGATGCAGATTTATGCAAGGCGCCGCTGAAATAAAGAAGAGAGGTATGTCCTAGCCATCGAGAGCAATAGACTGATTATTACGACATACTTATAATATTATTTTTTTTAATCTTCCGAGCGAATATCTCTCTGATACGAGTCTTGCAATAAGTCGGCATTAGCGTTAATGTTTGGTCTCATTCGGGGCGGAGAGCTACATGTCTGAAAAATGTGTTCCACTGATCGAATCGAATGCTCCTCGAAAACTTAGTTATAATGCGATGTTTGAAAGCAGGTAGTACGTGCGTTTGAAACAGGACTGTCGCATAATATGCATATATTTTCTACGATTATGTTTAAATGGTTATATATATATATATACATACGTAAATCAAAGAGTGATACGTGAATCTGTTTTGAAAGTGTGCAGCTGAGTTTATATTTTGTATGATTGTCACGCGAAATATGCTCAAGAAAATAACCTATAAGAATAATCACGAAGGTGATTGAAGCTTGCCAAGAGTGACACGTAAGTGTCAGACGATTGTCATCTGTTCGGCTGCTCGGGAAGATGGGAAATCTCGCCAAGTTATCAACACAATTTTTTCTACAAAATGAACTGTTTCATCCGGTTGAACTAGATAACGAAAAAAAGTAACAAGTGCAGGTACGCGAATTGTTCTTTATGTGCAATATGTTCCTAATATATCAATAAATTTAACAATTGCAATAAGTAATTCGTTCAGGGCCTCACTGCAAGCAATTTTAAATGGATTGTATCTAGTCATGGTCTTGTACTATTCCAATTAAAAGCAGACAACACTAAAACCCAGCGGAACTTGCGCTGTACCGAGAAAACTTTATAATCTTATAGAAATACCTGCGCTTCGAGCTTTTTTTAACGCCATTTTCTTCCCGCCTGCTCATGCCAGCCACCACTGAACTAAACTAATACTAAAACTACTGCTGAAATGGTAGCCCCTGTTTTGTTGGCAGCTTCATTTACAATGCAAGCATACACTGAGCAATTTAATTGTTGAACTACATGTATAATATATGTTTTTATTGTCAATATTAACCTAATTTTATAAATATTACGAATATACGATCCCTTTTATCAGGGACCAGCGAAGGGCAATAAATGTTGCGATGCTGTTTCATATATAATCAGTGTTTTCTTAGAATCATTGCGTGAAAAATTCAAGCACCTTCTATTCCAATCTCCTCATTGATGTTATGTTTATCACGTCATTTTATGTGATCCAATATGACCTGAAAAATCATTTTCCTGAATGGCTAGTAGTAAAGTGTAAAGTAGCCACTTTGGCTACTATGCGTAGACTGACATTTCTAGATCGTTCGCTGTTTTGAGAGGAAAGGTTATAGCTAGGTCGATGTTCGCATTAGAGCTGGCTAAATTTAAATTCGGTATTTTCAGGTATAAATAATAGGCGCCATGTTGATAGGGGCAGAGTGCTTGAAGGCGCGCGGAATATCTCACTGTACAATTTCCTCACCAATGAACGCAAGCAGAGAAATAACGGTCTGGCATCTGAAGAGAAATTGGTTCTAAATATAAAGGAAAAATCGCTCGGTGAAGACAGAGATGTGATTCAGGCCCAGAAAATGCCCACGCTGCTGTGAATTCGGTGCTTAAAGTTGACGCATTCATATGTGTGTTAAAATCGTGCCAACCTCTTCATCCATTTGCTAACAGCATGCTCCCAATTCTCAACGAACCGTCACTGTTGCAACCTGCAACAGATACCATACATGACTTTCATGCCAGAAATACAAATGATTTAGGGTTGAAGTTATTAATCACCAGATAGAGTGACACCTGTGAGATTGTTGTAATCTGTCCAGGGCGGTTGTTCAACCTTAAGATTACGCTGTTGTCTCCAAGATTTTTCCAGTATAAGCGAAAAATATCCAGTGGAAATTGTGAATGAAGACGCTATTGCTTAAAAAAAAGCCGAATCTGGGTTTAAAATCTGCCATGGTGTTTGGTCACCTCAATTTTCCTCACCTCAGCTACAAGCCAGGACTACGGCTTGGCTGTTTTCCAAGAAGTTTTGACGACAAGTGCATTATTTAATCCTTCTGATCTGCTATCAGGTATAATAAGTAATTGATGTAAGTGGATTCAAGATGGCGGGGAGATGAGTCGATGCGTCGCTCCCGGAAAAATATCATTGTTTGAGTGAAATTAGTGTAAGCGATCTATAAAAAAAGAGTGCGAATGGTTTGGTCAGTTGAAGATAGGAAGAAAATAAGAGCTTCTTGACAGGTTAAAGACAGCAATCAAAAATATCATTCGCGAAAAATAGAAACGAATTGTGAACCTTATAGAAGAAATTGTTAGGCTGTTGAATGATAAGGTGCAAGAGTTAACATTTGAATTTAAAAAAAGAGTGCAAGTATAAGCGACAAACAAACAATTAAGTCTCAGCTTTAATGAACACAGCGAAATCAGTCGGCCAGCTGATCGATTGCTTCGAATCCCCGTCAAGGGCTGTTTGACGGGCTTCAACCAAGGACCCAGACGTTAATGCCCTGTCAGGTGCTTTGACAGGTGATAGTAAACACCACGAGACTGCATTGCATAACATTGGCGAATCCAACGACGAGATCTCAAAGACCCTTCAGAAGATCGTTCCTCTCAGCAGACGCTGTAAACTAATCATACACACCGTACCTAGAAGATGCAGTTGGGAGTCGAAAGGGGTTAATCATGCAATTAGCAAGTTAAACCGCCTAATCCATGAAACTGTAAATAAAATCAGAGACAAATGTTGCAAAAATATCCGAATTAATTTTCTAGTTAAAAAAAATCTTTATGTAGTAATCATACCGATGTAGATGGTTTCCATTTAAATCAGAAGGGAATGGGAACTTTCTGCGAGGTGATCAAACATTTTCTGCCAATAAACGAATCCTCAAAACCTAAGCAAATCTCGAAACTGTAGTTACAACTGGGTCATTGATAACATTTGCAGATGACACAACACAGCTTCTCCGTGGAAATAAAAAAACAATCACTGATAAAAGCATGCTTGCTATAAGTCAAATGGCTGAGTGGAGCGCTCAAAATAATCTTATTCTTAACGTCGAAATATGGTGCTAAAATAATAGTAAACAGAGTGATATCATATCATATCAGATATCAAAAGTGTTGCACAGAAAATATCATCCGGCTGCTACTCAATTAAAAGAGTGCTTAAAATATGCAATTTCAATACTGCTGATCTAATTTATTTTTTTCAACTTCATGCTAGCTTCTTGTATGGTACAGTATGATAGGGACAATCATCCCTGGCCATTAAATTGTTTCTATTACAAAAACGAGCTATACAATATTTGGCGGATGCCAGATACAATCCCACTGATCCACATTACGGACTCTACAATACCATTATTTCAGAAATATAAAATTCTACCCCTCCTTGCCTCTATATTTATTCAACTTTTACGTATGCTGTAAGCACTGCCAAAGATGTGGATGACATCGAACGCGAATATCATCTTAGAATTTTTAGTAATGTATATAGTTTAAAGACTGATGCTTCAAACAAAAGACCTATTTTCTATGGAATTAAATTGAATAAATTCTTACCATATGACTTGAAATGTAAAAAATCAGACGAAGAGTTCTCGAATAAGCTGAAAGGTTACCTATTTTTTAATTTTTTTATTCTGTTAACGAGTTTCTGAATATAAGTAATGTGTAAATTAGTTTATTTATATGTATAAATTAGTTGATTAGTTTGTAGTTTATGCTCCTGACATGTCTCACACCGTAACGGTCAATCGTGATAGTAAAAATAATTATTATTATCTGTTCCTCCTGGCACTGACTTACAGGTGCTGAATAACGACGCCGAGAAAATTTATCATCCGCACAAGAAACGAGGGCATTCCTCTCTGGTTGCAAATCAAGGCAACCAGTAATTAACAAGCTAGCGACAACCAAATCGCAAATATTACTTTAGTGGTAACCGTGCAAATATTAGCAGAAAGAAATCCGGGTGCCGGTTGCAAGTAGGCCCTCCGCTAAGGCAGACAGTCGTCAAGCGGTGAAAAGAGCCCGTATACCGGCGTTCGGTCTATTTTTAGCCCGCGGATCGCGAGCTGCCCCATTGGCAACAGGTTTCTAGCGATTCGAGCACGCGGGCAGCCCGTGATGGCACGCAGTGTAGTCGCGGACATTAGCATGGAGGCAAAATCACGCCATCGTGCCACAGCCAGTAGTGAGCTCTGGCCGGACCCTGTTTAGACGGGGGACATTATACCCACTCGGTCAGCGCCACTCTGCCTGGACGGTGGCGTATGCTAATTTCAAGGGTCAACAGAACTGTAATCGCAAGCTAGCTGCCTCACAGTAATGATCATCTTGCGACCCCGAAGCCAGTTTGCTTATGATAATTTCTGTTTAATTGATATTCAATTATTAACTTTCACACCATAGCAAACCTTTCGATGAGTCGTCTTTTGTAGAAATTTAATTCAATTATCGAATATGTGTGTTGAAAACGGCTAAGTTCATTGAGTAAGCGAGTGGTAATTGTTTGCCACTGACGTTACACAATGCGTTTATCTTTTAGGCCATTGCAAGTGCCAAATAAATGTGTCGTGAACCAATTTTGAAGCATTTTGAAGTATGCCCCTGCTTAAAATGGTCAGGAACCAAAATTTAAACAGACTGAACGATGACTCGCTTGGGCGCTAAGCGGCGCTCTTGCAGTGTCATATCAACGATCCCAGATTCATCGAGTATCAAGATTTCTGATCGGGCCTTGACCGCTTTTGTGCGACGCATCGCGGCTGTTTCTGATGACACGACCTATCTTACAGTTGGGACATATCGGTGCTGGCCGCTGCCACAGGTCTCCAAATAGATCGGATTAATTAGAATATCTAATAGGTTCGCTGGTTTTATCCTTGAACTAATATCATCCTTTTCATTCAATGCAAATTTCAAGTATTTTCAAGCCTGGCCGCTGCTGTGTTCTGCTAGCTCTACCTTGCAGTCTCTCATAGAGTAGCTTTCGGTCGACAAATTAGGTGCCGCAAGTATCTTCAAGGAAATCGAGTAAAACAAAGCTTTTTTGACAAACATTTCTTTCGAAAATACCTTCCAACCCCACAAAAAAAGAGAATTCATTTGAGAGGGCTTGCGCTTTTGAATTCTGTTCTAAAATATGCCTTATAACCTCCCTTGGATCCAAAAAAGCACGCGAAATTGTCAAAATAGACAAATAGCTTTCAGAATTTGAAGCACGAGTAATTGGCGGGCTGCCCATGTCACCTAGCCATTGCCTTTTGTGTATGCAACCCGTGCTACACACATGTACAACACATTGCTATCCAGGGGTTCGGCATACGACGCACCTACCCACGCTCCATTATCAACGCGCAACGCGACGCATGCGTACGTGCGAAGATTCGGCTGTGTACCCAACCAAACGCACGTGCGTTCTGCGAAACGCATCGCTCAGTATTCTCCGCGGCGTCGCACGCAGGTGCGTTTGGTGGAGGAAATGAGTGCGTTCTTGGCAAACAGTGCCGGGTTCACGCCCCCGCCGCGATGCATTGTTCCACCCACGGCGGGCGCGGAGCCGTTGTCAGCATTAACAAATAAACTGTGAGGGCAATCGGCTAACCTGCGTTACACCACAACGCAGTTTGATATTTTGTTGGTTGCTATAGAAGACCGTCAAAACCTGTCAAAATATTGAATTGACCGGCAACCAGCAAAGCAATGACTCGTTAGTATGTTTTTGAGGGCCAAACATAGGGAATAACTATTCGATGCTCTGTGTCTTTTTGGTTCTTTGGCGTAACTAATCGCAGCTTCCCATTCCTAATTACATCTCACTCAAAATACTAGAAAGGTTTTTTAAACATATCCTGTACCCTGTTGTCAGCTTCCCATTCGAATCCTTACTTTTGATGGTATTTTAATGACCTCGTTTAAAGTGGCATCTAGTTTATGACACAGACACCCCAAATCTTGCACTCTATCTCGACTCCGAAGCTAATGACACGAGTGCGTGTGCGTGAACCTGTAGCCAAGGTGGGCATCAAGGTCCGAAAAATCTACGCACCACTCTTGACAAAGAGTTCCCGTCGAGCGCCCAATATGGCACTTCCTCATTTCGTATGGTCAACGCTCGTCAGAGAATTTGACACGTCCCTATTTAATTGGCAGCATTAGCGCCCTGTTGGCATGGTGATCGGATGTCGTGCAGCGCTTGCTTAACGCCTCGTGCCGACTGATTAGTGCACCAGACAGGTAGCGTCGAGATCGCCGCCGTCCCCCCTCCCCGGGGTCCGCTGTGCGCGTCGAGGGAGCTGTCGGTCGGGTGTGACTCACTACAGTCACCCTGAAGTCGTCGAGAAGGTCGCTTCATCCAAGCGTTGGACACCGAAGCGAGACTCCGTCAGTCGTTGGTCGGGTGCTGGTCAACTGTGGCAAGACTGGTGGGGCTTTACACAAAGTTATCTGACAGCTCGACGGCGATATCACTGCACACCGACGCAAATTAGTGGCAATCGTCGCGAGTTACCAGGTGAAGTTGCCAGTTTGCAAGTAGTTCGAATAAAACAGTGTGGTGTTTGTTAATTGTCGTTGACTTTGGCGACTGGAAGTGAGATTTCGGGAGACTTTTCTTTCGAATGTGGACTCTGTTCGAGGCCTGACAGCGCCGAAGTGATGGTGCAGTGCGAACCTTCATGGGCCGGCAGGTTCGTCATTGGACTCCAGCTGCTCTCGTGGTGTGCCGTCGGCGCCATCCTCCTTCATCGTGGCTTCGCGTCTATCCAGCTCAAGAAGTCCGAGAATGTCACCGATCAACGGACCCTGTTCACGAACTTCACAGCGGAACGCAGCGACGTCGATGCATTGACAGAGTCCACACCGAGTGGTGTTAACCTCACAGAGGAAGATACCGGCGAGCAGACACAGCCGCCGCTAGACAATTGGGTGGACAAACTCGAGGAGCAGACAGAAAGCGGTGACAGTATCTTGGCGGCCGACGGCGGTCAGCCTTTGGCTGGGAGGACGTCGACGCATGTGCACAACGTACGCGTCGCGACGTCGAAGCCAAGCAAGAAGATGTACGAGCTGACGGCGTCGGGATTAGTGATGGTTGCGCTCGGCGCCGTCATGCTCGTCGTGGGGCCTAGCGTTGTGATTCTCCGTTGCTGCGACGCCGTTGGCCAAGGGCGGCGATTCAACAAGGTATGTGTCGAGCTTGTTTGGCGTTCACGTTGACGTTGACGAACAATAGCGAGGAGTTAAATTACACGTCCTTGATAGCAGATTGGAAACTAATCAACCGTAGTGTCGAGTAAAAACAACCAATGTCGCTAGTTTCTAGAATAGTTTGCAAGTCTATCCGTTGTTAATAAAATCAAGGTAGACCCATTACGAATTGAGCCTTTTGTTGACCTAGTTTCAATTGATGTAGTAAGCTTCATTTTTCATGTTCGATTACAAAAAAATCTTCGGTATTATCCACTATGAATAGCAGCGACAGCATACAACGTTCAGGCAAACATTCTTTGTAATAGCTTGCAATCACGGTCTCACTCTCAGGTACTTAAAAGTGATTACTTGGACCACCCGCTTGCCATTGGCTGCCAATCTGTCGGAGCTCATAGTGTCGTTACTTTCCTGGTACTTCCGGCAGCCAGTCGCTATGGGCATCATTAATCGCCGTATAACATCCGGTATATGAGCGTTCCAGCCTGCAAATCGTTGATCAGGAGTCCTGTCTCTCCTTGCACGGCAAGCCCAGCAACGCCCACCCCAGACGTCCCGGTTCATTACCGCGTACTCTGCTCGCTTTCCAGTTGTCGGCCGACGACGCCGATGCCACACTGGCCGCCCTCGACATGCCGCCACCCTACGACGAGGTGGCCGACATCAACGCCGACGTCGAAAGCAGGGCGCCGCGTTACTCGATGATCTTTCCCGAGAGTTACGCCGAGGAGGACGTCGAGGAGATTTGTCGTGGGTAGCGCGGAGCGGTTCGGGTAGCGCTATCGCGTAGACTGATCGGTGGTGATATTTTGGGTGCATGTTGACTCTGTTGCGTGTAGACTTCGAAAACAGCGCCCTTGACACTCAGGAGGGAAAATGTGGATACAGATTATAGAAGTGTTAGATCTAGAGTTGAATTTTAGTCGTATGACTTGGTCATAAACCGACTACATTGTATTTGTAATCGGTCTTTATAAAGCCAGTTATCAATATTCCATGTTTTAAAATAATCATTGTGAATAATTTATCATCACCAATAAATATATTTGTCTCTGATTTTTATTTATAAACATTGGCTTATCTTCAACGTTCCAGTTCGCCATTAGTGAGGCATTGTCGATAGTCGCTGTCGTGTCGTGTGTTTAGCAACAATAACATCATCACCGTATGTTGCTTCGCGATCATGGCGCTCGTGAGAGGTTGGTCACAAGGCGGTGCAAAACATGCTCATGCACGCTATATGTTGTTGCTGTTGCCTTTCCACAATAACTGCATACACCGATGACGAAATCCTCTGAACAAGTACACTCATTTCGCGGAATTTCCATGTTATTGGATGAAATGTCTTTGAATTGAAGCAATACAAGAACACATACGCATAACGGATATGAAAACTTAACAACAAAGTGGAAGAAGCCAGGAGGAAAAATCGTTGATTTGCTCGAGAAAATAACGATCAAATCGATGCAATGTGCGCAAATAATAATAGCCATAATCTCTAGGTGGGTGTTCTTCCTTCTCTTCATTGCAACAATCTAAAAGAAATGTGACAAATGTCAACGTTAATAAGCAATTGCAAGGAAGACGAGCCTGAAAGGTGCATCTGTGGTTTTTCCAGCTATTTTCCTGTAGGTGTAAAAGCCGGCAAGAACAGGGAAAATGTCTTCTGGGTCTCCAGGAGGCGTACGGTTTAATGGGAGGAACCGGCATTAATTTTTGCAGCACGCTAGAAAATTCGTATTTCGTACCATTTATTTGGCAAAGCGTGGGGCTGCGCACGCACCCGACGTGATAATGGCTGATAAGCCTTATCAAAAAGTTGCATCCACACACACGCTGTGATCTCTCATCCCGGTCAATCAGTGATCCACGACAGCGTGACCACATTGCGTGCTGTTGCGTCGTCGATCTCGCGACGCCTCTATTCGTCATTTTGTCGTCGAACAAAAACTGCACGGTGATTGGGGTGAGTCCTTCTGCTGGCGCGTGCATCGGTTGCATTCTACATGCTCCGTCGATTAGCGACTGCTAGAGCTGGAGACTGGATGGTTCCAATTTGCTAAGTAAACTTCCTGTGTCAGAGCTCGCCGCTATCTCGCCAGGTGTAATGAACCGAGTCGGTCTGCCGTATACGGCGTTGTTTGACTCATTACTACATGTAATTGCGTGCTATGTATGCACAGTGAAGCACGCGCTCGGGAATCTCAATGCCACTGAAGACAAAAGTGCGGAGAATTTCGAGGGTAGTTCTCTCCGGATTCAGATACAAAATTATTTTTTGATGGAACAACTACTCCACGTACCGAAAGAACGGATGGATTAGTTCGCATGGAGAAGTTCTAAAAGCGTAAATTGCCTGCACCCGCATCAGTAATTGTTTCTGTATTTTCAGAACGAGATTTCCTTACCCCGCCTTAATAAGCAGACGACTGATTGAACTGTAGAGGTCAACCCTAAAAGGACACCTTCGAAAAGGGGTCACCTTCAGAGATGGCTCCTCACACACTCCGCAGCATATCTCAGGACTCTGACGGCACGTATATGGTCACAGGTGCGGAGTAACGGACTCACAAAGGGCAAGCTTACTCTAAGAACCCCCAAGCGTCCTTTGACAAGCCTTTAACAATGATTAGCAAGGTGTGTTTGCACTGCAGTGTAATGCTGTTAGCCGATAATCGATAATGAGCAATGTGAACGTCCATCATAAACCGGCCATGCTTACATGAGGGAATTAGAAAATGTGTTCGATAAACATGCTATGTTCACTGACATGTTGAGGGCACGTCAACTGCGGAAGTACTAGCAGCTTGGCAGCTTTGGCACAGAAATGGCATTACTATATTTGGCACAAACCCACAGGTAAACTTTGTTAAGTAATGAGATGAAAGTGGCAGTTCTAATTCTGCCATGAGTACAACTACCCAGTGGCCGCTGTGTGTAGCAATTAAAAATAAGGTTGCTTATCATTTATCCCTGGACCCCAGAACGTCGCTACGGATGTTACTGCTGGGGCCTGGTCATGTCGCTGCTTATTCTGACGTTCGTGCTGATCGTGAGCGTCGTGTTGCTGGTGGATGGCCACGACGTCGACGCCCCGACGCTACTCGGAGCGCTGTTAGCAGTGCTGTTCGTCATCGCTCTAGTCGCGTTCGGTTTTCTCGAGTGGCAGCGACGTCGGGCGCTGGCGCGGCGCGACGCATCCGCCAACGAATGGGTGAACTCGACGCTCAGTCAGTCTCACGTGGACTCGGTACGTGATAACGCCGTCGTTTAGGGTGTGACGACTAGACCCGAAATGGGGGGATACAATATTAATCATTTGGACAGAAGTCGCGAGAATTGAGAGGAAAGAATAGGCCGAAGGACACTTGTTCCTGAGGGATACATCTCTTCATTTTATTTCCCTGAATAGTGGCTGTGACAACACAGAATAGTACGCTTGGAATTTGTATACTCAATGTCACTCTCAAATGGTTTGTTTATTTCCTAGCTGCTTGTTCCTGTAAGACTTAGCTCAGAGATTCAATATGCATCAATTAACACACAGGACACGCAATGAATTGCATTGGGAGGCAGCCGCGATAGCTGACAGTGATCCTAGTACACGTTGAACTGGCTCTGGGAAAGAGCGAGGCCGTGAAGGTTGAATCGATTAATGGTACCTATTAAAAACTAAGTCATGCAGGCGGTCTCGCTTCGGCTGGACCGTGCGAGGTCTTGCCTTTGGATACGCCGATCCTTGCAAACGCAGTTTGTTTTCATTTTATACGGCTTGAGATCGTCACTGATGTTGTGCTAAGCCGGTCAAAATGCGTAGAAACATCATGCGGTTGCTTGGCAAAACTGTGTACTCAACAACTGGAATACCTTGACTCGTTGAGGAAACTAATCGAGAAGATTAGCATACATTTCCTGAGCGCATTCGATGCCAGATATCACTTTCTTTATCTGTCATTTTATTGACTGTGTCAGGAGTGCAGTAATTCACCGCTTTCAATGCTGATCTTGCTTGACCAGTTCAATCGTTTGCCAGACGGGCATCTCGCCGTTGGGGAGGAGACAAAGGAGCGGGAACGGCAGTGGGAACGGTCGTTTGCTGGGCGAGAGGTCAAGTGGATCATCAGCCCACTCAGTCGGGCGAGAGCAAAAACAAAAGCACGAATGACTCACCGGCGGGTGACATTAATTAACTTGAGAAGAGATGCAATGCGAATTGTCACATATTGCGAAATCTCTTATCCATAACTTCGTCAAGTAATATTACTGCATCGGTTATCTAGCTGTCATAATTCGAACTTAATGCAATCTTCAAAAATCTCAGAGAAGAAAAAGTTGGTAGAAACATTTTAGCAATTTCTCATTAAAGGGTTGGAAATTCCTCACTTGATTTTTCCTGGGATGGAGAAATCAAGAACCAGATTATGCCAAAATGGCCAACGGCTTGCGTGCATTCTGTCTCCGGCTCGCAGAACATGTGAACTGACTCGCAAGAGCCATAAAGTAAATCGCTTACAATTTAAGAAATATTCTGAGAGCTTTCATAGCGTGTCACACAATTTTCTTGTCGCAGCCAACGGCGCCGGCCGCGTCGGGACGAACATCCTGGGTGCACTGGGCGCCTTGGCACGGCACTGCGACGCCGGTCGCGACATCGGAAGGTAGCGCCGACGTCGTACCTACAGCGCCGCCCAAGGGGTACACGGATTATGCCTTCTGAAAGTCAACTTAAAGAACATGACTTCCGGCAAAATACAAAGGTACTTGCAGTGACGTGTGTCCAACGATAGTCATTTACAAGACACACTAGTGCGCTAAGACAGTAGAGATCAACCTCTCGAGTCGATGTTTCCATTACTTGCGAACCTGAATACCACCCATGGAAGCAAAGGAACAAGCATTTGGGTGCAGATATGGAAAGAAAATGAATCTGTGCCCATGAGACCTTTAGTTGTAAATTAAAGCCGAAGCTGTGCTATAGAAAATGAGCAAGTTTGTTGCCCTAAACCAAGCGTACCCATGAACACAGACCCACAATTTTAAAAGAGAACTCGTCGTGTTTGTAGGTCGTAAAGTATGTACAGTTTATTTACAAATTACAAATACAGTAGCAAGCTAGATGCGTAGACAAGATGGCTTCCGATTGATTATCTTGTCGCGGAGACGTGTGCTGGGCCGGTGCTTTGTCGCCTTCAGGGAGCGCTGACGTTGGGCGTGGGTAACCTGCGTCGACATCGCCAGCGGTTGGAACGCTGACGCCGCGACGTCTAGGGCCCGGCGAGGTGCCAGGGGACGGGGAGCACCTGTGAGAAGAAACGTGTTGTTAATAACAAGTTTTGCGAGTAAATAATCCCTAAATGTATGGGAATTGGAAGCCAACGTTTGGAGGGCCATGTTTTTATGGTAATGTAATAATTTTAGATTTTCACTTTTCTCAAAAATAATTTAATTGTTTAAAATAAACCAAGATTATATGAAATCTTAATGCATGTGGCACAATCCCCTCCATCTCACCAATCTGGGAGCTAGATTATCCCCCCCCCCCCTCTCTTGAATCGTTTGAGTTTGGGAGAATAAGGTGAACACATTAAAGAAAAACTGTTTAAGCCGAGTTATTTGATGAGTATTTTGAAACTAAAAAACACCTTGTAACCCGAATATTAACATCTCATTCTATTTTGGTGGTGACCAAAAACATCCCCATCGTATAAAGCGCAGGTCAATTAAATCAGAATGAATCACGACTCATGTTGAAACATGTCGGCAATACAAGAAGCGCTGTGGGAAGGGTTTTACTCCCAGCATGTGCAAGCTGATCTATTATCTCAAACTGAGCATACCTTGCATCGAGGGGTTCGCTGCTAGGGCAGTGGCGAAGACCTGCATCTCGAACTTTGGCGTCGTTTTAAGGGTGGACGCCTGGGGCCGATGCTGGTGCAGATGACGATAGTAGTGGGCGTCTAGGACGGCGTTGGGCATGCGTCCCGCGCCGCGAGATCCGGCTATGAGGGCCCAGTATTCCCGGCGTTGGCGAGTCAGCTCTGCGTGGACCCGGGCCCGAAGAACAGCATCAGAACGGATCAGGCCCAGCCAGGACCGATTCACCAACATGGCCTCGCACAGGGACCTGGGATCTAGCAACCTGCAGGAACACAGAAACAGGGGCGTTAGAAAACGCTGGGGGATGCATCTTGGGAAAATTGATTTAAATATGTATGCCCATCGCAACACATTAGTGAACCAAGGATCTAATTTGAGGGTACAAAAGCACAAGCCGTTCTAAGATATAGTTTTAAAATCTATACCGCATTGCTTTAGTTTTAAACTCCAAGTGGGTGAAGTGGCAGTTAAAAATTACTTGCAATTATGCAGAGTAGTGAAGATGTTTTGTGAGTTAGAGAGTTTGAGAATTTTGCTAAATTAGCTTAAGGAACTGGAACTGCTTGTGTATCAATTGATTTCAACCACCATACCAACCTATCTCATGAATTGTTAATATGTGATTTTACTCAGGTGATTGAAAAAATATTGAAAGAAGGTGGACACTTTAGCCAGCGAAACAAACGACGAATTTAAGAAGCATATTTATGGGGTAGAAAATAAACTAGTACGAACGGCGGGTGATAAATAAAAGGCGGCAGGCTTTACTCAAGTGGCGAAGTAAGACATCTCTTTAAATGTTGCACTTTATTTGAGATCACTTACAGTTCGTGATTGGACCTTAAAGGGAATATGCTATCAATTGAAGGGTTCAAACTGTTGAATGATTATGATATCCGAAAGTAATTTAGCAGAAAAGGTCTCGGCTAAAGGTCTTGTGCACACAAAAGAGAAAAAAATGTATTTGAAGATCTTTTATTCACTAGATGAGCATTAACTTTATCAAGTAGGTAGGCTATAAATTCATTTTGTTAATGCACTTGTTTGGTAAACGATGAGCACAGGGCAGTAGCCTGGTCCTTAGCACATTTTTTTCATTATGCACTACATTCGCGAACCAAGAACCGCGAAAAGTTATAACCTGTTAGGGAAGCTAATTAAGTCGAAATTGTAAGCCAGATGATAGACTAGAGACATAATGTAAGCAACAATATTTATAACTCTTGAACTGGGGACGTGGTGTTTCATCGGGTCACTTTGGGCCGGCTAAGAATCGACGTGGCAAGCGATTTGGGCAAAAATCTACTGCAGTTAACATTTCAGAATGAATGCTCCTATGATATTCATACTTATTTGCCGGTTCTATGCAAAAAAAATATCCTAGAGGCAAATAAAATGCGTGCCGATAGGTAGATACTACTTGAAGGCGCAGGAAAAATGTATAGACAGTAATTGAATTCCAAGATTGAATTCAGCATTTAATAACATACTCCAGTTTGTGGCAAGTTTTTAATACACAGGGTAAATTCGAAAGTATTAGGAGCAAATTACAGTAAGTCCTTACCTCAGAATGACGATCGCAATTTCCATGGGCAGAGCAGAGATGATATTCATGGTAAGCACATCGTAGGGATCTCCTTTCCACCAAGACGACAAGACAGAGTAGAACTGGTCCATCTTCGTAGTAAATTCGTAGAATCTATTCACACTTTTCACACGGTTCAAAAACTTGAGACTTGAGAGCGACGTGCACTTCGTAGCAAGTTCAAAATCAGAGTGAGCAATGTACCTGGAGCTGCCCTCCTTTTTTACTTTCTAAAGGGATTGGGGGGGGGAGGGGGGAAGCCAATCACAGGTGTCCAATCAACCCTTAGTCCCCACCCCTTAACAAATCCTTTAACTTTTTGTCGACGTTGCGTGGTTTTTTAGGAAACGTAACTTGGAACAAATCATTGAAAGATTAAATCAAATATGCTTGACAGATTCAGCAACAAATATTATCAACAACAATAATTTAAGCTAATTTATTTAATAAATGGGCTAGGCCAGAAGATGCTTTTAGGCTGGATATGATCTCAAATAATTTACCTATGATGTAGGTAATGATTGTGGCGAATTTATGGGAATGTAGCTTAGAATTCAAGTAATCCACTCAAGATCTCAATAAATACTTGCTCATTATTATTCAATTTCCATGATTCTTTGATTCAATAGTTCGGAAAGGTAAGCAGGCAGTGTAAACAAAAAATCGTTCATAAGCCTAGACAATGCAAAACTGAAGCTGAAACGGGTCCTCATTGCTCTGGGGTGCATAAACATCCTAAATTTTCTAGTATGTAACTCCAAAAGTATAAGAATTACTGCTTTGGATGGGAATATGTATCTACTGTTCATATTTTAGCGCGAGCTAAGCGATTGCCCGACAGCTGTTTCCGAATCCGGTTGCTTGAAAGTTAAAACAAAATCAAAGATGGTGCTCGAAAGTACGATGATCTGGTAAGTCTCGCTAATATTGGAATATTAATCAATTCAGGCTAGTCTCCTGATTGAAATGGTAAACAGAGCGAATAAGGTTGGGCTTGGCCAATGAAGTTCATTAAATAATTTATGTTTTCTTGTGTACATTTCTCGTAAGACAAAAACAGCCCCGCGTCCTAGGAATGACACAGCAAAGATCTGGGGCCATTGGCCTATTCGGGAGTACTTTTGAGGTTATGTTTTCTTTGTTTTAGTGTGGACAACAGCGATTACATGAGAAATGGTGATTTCCTGCCAACCCGACTACAGGCCCAGCAAGATGCCGTGAATCTAGTTTGTCACTCTAAGACAAGAGCTAATCCAGAAAATAATGTTGGTCTCCTTACTCTTGCAAAGTATGTTACTTCGTTTTGTTGTTTTGTAGTCCACCACTTTTCAAGCCTTTATCAAGTTATTAAATTCATTTCATTATTGCAGTGTTGAAGTTTTGGCTACCCTAACATCTGATGTAGGCCGCATCTTGTCCAAACTGCATCAAGTCACACCCAATGGTAATATCAACTTGGTGACAGGGATACGAATTGCTCACGTAAGTTATTCTCTGGTTATGAATAGAACTCAAGAGTAAAAGAGAAATGCAGTCATTCTACAAAAAGTTCTTAGCTTATTTAGATGCTCAAGAAATGATTCCTGCTTGCAGCTTGCTCTGAAACATCGCCAAGGAAAGAATCATAAAATGCGCATCATTGTGTTTGTTGGTTCTCCAATTGAGACAGAAGAGAAAGAAATGGTCAAGTTGGCCAAACGACTGAAAAAAGAGAAGGTTAATGTGGATGTTGTGAGCTTTGGAGAGGAGGTTTGTCCCGTGGTAAGATAGATTTATACAATCTTAAAATAGAAAAATTTTGGTTTATTATGGGTATTGGTGGATCCCAGGTTATGGCATTTTTTTACAGTTGGTGTGGGTAATGCAAGTCCCAAGCTTGAATTAAGATGGTGTTCCTCATTCACAATATAGTGAAATTAAGCATGTACTTAAGTAAATGTAAAATGTTTTAGTAATAAGGGTCTATGATGGCTATACTGCATTGCTTCACTGCTTGGAAGAATTGACAGTCAACTGCAAATTTACTTTGCTGTGCAGTTATAACACAGGTCTTAGCCTAGTCATCCTTTTCAACTTGAGTTTATATCCCTGTGGCTTCGATTGCTCAGGTCCCCAACAACGATCTACTTACTTCCTTCATCAACACTTTGAATGGAAAGGATGGAATTGGCAGCCACTTGGTATCGGTGCCACCAGGACCGCATCTGTCTGATGCCTTGCTCTCATCTCCGGTCATACAAGGAGAAGACGGCTTGGGAGGCGCAGGCAAGCAAACACATCACTCATTGCTCAATAACGTTTCAGCCATAGTAGTTGCAGGCTCTGATCTTATTCTTTTTTCATGCAACACAAATTGTCTTACAAAAATATATTTTGACTCATTTGGTTTGAACTTTTATTCTATCTTCCTCATATTTTGTAATCTTTGCTCGGCATACTAATCGTGGAGCTAACTTCTGTTTCCATCAGACTTGTTAGATATTTTTTGTGTTCCAATTTGTGCTCAAGTGAAACTAACCTTGTTTAATGACTTGGGGTAATCTTTGCATCAATTACTAAAATTATGAGATTGTACTGAAGAGCCTTTTGAAGTCAAACTGATAGTTGTCAAAATTAACTATAAACACACAAACATCATGAATTAAAATATTTTGTCTCTTTTGTGCAGGCTTGAGCACTGCAGGCTTTGAGTTTGGCGTGGACCCCAACGAAGACCCTGAGCTGGCGTTGGCCTTGCGAGTTTCGATGGAGGAACAGCGGCAGAGGCAGGAGGAGGAAACTCGACGAGCAGCCGTGGCTAGCGGTGCCGATCCGACCACTATCACGCCCATCGTTGAAGGCGAGTCCAAGTTGGGGCGTCTTTGATTGATTGAGGGGGCCCCTGATTGTTTTCAACCTTGAGGTGGCACACTACAGGCAATACATGACGAAGATGGGTTGAAGCAAATGCTTAGTGCACTAGTATTAAATACAGATTTTTGTGTAAACTGAGTAGTTGACCAAATAGCATGATCATCTCAAGTGTATCTCATTGCTCACAATTAAATCACAATTTGATGCTTGCTAGAGATCTTTGCTGTGCTCTTGACAGTTTTCGAAGAGCACAGAATTCGAAGAGTATTGCAGAGTTATTATTGAAAGGGTAACTTTTTAGGAGGAACAAGAGTAGCTATTTTTAGATCCCTGCTAGAGGTTTTTTGCTGACAATTGGGGGCTATGGTTGCAGATGAGTCCATGCTGGAGCGAGCGCTAGCCATGTCTCTGGAGGCTGGGGCCGAGCAAGAAGAGGCACCAAAGCCACAAGCACCGGACTACGCCAACATGACGGAGGAGGAGCAGATCGCGCTTGCCATGCAGATGTCCATGGTCGATGCACGTGAGTAGTCCTCAATAGTTCCTCGCAAGGCTGCTTTTCCCGTTGTTTCGATTATGCAAAAATTGTTAAAAAAGCTGTCGCATGATAACTAGTCACTTTCTTTGCTCAACATTGGATTTCATTTGGGCCGCCAGAGATAATGCGTGGTAAATCTTTTGATATCTTTATACAAATAACCCCATGTTTCAACTTGCCTTTCTTGGCATCTTCCTTGTACCTGCATTTTAAACCATTTACAAGTCCCTACAATATGATTCTTTCATTTGTATACGAGTGGAATAAAACCCAATTTAGATCCTCGGCCCCAGTTTTTCGGTAGCTGATAGGGAATTAAGTCGTCCATTTTTAAGTCGTCGAATTCACAGCGGGAAAAGTTAAAATATAACACTTGTAATTGTTCATTCCAGAACGGAGACATTGCAAAGCAGTACAAATATCAATTCCATCTTGGTTATGAGTTCAATAATTGCCATTTTATAAAGTGTAAATAAGATTTTAAGATTATATAATTTCAGTTAGTCCCTGGGCAATGTTGGGTTGTAAATTGTAATTCAATCAGAAACCGATGGGTGAGCCACGTGAGTTGTGTTGTTGCAGAAAGCAAGCCAGAGGGCACAGTGAAGCGTGAGAAGGAGGAACCAATGGAGGTGGAGGATGACTACTCGGAGGTGATGAACGACCCGGAGTTCCTTCAGAGCGTGCTTGAGAACCTGCCCGGCGTGGACCCTCAGAGCGAAGCCGTCCGTCAGGCCGTAGGAAACCTTTCTAAAGACAAGAAGAAAGAGGAAGACAGGAAGAAAGAGGAGGAAAAGAAGAAGAAAGATGGCAATAAGTCCAAGAAGTGAGATAGCTCAAGTTTTCGAGTTTCAGATTTGCGTACCATTGTGAAAATTATCCCGTGATTAAAATCTCAATGCATACATTTCTTTGGGAATTCATGTACCAAACTGACACCATGGTATTTGCAGCTCTGTTCCAAACATTCAATTCTCTGCATTGGTATTAATTTGTATTTATTTGTCACTCTTAATGATATGCTTCTTCTATACAGAAAAATAATGAACCAATAAATATTAATTGCCACCTAATACTCATAAGTGTTCTTCTTGTACACTGTTGTCATGTTTTATATCATGATGCTCCATTTCATGATTTCATAGGCTCCATTCCAAACCTTAAACACATAAATTAGCTCAATCTAACCAATAAATTAAAACTGAACTTGTGCTTAATGGGATGGCAGAACATACCACAATATTGTTAGCAGCCATGTTAGGTACATTCCAGAGATATTTATTGTATACCTGGACCTAAAGAGTCACTACCCAGTTTTAATTGTTTTAATTTGTGCATCAATAAGCTGGTCACTGGGTAAGTTTGAAGTAAGAGAGGTAGTTGGAGTCAGGATGTGAACCAGTTGGTTCATGGTGATTGCCATGCTTTCCTCAGCATCTAGTTCTTGCTTTAATCAAATCTTTGTTCATCTTGTCACAACTTTGGCACTGTTTTGATTGAAATGTCTGGCTGTTTGTTCAAGAAGCAAAGAAGAACTCAAGTGAACGACTCAGTGGCTAGGTACAAGGTAGAAATATTTTTCAGTTTTCACAATTGATTTGGCTTGATAATGCTATTGATGAAAGAAACTTTTTGTAGGTTACCTATTAACATGCATGGGGACCAAGATTACGTTAGTAAACCTGGGCTGTAACATAGGTAACTCAAAGACAGATAATAGAATGTACTATTAATTATATATTACTATATATATATTAATATTATATAATATCATTGATCTTTGATAAATTAAGAAATACACTCCATGAAAAGTTACTCTACCAATTACCTCTGTGACTTGCCATAATTATTTTATCATCAGATATGTCTATTGTGATATTCATCTGGGCAGTGAGTCATGGAACTAGTAAAGATTCGACTCTCAGAACATAGTTTTGAGTTACGTTGGTCACATCTAGAGACCTCAACAGCTTGATGGCTATCAGGCTATGTGAAATACAATACACCTGAGAATTATTGGAGTGGTGTGCGGTGAGTTTTGCGAATGGGTAGGCTGTAAGCGGACCTTTTGACAGTGAAGACTATGGTTCAGAGACGTAACCAAAATACGGAGGGGGGGGTAAAGATAATTTTTGAATCAAACATAAAAGTAGCGTTCACGGGTTCTGTCGTTCACAGAATTTTCAAACTTTTTGCTTGACACTTTTGCTGATTGTTCTACCTCACATTGCTGACACAGAATTTGCACACTCTTCAGATAAGTTGATTTAACAGCAGAAAAGATTGATACCCTGAGCCTGTTAGTCACGTGTGTATTTAATATTTTTTATTGGAATGTAGAGTAAAACTTGCTTTTTACGTTGGGTGGCTAAACATTTCATCACAGGCTGACGCTTCTTTTCCTACGAAATGATCTGGTAAAATAGTTTCCGAAACAAATCACGAGGATCGCAAAGAGGGGGGGTTGGCCTTGCTGTCAACCATATTATTTAATTACCATTACACTAAAATATATCATAGTATTAATTAACATTAGACTAACACAAAGATAACACAAAGAAATAACATAAAGAATGCCGCATGCTCACGCTGAGAGCGTCGTTCATATCGTTCGCGCTCGCAGGAATGCACCCCGCATCGCAATGTCATTCGGGGGCTAGCAGTGAATATCCCTTGCTGTGCACTTAGCTTTGCACCTTCCCATACTTTAGCACGTGAAAGCAGCACCGCCATCAGCAGCGTTACCCTCCCCCTCCCCGTCGATCCAGCCTGATGCCAGGCGTCATGTATAGCAAGACCACTAGATCGCTCATCAAAAGCACTGACGCTTATATTCAGGTGGAGGCGCGCGCAATGAAACACCGACTCCCGGTGGAAATGGAAAGATGTATCTTTTAAAATTTGATTTAAAAAATTAATGAAAAAGAAACTGCCGCTAAGATGTTTCTGGGAGAAAATAAAATGATTTAGCTTGGAAAAGAAAACCTAGAAAAAAATATATTCGGTAAATATATTGAAGATGTCTGGGTAAGCACTGCTTACCCTGCCTACCCTTGCCTGCACGCCCCTGAATTATTGCTACGAAGTGCAACTAGAGTCTGTTCAAAGGGCCTGATTAAACGTTCCCGTCCAAATGTCGGGGTAAAACTTAAGTTTCTTCATTCCACCGTAAAATTACTCTAGGGTTTCTTGGCACCTAATCTCCAAGCTGTGCTGATCAAGGCTTTTGGAGCTTGTCTAGGCCTTCTGTTCGCATTAAACATCAAGTCCAAAGACTGCACTTAATCTCAACACGAAATGTTGTCCTCTTCGGGCAGGCACTCTATGATAACTCCACCGTCCAGATCCTGCATCTCAATCGCAGACACTTCACTGCTCTCTGTCGTGGCATTATCCTTGTTGGCGTTGTGTACCGTAGCACATTCGGGGGTGCTAATAGTTCGTGTGCCAGGAGGCCAGGGGTCGACGCGCAGGATCTGTCCCCCAATGACAGCCTCGTAGGGGGGTGGTTCGGCGTCGACGGGTGGTGGACCCACCGAGGAGTAAGGGGGCGGCAACGCATCCGGCCCAGCGATGGTCGCGTAGTCCGGCAGAGAATCGCGCCGCCAGAATTGTGGAACGCCACCCCCGAAGTACATGATGTGTAATCCGGGCAGGGTGCTAGAGTGTGCTGATGGGTGCTGTCGATGGCACAAAATAAAGAATTTAATGAAGGCAGGAATGGGTAACACCTGAGATATTTTTCTAACCTTTGCGACAACGCCACTACGACATTTTAATTCTTCAGTTCCTTTTAAAAGGTGCACCACTGCCTGCTGACTGTGGTCCTGTCGGCTGGGTCATGCTGGGAACTTAAGATCTTTTCAGAAAATGTCCTGTCAGACTTCAAAGAGTTTCGGCTGTGAAATCGGCGTAGGGCTTGGAACCAATTCTTTGGTTGGCATTTAAAAACAAAAAGTGAGTCTGGTTTTTCCATGAACACATGACTGATGAAGAAATTGAAAGCACATACGATTATAATTGATTTGCCTGGCTGTCTGGCTCGATGGCCGGAGATGATGGAAAATCGAAACGAACCTGGGCATAGTCGGTGATGTCGGATACTGTGCTGATGCTGTCTGAACGTTCGCTGGGGTCGGCCCCACGGCGTTGCTCGGTGCGCCAACGCGTTAGGCGCTTGCCGCACTTTGCGCAGCTGCAGAGTGCTAGACAGAGCACGGAAGCGCTGGCCAGAATGATCCACACGACTGCTGAATGTAGACCGACGCCCGTCACCAGGATAGAGATGGTCAGCAGCACCACGAGAAGTGCAACGCATGTCACGGGTACCCCGCCATTCTGCGCAGGGTAAGGGGTGACGGTCATTAGATTGGACGTCTTGGGCACAAAGCAGGCGATTTGGCTAGTGATGGCCGTCGCTTGCAGACGAAAGAACTATTTTTCCAAGGGAAAAATCGTGAAAAGAAGAAAACCGTCTGCACTCAAAAAATAATTTCCCTTGTATAAATGACATACAATGTCAGATTGGAACAGTCATTTTCTTCTTGTGTGAAAGGTTAAGTCGAGTTTCGTAAGTTTAGTCCTTACAGAATATCTGATACGGAAAATGTTGGTGTTTACGGTTTAGATACTGCAACGCAACTGCGCAATTGAAACTGCATGTGCAATGTTATAATGACGCGCCAAAAGTTTCCTTGAATGCAGCGCACATGCCGGATTAATTGATACACTGCAACAAATACAAATTCTTTAGCATCACCAATAACTCGCTAAATATTCTCTACTCACCCATATTTTTTCCAGGCACTTGCTGATGCGATTCATGACTCATTGTGTTTAATACTTGGCATCTCGGTTGTAATCTCGCCGGCTGTTCGTCCACTCAATGCAGCATGATCCGCAGGCAACTGCAGAGCCAGTTCTGTGTGTTCTAAAACCAACAGTCTCAAATTGACATAAGGCAGGATTTCGGTGCGTGTCCAAAATTCGATCATTGGTTCTATTCGTTTAAGCTACGATGCTCGATTTTATGATATACATCAATATTCTTAATCAAGAAGAGTAACTGCGTCGTATCTGCCACCGTCTTCACATGTGCACGGCTTATTCTATCAGATTGCTTTACACGTCATATTTTTGCACAGGGTTTTTGCATTTCTGGTTAAAAAAAAGCGGAGTCGTAGCTGTCTAAAACCAATTGAAGGTAGATGCGAGTAACAACACACATTACACAACCCACTCGTACACCCCTTAGTGTGGAGGCGACGCCGACGCCGACGCCGTAAGGCCATTCTAGTTAGTTTATGCGTGGTGAACGAGTCGATAGGTAATTTTCTTTAATAATTAAGAAGAAACGAATTAGCTGATCACTTCGGATTCAACCACCTCACAGGCCTCGTGTTTCGTGAAAAAATCCACGAAGCTATTGATTGATTTGCGAAAGGTTTCATTCTGAATTTCACCGATTTCGACGGCCTGGTCATGTTCAGCTCTAGGTATAAAGAGAAACAATTATACTCGTTATACTCGTGCGTGTACTTCTTGTTGCCTACCTGTCGAATATTTTGAGAATCTAAAACCCAATGGGTCACTTAGACAAACATGAGGACCAACAAAAACCAATTCGTCACATGACTGAAAACAAAACAGAGGACTTAAAAATAATCTCTTGGGTGATTTGGCTTGGTTGAACGCCGGCCCTTTGAGATAACCGAAGTTAACCAACAGTGCATTGGGTCGGGTATTGGATGGGTCGCCACAGAAGCAACTTCATTCGCCTTGCTTATTAAACTCTCGGCAGCATGGATTTGTGGAGGAATTCGGTTTTTGGAATAGGGAAAGCTCTTTAAATTTGAAACTATTTTTTTGTTTTTTTTTTTGTGAAAAAATAATGAACACGTATTTTTTTATTTTCTTCTAAATCCAAATTTGAATAAAATATACCTGTTTAAAATGTTTGCGTTTCAATCTCGTACGAAAACGAGGGTCGCCATTTTGTATGACATGAAGTGATATCTGACGTCAGTATGACGTCAAAAAACGTCAAGAAACAGTAGCGAACGCATAGGTTACCCAAAATGATGTCAGAACACTATTTCTGACGTCACGGCCCGTTTTCATCCCGCCACGAGAATTCATATTTTAGCCATTCTTAAAACAAATAGAAATAGAAAAGTTATGATCGGATTATAAAAAGAAAAAATACGTCGGATTTTATTTTAAACGCGTATTTGAACACAATAATAATAATTAAATAATAATTTTAATAAGATTTCCCTATTGTACCGTCCTTCGAAAGGGACGTTCAGCTTGTGGTCCTCTGGTACTCTTTGACAGGCTACGTACCGGCACAGGGGTTTCCCCCTCCATTCTCGACTAGATTAGGCTTATAATCATCCTTATCATCATCTACTCATTCGCCGATGGCATTAGACCCTGAGGGCAACACGGCCCGTTGTCAAGGCAGAAAAATCGCAACACAAATATAATCGACAGTTTTGTATGAGCAAAAACGAATATTGTATGTTGTATATACAAATTAATCGCAATATGGAAAACGAGTATCTTCGAGTATTTCCTTGAACTCTCTGCGTAACTGAGTGCTTGGAAAAATGCAGACTCGACATCCCTTTGGCCGCCCACCTTGCAAGTCCTGGAATCTCAGAGGTGGAAAGTTCGAAGGGAAAAACGCATGCCAACTTTTCAAATCACTTTGTTCATTTAAAAGGAGAATATTTTGCCAGTGGCCTGAAATCCTATCTGTTGGATAATTGTTTTTAGAATTTGGAAGAATATTATGCCGCTTGTCTTGATCAGTAAGAGAGAAAGAAAGAAGGACAGATTAGAGTGTTTTATTTTCACATAGTTTATATAATTTTAATTTAATGACTGTCTGTATATTGTTTTTATGATGTAAATGAACAATAATAATAATAATAATTATTATTATTATTGAAGTACTGTGTCAAAACACGGCGTCGACAGATCAGTTTATCTTTCTATACAGTACAATCGTCTCCTTGTGTTGCTTCTTTGCAAGCCTGCCCTGACCAGAACGGTTCAGCACAGCAGTTCTTCGATTTGAGCTTTTAACATTGCTGGCAAAGATAACGGATTGAAGAGTAGCATTGAACGAAGGCGGTTTTCCAAGAACTAAACAAAAAAGAGTCTGTGCAGGACCCTCCGGCTCCTTAGGTTTAGGGTTTACTGAGTAATTCTGAAAATACATTTGTTGGCATCTTTGCCGAATATGCAGTACCCAGTCCTGTGATAAGGCGAACTCGGTATGTACATCACGATGATCTAATCAATGCACAGAGTCTTGACCTTAACACGGGCTCCCAAGGCCACATTATCTGCAAGCGGCGATATGTTGTTGCTAATGCTAATTTTTTTCTCATGCTCGACCGAAACAATTTCTCAACCTGGGTAGATTATAGTACGATCGATGCCAATGCACATTCGACTAGCTACGAACTACGATGCGAATGCAGCTCAAAGCTCCCCAGCTTTGAGCTGCAGTTTAAAATTTTAATTTTGGTGTTGGAAATGTGTTTCTTTATTGGCTATCGCAAATTGTGGTCGATAGTGCTCCATTTTGCGCATGTCTGTGAATCGAACACAATTCGAAAAGGCAATCTATAAGGTGTCCTCATTTTATCTGATATTGGAATTATCTGCGATAAGTGCGGGAAAATGTAATCTCTTTTATTGACCTTTGATTGTCCACTGATATCCAAACAATTGACTGGGCAAGTAACTGGACGTAAAAATAGACAATGTTATAAACAACGTCATAAACATAAAAATAACAACGACAGGTTTCAGAAAAACTAACTTAAAGAATATACTTCAGCTAAATAATGGAAAACAAAGCAAATCTCTGGCCAAGTTTGTTTGTGCATCAACTTTAGGTGGCTCCACTACTAAATTAATTATCGATCATTAAGAAAACCAGAAAGTACACATTGGATCTATATTTACCTACCCAACCACTTCGAATCGTTGCTACTGTTAGTTTTTAGCAATTATTTAAATTCATTTCACAAGCTTAACATTCTGGACAAGGTAGCCAATAGAGACAGCCCAATTACTGGAAGGTCATTCGAATTTGCATAGATACGTTTTAAAATAGCTTTTCAATGCAATGTGTCACACTAAGTACTGACACTTAACTCCAAAGGTAATGTTTTTATGTTGATGCTCAACCTATAATTACATCTAATTTAACATTGATTACAAAAATCCGTTCGTTGCACACAAAATGTTACATAATCAACCCACCGTCAATCCTCTTCTTCTTCTATCACAGATCTTTGATTATTAATTTTAGAAAATATTTGTCACTTCACTAGCTCGCACTTTTCACAGAATTTTCCTCGAAACTTGTACACTAGTTTGCAACAATAAGTACACCCGCTTGCAGTTTTGCGTCTTCCCGCGGGTAAAATCCGTGCTGGGCAAGCGACAGTCTCGGGGTCCTGAGGGCTACTAGCTTCACTTTGATGGGCCTACGCTATCTAATCGCAGCGCTCTCGCAGACGGCTCTCGACGATGATCGCCGCGCCGTGTAAACGACGAGGGAAGTGCGAAACGTTTGCGTCATACTAATCGAGCTCGCGGCACGGGCAGCGAATGCATGATAGCCACCTACGTCTTGTCCAGTCCGTATATGTGCAGCCCCGAAAGCACACTTGGACACAGGAAAGCGGCCGTTGCCGGATGTTGAAGGTTGAAGGCGCGCGTGCACGCATGCTTCTTCATCAACGGCTATAATTGGCGACGTTTTATGAGATTGTGAGTCTGAGGATCGGGATCTGCGACTAAATGTGTGCAATTTACAGACACCATGGTCAAGCAAATTCATCGAACATCGTTTCTATTTTATGTTGGAAAGTAAAATGTGTCTGATGTCATTCTTTGAGTTGCAATTTTAGCTTGTTGCATATGGTCAGCATTCAGAGAAGTCCAGCTTCCTGAGCTCTCCACCAGAAATAGCTTACAGGGAATTTGAGATGGAACAAAATCGTATTCACCTTTCCAAAGTTTTCCCTGTAGCGGGAGCTAACAAGCAAAATCCCTGCATAGCCAAACATCACAGGGAAAATTCCTGTTGTGCTTGACCAACACCAATCAACGGATGGCGCAGACAAGAAGAAAACCGAGCAATTCGAGTACTACTTTATTGCAACACATCCCGCGGCCCTCGGCGAGCGAACAGCTGATCGTCGGCTGACTTCGACACACAGATCTCATAACCTGCTGACCCTTACACTCTTTACGCATGATCCGTGCGCGCCAATCCGCGCCGAAAGATAACTGGGAGTTTCTCACACGCCTCACTGCGTAGATCACACGAAGATAAACTTTGGGACCTACAGATCACCAGCGAGAACATCAGCATCTCTCCAGTCCAGCATTTTATCCGGCGCTGAGAGTCGTTTAGCCGAATTGGGCCGACTCGAATTGCGCTCGTCGCACTCAGAACATCCACCTTGGTAACGTTTTGGTCGTCTCCTAATTGACAGTCACTGGGTGTGATCGGCAACTCATGTTTGCTGTTTTATGCCTCCAAGTAATCGGTGTCATCGAGCGTTGGGACCGTGAACATCTTCATCTATCATGGATCGTCTGAGAGACGGTGGGAATCTTGTCGGTGTCGGTCTTCATCTCTCCCTGGAGGACGACGTTCAAGTAGGAGGGCGGCATTGAGAGGTCGACCACGGAGTCGTAGCTCGGAGGAAGCTCATTGCCGGCTACGAGGTTCAGCTGGCTGTCTACCGACGAACCAGTCGCCGCCTGAAACCAACGAACACCGAGTCAACAAACGGCGACTCGTCGATCCTGAACTGACTTTCGAGTGGGGACCAGGCACGTTCAATGCAAGTTCGAGTGGTTGTGTGGTTTACCATTCTTTATCACTAAACGTTTCTCAATAGCACAGATCAGAGAAAAAATCAGCACGCTTTGAGTTTATCGCCTTAAGAGTTTTTTTTGTTTTTTGTTTCTTTTCGGGATTGATCAAGCAGATTAAGGGGTTGGTAAATAAAACCGCACTATCAAGGTATTTCCGTCCGTCGGAAGGTATTTACAGATCGGCGCCCTCGATCTTGCTTACCGTATCTTGCGGGGGCCGGTTGTGCAGACCGAGGATCCCACCGACGGTCTGCGCCTTCCAGAAGCACATGCCGAGGCGATGAATGACGTAGCAGCAGACGGCTAGGCTGACAAACAGCAGCGCCAGTCCTAGGCCGAACACGTTCCATCGGAGGTCTTCATTGTTTGTCCAATCGCCGCTCATGTTGCTCTCCAGCAGGATGGAAAAGATGACCAACAGTGGCACTGCAATCAGCGACACCACGATGTCCAGGAGGGCCGAAGTACGGATGCCCGCCGCCGTCGCCATCTGCACAGAAACACGCGGGCTTGGCACAGGGACTCTTCGCTGGATGCGAAAGCAGCAAGCAATGACTCTTTAAGGACGGATCAGGTTATGTAAGACAAAGACTTATAGCGCAAGATAAAGTGTTTTGCTTGCCAGTCCTCTGTTTTGTCAACGGACCCTGTGGCACTGTAATTTAAAAATGATGGGGAATGATAATGAACCTAGTAAGGAAGAGACGAGTCCTGGTGCCTCTATAGGATCCGTCAAAAGATATCAAAGGAATCACGAACGAAGCGTCCGTTCCAAAGGACTCTACTGATCGTCGGGCTTCCTCTAAACCATCAGCAAGAATCACGATCCTGTTAATAGGGATGGTCCATAGTGTGGTACGGGATGACATTGTGTCTTCAGTCAGATGGATTGACACAGAGATCACAGTAGTGTATTCACAAGGGTAACAATAAATATTTTGCTGAGCCACCAAAGGTTGCTTTCCACACTTACGTTAGATTATTATTGATTTAAATTCAAAGTACTGAGTATCGATCACTGAACTCTGAAGTGTGTTGTGTAAAAACGGGACCGCGGTTAAACTTAATGCCACTCAATCGTTGCGCAAACGGCGACTGAATTTAGAGCCTTGCCGAGTTTTCGTTGTTATGTGCTCAAAGTCAAAGAAAAACAACCAAGGTTAATCGGCTAATCCCCGTGTAATCCTTAGATCAAGAAACAATTACAAAGTGCGGCTATCTTTGTGCTCGGATAAGATCCGCGGTATTTTTGCGTTTGCTCTAAGACGACTCCACGACTGCCATGAATTTGTAGTGTTTAAAAAAAACCAGAAAATCTTCACCGAGCATGATTGCACTCAAGTGACAAGGTTTTCCGTGCATTTAACTAAAGGTAAATCGTTGTCCCAAACGGTCTCAGGAATGGGATGGCATTCCCAGAGTGCAGGAGAGGCATCTGTATACTTCTGAGAAATGGCGCAAGGGACTTCCGCCTATGAGATAACAAAAAATGTAATTTACAAATTCACTGATCAACATGGAAATCGCTAGCAATCGCTCTTCCAGATCTGTAGAGACGGATATTAAAGCAAGTGGGAGATTCCTACAACGTGGCTAGAGTTGTTGACAACTTGTCGCTGGCAATTGTTCGCGATAAGCTGCGCCTTTTGGAAAGCAGTGATAGCAACCTGTCGATGGCATGACAGGTCTGAGTCACTGGGTACAAAGTTTCTTGGGGATTAAACGCCCGCAGAAGTTAGTATAAGACGATTCCAGCACAGAAAGTGCTTATGCGAACACGCTATGTGGGCAACACAATCGCAATTAGGTGCTATAGGAGTTAGGTATATTTATAATTTTATTGAACAGCTTACTTTTATCTTGACTTTGCAATAGAAAGTTATGTATCATGCGATTCCTTAGCCTGCTCACAGTTACTGGTGATAGGAGTTAAAAACCTGACAAGAACGTGTGCACCTTGTTTATCAAAACGGTACAACGTCGGTGATATAGAAACCAATCGACAAACGTCATAAACATATTAACTGGCCCATTTGAAAGCATTTAACCATTGTAATTGATGCATATGACGCGCATCTCTCAAATAAATTAACCATTTTATAGTGAAAAAATGTAAGGTACTCCAGGCCTTCCCGATATATGATTGCAGAAAGGGACTGATCTCAGCTGGAAACCTTTGGCCAGGGGTTCTCTATACTCACGTTTCGGAAAGTGTCTTCCGGACGGTGTTCGTCGGCCATATCCGGCGGTCACCCTGGTATCCCCTGTCTGCACACACGTCCTAACGTCGCGGCGGCCGTGCGTGCTTTGTGCGTGCGCTCGGTGCGCTATCGCCTTCCCCCCTCCACGCCCACCCGTCGGCGGCGTCCTCTGAGTGACATGTTCACCAGGGCGTGACTCCTGCATCGCGAAGTGCATGGAAGAAACCCGCTGTATGGGCTGCACTCTAGATGTAACAGGTGAAGACTAATGTCGCAGAGACTTAAGGTTTCTGTTGCTAGAGTATTGCCATGGGTTGATACGAAGCGAGGACATAACTTATGTGTAGTAAAAATATTAACTTTATTGTATTAGTTGTTATACAATGTGAACTCGTTGCTAGTCTCAACCGTTCACCTTAAATATATCTGCATCCTTCTCACAGGCCTTCTAACAAAAAAAAAACAGACAAACAGACAAACATTTAAGCGCTATGAAAAGGAAAAGCCTGATGCATGAAATGACACTTGGAGCACACGGCGAAATAATAATGAACAGTATCCCTTTGATTGTTGCTTGAAATCAATCAATACACTCACTTGATAAGGTAGGCTATTAATAACCTAGAGGGTGACAAAATACTCAGTTGATATGACGTCACAAAGCAAACGAACGATCTCCGGCGATAGTGTGGGCGGTTTGGCTTGCCCACCGCAAACTACGGCCGATTTCACCAAGGCCCTCAAAAGTCAAACATTAAAGCTTCGACGTTGCGGGAAAAAAAAATGCACTTGAAATCAGTGCTGGACGTTGGTGGAACCTGCCACAGAAGCGTAGCGGCCGCCATTGCAACCTCGTGGTCGGTGGCAAGGGTGGCGTGCAAGGGCAAGCCCTCGGGACCTCTCCCCTCTAGACGCGGCAATAAATAGTTAGATACAGACTCCTCACTTGTTAACCACTAGCCTAATCTAGTTGAGTAACCTAGGGTTAAACCTGCCCATGTGCAGGATGAACCCAGTGGGGTTGTGTCGTACAAAGTACAAGAACGGGCGATCGAATTTTAGCCTTGGCGAGTTATCTTCCTCGGGCTCGCGCGCTTGCCTTGGCCGCAGCGCCAACGGCATCTGGTAGACGCTCTCCTCGAAGGCGTCCGTCTCCTGGCTCAAGTCTATCCTGGCTTGTCTAGGCCTCAACGCCAACGGGACGTTTTCGAGGTCCTCCTGGTCACCGCTGACGGCGTCGCTGCCGTCTCTTCCCGCCCGTTGTGGCGTCCCCGGGTAGATCTCGACGTGGTGCTGCGACCCCACTCCTGCCTCTGCACACGTACTGAACGTGTTGATCTGCACTATATCGGACACGTGGAGGTCACCCGACGACCCGCTCAGACCCTTGAGGTCAGCGTTCTGGGGGTCGAACAGGTCGTTGAGTCCCATATTCTGCAGGGAGCGGGTCATGTTCAGCTGGGAGCGGTGTGAGAACCGCGGCAGCTGCACCTCCAGTCCGGCGCGAGGCAGGAGGCTGCGCAGAAGCTTGGACCACGCGGCATCGGCGAAGGGTGCCGCGAAGAGGCGGGCTTCGAGCAAGGGGAGGCCGTCACCGGGCGCTAACTGGCCTTGCTGGCCGGGCAGCACCAGGAGTGTGCTGACGTCAGCGTCACCGCCTCCCAACGAGACCACAGTGGCGTCCAACGATGGCTCGTAGCCTGCTAGGAAGCCGGAGCGGTAGACGACGGCTGGGACTGGGACGAGACGTCGGTGGCGCGTCGCTGGCAGAACGGTGAAGTACATCTCACCGTCGCGACCGGCGGAGGAGGCGTTGCTGCAGTCGGTCTGGGGATTCAAAGGAAAACCTGATGTAAAACATGTGCTGGCGAAACAATCATGGTAATACTTTAGAGAAAGGAATCGAAGGATGAGTGTCTAAGGTAATACTGTAATTGCAGGACCAGAGTGACAAACGCCAACAGTCAAGACTGCAATCTAGTCAACAGTCAAGCTAGTCTTCACAAAGAAAAGAACGGATTAGATAGTACGAAGGATAACAATCTTCATGTCCCTGCCTAATAGCACGGTGCTATGATGGAGTGTTTCATCTTTCATATCCTGGCCGATAAAGTGATTTAAAAGGAAAGGGTCATTTTGAGGCTACCGAAGGCCATAGGGTTGCGACACCTCCACGACGCTCGCCTCTCAAGCCAACGTACGCGTTCGTAATCCCCTCACCTGGAAAACGTTGGCGCCGAATGCTGCTAATGGCGGCTGCAGTTCGAGGTTGGAGCCACGCATGTATTCGGCAATCTTGCCGTCGGTCTGCTTCTTAACTAGCATGTTCGTGCGCCGCCTAACCGTGTCGCCGATTGTAGCGAAGTCCACCTCCTCGACGTGCCCATCGTAGAACCCGCTGGCCCGCTGCTTGTAGAAGTCCAGCATGCGCCCCTTGTTCTGGAAAGAGATGCACGTGTGACAACTAGATTCAGGGTGCCCAAAGGGGTCTTACAGACAGGGTCGGATAGGCCCATTAGGCGACCGGGCAAATGCCCGAAGGGCCGGTGGGTTTTTAGTATACTTTAGGGCCGGTTGAATTTTATCTAAATAATTTGTGTATTTTCTAGTAATGTTTAACGAGAAAAATTAGCCGAGGATACATTCCCCAGAATCAAGGTGCCGGCCGGCCGTCGGCTCGCAATGAGCGGCCTGGCGGCAACTCTTTGCGTGCCGACGGCCGAGACTATGGAAACTACGGAAAATAACATTACGTTACGTAGAAGAATAAAAACACTGTGCTGCTTATGATGAAGTATATCGGCATGGTTCGCCGGCCTTTGTTTGACCGATTACCGCCTTGAAAATGTTTGTAGAAATGGAACCCGTGCTACTATTTCTAGTGTTTGGCGGCGTTAAGAAGGCTCTATCAAAGTATTAATTTCTTCAAAAATTGCGAAAAACATCTAGTATGCGCAATGGCTAACGAAAGAGTAGCACTAGGTTTGCTTACTGCAATCAGTTCAGTTATAGGGAAGGTTTCCCTGTGATCGGGTCGTTTTGTTCAGTGCGTGAAGATTGCGTATATTCGTACCTATAATGAGTGACAGTAATCTAGCGAGTGCAAACGACGACGATGGATCTGGATCAGGGAAAAGGAAATTGTTACAAGGGGGGGGGGGGGGCGGGAAAGTTAAGATGTAAGCGGCAGAAATTGCTTAAAGAAGAGGCACAAAAGTGCTTTAAACTGACTGATTTGTTTACTAAAAAGTTGCCAGTAAATGTGACGCCCGTTCCCAATGAGGCTCTACTTGTACCAACACCACCGGCGGCCCCGTCTGCGTTGGAAATTCAGCCACAAACTTCAACCGATTTTCCAAGGATACAGCCAAATTTCCCAGACCAAGAAGTTGCAGCGGATGCGCCATTGTCACAACCCATAGTGCCAGAACAACTGGCTGGACAAGGTGAACACTTCAATTATTTTCAGAGGCCTACTAATAGCGAACGGGCCCATTTCTTCCGGGAGCACCCATTCCAGTCTTACGATAATTTACCCTTTAATGGACCAAAAGTGTTCAATAGAAAAGATGGGACAAATCGTCGCTGGTTAAGCTATGACACCAACCAGAAAGCTCTATTTTGCACCGTGTGCATCGCTTATGGCGCTATTAACTCGGATTACGTGCAATTTAAGTCAATTGGTATGACGGACTAGCGCCATGTTTACACTCGCATAGAAGAACATGAAAGATGTGTACATCACTGCGAAAACACCCAAAGCCACATTTTGAATTCTTCAGGGAGAGACGTCGAGTCATTGCTCTTTTCTAAATACACGGATTTGAGAAATGAGCAAGTAAAGAAGCGCCGACAGACGTTAGAACGCATCATCGAAATTGTGAAATTAATAGGGAAACGCGGGCTGAGTTACAGAGGGGGCACCGAGGCGGCTTACACGCTCGATGACGCTACGCTGGATCACGGAAATTTTTTAGAACTTGTGCTACTTCTGGGCAAGTAGGTACGACATTGTTCTAAAGGACCATCTAGACAATGTAATCCAAAAATCAAAGGCGGCGAAAAAATTCGGGAGCAAAAAACGCGGTGGACTTGTAACACTATTATCTAAAACAACTGTGAACTACGTTGTGGACGCTATCAAACAATTAATTCAATCGACAATTTCAAACTGCAATGCTGGAATGTTTTCAGTTCAAATTGACACTACACAGGATAATACGGTGAAAAACCAATGCTCTGTGACAATGATGAAATCATCAACATTGTTGCAGAAAAAAGCACTCTGTTGCGCCAAAAATTGTTGCTGTGATACTGCAAAGGTACGTGGTATATAGTGTATTTTTCTTTCGCTGATAAACCTACATAATAAAACTTGATAATTCAAAACAAAGAAACAAAAGAGTAACATAAAATAATGTTATAAATAAGTGAAAACGTATACCAATTTACTGCGTTCGTTATCGAAAAAACAAAAAATACAACCTTTTCAGGGGGGGGGGGGGGGGGGGGGGGGGGCCGATTTTATTTGAAATGCCCGGGCCGGTTTTTTTCCCCAATCCAACCCTGCTTACAGATTCACCTGTTGGGGGGGGGGGGGGGGGGGGGGGGGGGGGGGGGCTGTACCATACCATCAGACGTGGGTGCTCAGAGCCGTCCAAACGTTTAAAAACAGCGTCTCTCTCTCGCACTCCCACTCTTTTCTTTATCTCTCTCTTTGCAGGTCCCGTGAATGGCATAACATTATAATGATTATCTCCTATCAGTCTTCTGACAGTCGTTTCGATTAACTTGAGCCATTGATAAAGGATAGTGTTACCTTTCAACGGTTAAGATTTTAATTTTGTCTGCTTTTCTACCTTTTTACTACTTAAAGACGGAAGGGAGAGAGTGGTACATTATCACCCAATGTCCGGAGTGTGAAATCGCCCACCTTGTCGCTGTAAAGCTGCCGCACGAAGGCGGCGGTCGCCACTCCCGAGAGCTTCTCCATCAGCAACGACTCGGTGACATTGCGGAACACCTGGTGCGGGTTGAACGTCATCATGTCGTCCAACCGCAGGATGTCGTTCATCTGGCCACTGGTCGGCCCCTTGGCGCCAAGGAAGATCATCGAGAGCAGCGAGGTGATGGCGAACGGTGACATGACGAGACTACGCGCGGCGCTCACCCCCTTGCTAGTCGCCGACAGCCACATGCGGAAAGCCAGCTCGTTGCAGAGTGCGGCGAAGTTGTGCACGTCCTCGAAGAGGTTCGCGGTGCTGGCCTCGAGGCCCAGGCTCTCGCCGGGCGCCGGCCGCAGATCCACGAGGCCGGGCGTCGTTTCGTGCGGCGCGATGACGGCCACAGGCGTCCAGCTAGGCGCCGCGGCGCCGGCTAATGGGCTTTTGAACAAGTAATTGGCGTTGGTGTCGTCATCCTCATCATGCGGCTCGTCGTTTAGCATCATTTCGGAATCACTGAGCGTCGTGCTGCCCTCGGCAGATCCCTCGGTGGATGCCGTCGTAATTTCTTCACTCTTGACAGTTCCCTGGGACGTGGACGGCGTCAGCTCAGTCACTGCCTCGCTCAGAGGCGTCGTGATGCCCAGGTCGTTGTCACTGTTCACGTATTTGTTGACGTCGTACAAGTCCGAGCTGTGGTCGACACTGTCCTCGGTCGAAGACGACTTCGTTACACCCAGATCCTTGTCGCTGGTGACGTAGTTGTTGACGTCGAAGATGTTTTCGGCGCTCAGGTTGTCACCCTCGTCGTTTAGCTCCTCGACCTCGGCGTCGTGGGAAGGCGTCGTCACCCCCAAGTCGGTGTCGCTATTAGCGTATTTGTTGACGTCGTACATGCTACTGTTTTCGCCACTTTGCTCCGTTGTCGTCGATTTTTTCTCACTTTCGGAGGCGTCGTTCAGTTCGTCGGCGTCGTGGGAAGGCGTCGTCACCCCCAAGTCGGTGTCGCTATTAGCGTATTTGTTGACGTCGTACATGCTACTGTTTTCGCCACTTTGCTCCGTTGTCGTCGATTTTTTCTCACTTTCGGAGGCGTCGTTCAGTTCGTCGGCGTCGTGGGAAGGCGTCGTTACACCCAAATCGGTGTCGCTATTAGCGTATTTGTTGACATCGTACAAACTGCTGTTCTCTTCGGAAGAACTGCTTTGCATCGACGCCGGTGTCGTCAGACGAACGTTCTTGTCGCCGGCTACGTACTTGTGGACGTCGAACTCGGTGCTCTTGCTGTTGTCGTAGTCTTCCGTGTTCGGTCCAGTTCCTAATGGACTGTCACGCGGGAAGAGCGTGTCGTGTGGGGGAGTCACGCCGAAGTCAGCGTCGCTCTCCGTGTACTCCATCACGTTGAACATAGCAGGCAGGGCGCCGACATTGTCTACGCCACCACTACCTTCTTTATCCTCGTCGCCACTTCCCTCGTTGTCGTCTCCGCTGCCCTCGGTCTCGCCGTCGCCGCTCCCTGCCTTGGAAGTGACATCCTCTACCTCGGGCTCCTTGACCTCTTCGCTCGCAGGGCCCTCGACGCTGATCGGGATGTACTCGTCTGAAGTAGGCTCTCGGGTCGACGACGGGCGCACCGTCGCGGCGTCCTCAGAGTCTTTGCTAACATCGGAATCCCCGGGCTGAATGAGCGCAATCCTGACAACGCTGACATCCTCGTCGACCTCTACTGGTTTGTTGTGCCGCTTGACCTTGTCCTTGTCGTCACCCTCAGCAGGCGAGAGCACCTCGACTCGCTGCACCGACTCATCGCTCGTGGCGAGCGCAGCCGACGCCTCTGCCTCCTTGGAGCTGCTCACACTAGTGGACGTACTGTGTGAAGAGTGGCTGCTGGATACCGACGTCACCACTACGTTGGCGTCGGAGTCGGCGTCGGCGTCGGCGTCGGCGTCGGCGTCGGCGAGTGCGTCCTCTGCTACTTGGCGCAGCACCGTGCTAAGCGCATCGCCCAGGGTTTGCGTCACGTTCAGGTCCATCAAGGTGCCGTTGGTCAGCGCCTCCTCGACGCTCGACGACAGAGCCGTAGATACGCTTGGATCGGTGGACTCGGCGTCGTCAGCCTCCATGGTACCATCCTCCTGGACGGTCACCTCCTCGAAAGAGACTGCCTCGCTCGCGCCGGCATCGGGACGAGTCTCTTCTACGGACTGCTTCGTGTCGTGAACCACGAACGAAGGGTGGCGGACCTCCGACGACGAGGTCGACGTCGTGTCCACCATGTTGTTGACCGACTTGTCTTCCGACGTCGCTACCGATGCCGACAAATCTCCTGCGTTGGGGACAGACTCGATGGATTCTTTTACTTTGGATACCTCCACCAGAGACGACAGGGATTCCTTCTCCTTTGCTACCTCCATCAGGACTTCCACTTCAGCGTCGGCAGGTTGCAACAACTCGACTTTCTGTAGGATGTCAGTTGTGGCTTCGACCTCGGTCGCCAGTTCGGAAACCGAGGTGGTGTCTTCATGAATCTCTTCGGAGGTTTCCGTTGAGGCTTCTTTGTTTTCGGCTTGTTTTTTGGTGTCTGTGCTCTCACTGGACTCTTCCTCTGAAGACGATTTCACGGGGGCGTCGGCGTGCATTTCATCGGAGCCGGCAAGTGGCGTCAGAAGTTCGGCCGAAGTAGACGTCGAAAGTTTCACGGGGTTAGCTGAAGATGGGAGCGTGATCGAAGCTTTTTCGGTGGTGCTGGACGACGGCTTGCTCATGTGGGTCGTTTCAGCAACTTTGTCATCGGATGGCACGGTTATGGGGGCCGCGACGTCGGCGGTGTCTGGAAATTTCTGTTTTGCATTCAGTTCGATTTGCAGCGTCGTAGTTTCCTCCTGGTCCTCTGTGCTCTCGGAAACATCCTCTGGCTCGTCCTCCAGCAACAGGGACGCTATTTCGGTAGCTAGCTCAGTTGTTTGCTCATACTCCTGTTCCTGAACTTGCTCTGCTACTTGCTCATTATTTTGTTCCTTAATCTCTTCTGTTACTTGTTCCTGCTCTTCATCGTGAACTTGCTCTGTTGTTTTCTCATGTTCTTGGTCCTGAACCTCCTCTGTTACTTGTTCTTGCTCTTCCTGCTGAGCTTGCTCTGTTGTTTGCTCATTATTTTGTTCCTTAATCTCTTCTGTTAATTGTTCCTGCTCTTCATCGTGAACTTGCTCTGTTGTTTTCTCATGTTCTTGGTCCTGAACCTCCTCTGTTGCCTGTTCCTGCTCTTCCTCGTGAGCTTGCTCTGACACTTGCTCTGACTCCTTGACTTGCTCCCTGATTTGTTCCGTTACTTGTTCTGGTACTTCCAAAGTGCTAGAGGTCTCCGTGGATTGTTCTTCCGAGCTGCCGGGCTCCTCTGTCTTCTCGTCTGCCTCCGTCGCGTCCTCGTGCTCCTTTTCCCCTGAGCCAGTCTCTGTCGAAGCGACGGGCGCGTCTCCGATCATAAGCGACTCTATCGATGCCGTTTCGGAGTGCGCCGATTCGAGGGGCGATTCGTGGTTTTCGCCGACGTTGCCCAGGTAGCTGGGCAAGATCATGCTCCACGAGGCGCCGGGGTCCGGTGCGCCTGGGAGGTCGTTGGCCATCACCGGAACGTCCTCCGACGCCGGCTCCGACGCCAGCTGACTCTTGAGCACGTTCTGCACGCTTTCCACGACGTGGTGCATCTTGAGTTGCGACGCGAGCTGCTCGTCGTGCTCGTCCGTGTGGCCGACAACAAGCTCGGCGGCATCGACGCCCTCCCCGGTTGGCGCGTTGTGGTAGAACGTCGGAGCCTCGCCCTTCTTCTGTCCATTGGCGATGATGCTGCGCACCTCGTCCTTGGTCATGTAGCGCTTGACGAGGTTACCGTCGGCGTCGAATGTGAAGAACTGGTAGCGGTCGGGCGTGAGCAGGCCCACTGGACTGCCGATGTCGTCGCCGCCAAGGGGGCGGCCGACGGGGCGTCCGGCGGCATCGGCAAAGTGCGCAGTCGCCGTGCCGTTGGCGTTGTCTAGCACCACGGAAACCGACGTCACCACGCTAAGGGGAATAAAAGAGAACGTCATTTGGGGAGACATTGCAGATCTTGGAGCAATGCATTCAAGAGTCGTTGGGTATAATGATAAGGGTCAGAAGCAAATGATTTTGGTCGACATTTCTGAGATAAGTCTGGGGCTGATCATTCATTCAAGGCAATAATTCACCATTAAATGTGTTAAGTATCGTGGTGACTTTTATATTGGTTGACAGGACATTTGCTCATAGTTGGTCCAAAGTCGGCGGGATTAAGGGGATATTTTTCCTTGGGGAAAACGTGTAAACGCGACTATGCATTGTGGACAAGTTACACCATATGGAAGTTAATGCATGAGAAGTCGAGTAATTTCGATCAAGGTGTGAGTTAATAACAAGTGAAGCGTTCTTTATAATTATCGCCTCCAATACTTTCCATGGATTGCACCGATCGGTGAATGACGGCCATCCATCCACCACATGGCTAAACACGGTATTGCTTAACCCTCGACTTGTCATTTGGTATGTCTCCTGGTTGTCATTCCTTACCTGGAGCCGAGGACCTTCCGTGATTCTTCGGTATCTCGCTCCTCGGGCAGCGGCAAAGAGAAGACGGTAGGGCTAAGCACAAGCAACGCCATCAGAAGGGCGCCGGTGCCGGCCATCGCGTCTGCAAGAACAATAAACTCACTCTCAGTCTCACTTATTTTATAGCTCAGTGACATTCTGGAAAAAATATCTACGCAATTTCCAATTGTGGGTAATTTGGTGAAATTTCGTAAAATAGGTTTAGACATAAGAAATCAGACTAACTGGAATCTTAAGAATCAAGATCGACCATAATTCGCAAGCCGCTTTTCATATAAACGGCGATCAATTCATTAACAACAATCTCTAAACAAGTTTCAGCTCTGCCAGGCATCCATGTTCTGAAAATAACTGACCTTCCCCAAATGTATGTCTCGCACGCGTTGTGCATGGGAAAACAAAGATTCTGCATCTATTCGGTCGAGAGGCAAATTATTCATTGAGCGCTCAAGACGTGACCGCTTAGCTCAGTTTTATAATGATCTTCCTGCTTAGACTTGACCTCTGCTAGCTGCATCTCAGCTGGTGTACGTACCGGCGGGAAGCATGTAGTCTAGGGCAGTGGTTCCAAGCGATCACGCCGGCCGGGGACACCGTTAGCTACACACATGCTGGCTGCAAACACTGCCCATCCTCTAGACTAGACCACCACGGCCGTCGGCAGGCAGGCAAACGGCCAACCAGATATTCACATGTCCCCGTGCTCGTGAGGCACGATCTGCTAACACGACGGCGACGACGATATGCCCTGTTCCAGATTACGCGCTATTCGGCATGGTTTTGACCGCCAATTGACAAGATTTTAGAAATTCAGGATAGAAGACTGAAGGACATTAGCATGACTATGTAAATTGACTCTTTAAAGAGCAGGCACAACCAGTTGATCTACTTGTTTTGTGCGACAAGGTGTAAAGGTCAGAGGGAAAAATATACTCCCATATTTTCCCCGTCTAATCTGTTTAGTATTCCTGCCCTAAAACGGCCGACATTAATGGGCTGAAAAGTATTTATGAGTAATTTTCCAATTTCATCACAATTCCATGTCCCAATGCTCGTAATTAACTCGTTGCTCACGCAAATTTCTCCAAATGCTTGATCCTTGGCAGCATGTTTTGATTGTATCGTGTCTACGCGACGGCTAATCGAAGGATGTGTGTCGTAACGACGAGGAATTGAAGGATGCGTTTCCTCTTCCTCCGTGAAGCCAGACAGATGCGATTATGGGGACATAATTGATTTCAAGTTCATACTTCTTGACCCATTTGGCGCTGATCGTCGTACTCGCAGCTTGACCCAATATACGTGACCGACCTCCCCCATGTGACGACTGGTTCCTCGGCTCGTTATTGCACCTAACGAGCGGAAATGCTAATCAAATTGATTTTTGCCAAACTACGTCGCGAATGTTGTTTCACACAGGCCTTACGGCAAACTCGTTCGTGTCAATCGAACGATTTATATGCCGGTGGTAATGTTTTTCCTGGCCGCAGGCGTACGCCAGGTAATATTACGAAGGAAACATTATTTTTATAACAAATTAACGACGCATTTACAGTTATTTGCTATTTTAAAACTCTCTGTAATAATGCTGAAATAAGGGAGATCCAAATGCATTACAAACATCCAGTTTTTATAGTTGCAATCATCTTTTCTCATGCGTTGCTCTGATCTAAGCAATTCAAATCCGAGCAAATAATTAGTTCCGCCAAAATTACCAGCCTCTTTGGCAAACGTGCTACCGTCATGAACCTAACCGACAATCTTTCTTAATTAGTGCGAAAATGCAAGATCGACTCAAAAGACTACAAGCGCCGATGCTAGATCCACAATTCAGATGAGGAAAGACAGCGGGTATATTTTTAAAACGACGAGTTTCATCCTGATTGCATTTGTCAAAGCAGGAACCACGCAGAAACTCATTGAGGTAATAACGCTGCTCGTGACAGAAGATCGAAATCAAACTGGTCCTCGATGGATGCTATAACTGGACTCTCGGCCTTGGTGCCATTGCATAGTAGACCCACACCGGCTTACTACGCGCGAAGACTTCATTCATATCGGTACTCGAGGAACCTGAACTGCACAGACAGGCGCGTCATTATGTAGATAGTGTTCAGCGAGAGACGACGAGCCTACCGGTGCAAGGTGTAACCCAGTTTCGGCCCGTGGGACTCGACAGGTTGCTGCCGTGGGCGGCGAAGAAACGAACGGAGGTTCATTGTAAAGCACACACCGACTTTTCTTGTGAGTCATGATCTAACTTGGCTGCAAAGTGCATGTCGGACCCCGATAATTTGAAGTGCTTTTATATTTGGTTAAAGAATACCGTTTTTATGGGAGTTCCTCGTGCGCATCAGGTTCTTTGGCGTTGGGGAAGCGTTAAGTTGTTAAAAGTTAAGAATACGTTTGTAGCCTACAATCGGTAGATCAGACATTTAACCAAGTGAGGTAATAAAGAAATGGAATGCGAGGTGGAGTACTCTATGGGAGTCTTGAGAAACGATGAGATAACACGTTGTGGAATAAAATGTAATTTTATCACTTTTTAATTGAACGCTTTTTAATTACTGTTTAATTGGATAATTGTCGATGGTAAATACAAAGGCTTGGCCATGTGTCAGAAATGGTTTGAATTTTTCTTTAATTTTATCCCAAAGAACTGCAGATTTAAGAAACCATGACTTAAAAATGCATTAAATGACGAAGGACAGGCAGTACGCGAAATCCTTTACCTATAAAATCGTAGGAGATTAAATAATGAGTCGAAAATCGGTTGCTCGCAGAGTTTTTAGCATCCACGTCGCAGCGGGTAGTAAATCGCATGCAAGTATCAAAATGGCCATGCCCGAAAGTAGAAAAACTTTTCCATGTTATACCCGGAGACTTGAACGCACTAAAGCAGTGTTTCGAAATCTTGGTTGCCTTCCATTCGAATCTTCGAGTGCATTTGAGAGCATCTGAGTGCAATGCGATACCGATTGCAGATTGTGCACTGAAATCGAAAAGTCAATGACACGACGCGTTCGTTCCAAGTCATTGTGTTGTGTGTCTCTTGCCCTTTTTTGCAACATAGTATGAAATTACCGACCGTTGCCAGTTTGCAGCGAACGCGACGGGCATGCCGAGTGAGCGGCGAGGATTGGCCGGCACAATCGAACAATCGAAATATCGCGTCGCTCGTGGCCTGGTCATTGAATTGGGCTAATTGTTCCACCAGATGAATTGTCTTAAAGGAAAAGGCCGTGCACTGATATTTCATGAAATCATACTCAAACATTTAATTACTTCCTGTATGAATCTAGTCATGTCATATTGTTCAATGGCGAACCATTTTTCACGCTGTTCCACATAAAGTTGATGTCTGCCTTCCACCGGCGCCAAAAATACCGAAAACAAACAACGTGTGCCTCTTGGAATAACCTGCTAAGACAATATGCATGCTCTAGTGAACCAAAAAGAAGCTATGGGACATGGATACCACCAATAAACTGTTTTGTTAATTATTTCTGAAAAACGGTACTTTTTGTTAAAACTATTTAGACTGGACCAGATAACGCTGTTAGACCCAACAAAGGACCCGACTCTGTAAATCACAAAATCAGCAAATCCAACGGAATTATTTTGCTATCTACCCTGCGCATAACAACCAGATTTATAAGCACGTTCGATTCATGAAACTTTTAGGGGGTGCTCGCCACACTCTTTTGGAAAACCATGACTGCCGTCAAAGAGCGCAACTCGGGCGGCACCCTGACCTTGCACAGCCAAGACCTCGGCTCTGATGCCTCGAGCTAGAGGGTGCTGGCGCAAGACTCCCTGCTGTGCAACGTGGGCCGCACGAAACTGGCTTTCCGCCATACTAGGGACTGTTGGGAGACTCCCTGCAGCTGTTCTCCTCGGACTAGCTAACGCCAACATCGATGGCGCCAATCAGACACCTGGGCTCGATTCCGCGCCCTCCGAGCAAAGTCTGCACAATGTTTCGGTGAGGTGAAGTCATCACGAGCGATAGAAATGTTCTAGATCCCAGCTCCGGTGCTCGAACCTAGGTGCTCGATCGAGGGGAGTCACACATGCATACCTATACACTTGGATTCAGACTACCGAACACTTTCACTGTCCGATTATCGCAATCACACTCATCGAGTGCTTGCCAAAATGCACAGTAATCACATCACCATCGTTGCTAACGACGGTGAGGTTAATACGCTTGCTGACGCACGGTTGTACCTACTCACTATCGTCCTCCAAAGGTTCAAAGTGGTGAGAACAAGATCCGTGGTGATCGCCGATGTGTCCAAACGAGCTGCTTGGAAATCAAGAAACGTTGTGTCAGTCTAGATACAAGGCCATGTTCAAATAACACCTTGATTTTTGACTTGGACTACGAGATGAAGCTTTGTAGACTTGGATTTCAAATTGGTCAGACTCTGCAGGTACCATGTGGGCGCAACATCTGCAAGAAATGATTGCCGACAAGAGCTCGCTAGACGCCACGAGGAGCTGACGACGGCAACGGGCAATGAAATATGATTTCCAATGCCGAGTGGGGTAATTGGAAGAAACAGCTATCATGAGTTGTCGCCAATTTCTTGCTATTAATTGGCTCTTTTCGCTGATTCGTGCGCGTTCACCTGCGAGTTTCTAATTTCCTCGGATCGGATTCGATTCCCGATCGAGTGCTACTCATCATCCATCAACAGCTATAGGGTCAGTCGGAGTCCATCTAAGGTCACTGCCGTTCTGGACTCGTTTGGCGACATTTCCTTCAGAGCTGCTACTTTCATTATTCCCAGTCCGAAACAAAACATCCGAGAGCGCTGCGTGACGATTTGTTGCGAAATCACGCACGCGCGCTTACTTGGACGAAATGAAAGTCATTCGGGGGCAATCGACAATCAATTTCAGTCCGCGCAACACAAAAAAAAAATCTCTAGTTTTTAGCGGAGAATCCATCTGTTTGACGCGGTTTTTACCGTAGCAACCTTGATGTAAGAAGAAAAATAGCCATCGGTGTTTGTGGAAAGGAATCAATCACAAGGTTTTGCAAGAGCGGCGGCGTCAGCAGCCCCTGGGGACACTGACACAGCTTGTGGGAATGTGGACGACATTATGAATACCGAACCGAGCTGACGCCCAATCGACGATTCATCGCAAATAAGGAGTTCGCTGGAAACGAAGTCTGTCCATCCCTGTTCGCTCCAGATGACAACAAGGCTATAAACTTGACTCGCCGCCAACTGTTCCCAATCAATCGATTCTCATAACTATTATATTTATCGAAGTCTCAGTTTCCACCGTAACAATCGTCCCATTAGTGTATTGAATGAGCATCATGTCAATTGAGAAGTGTGCTACTTCGCCTGCAGAATACTCCGTCAAGGGTTGCCAGCGTCGGCCCTAATAACCAATCCCTTGACATGAACGTCAGAGCTGTTGTTGCTGCGATATCGTTTACCGGCATCAACTGCAACCGTTTGGAAACCCCGTGCCTTTGCCGAAATCGTTCGACTTGCTTGGTTCTCACGGCATACAACGAAGAACCGTGCGATACTCCAAAGGCTAGCAGACTGCGTGTATTAGCATGTCATTCGGTGGGCATTAACGGTAGCTGTTGGTGTTGGGTCATTGATGTACGGAATACGGTAGATTGCCGACACGAGCGCTCAGCGCGGCAAAGAATGATGTGTGCCGCAGATGAGATGGAATTGATCGCCGTCGGCGTCGGCGTCGGAAGCAATGGACCAAGATGAGCGCACTATTTACTCGAGAGCTGCCGCTATTCACCTGGCACAGCGATGTGTACAGAGACTAAGCGAGTTGTTGAACACTGTCTAAAGAAAGACGGGTAATTGCGTGCAGGCAAGATAAACTGTTGTTTTCGACGTACGTGCCGAAGCTGTTTGCCCTCGCGTGTGCGTTTCGAAATGAATACCTCGGAGGTGCATCACCATAAAGACATGTGAATATCGGTCAAGACTACTAATGGATTTGCATAGGTTCGCTGGAATTTCCTGTTTGTAGCTTAGTTTTTGAGACATGCTCGTCTTGAGGGCTCGTATACCCTCTTTTGCGAGCATCTCTCTAGCGTGATTAATTATAGGCTGGATGCACGTTCACCCTTGTCCATGATCAAGAGGACGATCAATTCCTTGCCTAGGCTTCCACAAACCTACTATTTTGGCTGTCACAATTAAATCGAATGCACGCTTCGGGAAGCACCGCTTCGGTTAGGTTTACAGAAACAGAAACGGTACATTTCGTGTTTTATGCTTGTTTGTTTAATCTTACATCCTGAGACCACTAAGAAAAAAACTAGTTAAAACGATTTATCTATAAAAATAGACAGTCCCCAAAATCTACTGACTACAGTATTGAAGGGCAGTTTCTTGAGTTGACTTGAGAGTGGCAACTAACCAGTGCATTCTAACACAAAATATCGACAAAGATTTTATAAAAAAAAATTTAAGACTTACTAAGTTGTCCTCTTGAGCACCGTTAAACACCGACACAGTTCCGGAACGCGAGAAAATTCGATCACCAATTGTCACACTCTAGGTCCGCGAATCAACTTGTCCTCAACGCCTCCAAACTGCCACTGCCTTCTTGCACTGTCAAGAGCGTCGCGTTCGCGTCTGCCCTGCTCCGCGTTCGCCGTCGAGTGATCTGCCCGCGATGGTCCGAGCTAAACGAAGCCGCAGGGTCCGACGCCGGCTTTTATACCTCGACGTGGTCACTGACGTCACGGTGCAACATCCCAGCTAACGGGACGGCTGGAGCACAGTCTCGATGCATCCACCCAATAGCTGCGAGGAATGGGTGACACTTGACAGGGCATATTCAAGTGCAACATTCAAGTGGGCAGGGTGGGATGTCGCCTTTGTGCACAATTTATAGGCTTGGGAGAGTGAGTGTCGCCTTGCATTCGAGCCGTTTTCGCGCTCAGGGTTGGCGAAAACAAGAATAATATTTTTGCACTCACGTGGAGAGCGGAGTGACATTTGTTTGTCGGCCAAGTTACGATAGTAACAGTTTGAAGTCGGTGAGAAAATTGGTGTGAAACATTTTGGGTCAGTTCACGACGGGGGATGCTTTTCTGGTCAGAAAGAAAATATTTCGAAAAAATATTCTGTGTTCAAAGCTAAAAAAATTACTACAATGTGTTAGTAATTACAAAGAAATAAACAAGCGAGGTTATTTAAATCCAGCTCAATCATTTATCTGTAAAAATCGACGCCGATTTTCGCTGAAAGTGCACTGCAAGAATGTTGCTTCACTTCCTTCAACATTTACCATCTGCGAACGAAGCAGCTATTATTAATAGACCTGCAAATTCAATCAAAGAGATTTTTGACAACTATTTGCTTGGCCAATACTGCTTACAGCTGCGCGATTTCTTGTACATTCATCCAATCTAATTACCTAGACATTTTCTGTATCTAGTCAATTCACCCAAATCCAGAAAACGGTACAATAGTTCTACTTAAGCAGCTCGAAACCAAGCATACCGGAAATCACGCAATTACAAATCTTTAACTGAGGCAAGATTTATTGAATCGTATAGGAAACACAACTGTTGCCGTAAAGTTAGCTGTGTATAGCTCATCTCTAAAAATATTAAAGCATCTAGAAGATATTTTCATAACTATACTTTTTCCCCAGCATCATTTATAACTACCTATCTCTATGGATGATTACTGGATGAAATCAACTCACTGGTACTTAAATAGATCAGTCAAAATCACATATCACACTATTTATTATAGACATAATACCGAACTACTGTATTCATGATGTAAAAAAAGATTTATAATAACCATAATTATCTATTGCATGTTTTTCTTGACTTGTTTCCCTGAGAAAGCCATGGCGAGCTCACTGCGACCGTCTTGTACTAAAGTGTCGGCGCGAAATTCGTATCAACGTGTCGTCATGCGCCGCCGGAACGGCGTGATTGGCGTTTGTGCGGCGAAACGTGTAGGAAGTGCCGCTGTTTTTCACGCACAATTCGGATCGCCGGTACCTTGGTAGTTGTACAGTTCGAACCTCGGTGCGTGCCCGATCGACCGACAAAAAGACTCGAAACAAAAGACGTGGCCGCCTGGTTGGCAAGAGCGGAATTCCCTCATCTGCTTTTAGCCGGCGATTACGACGGCCAACAGTTAGTTTACTGTTATCGGTTCTATGTACGTTTATTGCTGGCTTTGATCGACATTTACCCATGCGACAGCAGCCGAAACGCTAAATTTATCGAAAAATTAAGAGATTTCCTTTTATGAGGACGAAACCTAACCTTTAAAGAAAGGTGTTTATGAAAATATGTCCACACAAACCTGTTGGTTACACATTTAAATTCGAAAAAAATAACAGTGGTCGCAAAAATTACCGGAAACTATGAGGAAGCAACAGCATAAACGAGGCAATTAAATTACAGAGACATACTACCATTAATTGCAATGCTGACGACTTATCATTGTGAGAGGGACGTACAAGACATGGACGCTCGATCGAAATAGACAGTCAGTTTTACAACGCCATTATCCGACAGAAAAGAAAGAAGTTCCGAACGATCAGCTTTTACTCGCGCAAACATGCCCAATGGGTCAAGAAGTCAGACTCGAAGGCATTTCCGAGTCAAACGGTTACGACCAGAGATCACTTGGAGTTCGATCATCCTCTATAACTATGACAAATCCGTCCAAGATTTCACCAAGAGCCATCGCGAGCCTCTCTCTTCGTTGCCTAATATAAAAATATGTCGTGATTTTGCAGGCAAAGTTCGAACTTTGAAAGTCACCTCGCCTGGGAGGCTGAGTAAAAGACACCCCTTAGTGTTATCATTTAATACCTGCTGTTAGTGGCTCCCTGGCGCTAAGAATTAATAGCAATTAATTGGTTTGTTGCAATTTAAACTTCTCCCGTTGAATGCAATTCTAGCTGCATTAATTGAGCAATAGCAGTAGCATGCTAAAGTAGAACAAGTCTGCGATATGGCAATATATTGGTCAGTAGGATCATGCAAGGAGAGTACAGGCTCAAGTCGTGGTCGGCACGGTGTGGGTGGCTGGCTGTCATGCAGATGAATGCAACTCTAACGTCGCCCTCGCCTTTCTCATTAAGGCAGCTTGTACCATATGATTGCAATTATATTTTCCTCGTAGATGCAGGGCTTACGTATTTCCATGCACTTTCAGCTCAGTGATACCGTGCGCTCAATCTAAATCCATAAACAATTATTTATTTTAAAGCCTTGCATCATTGTAGTTGACAGTAACTGGTTTGGATGATTTCGTTGAAAATTATCTGCAGAAGAAAATACAAGTCAAATATTTCATGAAATGTTCACCAAAGATTACATATGAATTGAATTATTGAGTTACCTATGCTGTAGCAATCGAGTTTTTAGTGCGGACAATACGGATCACGCGGATCTATCGTCATCTCAGCTTCAGGGCAAGACCGGTTTGGTCGCCGTGTCGAGATCCATTGATAAATGCCCAATGTATTCCTGGAACAATACTGTCTGGTGGCCTGAATGACACACTCCCACTGCATCGCATCTGCATAAGTGTTTTAATTAGTGTCCTGTCGCAACTCGCGATCAATCAGAAACTAAACGGGACCATGTCAGTTGTCAAGTCATCTGCGAAAATTCGCAATGGACCGATTAAAGATGTAGATACTAGCTCATTGAGTACACTTTGCACGTGGCACGGAGTTTTAAATCAATTAAAAAGAGGTAGACGTAATTGCAGTCTAGTCTGCGACACTTCGGCTCGGTTTTGTTAAAAAGCGCCAATGAAAATGGATTGAGATCGTCTTCGACAGCGCTGCTCCGGATGCCGGCTTCTTTAGCTGGCGTTGTCGACGTGTTTCCGGAAGCGATGCTTCGATGTGTCGTGAGAGCCGACCACTAATGATTTGATTTTCACTTGGGCTTTACGCTGAAATTATTTTCGATGTAAAGTAAAATTTCGATTACAAATTTAATGAGCTTTTTGTCCCTGGGTAGGCAAGGCGTATATTGGTGGTACATTTGGTCAGCGTATTTGGTACAGTCCGTATGTTTTGTCAATACTGAGTACTGCAGGGGTCCAGGTGTAAGAATTATCAATTTAATGGGGACTTGGACTCGGGTAGTGAGAGAAGAAGGATGTGCGTAGTAAATTTTTAGGGTCGGATTTATGTTTTTAGACAGTGCTTGTAAAGGAAATTAATTAATACTTGATTTTAAGGAAAGAATTTCCATTATTAAATGGAAACTCACAATCCAGTCCCGCCCTTGTGACCGATGCATTGCGTGCCTGTTTAGACCTTTGGAAATTTCATTATCGGGCTGTAATATTGGGCGAAGAAATCGATTTATCACATTTTCAATGCACCTCCCTCAAATTGGGACACATTCCTTGAGCCAAATTACATTTGTATATATTGAAAATGTGCTCTCGATTTGTTTACTAAGCTTGGCGAGCATTAAGTCGTCAGAATACTATAAGTGTTGTCTAGGTTTTCCATCAATCAACTCCAATAATGAGAATACCACAGTTTTTCAGTTGCCACACAAAATTACATAGACGAGAATCATTCCAAATTACCTAATTAATAACAAACTCCTAATCCTTCGCTCCTACTGCACGAAGAAAAACCTCATCCCCCTGCAAACTCTTTTTACCTAGTTGACCGCAATGTCGAGCAATGGGACCCTAGACGAGTCCGTGGAGAGGCTGAGATGTGTGGGAAGTCGCGCCAGAAGCGTGGGTAGTGTTTTGAACCTCTCTAGACGCATGAGCACAGGCATCTCCGACGTCTCGCACTTCACGCAGCGACGCCTGTCATCTGCTTTAAACGGGCCCCAGTGGGCCCTAATGACGGCCAACTGCACCGACGCGGTTACTGGGGAGCGCAGCGTCAATCCGCTGCACGCGCTTCCGGGTTCTGTCGACCTACCCTCTGGCAGCCGGTACGATGGCTCGTGGGACAACCTCGGGATCACCGGCTCGGGAATTTACACGATGCCGCACGGTGCGTTGATATCATAGGCGGGGGTACGGAGATTTTACCAGAAAGTTTCGGGCACTGTTCACTGGAAGAAGGGTTGGAATTTGGGGAGCGCTCGCCAGCTTGGAAAGTTTACTGTAGTGGTATCGCGTAAAGTTTTGCCATACTGAGACCCGTGGAAAGTCAGGTGGCACCAACAATTTTGAGTGTCCAATCTGAGAGTAGAGCCACCTGGCCAACATCTCAATTTCCCTCTTTTTGATGACTTCTGAACTTGATGGCATGTTGCCGCGCCCCTCAACCACGAGCTGATTTTCGAGAAGTGACAAATCGCGCCTACATTTCACATTCGCCGGGGAAATAGGCTGCGAAAATCGCGAAAAAATGTTGCATTCAGCATCCAGTATTCGAACTTCTCTTTTTATGTGTTGTACAATCTCTGTGTGTGTGTGTTTTTTTGTGTGCTTTGGTACTGTGTCGTCGTGTGCATTGCACATCCTGACCTCCTGTTAAGGAATTTTTACGGACGTTTCAGGGGGTTGCCAAAGTTGTAATACACCTGACTACTTCGGATGAAAAACAAAATGTGGCAATTAAACCATAGCATAGGGCGGAGACCAAAGAGAGCGAATGGTCAATTCCAGAACCGTTGTCAACAAGGTTGCTAATGCCACTCGTGACACTCATACCATGATAGTGAAGACCACCTCATTACCAATAGTCGACAACAAACGTCAGCACGTTGCACTAACATTTATCATTAGCACGAGCATCTTTTAGCTCTAAGCTTTTAGCCATGGGAAGGAACAGGAGCGACCGGCATCTTCGCGGCGTCGTCCTAAATCCGGCCACGGTGTTCACGGCTGAGTGGCGACGGCCAGCGGAGGCCACTCACCGATGTGCCCGCTCACCTCGGGTCGATACTCTCTTCGCAGGAGGCGCGCCAGAGCGCGGTTAGGTGTTTGGGCCAGTCCTGGAGAGTCAATACTTTTCCCACAAGGATCTGACAATAGGGAGGGAACGATGAAGTTCTGTTATGACTTTTCCGCTGTCTCGTCAGTGGTCACTAAGTCTAACTCTAAGTCTACAAGGGAGTTCTAGGCAGATTATGCATTTGCCACAAACACATTTGAATTTTTGAGTTCTGAGGTCATCTGGGTCAGTTGGTAAACTACGGGTCATCCGTTGCAGGAATCGACGTTCTGCTGTCCCGACGTCGGATAACTCTAGCACGGCGTCGTCTTGAAAGGAGTCATTGAGCAAGGCGTCATTTTACTGGGCGTCGTCTTGCTAGACGTCAACCTGCAAGGCGTCGTTAATCGTTTTCCACGTCAAAGGTAGCGGGAAAGCAAATTGTTTAGTGTTGATTGTCGGGATGATATGACACTCTTCAGTCGCACACTTTCCCTGCAAGAAACATAACTCTTCGCTTGCTGAGAGGCAACACTTCCGTTTACGCCGGCTGCAGACATTGCAACGAGGAGGCTGCCTGGCCCATGAGATAACCTCGCTCGTTTGTAACCTGTAAACAAAGTGATGCTCTTTCTAACGCTCTCTCAATATTATTGGCTGGAATATCTACTTAAAAGTTTAAGCGCAGTTGGCCGCACATTGAGTCTTCTGCGTCGAACTATAAAGGCAAACGGAAGAAGTGGCCATCCGATTTGCAGTTTTCTCAGCACGCGGCTGAGGAGCATATCGATCAGGTGCAGCAAGAAGTATTTCAGAAGTGTTTCCTGGGCTGGCGACGCCGCGGCCGTGTCAATGACCACTTCCTTGTCTGCACATCCGAGGAAGCCGACATAGGTAGACCAGATGCGACGGAGCCATCGACGTCGAACAGCGATCTATGCGATAAAAGAGTGATTGGAGAGCACTTTGAGGAAACGCTCGCGGTATTACGTTCGATCAACTTCTTCAAAAGGCAACTTCTTTGAACTCTGATGAAAAACTCAGAGGGTCGAGAAAACAATAACAGGAATAAACACATTGGTGATGGCTTAGAGAAAATAATACGGGGTGATGGTCTTTGTGGTCGGCTATGAGACTGTGTGGTCAGATTTGGCCGTTCAATTTTATCTTGAGAGGTTCTTGACGATTCTCAATGAAAAATGAACTGAGAAACGATTTGTTTTAGATTATTCATTTTATTAGATCATCAAGACCGGCAATGCAGCTAATAATTGCTTTCAAACAATCAGCCCCACGGCACACAATTGCGCCCAACTCCCATGGCCTATGACTGCAATTGCCATGAATTGCACTTCCTGCCTGCAAATGCCAACTCTGCGAGATTCTGCCTGTCATACGATACTGCTGCAGCAAATGCTTTGCAATTCAATCCAATTACGAAATTTTTTTTAATGTAGATCAAGGAAATTGGTGACAACAGTAAATCTCGCAGACTGGTCTGTAAGCACACGCGTGGATTGCGTAAAGTGCCACCCGACATGTTTTGAAATACGCACATGCACTTGCTAGACAATTAGGCGACTACAAAACTGGTTCGTCACATCGACTGTCTTCTGTTTTACATGTCAGCCATTTGCAAAGCCGCTCTAAACCAAAGCCGCTCTAAACCATCACAACTGTCGAGAGCTTGCCGAGAATCGTGACCTATTTGGAGTTATGCTCGATGGATTTTTCCATGCGGTCCTGCAAATGACCTGAACAGCTAATGCACTTTCTCGAAACGAGTCATCCCTTTATTAGCTATTGGTCTGCCAGCGAGATAATAACCAGGCTATCACCACAAGTGGAATATTTCTAAAGTCGTTAGCGTTTGACTTGGGCAGATTGATATGACAAACTTGGGGATATGAGTTACTTTTTAAGAATAACCACACGTCTACTCTAAGGCCAAATTTTTTCAATTTGAGGAATCATTGGTTGAGCAATTCTGATCGATGATTCACAATCACTGGCTGTGCGAATAGTCATTTGTTCCCCCCCCCCCCCCCCCCATAATTTCGAAACACTGGAATGCGTACAGGCTGCACTGCAGTGTTTTTTTGGCGTGAGTTTTCTGCTTCAACAACCCTCTGCAAATGTATCCATCATAAAACCCCAAAAACCTCACAGACCAGAGGTCGCTACCCCAGCGCTTGATATCTACGACAATGAGTGGTGTTTCAGGTGTGCTGTACACCGGCGACTTCTTCGACAACTGCTGCAAGGGTTACGGAATCCTCAAGTACTCGAATGGCTCCGAAATTCGGATTCTCTACAGCAAGGAATGGAACGAGAACATGAACGACTCGAACTATCGGATGACCAAACTGATGTATTTCTTCAAAGACGAGCTCCGATTCGGGGAGACAGATTGGGAATACTGCACGATCCCCGATAGGCGGTAGGTACATATGTGTTCCAAATTTTGAAACACAATAGACAACAAGACCCACCATTCCCGGCTGTTACGATACTCATTGAGCACTAGCCTTACATGCAACATCGGACATAAATGACACACAAGGAATGGGTCTTAAAAAAGGCTAGGCTAACAATTTTCCTCGCGAGGACTTGAATTTTAACCGACTGTTGAATGGGGACATCTTCAGTCCTATAACACGGCAGTTGTCGCTTGATGGCATGCACAATGGACGTCTGTGCTCGTGGCACGCGTCATGCACGTGTCCTCCGCTGTATTTCCTCTGCACAGCGTCTCGTTAACATGTGCAATTACCTCGGGCACGCCGTTCAGAGAGAACATGAAATTGTCTTTATTTAGCAAATCAAATTGCTATCATTCTCGAAGCACCAAACAACAAACTCAAAATCGCTATGAGACAATTTTTTTAAATAATCATTGCGAATTCCTGGTGAGACCGAATTTTTTCCTTCTCCGTCGGCCAGGAATTGCCGCCGATTGGGTTTGACATATATGCATATGACAAATATGTTTCCGGTTTTGCGCAGTCCTTGCGCCCACTGACACAAAGACAACGCAAAGTCGACAACCCCAGCGATGAGCTGCCGTTCGAAAATATTTCAAACAAGCATCACGCCATGCGATTTCGGCTGACTACCGTGGTCGTTTTAACGCAAAGCGTGCAATAAATTCAGTGCGTTTCGTCAAACCAATCAATAATCAACGGCGCAGTGAAAAACACGTGATTGCTCGGCGGTTGATTGCCGAAACAGCTTGGCGTTGTGACAGCTTATAATTAACCGGGCATTCACATAGTATACGGGACAGTGTTCCATTATTATGCCATTAAGAACACATTATCTAAGATTTGTCGCAGGTGTGTTGTTTCTGAGACAAACTTAACCCAAAGTGTTGTGCCCAAATCTTCTCCGGACACCGAACAACAGCGTTAGTGCTAATTGCAGCTGGCACGTTGACTGCACCCTTTGCCCTTGACCCGGTGACCGACACTGCTGCTGAGAAGGGTGTCGCCCTCGACGGCCTCCCAACGTGAAAATAGCAAGCGCTTTCGGAGGTCCGACTCGCTAGTACTTGCTAATGAATGAACTATACCTGTTGTTCGTTTAAATCCCGTTCAATCACCTATTCTAAGTCTAAGTAGCGGGAACACCACAACAAGTTGGAATTTAAGTGCGATGTATTTTCAAGTCCTACTAACCTTATAAAAACGCATTCTGAGAGAGAATTCGCGTGCCGAACGGTTTGGCGTTTTGGAAACATTGGTTCTCGTGAGATCACCGAAGTTAAGCAACACTGCACTGAGTCAGGTATTGAATGGGTAACCATCATACACATGACCAGTTCTGTTCGGGAGAGAAGCTTAAGGGATGAAAGTTAGTACAGGAACTTCATTCGCCTTGCGTATCAACTTCTCAACGGTATGGATTTGTATAGGAATCCTGCTATTCGAGTTGTACCGTCCTTCGATAGGGACATAAAGCTGGTGATTCCCTTGGTGCTATTCGACAGTAGTAGGCTACGTGCCGGCACCGGGTTTATCTTGCTTCTTTCTAGGCTAGGTTAGGTTCATCATCATCCTCGTCATCATCTATTCGTTCACCGATGCCATTAGACCAGCGCCACAGCGCCCGTTGGCAAAACAGTGCGTCGCTAAACACAATAATAATCAGATAATTTGCGTCGCCCTCGTGTGCCTTGATAGGACCTTTCGGTCTTAAAAAATATCCTAAGCACGGTTCCATGCGTTGACAGGTTCCAGCTTTGTCAGATTCTCTTCTTAGAAAGGTTCCCATGAAAAGGTTCGGCGTGTTTGAAACACAGGTTTTCTTGAGACCACCGAAGTTCAGCAACATTGCGATGGCTCAGGTTTTAGATGGGTGACCATCATACACATGGGTCGTTCTGTTTAGTCCAAAACACTAAACTACTAAACTATTTTTTGGTGAAATGTAGTGCAACAAAGTCATTCATCTTGCTTATCAACCTCTAGACGGTATGGGTTTGTGGAATCTTGTTGTTTGAGTTATATCGTCCTTCGGAAGGGACTTAAAGCCGGGTGGTCCCATTGGTACTTTTCGACAAAATTATGCTACGAGACCGACACTGGGTTTCACCAACTCTCTTCTAGGCTAGGTTAGGTTCTCCACGTCATCATCATCCTTTTATTCACCGACTCAATTTACCAGTGGCACATTCAGGGCCTGTTTCAAAACAGTATATCGTTCACAACAATTAATCGATCAATTGATAGGTTCATGCTGCGACAGGTTTCCGCTTTGACAGATTTCCCCCGTTGGCAGGTTCCAGATTGAAGTCCAGGAAGGGTTACAGCCGATGTGCACGGAGCGTCGCACACAGCGTCAACCAACCGCACCCCTGCCCCCCGGGTGCTACGACACTGGCGAGGGCGTCTTCAACCCTCGAACTTGGTGCCTTACCGACCACGATTCGGGCGAGATCATCAGGTACGTTCTCGCAAAGTTCCGTTTTGTCAAATGCAGCGATACGCCCAGAGTCCTGACGAGGAAGTTGTGAGAAATACTACAATATGACAGCCAAACTTTCTATTTTCCTGCTTATCCCTTACACTTACAAGCACCTCAGTGATAGAATTATTCTTTGTGTCATGATAGGAATAAATACGCCGTTCGCACCCCTTGGAGTCCCATTCCTTGGTCTTTGAACCCATCCCATCGCACCCTCTGTCAACAGGGTGCCGACAACCGAGGAGCGAGATTGGATCATTAAGAACTGCCGCACGTCGCGAGAGTTTGCTGTCGGCTACCGGCCAGAACTCTACGAGAACTGGACCGAGGAACTTGAAGAGACGGCTACCGACAACGCCGAGAGCGTCGAACGGCTTCTGAACGAAGTCAGCCCCGTTTCCGACGAACACGTCGGTACTGGCGCCGACGAGGAGGGCAGCCAGTATGCATCCCAAACGTCGGCTGGCACCGGAACATTTGATACCTTGACTGAAGCAGGGCTACGAAGTTAATTTTTGTATAGCAATAAACTGAAAACAAAGTGACAATAGTGTCAATAATGACACCAGGGGGTTTTGAAATGGTCCCTTCTCTCGAGGGATAGGCTGTACCTACTCGCCTTGCTCTCTGTGACGATTTACATGACCAGATTAACCCTGCATCCATCTAGGCTACTCTGCGGGAGAGTGTCATCACGGGCACGTTGTAAAATTAATGTGTCGCTAAACACCGCAAATAAAACTGAATGCTAATTTCACTATTTTTTGCATTCAAGCTAGGCGCATAATTCCTTGTGTTGCTTGTTGCACGACATCTACTTTCTAACAAACAAACCATACTAGTGAACACTTTACTTCAAGGTGGCGCGCATAAAAGCGGCAGGGACTATCGACCAATCAGCGCTTCTGAAGAGTACGTTCAAATTTAAGTGAAATGGCTACGTCTGGGTTTAGGCGGTTGGCGTCTAGTAATTGTTTTTGTTAAATACATGTTGTAAAATATGCGTTATATATTATTAGTTAATAAGTTTTCAGGTAGGTTAAATTTTAACTTGTTGCTTAGAATTATTTTCCCGGCTTCTCTCTTCGTTGTACGGAAATATAGCTTCTAAGCCTCATACATCAAGGAGGTTAGAACGGGCTGCGCCCTGTTTAGAGCTTGCAATAATAGTTCTTGTGATGATCATGTTTTCTTCTTTTAGGAAAATATGTTGATTTATTTTCAACTGGTGTCAAACATTATATTGACATCTCGGCATAGCAAATAATACATTCACTTTGTACAAAAATGACTACTTTACTAATTAAAGACACAATGAAGTTGGCAGAAAAGTTGCAGAGGGATGATCCTGAGCAATTTCACACACTAGTGAGAATGCACTTATCGTTTATATTGGATCTCAACACTGACGAGTAAGAAATCATTTAAAGTACAACATTGATGGTTAATGTTCACTTTATTCAAGACTCGTACCACAGTAAACATATTTTTTCTTTGCAGGTCAGATAGTGTCACCGAAAAGGTAAAAAATCGTCCTCTCAAGTGGCGATTTGTGCCAGCCCCATTTACCAAAAAAATTAAAAATGGTCAAAAAGGGGTAATGGAAGGAGCTCCACTTACACAAGAGGGAATATGCCAAGTTTATCAACTTGTTGAATATCTGGGAAAAGAGGAGAATATTTGTCAGGAGGGAATTTTCCGACGAACTGGGAAGTTAACTCGTCAACACGAACTTAAATTGCTTTTAAATAGTGGTGTTACACTAGAACTGAGCAAAAGTCAATTTTCAGTTCACGATTGTGCTTCGGTATTAAAAAGCTTTCTTGCAGAACTTCCCGAACCATTGCTGACAGACGCTCACTACCCTGCTTACTGTCAAATAGCCGAGATGTGCGGAAATCCTGGCAACGAGACTAAACTCCTTCGTGCACTTCAACTCTTGCTTCTCAGTCTACCATCTGAAAATAATATTCTGCTCAAAGATGTAATTCAACTACTTCATACAACCTCTCTCCACGAAAGTACAAACAAGATGTCTGCAGACAACCTATCTACCCTCTTCACACCTCACCTACTCTGCCCACGGAAGTTAACCCCCGAAGCGTTCCACGCCAACTCACAGACCATGTCTGGGGTGGTGGCGTTCATGATCCGCCAAGGTTCGAGCCTGTTCAACATCCCAGCCGAGCTGGCTGCCGACATTCGAGCTTACTGGGCAGACAAGGAAAGGCTTCGGATGTCGCCGGGAAAGGAGCTGGACGAGAGTGTCAGCGACGGTGCCGCAACTGCCGCCACCATCTTCTCGTTCGTTGACCGTGAGTCTACAGCGAAGGCGCACGCTGTCAATCCCACCGAAGCAGCGTTGGCAGAGCTTTATGCTCATGTGCAATCGCTGCCAGAGTCGTCTAACAAGAGGAAACTAATTAAAAAATATAACAAAGAGAATGGTCAAGGAACACCACTGCAGATGCAGAAGAATAATGTGAGAGGAATGAGTCTGGGTGACTCGATTAAGGTGAGACTTGGTTTATTGCTAGATTGTTTTCTCTGTTACTTGGCTTGTAAACAAATGAAAATAAACTTGATTTGTTTGTTTTTTGTTTTTTTTTTTTTTAGAAACATATCTTTAACAAAAGCGGAAAGCGGGGGAAAGCATTTACCGAGGACAGCCTTGTTCAACCCATCGTGGAAGATAAATTTAATGTAAGTTGTCTTGATTACCAATATGCAAGATCATTCTACCAACAGTGTACATACACCTCTTCTTTCTCAGTCTATTGGATTCTGTATCCTAACGATATAACTTTATTATTAATGTGGCTTTTGCATTGACTGACATGATGAACCTGAGTGAATGTCTTGCCGTTTTCTCCGACTAACTGATGCTTAATGTGCATGGTGCATGTCGCTTATCTGTCTGCGTTACAGATTCATGACACGACACCTAACACCGGCACGCCTCCGAAAATGAAAGAAATTAGCCTGGACGACGCGAACAATTGGAACTGCGTCAACAATATTTGTGATATCGTTAAAAGCCCTGATGCAAACCAGCTGCCGTGTGAAAGCATGGAGAATACCGGCGATCCCAGTGACAAATCAACTGCCCATGAAAGTCCATCTGTCCCCGACAAACCAGCCATTCCCTCAGTAGACTTGCATGTGTCTCAATCCCCAGCTAAGTGCCTGGTCCGCGACCCTGCCTTCTGCACCCCGCGACCACCCCTAGCCGCACCCCGGCCAGCCCTCACCCCGCGAAACGCGTGGTCTGCCTTCCTCTTGACCAGCACCCCTGCGCCCGCCCTGCGGCCTGGCGACACAAGTGTGCTGTTCACCCCTGTTGCCGACGACAATAACTCCATGTCACCTATCACTCGATCCACACAGAGAATGCCCAAGTCGATGCAGGTATGTGTCAATGTGCATGCTGCTACTTGCCTGGCTATGTTTTGTCAAGTAATGTGTCTTTGCGCTGTGCAAGCAACTGTTTTTGCTCAATGTGGGTTTTTAATCACTAACCACGTCTGTGTGTAACCAATAATCTTCCTCTAAGGCTGATTCACAATCATTATTGTTATGAAAGTTACAGTACAAAAACACAATTTTTGAACAATTCAAAACAATTTAAAATAAAAATGAGATTTTGAATTGGCCTGAAGGTGAACTAGCTAACAAGTCATTTCTTATAATAACTAATACAGACTCTCTAATTTAATTAAAATAAACATAACCATTTAATTTATAGAGCCTTACATTTATCAACTAATATGTGAAGCCAGGTAACTGTGGTCCTATATATTATTTTTTTTCAATCGACGCTAATAACCTCTCACAAATTGATACACAATGATTTCCCTAAAAATGTGTGTGTGTTCAAGGAATTAATCTCCCTGCATTAACTTGAAAAAAATTGAAACTTCATTTTGAAGATTTTAGCCCTTAATTAGGACCTCTGGCATTGTGACAACTGGTCGGAGCTCTCTAACCACCCACTCACTCATCCAAGAAAATAATCATTAGATACCTTTCAAATAGGTTGCTGCCATCCAGCAAAATATGGATTGAATAAAATATATGCCTTGAATATAACCGAATCCAAACGAGTATGACTGTATCTCACACATGTGTTTCTGTGGCAGGAGACTATGATGACTCCTCGTAGTCGCAAGCCGGTCATCGCATTGTCCGGCACCAACCTCTGCCAGCTGGCCAGCTTCGACACCTGGAGCGCTGACAACCCTGAACCTGGTGACGTCCAGAAGCCTGAGCCCAAACTTTCCACAATTGGTGAAAACTCTCTGAAAGATGCTGACCCGAACCAGAACGAGTCCGACAGTAAGGACTCCGAGTTCAGCAGCTCGCTGACGAGCACATTCCGCTCGTACCTGTGTAGCCGCAGCGTTCTTACCGCTAGTCCGGTCGACCTGAGCTTTACTAGCCGAGCAGGAGACTTTGATGCTGGTCTGTCATCGTGCTCTGACAAGATACCGAGCGAAGATGCTATGACCGATTCACTTCTGTTCTGTCTCGATGGAAACAAACCACCTTCAGACTCTTCTGAAATCAGTTTGGACAATAGTGAAAACTCTAAGTGTTCGGTCGACGTTGATGGTTCTGCTCTTTTGTCTCGCAAGAGGAGTGCGAAAGTTAGCCAATCTGGTTACCAAAACAATTTTTGCGACATTTACGATGACCAAAGTAACGAAGACAAGAAGTGTCGCATTGACAAGTACTTGTCTGCTTCAGCTTTAATGCCCCATTCAAATAGATATGATGGGGGTCGTGTCCATGAAACTTCTCTGTGAAACTGTATTATTTCTGTTTATGAACAAAGTACCTATCTCTCTCTCTTGCATTTTTATGTTGTTAGCCATTAGGATAAAAAATATTCAAGCTTTACTGAGATGAAATGTATTCTTTTATTTAATCCTTTCAAACAAAACTTTTACAAAATAAAAACTATGTTTATGTACACAGTTAAATTCATATTGTGTAAAAATAAATATTAAACTCCCAATTTCATTGTAACGAGAATTGATGTCTTTCCAAAGCTCCCAAGTTTCTAGAACATGTCGTCGTGTGCGAGTTCGGATGGCAGAAAGTTCAGCCCCCTCTCTTTGAGCGCTTTTGCAATCAGCTTGTCCTGGTCCTGCTTGGACTCCTGCTCCCTCCGCTGTGCATCCAGGATTTCGTCCACGGAGACCTCCCTCAGTGGCAAGTCTGCCTCCTTGTCGCGGTCCTAGAACGTCATCCATTGGTTGAACTGGTTGCCGACTGATTAAAGATCCCATGTCTATGGCGTGAGCGTTATACCGGCAGCAAGCTTTATTCAGGTGTCTTCAGGCAAATTATGCAAAAACATTTCAAAACAAAATAGTTCTGGGCTAAACGAGAGGCAGCTGTTGGAAATGTTGAATGCTGTATTTTTCTGGTTTCTCTTATAACAATATTTTTTTATATCACAATCCTTTTAAAATTGATAGCCAATTTGTTTGGCCCTTCCAAGGATGTTGCTTGTATGCCTACATACTTTTTTTACCATAGTCCAACCAAAATTTTCTCTGTTTCCCAACAGTGTTTATATTTTTTAGACATGTTCCTTACCTATGTTATTAGCACAAATGCCAATGAAAGCACACCACAACACTGTGATGAAGATAATAATAATAATGGTTTTATTAGCAACTTAGGATTATGCACAATAAGTGAATTGCACTGTCCGGTGGTTACTATACAGTTTTACAATTTTACAATTTTGGCAAGTTCATTGAATGACAGGCTATTCCATAGCCTAGTTCCCCTGCCAAGGAGTGAGTGGCGTCCTATGTTTGTACAGTAAAACTTAAAAGGTATAGGATATGGAGATATAAGATATAATTGTGTTCACAATTATTAAGATTTAAAATCAAACACGAGGTCAGGAAAGCCATCTGGTCTTGTAGGCATGTATTGGCATTAATTTAATCTGTATTGGATGAAGTAACCATTGTGCCACTAATAACTAAGACATAGAGTTAGGTACTTACAATTTCACCAAGAAGTACAACATTCTCGCCTCTGACTATGAAAACTCCTCTGGGAATATCACCATACTCCTTCCCTACGTGGATTCTCTCTATTGTTCTGTGTAAAACCAAGTTGGCGAACTGGTCTACACTACGCAGTATCCCAATTAGGGTTCGGCCATCACGCAGCAGTACCATTAACTTTTCTGAAAAGAAAGTATTTTGTCAAAAAATAGGCATATCTGAAAATACTAAGGACATCAACAACGTGACCTATACTGTAAGTTAGAGAATGATAACTAAACTTAGAATGTTCTCTAGATAATCAAAACTCAAGAAAACTTGTGGTAATTATCATTTAAGTTTTTTTTTTTGTATTGAGTAGGTACTTTTGGCAGCTCAAATATGTAGATGGTGTATTTAAACAAAATGTCTTTGTTTGTGTGGACCAGCTTTTTTTAAAGGGTAGGCAAATCTGGCTCGTTCTTTTCAAAAGAGATGTGGATTATCTAAAATTGTCACAATGTTTACTCCAAATCACATTTAAGCTTTCAACTTACTGTCCAACTCATCCACTAATGTTGCTGTTTCTGGCGAGAAGCTCATTTTGAATACTTTTAATTCAATTTAATGAATACCAGATATTATTGTCAGTGTACCTTGATGGTTTCCGAACGAAAATCATAAATGTCAAAAATGATCAATGAAAATGAGCTAGTATGGGAAAAATTTTGTTTACATTGAGAATATGATTTACTCAACCTGGCTAAATAATTAGAGTCTACCTAAATTTTAAATTGGTCCTTAACTTTGTCTGCAATTAAAATGTTACTTGTAGATGTCAAATTTAAGAACCCGGCCAAAAACTCAAGCAGCCTACAGCCAGCTGTTCGATGAGGGGGAGGAGGCTAACAGGTGGGAACTTCAAAGTAATCGACCACGTTATAGAGAAGTGAGGTTATCTTACATACAATTTACATAACATTTTGTGTTAACTCTAACTCGTCACTAGTCACAAAAATTCAGTTACTATGAAGTTTGCTCTTCAGTGTGTTTTAAAAGGAAAGGGCAGGATTGGAGTAATCAGTGATCTCGAGCGTTTACCCAACATAACACTCGAAACACCATTGTTACTTCTCTATACAAAGGTTTGACAGAATTGTATTTGCATTGAAAAATGTGAGGTTATTATGACCCCTATTATCCGTTTAATCCTTCCTAATCGAATCACTTTTTGTATTCAGGGTGGAAGCGTGCCGCACCTAACTCATGAAGTCCTGCAGATGGTGACAACTGAACCTGTCGGGTTTCAGATTCCACTTTCCACAACCTCGCACTGCTATGAAGCTGTTTCAAATTTCAAGAAGGGATATGCAGAGTTTTCTGGTATTAAAGTAAGTCTTTTGTGGCTGCATTGGACTTGGTACATAATGCAAAACACAGGCAACATTTTACTACCTAACACCTAGTTCCAAAACGACAAAAGTCCTACCATGTCCTACCTACCAAAAGATAAAATCTTTGGTTTAGAAATAATAATAAAGTAACATAGGTCTACCTATTGTTTTTTCTATTGTGGTTGGAGTTTGGCTGGTATATTCCAATGAGCAAAACGTATTTAAAGTTCTGAGCAGTTATGTCTCACCCTGTGAACCTGGGTGGTGATATGCATAGGAAATGCATCGATTTCCAACTTTAAAGGTTCTAATTGGTTCTTTTCAGTGATGTTCTCAGTCCACCCATTCTTTATTTACATATTGGCCGTACCTCGCAATGTCCAACATTTTTCAATTGCAGGAATCACTAGCATATTGTTCAGTTCAAGACCCAGCTACAGAAACATTGGCTGGTTATAATGGAAAAAAGACAGTATCAATATGGTCTAGGAGAGGCAAAGAAGTGCTCGATCCCAAGAAGTAAGTATACCTGCTACAACTTACTTACAAAGGAATCCTACTGATAAAAACATAAATCTTACTGGGCAAAATAATCTCCTTTTTCAGATTTATGGACATTATTGAAGCATTTAAACCTGATATTTACCACAGTTTGTGTGACGGAGACACAAGTAAAATTTCCAACACCAAGCGTTTACGAAAATCTGTCGAGCGAACTCACGAGTTCTTTGAATACTGTCTTGAGCGACACAAAAATTCTGATGCACTGAAGTCAAGCGCCCTTCTTGCTGTAGTTGAAGGTGGCTTTTGTCCAGGCAAGCAATCAAAATTATAAAGTTGTTACTTGTTACTTCCTTGACAACAGACTCCCAATCTATTCTTTCTATTCTTTCTTTCTCCTTTTTGCCTCATCAGATGAAAGGAAGCTATCTGCTTCAAAGGTGGCAGATTCCGACGTTATTGGATATCTTATCGATGGTCTACACAACAATGGACCTGAAGTAGAAACGGGCACTTCTGATGACATTAGAGACATCGTTGAAAAAACTCTGGTGAGAATTCTCAGCAAGGATAAAGCATGCCAAACTAAGCTATGCATAGTTTTCTTCAGACTTGGCTTGCATCAAATCTTAGCTTTAATGCTAAAATGAAAGAACTGCACATGAAGTTGGAATTTTTCAGACTCTCTTTCCCACTGCTTTGAATCATTTAGGTGTTTGACATACCCAATTTCAATGAACAGGCTGAATTTTGGAAAGAGTAACAAATATCTCTGAATTTTAAGCTTTTGTGTATTTGTGGGCAATCTTAGATGCACCTTCGAGCAGATCGCTTGCGATTTGTTCACGGCGGCTTCTCGCCTGCAGCTGTTCTGGAATTGGTCGAGCTCGGCATTGACGTTTTCGACTCGACCTTCCCGTACCTGGTCACTGAACGAAACGCAGCCATCACCTTTGGCCTACCACACAACGAGATCTCCCTGGCAGACGAGAAGTACACTCAATCCCCTGATAAGTTTTAAGCTCCACCTCCTGGGTTATTTCAAATGGAATCAATGGAACCTTTGAATCACTCTCAGGGAAATTGCCTATGATTATATTCCATGCAAGCTGAAGAAATCTCTGAGTTGACAGACACATTTTAAAAGGGTATCAAATATCAACGTACCCAGTAATAACAAGAATATTCCTGGATGCACCAACACAAAACAAGTCCATATTTGGAAAATCTAACTTTTCGTAACTTTTTAATGGGCCTCCCCGGTATTTTTGCCAATGTGGACGTCAAGACTTAAGACCAAGAATGTGAGGATCCACTGAAAGTGACAAGATGGTATCATATCATATGGTGTCTCTTCCAGGTATCGGGAGTACTTGAAACCAATTTCGAGTGAATGCACTTGTCTAACTTGCAGACAGCACACTTGTGCATACATCCATCACCTTTTGAACGTCAAGGAAATGCTTGCTCCTGTTCTGCTGATGATGTAAGTTTTCTCATTCAAAATAGCTTGGAAATCCTAAGCACAGCTATCATTTTGTTTCTTTTTGCATGAATGGGATAGTTTTTTGCAGAATAAATATCGTTCTACACGACTGCTCCCTTTTCTTTGTAGACACAACATGCACCAGTATTTGGAGTTTTTCAAGAATATCAGAAAAGCGCTGAGAAATGAAACGATGGATGAGCTGATTAATTCAGTGACAAAATTCAAATGAGAATTTCCTTCGAGGTCACTGTACTTGGAATGGAAAATTTTACTACACATTTCCATTGTGTCACCCAAATCACCCTAGACGCTGAGAAACACGAAGAGGGTTTTGCGTGAGCAAATAACCGATACTTTTTTCCTTTTAGTGCGCTTCTCTTCGACTCTCAGTCAAATATTTAGTTTTTATAAACTAAACTATGGCCAGTAAGAAGTAGGTTTATAATATGTTTTTAATATGATTCAGTTAATTTAAAAAAGTATTGTATTAAATTTAAATATTGTTATTTCTTCCTGTGCTTTCAAATTTCCTAACTCCTGTGTCCCCCAAGTATCTCGAGTACATTTTAAAGTCTGCTTTGCCAAAGACTTACTTATTTATTAGGTGTTTGCTAATTCTGTATGATGGAATATTATTCAAACAATTTCTTTATCAATTTTGCTAATTTTATCAATTGATGAATTCTTTTCTTTTTTTCTTATCTTATTCTTCTTTTCTTTGATCTTAGAGACGTGAAAAGCTAGCAAGTTAATCAATTTGGATAACATATTTGAGAAAAAAAACCCTGTTTTTTAACTATGTACTGCTGTGCCGCACAAAATGCTAATTTTATTGTTTTAAAATATAAGAAATAAGTTAACGAGGCTAAAAATTGGCAAGCAAAGTGTGAATTATGATCCACATGCCATTCCTATCAAGATTTTGGCAATATGGCATATTCTTGCAAGGGGGGTGTGTAGCAGGGGTTCAAATCCCTGTCAAGCATTCTTTTTTGCTCTCATATATACATTTCAAAATGTATTATACTGCAATTCTAAATACATACAAACACTGATTGTCGAGGGCTTTGCTCGATCTTTAAAAATTTTTCATCTAGCCATTCCAGCATACAATTTCTTTAGCTAGTAATTAATTACGAAAAAGTTTTCAATTCAGGATTCAAATCAGGATACAGGCTGAACCTCCCATGGAAACTGCCAAAATATTTCGGTAATTTTTTTTATTGTATTGAATGTTTGTCCAAAAAACGTAGTATTGCGAAATAAATAGCCAAAAAATGCATAACGAAATTAATTAAGCTGATGAATCCATCAGCCTACTTCGATAGATATTTTTTCAATCGGTTACCGTCTGAGAGGACGATCCGAGGCTAGAGGTCAAGCTTTTAAAAACATTGTGAAAATAGCACTAAAACAACTGATTATGCCAGAGCCACCAAGTTCTCTCGCTTCTGTGCTGCTCACCATGGAACTAATAAGGTGAGAGAAGACTTCTGCAGCCGGCGGGGGGCGATCGTCTGCTTGCTTCGGACAGCGCGTATCCTATCAAGCAAGCGGTTACGCAAGGCGCGCGGCGGACCTTGCGCCGATGTTCCCCCCACGAGCGCGTCAAGACGCCGAGATGCTCGTCTCGCGGAGATCGCGGTCTGTTTCGCCCGTGACGAGGAGGTGAAGACAGCTCGTACTGTCTGCTAGTGTCTGCCAAACTCGCGAGAGACGTCGCAGCCCTGTCGGGCGACCACGGGTGAGTGACTTCTGGAAAGGTGGCTGCTTTATTTGAGCAGTTCGGAAAATGTAACTGTCTCATGTTTAGTGTTTGATCGGGGAAAGTTTATTTTGATCGATAATAATTTTTTGGTGCGTAGACTACCATCCTATTTGTTTTAAAATAACGATCAAAACCGCAACCAAGAGCTAAAGATGCTACAGAAGTGTTCTCAAAAGCTTTAATGGGGGTGTTCAATTTCGTAGTTATTTTTGTCTCTTAACTGAACTCATCAATTTATGAAAGTCAGCAAACATTCTTCCCGGGACCTGCGCCTGTAGCGACAAAAATTTCACCATAGTGCTGAATGACATTTCTTAAAATCTTTTGGTGACTTATTCAAATATGAGAAAGCACCCTCGACGTCCTGATGGTGCAGCGTGGATATGTCATATTCCAAATGTTCTTTAAAGTGACAAACTGGAAGGATAGTGTGTTACTGATGGAGAACGGGGGAAAGTGACAAGTGCAATTTTAGTTTCGCAAATAGTTTTAGGCAAATTTTTAGATGCTTTAACAAGTGCTAATGTTGGAAACAGCCGCTTATCTTCTCCTAATCGTGACGGCCGTTGCCGAGCCCCATGGGTTCGGATTGCCGAAAGGGCGCAGCGTACGCAGTCGTGGACTGCGAGCAGTGCGTGCTGCCGTAGAGCCGAGGAGGTCGCGACAGGACTCGCCCGGAGCAAGGCCGTCTTGGCGCAGGCTCGGCAGATGGACACCGGTTGTCCGAGTCGTACATAACATTACCGACTAACTAATTAGCAATCAAAGTCGTCCGTTCCGAGACTCTGCCGCGAATCGCCCGTGCAGACATTTTCTAGTCGTCCTCAGACTTCATCCGCGGAGACTGGCCTCTGGGATAGGCTCGGGACGATAGCGTCTATGCGCAGAGATGATGTGTTTACTCGGAATTAGTTATCAACTTTTAATAGCGCACCTTCCAGCGCGAATCCGGTGTTTTGGTCGTGTTAATGATTGATGAGAAGAATCTTGGCAAACGCGATTCGTCGCCGACCTCTGGAGGCCCGGCGCGTTGCCCGCGGCGCCCGCCCACAATCGCTCATTTCGCGAAGATGCTGCACTTTGCGGGCAGGGGACATTTGCATGCGGCTGGATCTCGATGAGAATGCGAAGGCTGACGAGGTTCGCGTCCTTAAATTGGTGTAAAGGTCGCCACAGTTACAGATGATCTGATCTTCTTGAAAGAAGTCGCTAGCCAATGGCCATCTGCCGAGCCAGGCTTGGAAAATGATCACGGACCTGTGTTCGCATGCGTGCGGTCGGGGAGTCCAACGAAAAGGAAGATTCACGGACCTAGAAAATTACATCTCGTCTCAAGGATGACTTCTTTTGTTTGAATACCTACTCATCTTCGCATCAGTACATGTGTCATCATAAAAATTTCTTGTGCTCTTCTCTATCAATACAAACGTGTAATTTATCATATTCATATACAATGATATCTCATTTCCAGATCGGTTTTGAATACTCTCTGATCTCCTGTTTGAGCCCATTATTGGCAATGACCATCACCGTGGATCGTGACTGGTTTGTATCATCATTATGTCCCAATTATACATTTAAATACAAAGCATCGCTCGGCTGCATGATAGGAGTTTTGGCTTATGGCAAGTATGCATCTACCACCGTTTTACTGACCGTCCATGATAGGTCAAATCTCGGAATGAATCGAACATCAGCTCCTTGAAGTCGTCTCAAGGCTGGCTCGTTCATCTCAACTCAGTTTGTATCCAATTCTTACACAGTTCTAGAGAATTTTAAATAATTAAGAATGTAAAATGCAAAACTACACAATTTTGTGATTGAACACAATGGTTTAGGAAAACCTTTTTTACGGCGTTTGAAAAATTATATTAAAAAAACTCTGTAGGGCTGCAGGCGTTTATTTTTGGATCATGAGTTGTCAGCGTTCACATTAAATTTAAATTAAACCCTCTGTTCAACACAATTATCAGCCATCTTTCTGCATTTTGCTGTTGTCGCGGGAAGGGAAGCTAAAAAAAAAAAAAAAAAAAAAAAAAAAAACGGTACTTTTCGCTTTAGAAATCGAAAAAACGTCGGTTTTATTGCATGCAAAATAAAAATGATTCCTTGACAGTGATCATTTCCTACCCAAATTTTCGTGAATATGCAACATCTTTGAAACCATTCTGTATGCTTGGTAGTTAAAGATCCCTATCCTGAGATTGAGCCAAGATGTGCAGCTAGCCTGCTTTTCTCGCTGCATCTTGTGCAATGCTGGTCGGCTACTCCCGCATTCGAGTCTCCATGTTCAGCCCGCGCATCCTCGCTCGCTGCACGCTTTCAATTGAGCTGTTTCGGCACTCGCACTCCACTCACTCGTGCTAACACATCTACTTTAATCAAAGCAATTAATCTGTTCGGTTAGTTCGCTCTTCGAGACTGCAGTGTTTCACTTTTCAATACTTGATTTCAATCATTGCGAAGCCTTCTAGTTCACACAGTAACGCATTATGGATGGATTTGCAGTTTCCCCACAGACATTACTGGGGCATCCGTTCGATATGCAGCAATAATAAGCCCAAGAACACGACCACGATGCCATAAGACGCTAGGTGGAGCCGGTCGTTGGGTGAAAGGGATGATCTATACTAGATTTTAGCGTCTACTAAAGGAGACGGAGTTAATCGGGCAGGTCACGGCGACGCCTTCCCGTGAAGACGTAGGTAGCAGAAACTCACACCATAATGTACAGTGGACGTGCGGTAATATAACGCACTTGACATCAAGAGGTGGTCTAGACGTTAAAGTGTCTGAGGTGGTTAGTGTCAGCACAGTTAGAACACCATCTTGTGGCTCGTCTGACGGTGGAGTGTCATCTAGCGGAGAGTCATACCACAAGAGTGACTGTTAGAAACTTCAAGGTTGATGTGAGAAGATGGACAGACACCTAAGACAATGATTGGGCTGTTAATTGTGGCATAGGGAATTATAGCGATTAATTAGTTGCAACAAAGAAACAATTATAAGTTCAATCTCTGTAAGTAATAGCGTTGTGGCGCAAATGTCAGATTGATTGTGAGTGACGGGCTTTGTTCGACGAGGAATTTTAGACTTGATTTGTAACAACATGAGGCATAGTTAGTCTGTCTTGCACTGTTTTGAAAATAGGCGTGCAAATAACTTGAGTGTATTTATATATTTAATTGTGAGGTTGCCAATTATGGCAATGTTCCACCATTGTAGCAAAGCACGTTTTAACTTCCCTAATAGCACATCATGAGGCATTAGATAGTTAAGTTTTAAGTAACGATTTTAGCGATTGGTCGCTGCCAGTTCACTTGCTCTATAAATGATAAAGTGCATGTGTTTGGCAAAAGGTGATGTATGGCAGTCGTGAACTAGGAAAGCATCCACGCAATAATCTGGGAAATAATTTGTTTCAGGTCGATAATGACGAGATAATACCCGATTGACCTTTGCCAACATTTTGCCTCTGAGATCGACGAAGTCAACATGATCCGGCTCCCAGCGTCAGCTGGTGCACTCATCCTAATCTGGGTCTTTCCAGTTCTTGTAAGATCAGCGGAAACATCAGTGAGTACACACACCTCACCTATATGCATGACGCGAAGGTCAAATCGTTTACGTTTACTCGCTTCACTTTAGCCGAGAGGCTTGTTTCCGCTGGATGCCATCAAACTCCAACATGTGGTGCTACACGGTGCTACTGTACTACAAAAAGTCGCGCTCCGCATCATCTGAAGCGCCACTGCTTTGTGGTGCTACTCATATACTCATTGGCGTCTTCCATCTAATGGGTGACATCCATACACACGCGTCGTTTGTCACGCGTTACATAAGGTTTCGTAACATGGTCGATGATAGCGATTGCTCTCACTCTGCACATTCCTGCATATCAATAACGTGTGGTTTGATTCTTCGTAACGAAATCCATCTGCTTTTCATGTCAGTGACTGATTTTTTAAAGGCGTTAAAACAATTATTGTGGTTTGCCAGCGACTCTCTTCACAAACTGCATGACTTTTAAAATTAAACCAATTACCACCCATCTTTCCTTGTAATTTTCACGTTATCACCTCGGTCGTTCGGCCGGCTCTTCGTCCGGTGGTGCAGTTTGTGTGGCCAGTAAATTGGACCGCGTCCTTGGCCGCATTTCACTCACCAGGAATCCATCTCTTAAAAAATTGCACTAAAAATGCGCCATTAGTCAGATTATTGGCTCACGAATAGTTCCTTGATGTGGTAGGTGTAGTAACCTCCTTTTCCTCGAGTGTGCATTGCCTGTTCATTCCTTCTGGCAATAAATAATCGGCTCGACTCCTTTGCGAGCGAGGCAAAGAAGCCTGCCTGGTTCAGTACAGCATCGCAACACCACGCGTCGCTGCAGCCTTTGGCTTATGGTAATTGTGGAATTGCCAGTCGTAGATGAATCACGATGTGGATTTTCTCTGAGCTAACATTCAGACGCGGTGCCAGAAACAAAAAAATAACGATGTGGGCAACAAAAAATAACTACAGATTTTATTACAATAAATCAATGGAACGCAAATAAATGACTCCAGAACGTTGCCACCGGATCTCGCACTTCATTATAAATTGCATCGAACCAGGTACATCTGAAGCAAGTAAATGACTTGCGTTGCCATCTTTGACTGTTACTAATGGCCGATCAGCTGACGTTAATGGACAATCAAGACTGCCATCATGCCACGGACCTTGTTTGCATTTCGGCAATTGCGCAAGACGTTGCTTTTACTGCGGCGGGCGTACAAGCGCGGGTCAAACGTTTGGAACAATTAACACCGCGCCGAAATCGCATGACTTGTGACCCGCGAACACGCAACCGCAGGGAGATGAGCCCCCGGGGGGTCGGGGGTCGGGGCGGGCGCCGAGTGGGTGACCACGCGACCAGTTGACAGACGGTCGAAAGTGAAAGCGAGTAGCCGGTCGTGCATGGGGTGATGGATGGAAAACAGCGCCGCCCAACCTCGCTAAGAGCTCCGTCACGAAGATGCTTCCAAAGTGTTATGATTTCATGGTGTTGGCCCGCGGTCTAGAGGAAAATAATAGGTATTATGTTTGAAACATATAATCGGGGGTTACAGGCTTCGTTTGTTGTACCTATTTACTGCACTACTATAGTTATATATCGTCGCGATGAAAAGGGAACCGCAACCTAACATTTGGACCTCTTGAACTGTCTGTGAGGTGCTGACGCAACGCGTATTCTTAAAGATTATAATTTTGGGCTGTTATATTTATAGGCTAAATTCCAAAGAACATATCGTGACCTTTCAGTCTTCTTTTTTGCCCACTAATTTGGCATTATTAAATCATTACATCAATACATCTCTGGCCATGTAGATGACATAACTGAACAAACGATGCTCCGTCTTTCGATGACTTTTTATAATAGCATCTTAATAACAAACACACCACTTACATGTCCTCCTGCTGGCTGGTATGTTGATGTCATTCTCGCGGGACTGGCGCACTAGTCGTCGGGTTTCTTCATGCGATGAGTCGGCGGATTTGCAACAAGCCCCTCGATTGCGCCGAGCTGAGCCCACGAGCTGAGCTGAGCGCACTTTGGCTTTCAGGGTGGCGGGGCGAGCGAGGTTTTCTCCTGTCGCGGACGACCCGCTGGGTACTACGCCGATCTGCAGTCGGGATGTCAGGTAACGTTGATTGCATTAACTAATTGCACTTGCAAATTAAGTACAGTTTGAAATAAAATTGCGTTTGTAAGTTAAGACATTCTAAGGCAGAAAAAAAAGCTCAAATAATCCAAAATTAATACATGTATGATGAGCAGGAAAAGTTGACTTCTAAACAAGTAGCTGCATTAAAGTTCAATGACATCTCAAGCAAACGGGTGTTTATCAGTAATGACCTATCTGTCATAAGCGCAATTTTTAATGTCATTAGCAAATTGTATGAAAATGTCGCCAATTCCATTAAGATTGTAAATGTCCTTGTCGTCGAGTCTTACAACATGCTGTGCAGACTTGCACGGTATCTATGTCTAACACTGCGTAACGACGCCCCTTGCAGAGGTACCACATGTGCGACGCCGGCGGACGCCGCTATAGCTACGCTTGTCCGAACCAGACGCTCTTCCAGCAGCGCGTGATGATCTGTGACCACTGGTTCATGGTGGACTGCGCGCTCTCCGAGTCGTTCTTCGGCGCCAATTCACTGATCGGTCAGCCTGGCAAGCAGTTCGTGGCCGACAACGATCAGTTCTTCCGACGTACTCAAGAGGAGTCGACTCTGCGCCGACGCCCTGGGGGGCGACGTCCGGTGGACCGCACGAGCGCCGCGTACTTGGCGAGCGTCGCATATCAACCAAGCACGACAACTGTTGCCGTCGGGACGACTGCTCCGGGTTGGGTCGTACCACGGACGTTGTCGGCTGCCTACGCGAACAACCCATTCTTTCGCGGCCTGACCGCAGATGTGGCGACGGCGTCTACTAGAGCCGTGACGGCACCAGCGTCCACCTCAGGAGCCACATTCAGACCTACTTCGACGCCTGGAGCTACCTTCAGACCGACGACAACGACGACGCCAGGAGTTACATTTAGACCGACGACAACGACGACGCCAGGACCAACGCCGACGTCACCACCACCGCCCTTCACGTCGACACCTCGTGATCACTCCCCATCGACGCAAAGCGTGCACGAGTTGCTCAATCGGTTTGCCAACCGCCACGCGGAGGCGGTGGCCACGTCGACGCCGATAGCCGCGCGCCCAACGCTAACCTCTGACCAAATCGTGGTGACACGTCAAGGTCAGGCGCATCACTTCGCAAAGGACACGACGGAGTTGCGAGACGTGATCTTGCCCGTCGGCGTGGCGCCTTTGTCGACCGTCGATGCGGGCGTGAACGTCAAAGTCTTTAGGGGCAACGAAAACTTCGGGGGCTCTGATTTCTTGGACGCTCTCTTGACGGGCCCCGATTCCTTCAAAGGTACTAACGCTAACCCCTTCGAAGACGCTAACAACTTTAATGGCGATGAGGCTGAGTTGGAGCTGCTGACCAACACTCTCGAACTGCGTCTGCCCGACACCCGACGCATGTTCTTCATCGCGGACAGCCCGCTGCGCGAGGCCGAAATGCTGCGCGCGACCAACGAGACAGTGTTGACTATCGCACTGTCGCCGCCGTTGCCGCACCACGGGTCAATGCGCTTCAAGGGTGCGCGCAGTCCCAAGGGACAGAGCAGCGGCTGCCCACAGTGTCACCCGGCATTCCTCTTACCCGGAACGTGCGAGCCGTGCGTGCTCATTCGGTGATCTCTCGGGGGACAGGCAGACCGCCCCTTGGCAACGACAACAGTTGGTGGGCTGTGAAGTCTTGGACGACCCAATGACCCGGCCATAACCATTAAATTCCATGCGATTTCATGGCGCTACTTGCTGAGGTCAGGGGCTAAGGGCAATCCTCTTTGGTTGACGAGAACATACCATTAATTTCAGTTTCCCGATAGAGTGTGTTTAATTTATAGGTATTTCTCAAAGTAGTGCCTATATTTTCCCCAATCTCTAAATTATTGCAAAGCAATCATCAGTTACAAATTCTTTATATTTATTTGTTGTCCGAAATTTCATAAACAAGTACCATTATTTATCTGGCGTCCTACAGCACGCATGTAATTACGTTGTGGAAAGTGATGTATTTATGAATGAGAATTGCAAACATGAGCGCACTATGTTTTTGCCGGCTTACCTTCGCCTGCCGTTTATCATGCGTTTACCACGCCGAATTGCCGCAATACGGCGATGTGTAATGTGTGTTTACCTATGACAAACCCCCGCTGTCTTGCCTGTCAGTGAGTCGGTCATTACGACACAGCACCAGCGACGTCTGCAGCATCAGATGACGCTGTCCCTGCACCGTAAAGAAACCAAGAGCCTGAGATTTTTGGTAAGCACTTTTTTAGTGATGTCTTTCTTGCCTGGATAGATACAGTTCTTTTAGCTTGACCACTAAAATTGGTGGGTAGGAAACAATATCAAAGATACAGCGAAAAAAAGACTATTACGATAAATAATTGTTTGTTGCTTGCATTTTTTTTCAGTACCAGTAGCATGTTCAATAAATGATCTTAATCTCAAGCATTTCGCAACAATGAGAATAGTGTGGTAATTCAAGCGTTGCAGGATTTTAACAGGGAAGTTGAGGTGGATGAGGTGTTTTTGCGGGCAGCTAGAATAAGCACATTTCGCAACACTGGCTTCACTTTAATAATAATAATAATAACCATGTAGGATAATAGTTTCACAACATGTAAATGGCAAGTATGCACTAAAAGACCAAAATTAATTTAAATGACTACACATTAAAATATCTAGTTGGCATTGTATCAAACAAACTATGAATAGAATAACTAAACATCTAGTTACTTAGTGACTAAATTATTATGTTTCTTGGCATTTAAACTTAAAGAATCACTCCAAAGGTGCTTAAAAAAACGTAACAATTTGTTTCTACAGATTAATGTAAACGAATAAATTCTGGCTTCGAAATATTCTCTTCATCTGTTTCCAAATGTCAGACAGGACCACTTTTTGGTCCTAATTAAACGCCATTGAGATGAGACAATACTCGTTAATCATCGGAACTGGTGTACAGCCTGTCGTGTTTCATGTTATCGTCAAGGTGAAAGCTGAGCCGCCTAGTCCAGCAGGAGAAGCCGGCCGTGTAGACTTCTCACACTAGATAGGCAGCCAGCAGTGCACGCCCGTAGCCAGAGCAGTGTGAACCTTAGGGGATTACCGTTCAATCCAATTGTATTACAAGCAGAACAATCCGATAAGAACGGTGGAAACATCGAGAAGGCAAATGAGGGAGTAAAATATCCTCCCCGAGGGGCTTATGCGTCACAAATCGAATAGAAAATTAAGACAACAGAGGTCGAGGGAAGGTATTTTTTTTTAGTATAAGGCTGACACGCGAAATGTTTGTTTTCCATTCTTTAGCTCCATGAAGGGACGTCGAAAACAAATCTTGTTCTTGTCCGGTGAAGCATGCTACACAGATTCTTCACCGTTGCTTTGAAATCGCCTGCCGATTTTTGGTTCCACGCATGGCCGATCACACAGTAGCGGTTGCTTGAAATGGCAGGGCAAATTCGGAGGCGCCGGCCCAGGACTTGGCACGCATCTCCCGCGAGCTGAGATGTTCCTTCCATCGCCGGAGCACCGGTTTCTGACAACGAAACACAGCGAGAGGTTAGAAAAGGGTCCTTGCGTCGGGTGGCCATGCCGGGTGCGCAAGCGATTGTTGCTAAGCGGCTAGTTGCTAGTCGAGCGGTGATTACTGATTAGCTGCTGTTATTCAAGTTAGGCGTGAGTGGTGAATCGTTTTCAGTCTCAAAGGCTCCGTCAAGATGTCTTACCGAATACTCTGTTTTCTGGCCAGGTTTCCGATAGCTAAACTAGCCATATTCTCATTGCCGTGCCGCACTACAGCAAGAATGTCCAACATTAACGAGAAGGTAATACACATGTGTACTGCATTTACATAATGGTCAAATTTGTACGCAACTTTAACAACATATAAAAGCAACACAGTTAATGTAGGCTGTACTTACACAAGTATCGAAATTCTCTTCGACTACTGGTCGCTCCACAGCAAGACTGCTTCTTCCCGTTGTTGGGCGACCAGTCGGACTGGCACTTCTAATCAGCTCATCGGAGTCCATGCTGACCATGCTAGTCTTCTCTTTTTTCTCTATCTCATTCTTCATGCTCTCTATTTTGGCGACAACTTTGTTGGACTCCGCTCTAATGATTGACTCTTCATGCATTGTTTCGTCTTCTTCGACAGCGTCCGGTGTAAAATTCCATACATGGCTCTCCTTTCTAATTGCAGGTGCTTCCGTTGTGCGAATTGCCTCGCCGTCGCCAACTGGCGAGATGGCTTTGTTGTCCGAGTTGAGACTTTCGATTTCTCTCGACGTTAGCTCCGTGGCATTAGGGTGCAAGGAGGACCGCGCCAGGGCGGGGCCGTGGACCTCGACGAGCTGGGAGAGTTGCTGTAGCTTGCAGAGGACGTCGCCGAGCGCGGGTCGCAGTTCTTGCGAGCAGCAGTGACACTCCTGGCGCGGCAGAAATAGACAGAGACATGTTATCACAAGTCATCCTGCGATGGTTTATTGCCGCCTTGATGGACAATGCATGTCACAATTACAGAACTTTTACCGCGCACATGGTAAGAGCTGGTTTTATGATTTCTTACTTAATCAATTGAGCTCTTGATGAAAGTATCCACAACATGAACACATCACTATGCATACACAGATGATGTGCAGCACCAACATATACCAAGAATTCAGTTTAAGTTTGTGTCACCGCAACATAAAATCGATAATCGGTGACATCTCTAATTATATTCTGTGACATGGTTGTGCTCGGTTGAACTGTACATTGATCAATGTATTTCAATGAAACTCAGAGCTGACATGTACCCCACGACCGACGCCTATCATTGTCTCAGCGAGGACGCTTCGGGCCATGCCGCGAGCTAACTTACTTTGGACGGTGACAGACTGCATCGGTGGCGCCCGAGGAACTCGCCGAGCTGAGCACCGACGTCGACCCCGGCCGGATCGTCTCGTCTGGAGGCCAACTCATGGGTAAGTCTGGTCAGAGCGCCTTCGAGGGTGACCACCTCCTCGCGCAGCTCACTGTTGGTGCACTCCACCTCCAGCCGCGTCTCATTCAGCACGCCGTGGATCGCGTCGAGGGTGTGTCGCACGGCGGCGAGGTGGCCGTCAGCTTGACGCGTGGGTTTGTGACTCGTCGCAACACGCTTGATCCCGTCTAGTTGGTCCAACGCAAACCCATTCGGTCTGCACGCCGACTGCGAGTGCTCATCGTGCGAGTGCCCAAGCATTCCAGCCAGCTTCTTGATCTCGCCGTCTGACTTTGACTTCCTGAGCGGCGCCCGATGCGCGTCGCCGTCGCCGTCGGCGTTGAGCGAACGACGTCGCGGTGACCCTCGACACAGGTTGCAGCTGATGGCGTCGCCAACGAAGCCGACGCTCGTAGTAGAGGTAGCGTCCATCCACAGACCGTCGTCGGTCGCGTCCGGGATCACCGCGGCCGCGGAGGGGCGTTTCCCTACGTTGGGTCTGCATCGCCGCTCGCCGTCGTCGGCAGCGCGCGTCGACGCAGTGACGCCGCATTCCGAGCTTTAGATCCGGTAAAAACAAACGACACACTCGTCACGGAATGCCACGATTTGGGCGATGCGTTATGGGTGTCGGTGATGAGCGATTCGACATCCATATTCAATTGGGGGAGCTGAAGGCTACAAGGCTCACAACGAGCACAGGTCGATTCACACGGGCCGTGTGGACTGGCATTAGATCTGCCGCATTGATCAGTGGCAACCTGCGCTCGTATGGGCCTTGCGCAAGAGCATTCAGTGCAGGCCGCCGGAGCAGGGTAGGTCCACGATGCTATCGCGACGCAAACGCAAACTAGACCAAGGCAGTGGGACTGGGAACATTCGCATGTGAATGAACTGCAAGCGAGAGGCCGAGGTGATCAAGGGACCGCGCGGCGCTAACAGCTGCACAATACAAATACAATCACAGCAGCCCGCCGATTTCCATACGGCTATGGACAATGCGTGATCTGTCCGGGCAGCGCAATATCTGACCTGCACTGATCTACGCTATCAACGACTGGGTGCCGATCGGATCGAAGTGAACGTGGTACTCACGGGTCGCGGTGTACGTCGGCGAGCAGCCTCTTTAGGCGGTCACCCTTTGGGTGAGTCGACGTCGACGTCGATGCTGTGGACGGCACGGGAGAGACGGATGCAGTCGGGCGGCTTACTGCCACTCGTTCCTAAGAGAAACCCGGGACGTGTTCAGATAAAAAGACATATACAGGCTCTCTGCATTGCAACTGACAATATATTCCAAAGGTTCATTGATTGGAAACTTTATCATGAGCTGTGCTTTCGTGACAGACTCACCAGCTCGACGACGGCGCTTGTTTGTGGTCTGCAGGCGTCGGCGTCGTCTGTGTTTGTAGCGGCGTCGCAGGTGGCGGCGTCGAAGCCACGCAACGACGTCTGCAAACGTCATCCACTTACTGTCACTTTTGCCAGATCAAAGAGATTTCATGGGTGGGCATAGTGAGTTAACAGCCTTAAGAAATTGTTTCAGCTCGCTAATTTCGCTTCTGTTTGGTCTGACGTTGAAAGTAACAGCTTTTTTTTAAAGTAATTGCTGCAATTGTTCGTAGAATGTTAATTTTTAATGTGAGAAGCGAACGGTATACGTACGGCCTAATATTAATTTAATTATCTTTGAACCGTTAGGACCCATATGTGTAACGTTAAACCAACACTTTATATGCTTCTTACATTTGAGTAAGTGCCGTGATATATTCATTGTGAATTACTGCTTCAAGTTCATGTTGGCTGTGGGCAAACATGGCCGGTACGCGTGCACAGCCGGAGGTGCTGGTGTTCCCACACCCGAGGCAAAGTATGTTATGGCTCATTCCTATGCCCGTCTCAGCGATTGCTGGTAGCACCATTCTCAAGCCCAACTTACGATATTAAAAATCAAATATGAAGTTCATTACATGTTCGTTGCATTCCTCGAGCTCCAGTATCCTGAACTCGAGCAGCTCGTTCTGTTCCCGAAGGTCGTACAGCTCTTCGTTGAGCCTCGCCTCGCGGTCCTTAACTCGGTGCAGCTCTTCCCGTACGGCGACCAGCTTGTCTGTCTCCTGGCTGAGCAGGGCCTCTTTGAGCGTCTCCTTGAGCCCCTGGACTTGGGCGAACGCGTCCTTTATCGTCCTGGCCGCGCGGTTCTCGCAGTTCCGGTATTGCACCTCGAGCAACCGGAAGGATCGCTGCAGGTCCAAGTGATCCTGTAGGAGAAGGTTGTAGGCAGAGTCCTGGTACTCCTTGCCCATCAGCTGAAAACAAATATAAGTCTTATTCTGTATCCGCCGCCAAACAGCAAGGACATTTTTTCAGATCCTCTGTTTTTACATAATGCGTATCCTTTTTCACGAAGGCGTGGCTGAAATTCGGGGACGTAGAGGGATTTTACAGCATTGGAAGATACATCCAACTGCCCTCTGTGTTGGACCTCGCTAAATGTAGCCCGTTGCTTTTTCTGACGTCCCGATGCCTGCCATAAGAGCCATCGCGCCAAGTCAGCTACCCGTGCCTTCAATTCCCGAATCTTCTGAGATGTTCTTTACGTCGACGTACAGATCTAGCGACGCGCCGACAGAGTCAATTCGCCGCGAACAATGGGCGCTAGGGAGTCCGTACGAGGCACGGGTGTCACCGAGAGGAAGTTAATGGGCCTCGTCGCCCATCCATTGTGTTTCGGTTTCGAAATGCGAAGGCTGTCAGTGTCAATACTTTCGTGATTACCTACTGCATGCATTAATAATCGTAATCCCCAGCTAAACATGATAATTATTGCTACTGCCATTATGCTACATTCGAATTGTTCGGTGTTATCGCTGCCGGCTGGCTTGATGTTCGCTTGTTTAACGGGAGTTACTCTGATCGTAAACGCGGCATCCCGATTGACCCACTGCTGAAGACAATGCTGCTATTTTCAGCGGCGGCCCGGTCGCCGCAGACCGCAAAGTGCTGAATCGGCTCTTCACACGCGGCTGGCCGACAGAAATGAAACGATGCGACGACAAAAACCCCGTCGGAATTCGACCCAATTACAACAATCAGTCAGCACGTACAACAATAAGCAACAAATTGATTTAGGCGCGATATGGCATTTCACAGCCCATTCATGGATCATGACGCGCCTGCGCACGGACCGAGCCGCAACATGATTATGGATCACGTTTGAGATGAACGCGGTCACGTGACGTTCGGACACGTCGATGAGCCCTGGGATTCACGAACAAAGAGCGAGTAGCTCGTCTCGTCCTCCACACGACGTGCAAGAATGGCGACCGGTGTCGTCGGCGACGCGACCGTGAGTCGGAGGGCAAAGAAGTCACCCACCTGTGCCCACATGTCGGGGGGCGGCGACAGCGACGGCGAACCCATCGACGACGACGGCGATGGCGACGACGCGGAGTCTTCGCCAACAGAGTCCTCTTCTAGCTCCAAAACCGGCTCCAGCTCCATGAACTGCAACGATGTCAAGAGGCACACATGTCAGAGTGGCGTACACTCTGGTACACATTGTTTGACATCGACTTGCATCGCGTTGGCTCAAGACAATGCTAGCCCCCACCCACGTAACGAGAATCGCTGGTGGAGACATAATTAATATCGACTCGATCAGCGACGCACCACGCGGACCACCTCCCATGCCGACATGGCTGCTTGCCGACGATGATGGGAAATGTCCTGTGGTCGCGACGTGCCCTCAGCTCCAAATTACCAATCTCTCGGCGTGGTCGGCGCCCAGCAAACGAGCGAGCATGGCTTTGTTCCTAGGATCCATCATCAGAAGCGGATCTCACGAGATCTTGCATGTTCTGACAGACGCTTGTAAAACCCGGCAAGACCTTTACGACCTGCGCCGAGCACGCGGGGGTGTTCTGCGCATGCCAAACCCGGCGCCGCGCAGGCTCGTAGGTGTGGGCATATTGCATGCACAGTTATGACTCATTCACCGTATAAGTGCAACGGCAATTATTATTACATAAACGATAAATTTGATCGAGGAACTTTCATGTTAGCTTTATAAAATCATATGAATTGTTATCTCCGTTGTCCTTTAAGTTTTGCTTTACGACAGGAAAGCGTCGCGATTAGTTCACAAATCGACTAAGGTTGGCGATGAGAGGACGCGGTTGGCTTGTCAGACCTTGAATGACAGTATGCACAGTCCGCGACGCAGACGTAACAAGACCAGTGATGATCTGTTTGTTTTTCAATTCGCATAAATCAAGGAGTGCATTTGCATGAAACTATCAGAGTCGCAATGAAGCATGTAGAGAGGTCCACGCCACGCCGGCGAACACACAAGACATTCCTATAGCTCGCATGGTTTATACATCTTGGTAGCCACACAGTGGGTAATTGAAGATTTCGAAAGGCGGTACGAGGAAGATTACATGTCTGCGGGCTTACCAAGATAACCATTGGAAAACATAACGAAATGTAAAAAATGACTGCTCATTTCGAAAATGAAAGACAATGAATACTCTTAGCGGAGCTTCTCACGGTGCGATTCGATACACATTGGACATTCCGACGCCGAGCAGCAGACTAGAGAACTTCGTGGACTACTCACCCTGTAGTAGTGGCGCATGCTGGCCTTAGCACCCTTCGCTAGTTGGTCCAGCGCGGAGATGCGTAGGTCCCGCGACCTGAAACAATGTTCTGTGTTATAGAGGCAGATCCGGCGCACTGGTGCTGTTGCGATGACCCACTGGCAGAAAGACAACAAGGGTCGGGCACGAATTAATCCATCTCGTGGCTTCGGTGTTATGTCTGAGATCGCCGACAGGGAATGTTGTGGTTTCGTGCAAATTGAAGCCTTCTTTGAAACGGTATTCGTTTTCCAACAATTTTTTTAAGTAGTTACCTACTTTATTTGCGAAGAGCAAGACTATTCAGTTTAGCATATGAACAGTTTGGGATGCATTTAATACTGCACCGAAAGCGCCTATGACAAGTCGCATGTGACATGTCGCTGATATCAGAGACCTGGGAAAGAGGTCAGCCCGGTGCATACGGGCTGCGTGTCCTTGATTATAAGTCCTCCGACAAACATGGCTACAATTCGGACCTAGATAATACGTGCATTATTGTGGACATACCTACACATCAGAGACTAACAGCGCTTCCGAGGCAACTTGCCTGTCAGTCATGGGTTTAAAAATATCTCAATTTAAAGCACTTAGGTTTCCGAGTCGATACATAAATGACAGCTGCCCGTAAATTAATTTGGTTTTACCATAGGTTTTACCTTTTCTATTGTTTCTCAAGAAACGTATTTCACACGAAACGCATCGGAAAGCAGTTTTATTTCTGTAACTTTCTGCAGCTTAGTGCAGGTCCCAGACCCGCAGGTAGAGCCCGACGCCACGACCGTTCCAGCAACTTCGACGCCTGAAGACCATGCTAGTACATCGCCTCCCTTTCTACGCGATCACACCAGCCTGCTAATTGCTCATGTAAACTGTTCCGCGGGACCATGAGCGATTTCGGCTCCCGCGGCGTGGACCTTTTAACCTTGACGAAAGCTCGGTGCTTGCCGTCGATGAGATTGCAGTAATGCCGTTCATTCGCAATGGCTCTTTTTTTATCACAGGTGCTACTTTAGGTCAAAGTCTTGCGGGCAGAAATCTGCACTACATCAGAAGGCGTTGTTCCGATGCCATGTCCAAGCTGATGATTGAAGCCTAGTCATGGAATGTCCGTGGACAGCTCCCATGGCGGTGGCCGATTCGGAGGATCATGGTCGAAATTCGCTGCGAGCGGTCTGACTGCAGGCAAAGCGCTCATCGTTCTAAATGGAGACGATTAAAAACTCCTTATGGCACAAAGAAAGTGTGAACCAAAGAGCGGACGGTCGTAATCTTTAACGCGCCGGGTTTCTCCTATCCCTATAAAAGGACATCGCCGTCGGTGAACGCTTTGGCGAAGCAGTGTCGCCGCAATTAACACACTCAATTATAAAACTAGTGTGCATTTTTTAAAGTCTAGGTGCTAAATAACGAACTGGCGCAGTACACAAGTCCTTCGATCGCGATCACATTGCGAAAATGCAGCTCGAGGGTGAAATTTGCAAACTGTCTTCCATCGATTGCCTTCCAAACTTCTGGCGCTCAAGAAGTCCCGCTCTTCGGCTATTGCGGCCGAACTTATGCAGTGTGAAGTTTTCGCTCAACCAGTCACAGAAATTTGATCCTTAGAAACTCATAAGTTAGTATGCATATCCAATTCACATGGTTTACATTTCTCTATAAATGCATCTGCTGATTTGAATATGTTACCATCAATTATCTTCAAAACGAAAATGCTTGTACCGAACCGATTTCAGTGAGTACCTACATAATTGTACAGGTTGCTCGTGATGCGAGTCGCGTGATGCCTGCCACTGGTTTCGACGGGGTGTCCGTCAGTGGGAACCATGAGGAATCTCTAGCCCCGGGTCATAGACCAGCTCCCTAGCTCCCCCGAGAGGCTACTTTCACTCCTTAGTCCACTCGGCTCATGCTCTTGTTCCACGTTCCGGACAAAATTTGTTCTTCTTTTTCACAAAATTAATCCACCCAACTTTCTTTTCCACGTATACTTAATTTAGATTCACCTTCATCACAATGAACTCCTCCATGGAGTGGATCATTTTTGTACATGCGACATTTCGTGCATTCTCCAGTGGGTGTACCTAACATATACCTGCACACGCCATGCAGTATACCTGCAAAGGTATGCATTTTCCACCAAATCAAGTCTAATCTCAAAACCAACAACTCAAAAATGTTCACATACCTCTTCAAAAAAGCTAATCTCAACTTGAAAGAATTTCGATAACATAGAGTTAGCTCATCCGGAAAAATAGCAAGCATAATTACAATAATAACGCAGGCTATTAACCTCCCGGTTGGACGTGGGCCTCCCACCGCCGTACGGCTTGACCGGCGAGTGGCTCCGGCCGAACGCACATGCAAATGACCACCTACGATGCCGCTCCTAAAATCCCAGGGTAGTGGAGATTGCCGGGCTTGATCTCGGCGTTTCCGAGGCCCGGGGCGTTTAGTCGAATCTGTATGCGACTCTTCTGAGCCGTTCACGATGAATCATGCTCTCGGATGAAACAGTGTCAAGCGCCTCTCCGCTTGACTGTATTCATTATGGTCTAATCTCAATTGATTGCGATTGATCCAACGAATGATTAAGAGGGACCCGTTAGGCCGTGCTGGGATGGGCTACCTTTTAGTTTTTTCGAGAAAACTTTCTATGGATTTTGTTTTGCTTGTTATTAGCGTTGCCTTCCCATGCCATACAATACCTGACACAAAAAGCACACACGATAAAGCGTTTTTGTTTTCCCGAAGACATCCAATCTCGGTATTTCAAGAGAAGAAACCTAAGTTTCTAGCCGCCGATATAAATCATCTTCGTCTTCATAATGAACCATTAATTACGATTGTGTACATGGTGTTCTCACTTCCTCGATCCAAAATCGAAAGTTGCATCTTCATCACTCGCTCGCCCTTCCTCCCTCTCACTCGAAGACGACTGCACTGCGCGGAGCGATAAGTATGCCGATATATACATTTAATCAACACTTCGTTTGGCTGCTTTAGAAAATCAACATAAGCCAATAATATACCGGTGTATTAAATTTTCGCCAAGATCGGTATCAAAATACGCCGCTCGCTCGACTTACTGTCCTCCCTTTCGCTGCTTGCTACAACTTTCCAAAGAGTTGTTAAACTGGGTTGCTGCTTTAGTGGAAGTCGCCGATTTTTACGACACCTCTTAACGCTCTTGTAGGTGCTTACCTTGATTACATATTAAACGTTTCAAGTACGCCTTCGAAAAAATGTCTTAGCCTCGCGGAAACAAGTGAGGACGACACCAAGTGGTTTTTGGCAGTGCATGCTGGATTCTGAAGCATCAATTTGCTGTCACCGAAGAAAACATTCTCGCGTGAAAACCGTTCGTTGTCTTTTAGTCACCGCTGGCTTGGGTGAAAGAACCACTGCCTTCCAGACCCAAGAGAGCCACGAGGGAAAAAAAGCCGATCGCAATTAAACCTTCACGACGTGAACGACTTTTTCATACCTCCTGACAATTGAACTTAAAGCATGAACCGATTAAAACCAAGTAAAAACACTTTGTATAAAAAACACATTCACAGAACCGGACACAATCGCTCACCGTGATTGGCCTATCTCAGACCATCACAACACGACGACTACAACAGCTGAAGCTGCCCTGTGAATGGCAACAAGTCCTTTTATAGAAGATAATGATTGTAATAACAGAGTATAGCCGTGGTCCGTGGATCGTGATCTGACTGATTGACCAGACCGTGGACCACTTGTTGATAGTACAACCACTGTGCTGAGCGGCTCGGCGCGGTATTAGCATAATCCATGCACTTGTCGCATCTTGCTCGACGCGGTCCCATTGACCCGGTTCTGTTCGGTCGGCAGGTTGTGATCCACCTCGCCGTGCTACTCGTGCAACGCGACGTTCAGCCCATGGCACGGCACAAAAACACACGGGGTCTTTTATCCAACGGGCAGTTCGGGCAGTCAAACGTTGGAGATAGATTTTTACTTACAATTTTCGCCGCTTGAAAGTTGACTTGAGGACATCTTCTCGCCGGAGTTTGTTACCAGAAGTGATTTTTGCAATGCAATTATGACGATTTTTTTTTAAATATTTTCACTTTAGGGTCGTTGCGGTTGCAGAAGTTTTGACAGCTGCCATTCTATGGGATCTTCTCTGGCATCTGCGAGGCCAATTTCTCGAGAGGCTGTCGCACTGCCAGACAGATCGGGGTCGTGGCCATCGCCAGGGCAGAGAAACCGCGCCTGAAAGCATGCACCGCGACATCTCGCTTCGGGGCGAGAGATTCTTCCTCATCTGAACGGCTTCCGCAAACCACCTCGATCCCTCTTACATAAACGTTCGCACCGGCGATTATACCCGTCCACGAGCATGTGTGATGGGGGCACCGTACTCACGCCGACGGAAGTCGCCGTTTTGTCGAGAGATGCCATCATTTTCAGCGCGCTAATCTCATGTTACGTCGACTTTCTTTGCCGTTTCTAAACGAGCAAAAGCGCCGCGCGCGCCAAACTCAACCGGCGGTTTCTCATTTTCCATCGGGACAATCGAGTTCACGATCGAAGCCAAAACGGGGCACTCTACGTGCAAAAGTCTGCGCAGCTAATTTCGAATCACGCGTGTTCATTGACACGCAACGCGCGCAACGGAAAGCAACGGGTCCGTGCGCGCGCGCGCGCGGATGTGGGCTCGCAATTTGGTCCGGTCTATCGGCACAGACGTGTGGAGGTCCCCGTTGAGATCGATTCGGGTGATTCGCGATCGCCGGTTGTTTCTCATGTTTGGCGCGCCGACAACAATCAAGTCGGCGCTGGTCACCGTTACTTTGAACCTGCTGCTGCGCTGATAAAGGATGCTGTGCATCCAGGACGCCGTGGCGAGGCTTGCTCTGCACACTGTTTTCATTGACAGCGCCTCGGGGTAGGAGCCGGCCTCTGCATCGGACACCGAAGATATATTTATAGCCTATTTACATCACGGTTATGTATCTCGTACACAACCCATCGTCTTGCCGGGTTCAGCGTATTGTGTATACGTAACGTACCTTCTGTTTGATTAGTAATAAGGAAGAAATAAGTTAGGTATATCACTTCAATTGCAGATGATTGCTTCTTATGAAGACACGGTCTCTTAGATCTTCTAGTGGAAAATCGCTCATCACGCTCATAATTTGCTCCCCTTTTGCCAATTGTGGTTGACATCCGTAGGGTTTTCACCTAGTCTGTTTGATCGTTCTCCATCAATCCAGCCGACTCAGGACAAATGTGACACACTCATGTGCTCATTCGACACACTAACAAATCCGGAGACCGGAGACACCATGGGTATCAACCGGGTCTTTCGTGGTGACACCCACGTATTGCCGACCCGCACCGGGCAACTCATAATTGCCAGCACCATGCATGGAATCGCTCAAAACGCTTAAATGTGGGAACGCCGAGCCAGCATCGCTGCAATGTGGCACGGTTTACGGTAAAACTATCGCGCTGAGAGGTAATTTAATTATTCGCAAGCGATTTAGCCATTGTTTTCTGCTAGCAGATAATATTCCATGGTTAAAGGTGGCCATGGGAAAACACGGCTTGCTCGATGGATTGTTTGACGTTTCACGATCGAAACCGAATCGTATCTTGAATGGGCATGTCACGTTCAAACATCACTCACAAGCAGATCGTTCTGTCCCATTTCTACGCTTTATAATTTCATGTTTGGATTATATTGCGCGCATTCAAACTTTCTACATGTGTCCATCATCTCACTGCCGCCTTGATGTGTGTCTAAGGAAAACAATTTCCCGCTGGCACGAATGGCGTTCTATTTTTTTTTTGAAATTGAAACCGAGATCGTTTCAAACAAAGCGATCTGCATGGAAAGGTGCAAGTCGCCGCTGCGTTCTCTGTGCGAATGTGAAGGTAACTTTCGGTATGCCAGTCGGCGACAAGTGGAGGCTGGGTCTTTACCTCGTCGTCGAGCTGAGAAAGGGTGTGGGCGTCGGTTGGCGAACAGAGCCGCTGCAGGGAAAGCGCGGATCGCGATCATTGAACCCTGACATTGAGACGCCGTCCAGGGATTGATTCGCGTTGTGGATTACAACGACGCAATGTTTTTACAGCTGGTGATTTCTTCGGTACAGTGAGGGTGGTGAAGCTGACATGATGTCACAGGGAGGAAATAATGGTCTAGTGGTCATGCACGTAGCCTTATTGCAAATAACTTATGGGCTACAAGTATAATCGAAAGAATATCGAAATTCGAATGATCGAAACAGATCGTAAAGTGTTGATTTTTTAACTAACTCAGAAAAATGCATCTCCTTAGCAAGTAATTCTTGAATATAATTGGTCAATTCACGGAGTCAAAACCTGTCAGAACTCTTGTGTTACCACAAAACGTTACGCTCGTCGGTGCCAAGTTTTCTTCCTCTTTACTGGAAAGTGAATGCTACAAACCAGGAAAGTTCGTCAGAGCTCATTTGTAAAACTCCTTTGAAAAGTAGAAGGTGGTTACATTTTTCTCAGTCATTTTACTGATTTTTCCTCTGTTATTTAGCATGTCTGTGTGTGGTGAGTTGCATTGGGTCTGCACTGGTCTCTATGGTTTCGCACGTGGTGTCAGCACAGCTGGTCATGGTGTTAGCACAGTTGCTATAGCACCTACATGAAAATATATCGCCCCCTCCCCCCCCCCCCCCCTCCCCCACCACCCCCTTGCCGTCGTGCCAGCGCGAAAGTTAACACAGTTTTACAGGAACAGGAAAGAGAGAAATACATTCTACAGAATTGTATTACGCATAAAAATAATAAAATTAATATGAATTACATCAGACGATTTATGTAATTCTTGGACGAGCAGCGAATGTTTATTTAAAAATTCTTGGCAATTAATTAGAAGTGATCATCAAAATAGATTTATTAATTTTTTAGTATAATGCTTATAGTCTCTATGCTTTATAGTCTCTTGTGGCGACCACATATGTCCAGTTCCGTTGGACGGATAAAAGTTTTTAACAACGTCACTTATGCCTTGTTTATCAACCTCTAGAATCGTCCTTCGGAAGGGACGTTAAATTGCTGGTCCCCTCGGTGCTCTTCGACAGGAGTAAGCTACGTGCAGACCCTGGGTTTCGTCTTCTCCCTTGTAGAATAGGTGTCAGTGCCCTAGGCCCAGGTGTCAAAAAGTGCGTCGTCAAGTATAACAAATCAATCCCATTCAATCCCAATCCCAAAACCCATTTTTTTCTCTAAGGTTATGGTCAATACTTAATTTCCTTCTTTTCTTTCTTTCGTTTCGCCCAGAGTCCTGTGTCTTTGCAGATCAGTTCTAGACGTTTCGCTCATCCCAAGCTTGGCACGACATGGCACCGTAGTGGGCTCCAGAGACTGCGACCAACACATCTACACACTTCTTTTATTAGGCATGTATCACCTCGCGGTACATATTGCCATATGTAGTTAGCACTACAGTATGGCTTATGTTGGCCGAAGTCTCCAGTAGCCACTAAAGGCATGAAATCTGATCTCTGAACATTACTTTTTACATGTCGTGCCATTAGCTGCGATTCCCGACAAACCTAAATAAGTATACCTACAACATTTTCACAATTGAGTGATATCTCTGTACGAGTTTCTCGTTCTGTCACCAATGGTGTACACCATTATAGTCACCGGCAATCGATTAATTTCCTTGCTTTGTTAGAAAAAAAGCACGCATTGTGAGAAGGTGCATGCCTGATTTCTCTCTGACCGGCAAGAAAAATCCATTTGTCGGTGGCCTGCTGTCAATGTGGAGAGAGCAGACTGGCGCGTGACAAATACACACACATTCGCATCGAAGAATCCATGAAGAAAACAATGCATCGTTTAGGTACCTATATAGTAACTAAAATCGCGTCGTGCATGCGTAATATGGCACACTAGCGCGTACGTGATGTGTGCGTGTGCTACATGTGTGAAGATGATACGCACCGCGCACCGGAGGAAGCCTAATGCATACCTGTTGGCGCATCGGCAAGTTTGCCGTGAAGAAAGCGACGCTATTAAACAAATTGCCATAAGCTCGAATTCGAATCGCAGTGTGATCTTTTAGTTAATAATTCTAACTTAGCCTAGATTCAGATTCATAGAAATCAAGATGGTATCTTTTTCCAGTTCTGTTTATATCTAGACTATTGAAAATTATTTATCCAGTTAGATTTTCATAATAAATAAATAAAGGTGTGCATGCAATAATATATCTCGACAACAATATCACTTTCGAAATTCCTTACATACCTCAGTAAGTGTTAAGTGCTCAACGGTTGGCGTCCAGCTGAAGAGGTAATCCTATGCACTCGAAGCCTTGCGATGTATTTTCGCCTAACCACATGCACATGCGTCAGGGTCCTTATTTTCAAAAATACACTCGTACCGGTCCACACAATACGAAACGCGGCCGCTACTCGCGGGTCACCGAACGATTATGAACGCGACTTGTAAATCAGACGAATAACACAATTCGCTGACAGAAAACGTATGTTCCGGAACGCGTTTTTATTTTACGCAATGTCTGTAAACAGACACCGTGGCGATTACGCGGTGATATCAATATTGAATCACCCGAGGATTTGTGAAAATCTGATTCGACCGCTGGTCCGCGTGACACCCCCGCGAGAGTGTCAGCCAGTGCGCGGTGCTGCAGAGAGATCCTCTGGCCCGCTGTTGCTGCGGCGCACGGTGTTTGGTTCGTACTGAGCGAGAGCAGCGAGCCCAAGACATCGACACCTGTGTGTCTGCCGCTCTCTGCACCTACTCTACCTAGCTACGATGTGCGCACGCGCGACTAGCGCCTTCCAAATCTGTCGCTCACGTCTCTTTTCCAAGATTATCTTTGATATTCTGTTTAGAAAATGCAATTATCATCTATTGCATGTGTTTACAACTTCGTTGCCACTTCGGAATAGAACTTGTACAAGATGTACTATTCGTGCATTTAATTACAGTGAATAGCACTTACGGGATTTTGTAATAGCAAAGTCACCAAAATAAAAATAACGTATTCGAAATGATTGTCAGCTTGTTCTTGGTTCCACTCATCCTACCACAAAAGTTTTTAATGTTGTCTCTTTGCAGTATCAAGACGATCCAATCCGGTTACACAGTAATAAATTGAAATAATTGTCCCTACTGCCAATTTGCTGATCAGATGTCCCGCCATGCGACTGTGCTGCTCTCTGCGTTGAGCAACCCGAGTGCAACGAGAGCAGTGTTGAAGGCACGTGTCGGGGTTATTGTTTTTGTACAAACGCTTCTAAATAATTTAGCTTAAGATGAAGATCAAGAAAAATCAGAGGAGAAAGAGGTATCGCTTCCATGTTAACAGAAGGAAGATGAAGATAAATCGCGATAAATTGCACAAAACCGAATGGTAAATATCGTTATACTCATTCCTTTAAAAAGTTAGGTTAAAGGTATACAAATTCCATGAAAACCAGCCATTATTCCAAATAACTAATACACCAAACTGTTTGCTCGCACGTTAGTGTTCCAACCCATAAAATTACGACACGCAATGAGTTGTGCGAAAATTTCTTTGCTAAACCATGTATTGACAACCATAGCAATCAATGCGGCAACACTATGGTGGCTATTGGATTTGCTTATTTGCAATCTGTTGCTTGAACTTCCATTTGCTACTCTGACTTGTGTTTTATTTTCTTGTACGAGTGTGGTTCAAGTGAACTCTAGTAACATTTTTATTTAGGGATGTGATAAATGAATCGTGGGTCAAGAAGAAGAGTGCGAAGCAAAACCTTGAGGCAATGGGATTGGTTTACGATCCAAATGTGGCAATAAAAATACCAACAGTGAAGGAAATGTTAACACCTCACCTTCCTGAAGCAAGTGATGATATTTCAATGGAAGAAGAAAAAGAGTTAAAGCCAGTAGCTGCTGCACTGGAGAGGTTTGCTAAATTACCAAGAAAGAAAGATTTCAAAATTCCAAACAATGATCTCTATTGGATAGCATATCTTGTCGAGCGATACAATGAAGATTACAAGGTGAGTGTACATCTTTGAAACTAGACTGCAGTAGCATTTACCATATCGCTAGCCCGGTAAAAGGAAATTTTGTTGAACACTAGTCTCACGGACAAATGTGCTGTTATGAGACATCTGCCTATTTTTTATATTGCATAAATGAGTGTCAATCAATCAATATTTTCTGATTTAAAGTTGTCTTCTTTTTGATCAGGCAATGGCAAGAGATCCGAAGAATGTTTTCCAGGAGACTTGGCGGCAGATTCGTGCAAAGATTTACAAGTTCATCAATACACACAAGCCAGAGTGATGGTGCATCGTACATGACCTACCAATTACCTTAATAATTTGATTGCACAATTACTACTTGCTTGTGTAGATCCTTATTTGTTGTTATTTTCAGAGTAAAACATTACTTAAGAAATGACTGCAAGGGTTATTCCTCTTATCAAAGTAACATTTTGATAAGTTAGTTATGTGTTGTTGATTTGAATTTAAATCCTATTATTAATGCAATTTTTACATCAAAATTACCCAGAGCAAAAATAATAAAGGTTGATGTTTTTTGCTGAATTTGCATTTGTCGTATTAGCTTGTATTAGGATTCATTGCCAATGCATGAGAACCACGTGCCTGCTTTGACGAAGCATTAAATTTAAAAAATCATGCCAGTTGGTAACATATTTTTCTGAAAATTGTTATAATACATTCAGAAAATATTACAAATTAATGTGGCAGTAGCTTTTTTCAAGTTCACATTTACTTTAACAGTTGAAGGAAACGACCATCCGATTACAAACGTCAAAACAACTCACCAATCAAAGAACTTTAGTCCAGTGTGAACCTCATTTATTACGACAACAAAACTATGCAGATAGCAAACAACTGCTGCGCATAGGTAGTTACATACTTCACCTTAGAGGCTTATTTTGTTAAGCCAAGCGATTCAGCTAAATTGTTGGACAGACACACCAGTTTTCAAAGAGGTCGTGTTCTGAAACGTACTGAATCCATACCGCAACAACAGCAATATATTGTACGGGACGTTCTGAAACCTACTGTCACAGCAAAAAGAGCTAATACTGAACCTGATTCGTCCAGTAGATTTTACTAGACGCCGCCTACTGTAGCTTTAAATCCAGTAAGTTTCTGATTGCAAACAACCTTAGTGTGGGGTGCAACTGTGCTAATTTTTAAAGCTCACCAGAAATCGGCTAATTTAATCGAAAAGGACTGAATTTGATTGAAGAATGTAACTTTTTATTGTGAGTACGACTAAAATATCCCATCAAAAATGAAAAAAAAAGGACAGGGAACTGAAAAAATTACACCATTATTATTTGAAATGTGTCAGTCCTGTAATTAACTTATCGAGTAATAGTTAGCCTACTTCCAGTTTCTATAAGTTTCTTATTAAATTTACTTCTTTTGCAGTCTTCCTAGAAAATTGATTAAAATGTTCACAGTAAATACATACATATTTTCAAGTTTAATTGATTACTTTAGTAGGATAATATTACACTTACAAAACAAAAAGTATTGGGTGTGAGAAGAATGGAGTCCAGTAGTGCACAATTAATTATCAACATTTCAGCAGTCTGTGTTAAAGATCACCTGTACACTGGGTCAACAAATAAGTGGCTACCCCTCTTTCAAATATCACTCTCCTTGCCAAAATCATGGACAATTTCAGTTTTATCTCTAAAATGTAGAGCAAAGTAATATGTTTGGCTTGTGATTTATCCACAGAAGTACCTACACTCAACACTGTTGTGCTCTATCCTTGAAGAAACTGGCATTGTGCACTAATAATATTAGTACTTTGTAATTCCATCGTTACGAAGGCTTATATAGTCGTACGCTGATTCAGAGTCACGAGGGATGTCAAGCGAAGCCAATGGCTCATATATGTGGGTGTGTCTAGAAATGAGTTAGTTACAGAGAATGTATGAAATACTGCTATTTTCAGGGTATGGGGTCCATGCATTCCTGCCTTTCCTTTCAATTTTGTATAACTGATTTTTCCAGCCTAAAACATGCCCCGGTTGGCACATGCCACATTACAACGGCACTTGCCTATTGACACAATATTACAAGGTGTTCAAATACCTTTCCAGTGAGTTCCGTTCTCGTTTTTTCCCTTCTCACACCTGTTATCCATTATTTTGGCACCCCAATTACCACATAAGAACAAAAGAAGAAATGCTAAATCATGAGAATTGCAAATCATTAATCTGTTTGACATCAATATACAAATAATTATCAAAACTTTTAATACTCAAATTATGTGAATACAAATGCTACCACACAATCAATCTTGATGCATCTGAAAATGCAATTTCTTTCTTAGATCTCTGAAAATATTTATGAATGGGGTATTGAGTGCTTCTGGTTAGATCATTGCATCTGTTTACACATATTTTTTGTTAACTAGTTACAAATACACAGAATAAATACATTTTAGTCTCGCAAATTTGAAATTAAACTCGATCATATAAATTAAATGCAGAATATTTATTTTTAAGAGCTGGTTTTGAAGGTCAGTCAGTGGATTTGAAAGGAATATCAAAAAAAGATGACCACAAAATATTGGCAAAATTTGATATGAACTTTCTACAAATTTCCTTTAGATAAATTGCAGTGTAAGTTCACCTCATCTCAGGAACACTAATGACTAGAGATAGGATAGTTATGCAATTGCATGTTTTGATTTATGCATTAAATCCCATGCAAAAACGTGGATATATCCATTTCATCACTCCCTGGTTCTAAAAATGCTGTTTTTATTTTGCATGTTTTGCATATTTGGGTACTTTTTCTGAAAATTGCATATTTTTGTTTTTTTTTGCATGTTTTTGCATGTTTTGGCCTTTTTACTAAATATTCTGAATTTCTCTCGTTTTTTCAAATTATGTGTAGGTACAAAAAATTATTTCAAAATATTCGAATAAAGTTATTCCCGACTCGTCAACTATAAGAAAAGGATATCTTCCCAAATCATACGGAATGGCGTTAGAAAGGATCCGCGCTGACATCGGCACACATGACATCTGGACAAGTGTAGATGAAACAACCGATGTAGAGGGGCGATATATCGCTAATCTAATAGTAGGGAAGTTAACCAACGAGGGACCTGGTATACCACATCTTCTTTGCTCTCATGTGTTAGAGAAGACAAATCATAAGACAGTATCAAGTTTGTTTAATGAGGGGCTATTGTCTTTGTGGCCTAGTGGCGGCATGAATCAGAAGGTCTTACTTCTTATTAGTAATGCAGCACCATATATGGTAAAAGCGGGGGAAGTGTTACAAAACATCTACCACAATCTCCACCATTTAACGTGCTTGGCACATGCCATACACCGAGTTGCAGAAACAGTAAGAAATCTTTATGATGAAGTCAACACCCTAATATCATGTACCAAGAAAGTTTTTTCTAAAGCTCCATCGAGGATAAATACTTATCGAAATTTGCTACCTGGAGTTCCGCTGCCACCTGAACCTATCATCACTTGTTGGGGATCGTGGCTCGAGGCAGCTATTCTATTGTGACCACTTTGAGGAGGTCAAATCAGTGATAGTGTCGTTTGATCCAGAATAGGCGGCAAGCATAAAAACCATTCAGAAATTATTCACATCCAAATCAATAGTTAGCGATCTGATATATATTAAATCCAATTTTGGTACCATTCCTGGAAAAAGAAAATTGCTAGAGACGATTGGAGAACCTTTGACGACATCGCTTCAGATAATACAAGATCTCCACTCGGAACTGTCTAAAGCTCCCGGTGGCCGTGCCAAAGTAGCACTTAACAAACTGGACTATGTACTGAATAAGAATATTTCTTACAAGCCATTGTGTGGAGTGCAGAAAATTATGGCAGGAGACACATATGATTTTGGAGAAGATTGTTTGTCCCCCTCTCAAATCTGTAATTTAAAATATGCCCCAGTGACGTCGTGTGATGTTGAAAGATCGTTCTCCTCATATAAAAACATTTTATCAGATAGGCGGCATCGGTTAACGCCGCATAATATGGAAATGATTTTAGTTAGCCATTGTGCATCTAGGTTTAAGTAAACAGTTACATACTGACGTATCGGTAGAGTTAATAAAACCAAATACACGATGATAAAATTATAGAAATTTGTGTTTTTTACCCGCCAATCCACTTCATACCTGATTTTTTACGATTTTGCATGTTTTGCATATTTTGGCATTTGTTTTTGCATGTTTTGCATGTTTTGCCATTTGTTCTTGCATGTTTTGAGGTTTTATTTTGCATAACTATCCTATCTCTACTAATGACACTTAATTTTGATGGGCCGCCTGTTTACAAATAGGCAACATCTGGAACAGGTATCTGTTAGCTGCTTGCATCATGCTATAAAATTTGATAAAATCTTGGTTCTTGAACTCAACTAGGTATAACTAAAAAACATGATTAGTTACCAAAAATGTTAACAAGAATATCCATGCATCATTCATTGCCTAGGTACCGAGAAGCACCTACCTAAATAAGGCAGTAGTCTTCAAAAAGGTATTTTCTTTATATTTATTTAAAATACCACAAAATACTAGCAATTAAAATTGGAATAAATTATATTCTGTGGCATTTGTATAGTAATAAAACTAAACACAAAAGAGATTTGAAGCATGTCACCGGCATTGAATGGAACAACAATGCTTCTAGACCAAACTAATTCCTGGAATATTGCAAAAAGTTGTTTTACTGGATCATCTTCTCAAAGTTGTCAATCTGATAGAGAAGGCGAAAAAAGGCCTGAAAAATACACCAGGCTTAAGTGACTCAAGTTGAATAGAGAGGTTTATGTGACTTATTGATGGAAGTTTCAGACAGCTTACAAATAGTAAACACATATATAAAGTTAGCTTCCGCATCTTTAAACCAGTGTAAACTAATCAATACATTTTTGGTTTTATTTTACGTTTGAAATCTCCAACAGGAGTTTATGTTTAGAGAACTCTTAAGCTTTAAATCCATACTCTTTGCTAAGACACGTCTTTCTGTACGGATTGTATGCATGTTTGCTACAACCGTTACGTCCTCAGCCTAACCTGACAACGGAAACGTTTGGCACACACACCATTACTAAACTGTAACAACAATTAATAATTTTCTAAGATTAAAAAATGTAAAAACTCTAAAATTAGCATGTGACAATGTCTCTTGATCTGTGCTCCATTAAAAACCGAACGACGGTATCCTCTGTCATGGTCGCGCCATGTTGAGGAGTGTGTGTTCGACATGCGCGATGGACGGGTGGCGCTGATCGCCGCCACCAGGGGGTGTTTGTGTTCCGAGCACTCGCACCTTGTGCTTGGTTTGGGGAATGCTGCCGAGATCCAGAGCCACGGCAACCTCCTCGGGTTTCATTGCTCCTGGCAGGTCCTGTAATAATGCAATAAAAGAAGTTGGTTGGTTAGTTTACTTGCTTCTTTCTAGGTCACTTGCCAAACAAGCTCTAAAACAACTGGAAACAACGACTATAAACCAGAATCTGGTCAGGGATATTGTGATCAAATAAAGAAACCATATAAATGTTTTCAATGCCCACTCCTGCATCTGTCTTTGCAGAAATTATTTTATTTTTCTATTGTAGGGTTTTCTTATTTGAAATTTTTAGAGAACAACTTCAACAAAAAATCCTCTTACACACAATTAGCACAGATAGTGGTTTGAGAAATCTGACCTGCTTATTTGCCAAGACCAGCACTGGTACATTGGCAAGTCTGTCATCTCCCAGAAGAGTCTTTACTTCTTTTACAGCAAGACCAAGATTGTGAGGATCAGCAGCATCTACGACGAAAACTAGCAAATCCGTATCTTGCAGAAAGTTTCCCCAATATCGGCGGACACTCTCTCCTCCACCAACTGAAAAACAGCTCAATTAAACCTGTCACTTCCTAAAAGTGGTTAATCCAAACAGTTCCTGGCATTGATTATCAACTCACTCTCCCAAATGTTCAGTGAGAATCCCCCATTCTGGAGGCTAGTAACATTAAATCCTTCGGTGGGTCTTATGTCGTGGTTTTTATTCGAACCCGAAGTTACTTGTGCAAGTATGGTACTCTTCCCAGCTCCTTCCAGTCCAAGAACGAGTATTCGTTTCTCTGGGCTTTCTTCAAGCTGGAATTTAAAATAACAGTAAATTGTATACCGCACAATATTTGACAATGTACATGTGCAATCCTACAAAATGAGGTACCTAACAGTTATTGCTACAGCATTGGACAGATACATATCCACCTGTGGAACACGACACTTTAAGAAATTACAGCAATCACAAGTCAAATACGCACGATTATAAAATTAAACGAAAAGTAAAAATAAAGGAAGCCATACGGTCATACCCGTGAAACATCTTCGAAGCCCTCGTCAATACTCTTGAGTTCTCTTTTTTTCCAGTATCGATATGCTGAGAACGCACATGCTCCAATCGCAATACCTGATCCGAATATGAAAACCGACTTGGTCAATTTACCAGACCAGCTGGACTCCATCGTGAACCACCGTTCTAGTTTAATAACATTCAATGATTCGCACTTGGAAAGAGCTCAATAGTTTGACATTGACGTTTCTGAATTCAACCAGATGAGTTGTGTTTCTCGTACATTGGTAGTCCTGAAAGATCATATGACCCCCTTTTCCCCCCTCTTTACCGGAACTCAATTTCTATACCCGCGAACTTTGCCACTGCATATTTTGTTTTTGTTTCTCTTCCTATTAACCACTAGCTCCACACTGTATCCTAGAGATGGGCTCGTGTATACACCGGATCTCTGTTAGTCAGCCTGGTAAAACAAATACAATTTTAATACAAACATCAAACGTACTTTTGAGTCTATACCAAACTCATCAAACATCGCTCATCAAACATTTCCGTGTGGAATTCTTCGTGCTTTGGTAGTCCTGAAGAATCATGACGTCATGTGGTTCAAGGCTGTCTTTGTCACGGGATTTCCCTGTAGGTGAGTGGGAGAGGAAAGGGAATAACTTTCGTTTCATTCTGCCATTTTATTTCAGCTGACGAGATCGTTTTGCTGATTTCGTTTTTAATTTTTAATTTAAAATGGGAGAAGTTAACATAACTACGTTTGAAGCAGAATGTATGGTAAGCAAAATAATATATTTACGTTTTTCGAATGCAGTGAGTTAAACAAGAATACCATTTTGGCTTGCGGCTCGTGTTTTGCCATTGAGAGAGTCCTTGCAGGTTAAGTCGCCAATCCTAAAATTATTCTTGATGAAAGGTCACCCAGTCGAAAGACCATTTGTAATCGCTTTTAGTGCACCCAGTTACAATTATCTCCACAGATTTCTTGTTTCATTATCAGTCTTTTGATTAGATACTTGAATACACTATTAATAGTGCTAAAATATAAAGCCTCTTTCTACTGATAACTGATCCCTAGTCATCATATCTTTTGGTATCTGACACTGGTAGAGGACAGTACAATTGCATCTTGACTGATAATTACGTCACATTAATGCAATCTTAATGCTGTATTGCGATCTGCCTGAGACTGATGTACTAGACAGTCTGGAGTGTGACAGTTTGCAACAGAGCAGCATCTCCTTTAGTGTGCTAATTAAATGTTTGTGCAGCATGAGTAGTTGGTTTTCAAGTGTTGTTTTATGTAAATAGTGAGGCTTTAGCAGCTAGTATTTTGCATGGCAACAACCTTGAACCTCATTCCACCTCCTACATCATCTCCTAAACTGTATCTCCACCCAGTGCACTCCTCTGCTCAGTCCAAGACCTTCCTTGTGCCACACAGATACTTGCAAGAACCTTGTGCGGTGTGTATTTTTAACAATGGCTTCGATTCAGCAGCTGGCCAAGTTGGTGGAAGCTTACTCTTAGTTTGCGCACTTCCGACGAGTTTCATCTAGTCAGCACACCGTCGTCACTACCTACTTCAACAACTGGGATCTGCCCAAATCACTTTGCACGTCTCAACCTCAATAAATCTGCGTCGACACTAGTTACTTGCACCGAAATACCACAAATCTTCGACCATCAACATGGGCTCCACGAAACCCGAACGTTCCATCTCATCTGCCATCCCTCTGCCACAGTGGATGAAGACAAAAATGAATGATAGGTGAGCGTAAGCTTTGCTTAATCAAAGCTTTGTTAACTAGGCAGTGTGTAGGTATCTAGGTATGGTGGGATTGAGATTTTGTCATCCGACATTTTATTTTTGTGAGTAGGTAGGTACTGAATTAGATTTATTAAAAAGTACTATTTGTCTGCATAATGCATTTTCTATGTTCAGTGCAAGGAGCGTTGACTTATTACGGCTATGCAACTGCCAGAAAATCTTTTATTTGAGTCTCCTTGATTTAGCAGCAGATAATTAATCTCAATACTAGGGAGTGGAGATGATATAAAGAGTGCAAAGAATTGGATTGTTCTTCAGGTTAATTTCTTGGATAGAAAATATTTCTAATAGAAAAGTACCAATACATAAACCATTTTATATCTTATGATTACAAGCATGTGTTTTGTTTTCTGCTTGTTTTAACTGCAAACATGTTGCTAAACCATTTGTGAAATGCTAATGTTTGATCCTGATAACGTACCCGAAATGCTAGCACTATTGACTGCGTTCATTTTTATATACTGCCCTCAAAAGCTAATTTCCAAAACTTGTATATGTTCTTGATAAATACATATTAATCTGTGATATTATTAATTAGTGTCAAGAAATTGCACCTAGTTGGCTAAAACTGACTCTAAATCACTGAGAGAAAAAAAAATCATTTCCACCTCTAGCAACTCGACTTACTTGCTTCTTTTCTAGAACAACTATTCTGCATTTTACAGCATTGCATTCCAAGTGGTGTTCAGGCTTCTTGGCTTTAATTATTTTTTCTTATCTCTTCCAGATATGACATTAACGAACCATTTTCACCTCCTTCTCACGATGACAATTTCTTCTACATCCGATACCCAAAGTCTTCCATCGTGCCATCCACCAATGAAAACCCGATTCACGAACAAGAGCAAAAGAACTATCGGCCAATAAGCGAGCTGCTAGAAAAGGATCCCGGCCTTTCACGGCATACTGCCAACTGCCGCCAGTTTATCCCGCAGGCTAAAATGAGCAACGGTTAGTACGAGTATTGATGCTTTGAGTTATGCCATTTCTAGTCAATTGATCGTTCACTTGCCTTGTCTTGTTCCTTTTGTTCACTAACGTTTTCTTGCCATACTAACAAGCTTAGTATGCTACACCAAAGCATCCACCAAACTTTTGATTTGTGAGTCATTGTGTATGATACTGCACTTTGAAGACAAGTATCTCTAAAATTGGAAGGTATTGCTATTGGTAATTGGGATAAAAGCAATAGATATTGGGTGGAATATTTTTATGTCATTATCCTCCTAGACCTGCAAGCTTGTTGACGTTTTCATCTTTTTCTTAAAATGCAAACACACCTCTTTTTGGCATTGAGCACGTCATACCTATTATTGGATTCTTTTTATCTAACAAACGCTGAGCATTGCCTCTCCTATGCCTCTTGTTTGTTCTAGAAATAACTAGGCGTTTTGACAGAGTTTTTTGACCTCTGTTTATCACTCAAGCTAAGATCGTTTCTTTCAATTAAGCACTCTTCTGTTCATCCAGATGTTTGTCTTATTTTTTATATTATATTATCTATCTCCATCATCAAAACAAGATAATGTTAATCCAATAACATGTTTTCAAAACAAGCAGGCTGCCTTTGTAAAATTACATTTCTTGGATTTCTCAACAGTTTCCTAGGGCCTATGATGCACACAGTGCTGATTTATGATGGCATCACTGTGTAACATCTTGTTTTTCTGGTACTATTCCATTTAATATTTGCACTTGTATTATGGCTTGGCCTGGCTAGCAATAACATGCTAGTTTCCTTAGTGGGAACTGCAAAACAGAGAGTGCAAAATGCGTAAGCAAAGGCCTTGGATCCTAACGTAACTGGAGATGGAGAAGCAGATAATGTCTGTTCCAACTATTTATTTGCTTATCCTGCATTGTGATAGTCAGTGTTTTGTTACATCTCGTGCTACCTTGTGCCTTGTGTCCACCTCCACAACGAGTGAATCTAGTGATAAGGAAACAACTTGAGTCACTTATTGATAATAATTATTACTACCTTTGATCATCAATCAACAGACTGTGCTACCACATAGATTTTAATATTTTATCAAATGCTCGCAATTAATAATACGTTAACAAGTCGAGAAAATTGCTTTTAATCAATTTCCACAAACTCTGCGTAATGGGTAGAGCCAAGATTTTATGGTGTTATGATTTCGTTAATTTCGTGGTAAGCTTTTTGGATTTCGGTGTTATGGCGGTGTTATGGAAAAAGTACAGAATTTCATGTCTATATCAGATTTCGGACATAGGTGACGAAAAAAAGAAGAATAGTTAAACATAGTGTTTCTGTTCAATAAGTTCCTTTAAAATGTAGCTAATACCTTTATGTTTCATAAAATACACTGTTACGCCACAAGGAAACAACAAAACAAATAAGACACAAGAAACATTTATCCGTATAAGCTCCATGTTTTTATTATTATTGATGCAAAATTAAATTAATTTCAATTAGCTCCTATTTGTAACACTAATTTTCCAAAAAGAGTTTATAACTAAAAAGTTTGTCAGTGAGGGGTTTGAGATTTTTATGTCCATTAGAATTTGAATTAGACCCACTGCCTGGTACTAACAACATACTTTGCAAGATTGTCTTTTTTCTCCCAGACAAGTCTGTGTTCCAGATTCCACACATCAAAATATATCCATCACTCACAAAGAGTTGCTTTGTTTGATCCTCAAAAGTCAAAGATGTATTACACCCCATTGAAATTTGAAATCCCAGCTAATCTCTATATAGACTGAATGCATGTGGTGCTGGTGCTCACATGGCAAGGAGGGGAAGGTTCAGCCAACCAATGGCAATGGTTTCCTACAGCAAACAATTTGCCCCACTACTTCTACCCCCTAAACTTAGGAATGTTGACAGCGTTTGATGAGGAACAGACCTGACAACAAGACTGTGGGAAATAATCTGACAAATTCATGGAAATGTGTGTTTAGAGAGATAAAATAAACATTTAAAATTTTGTGAATGGAAATTAGTGGCTATTTCGCAAAATACACACATTTTAGTGAAATGGGTTGTTTTGTTTGTTTATTTATTTTCCGTGATATGTGGTTTGATAAAAATGAAAAAATAACAGATTATCTGAAATTGAAGATACTTGGATGGGAAAAGGCTCATTTCGCGATGATTTCGCGGGAAGTAGTTGATTTCGGTGTTATGGATGATTTTTCGTGAATTTCGCGTTTTGTCGCGATGAGCTTCTTACATATTTGAGTTGGGAATTCAATGAATTGCACTCATTTGTAAGAATAACGAGAGATAAGAACAATTCGCGATTTCGCGCATCACCATATAATCGTGGCTCTAGTAATGGGTTATCAGCGAAGAGGTGTGTATCATATTATCCCAGCCACTAACTATTATATCTAAGTATAGTGAGTGTCTCGTGTCATAAAAATATAATCACCTCCTAATTATGGGCATTAGGGGTGTCTAGAATCTTGAGATTCTGTCACCAACTCTTATACCGAGATATCATTTAGAATTGTCAGCCGTCAACTATGTATCATAAAACTTTTTTATACAAATTTTTTTGTTTTGCAAAGCTAATACTTAATCACTATGCTCAAAATTTAAAATACCTTCCCTCTCTAATGTTGTGTAAATGTTCGTTACGGTCTTTACTGGCGTCACTGGGTTAGTTTCCACCTTCTACCTTAGTAACTTGCAAGACCTTCTGCGGTGTAACACTACGCCTATCGTTTCAGACCTGCCAGGCATCTCACTGACCAAGGCCACAAAGTCCCAGGGGACCGATGACGGCTACTTCGGCGAGGCTGCGGCTTGCGGCCAGTCGGTGGTCCACGTGGCACAGCAGATGATGGTGGGCAAGCACGGAGCAGAGTCCTACGATGTGAGCCAGCGCCGCGGCAGTAAGTCGCTGCCCGTCAGTCCGATCGGCACGCCGGACTCGTCACCCGCGATCGCACGACGCCACGCCCCAAACCGCTACTTTACGGCAGCTTTCGGCGCCCCCGCAGAGAAACCGCCAGGCGGTTGGCTTCTGTCGAGTTTTCTGGGTCAGCGCGAGGCAGCGTCAATCGCGGAGGAGCAACTCGTAGCAGAGCCTGTGGAGCCCGGAAAGCTCGCGGTTGCCGCAACTGGACTGCGCAGGAACAAATCTGCGAGCGGCATCGGCCAGTTGTTCACGGAAGAGGGCGAAGGTGTGAAACCTGCGCGGCCGAAGCCTTCGGAGCTGCGGGAGATGAACTTCTGGTCGCCGACATCGATGTAAGATAGATGTTATGCGACCAACCTTTTTCGTGACTAAAGCCCAGAAAGATGACGGGATTCTCGGCTGAGATTTTGGAAGTTTCTTTTTGGCGTAAGGGTATTGTTGCTCGAAACTTTCTTTCTTTGGAGTGTTGCATAGTTCTGGTTGACAAAGAATCCTCGTTACTTTTCTCTCTGAAGAATGATGCTGCGAAAATTTGGGAACTACTGAAGACTGGTCTGAAATTGAAGCTAAAAATTCAATTAATTTTATAATAATTTTCTGTATACTTGTTGACAACTTTCGCAATGATTTGTCTTTCTCTTTATCTGTTTAATCATAGTTTGTTCTGTTTCTGTTCGTGAGTGTTCCGTTGTTTGCTTATCTGATTCCACGCTGCTATATTTTGGTAGAATTCGAGTGTAAGATTACTGTGGCATGTGTCTCCTTTTTACCCTTATCTTTCTTCCTTGTCCCTATGTCCAGTTGAAAAAATTCCGCCCAACCGCCACGCTAGATATTACTGAGTTAAAATCCTGTCCTGCTAACCTACGGAGCTCAATTGAGTACCCGCTGCAATTAGAGATGTTTTTCAGGTGCTTTAAGCCCATTCTGTTATTTTACATGTTAATTTCTTAATCAAATGTTACTAAGTTGAAATGGAAGCTACCTGCTTCTAAGAAAATACACAAAACTTTTACCCAGTGAAGTCTTTATTTTAAATTTTCCTTTCAATCCAAAATCTCGCATATAATGGTATTCCCTTTGGCTCGCCAACCCTTTAGTCAAACTGTTAGAACTTTTCGAGGTCAGCAACTGCTCTGCCAGGAAGGTAGCACATGCCTAACTTGTCCGACTGATCATTTTTAACACATGCTGATGCACCATTACTACAGTGACTAATCTAGTGTTGAAGGTATCGTAGTCAAAGATTCAAATTCATTTATTTCTGGGTATCATTGCATTCTAATTTCTTTCCAATATAGTTGAGTGTTCAATCAAGGAAGACCCATTTAAACTATATTCCATATTCAATAGAGAGGCTAACTTTGATAACTATCATACGTTTATTATGTGTTTCAGCATGAATGAACCTCGACAATTGATGTACATATATCGATATGTTGAGTAGTAATTATTTTTATAATAATAACTATATAGTAATAATAATAATAGTAGTAGAAATTATTTAATTGTAGAGGCTCGTTAAAAAAGCATGACTGTCGGGTGGCGCTCACCGTTACCACGTGTTGCTGGCTCATTTGGTCTGCAGAAAGTTAAACCATGATTAAACATTAACTCTGGCCCTCTGACTAAACCTATATATAACTCTGTGGTAGTACATTTCTCTTAGGTAGAATATTTTTTCTATGATAGTACTAAGGGTAGTACCTACTGCAGATTCGATGCAAGAATCAATTTGAGAATCTGATTCTAACTTTGCCAATAAAAAGAAAAATTGTAACCGACAAAAGTCAGAATACTCATTTTGTTATTCTGAAAAGTTTGGGATATCAAAGATGCTTTTACTAAAGCCAACATGGTTTCACTTGAATAGGCATTTATTTTTAACCGGGTTTACTATGCGGAATTTATGGGGTTCATCACTTCTTCATGACCTTCGCCAGTCATTTGTATTTGAATTTGTATTTTCTTACTTAAAAATATATAAACAAAAAAAAAGCTAATGAATGTCCAATCCAATAAAATTAAAGCTATTTCCTAGCTGCCATTAATTGCTTATCTCTACTCTTCCAGAGCTAGGTCCCTGACCTTGCAGTTAGTAGGCAGGTAGGTAGGAACCAGGAACCTATCTACCCTCAACAGTCGAGTCGCTAGTACATAGTGGCACTGTTGTGCATAGTTAAAACAAAGTTCGAAGCGGCTACTAGTGTTTTACAATGATACATTGTAAGTGCAAAGTTTTCTCGGTGGTAAATTTCAAGAGATGTGTGGTCATATTGGGCGATGTTCACGTTTGCTCACCAGTCACGACTGCTTTCAAGTAAGTGAAGTTTTCAAACATTATTTTATTCCGCAACTAGAAATGAGATTGTTGTCGAGGATGTTGAAAATGAATGTCATATATTTGCAAATGTATAACATTCTTGGACTGAACTGCCGTGGAAAACGATGGACACAATTTGTAGCCATATCTACCCTAATGTGCATTCGTAATTTGAACAATGAGCTCCCCTAAGTTAAATTAAAGAAGTCCCAAACACATGTCTTACCTTGATTAGCTTTATCGTGCATGACCTATAATGTTTCACACGGGTATCTCAAATCGATTTCATTCAAGCAATCAAATTGGTTCGATGGGCCAACTAAGATAATACACATGGCAGGTTAAGCCATCTTGTGCATCATTCTTGTTCACTAAAAGATTTGCCATTTCAACTCAAATATGTGATTTCCATAACGCGTTGTGATCAACAGGTTGATTCACCAAGTAAGTCTACTTGCAGCTTTGCAAGGGGCTTTGTAACAAGTCAACTAATAACGAGATCTTTTCTTGAAACATATAGTGACATTAGGTACTTTAAAACTTTGACGCCAAATCAAAGACTCGCCAAATGCAACAATATTGCCGCAACTTCGCCTCAGGCGCTCACAAACTTTACTGCGTGAGTGGTTTAGCCAACGTAAAGAAATCATCGACACCAAGTCATAAAAACTGCACCAAGTAGAAGGCAATTTTTGGTGTTTAAAAGGGTATTTTTATTTACAGGGGGGTACTTGAGAGTCGGGTAGCATATTTAAGACACTACAGACTAATGTCTAACTCTAGCTTCATGTTAATGTGAATCTTAACTGTGTCTTATCTGGTGTCTTACTTTGGTTACGAATTGAAAGATGAACGTCGCTTGTTAGTTGTGTAAAAATCCCCCCCCCCCCCCCCCCCCCCCCCCCCCCCCCCTCCCCCAGTCGCAACTGTGGCACAGAAATCGGAACTGAAGATTAGAACTGAAGGACTCCTCTTAAATCCTCTTATCCTCTTAAATAGTGAAGCTACCTTAAGGTTTTGGATTCGGACAGCAATGGGGGGTAGTGCTGTGAGGAAGGAACATTAGTGGAACATACGGAGTCACTCCACGAGGTTACTTTTTGGAGCAATCATATGAGTTTAAGCCAAATAAATCAATGGATGTGAATATTACCTAATGTATAAGAATTAAAATTAGCAAACACTTCAACTATTGAAACCAAAATCTTCCTGGTAATTTGTGTTTTTAGTCGTGGTTTTGGTTTTTGAGCTGTGGTTGTGTTAGCCAGAACAAATGAACAGAGAACAGAGAAAGAACAGAAGACAGCGAGTACAGAGAAAGGAATGACCCATTCTTTCTCTAAGCCTAGAGGCAAGCATAGATTAACCTAAAATATATATTTAATCTATGCTGATTGTATGGGTACGAGTTTCGTAACCGATGAACCCTTGTGCCGGCATCTTTCGGGTCGCTGCTTTAGCGACTCCTTCCACGCCCTGCTAAGATCTGCTGGTGGGCATATGTTACGCTGTCGTTCAATTCATCCGACCCAGGCCATCTTGCTTAACGTCGCGAAATCTTACGTGGACCTTTATGGTACCAGCTCTCGAAATTGTTCGGTAACAATCAATACTACTTCAAGTTTGACTAGTAATTATACCAACGCATATACGCAGAGTAATCTGGTCTGTGACTCCACCTTTCTGCAGAGGTTGCGAATTGCTTAAGCCAGCCCATAACGCTTGAGCAAGACGAGATAAATTTTGCACATACACACACACAGACTGCACACATGTTCTCAATTTGATGGCCCGGAGCTTGTCACTGGATATTATAATGTTGTTGAGCGATTTTTGATGTTTTTTGTTCCTTTTGTTTTAGCTGAGGTGTATATATAAAGTGAAAGTAAGTCAGGGGCGAGGCGCACTGATAGGCTACCATACCTCTGCCCTGCCCCACCCAACCTCTAGCTAGCATATTGTGCAGCCCGAGAATAGAGGAGCATATACACGTACCCACCGGCACCGGTGCCAGGTCTCGAGCATAGGGCTCTTGCCGGCACCGGTTCAACAGTACAGGGTTCTGCACAGAGAGCATGAGAAATTCTCGACATCCTTATTGCGCCCAGGGTTGTAGAATAAAGAGTGCATAACTATGGAACTAATCGAAGAGCGTCTATCGAAATGTGACTGAAGTGCCGGCGATCTGAGAATAATATTTTTGGCAAAAAGGTGTTATGGGCCTATGATTGTTAGAAAAAGGCGAACAGCTTTGCGAATTGCAAGGAGGGATATGTACTATAACAGGCAAGATAAAGTACTTTTGTAATTACAGTCATTACGCAGTGTTCTTTGGCTCAACGTCAACCTAATAGTAACGAAAGCTGTTCTCTCTGTGCTGGCGAAGGGAACCAGCCAGGGTGTGGGAAGGGACTGCAGATGAGTGATTGGTGCTCACATCAAGAACACACCTGTAATTTTACAGTTTTTAATCGCACGCATTCATTCACAAATAAATTAATACTGAATCTACTTTGTCAAAGTATTCCGATGCTGATGTTGGAATATGCGATAATAAACAGTGATATTCATAGTCGAATATCAAATGCATAACGTTACTCCAAAACATGTTGAAAAGGGAATGGATGAGATTTAGAATCAGAAAACTCTTTAGTAGGCGTAGTGGGCGCCGATGCCATCGAAAGAGATGTGGGAGACGGCTCCGTGGAGGGCGGGGGCGGCGTAGGCACCAGCGTAGGCACCAGCGTAGGCAGGGGCGTAGGCACCTCCGTAGGCAGCCACGGCGGGGGTAGCGTAAGCACGGATGGCAGGGGCGGCATAAGCTCCGTGGTAGGCGGGGGCGGCGTAGGCAGCGACGGCAGGGGCGGCGTAGGCACGGATGGCAGGGGCAGCATACGCTCCTTGGTAGGCAGCGATGGCAGGGGCGGCGTAAGCTCCGTGGTAGGCGGGGGCGGCGTAGGCAGCGACGGCAGGGGCGGCGTAGGCACCGTGGTAGGCAGGGGCGGCGTAGGCAGCGACGGCAGGGGCGTGGGCGTAGGCAACAGCGTCGTTGGTGACACGGGTGTCGGTCTTGCTCACGCTGGAGAAGGGAGTGTTGACGCTCTTGGAGTACTGCGACACAACCTGGTTTCCGTCCAGAGATCGGAGGGTGCTCTGGTGCGATGCTCCGACGGCGCCTCCGTAGGCGAGGTTGGATCCGTATCCGTAGGCGGGGGCGACGCCGTACGCACCGTACGCGGCGGGGGCTCCCAGAAGACCAGCGTTGGCGACGGCGAGGGCCGCGCACAGGATAACAATCTGTGACAAGAGAACCAGAAACATTAGGGATGTTAGTTATTTTAAAGGCAAAGTGTTGTGTCAGCCCTTGCTCGGCTCTACTATGGGATGGATGTGTCGTAGGTCTGATGCCTGTGAAATGTTTGAGGAACAATTGGTGCCCTTTGCGAAGGAGCAAAGAACTCGATTGCGATATTGCACCTATGTCGAACCTTTCTATGTGCACTTGCACCACTGCAGCTGGTACTGTACCTTGAATGCCATTGTTGAGTAGTTGTGTGTATGCTAAGATGCAACAGTTAACTGATGCTCGATAACTGCGACCACGACTGTTTTATACCAAACAATCTTACCCCCAAAGTTATCAGAAATTCTTATACAACAAGGTAGATTATATTTAAAACTAGAATCTCCACTTTCGCCTTTTTGCAACTTCGTGCCGCCTGGCCAGTGCCCGCGCAGTCCAGCCGGCCGGCGTAATTCGCCGGTGTGTTTTGGCCTCGTCCCAAACAAATCCGCGAAAACATAGGCGTTGTGCGTACCGTTTTGCCGTATTGCTGCCGTGCATGCTGAATGTTACCACATATTCGGAGCAATAAATTATTATTTGGAGTTTAGATCAGCGATAACAATTAACTATTTTGCATACTCAAACCTGATATGTATATGAGCAAATTAACTTTAAATGTTTTGCTATTTTATTAATTATGATATTAGTTATGTGACGACCTAAATTCATTAATCATTATTGCTATAATACGCAGTATAATATGTCAATTCATGATTGACATAATACATCATCCTACTCTTGCTTGATAAGCATCCACAATTTTTATTGGCATTTTCATTGGCATCAAAAAGGGTTCAAAGGACTTGTGTGTTTCTGTATCTATATCCACTAATTAAATTGTTCGCTTCAAACAGCCCTAGTGTAATTGCTGACCATTAACTAGTAATCACTAGTATCACGCAGACTTGGATTAATTATCACTAGACTTGATTGGCTAACTACCTTCCTCAACGTTCGCGTGCACCGGAGCACCTTGTGCTAGCATGTTTATCCTGTCGACAAAAAAATAACTATTTTCAACCCACCTTGATCGCACATTAGAATCAGCAATGTTAACCTGTGCCGATTATAATCAACCTAAATTTGCATTATCATTACATCAATGCTCGCTCCGTCACTACATTTTTTTATCCGCTTAAAATAATTGTTTAAAAAGCAGCCTCCCATTTAGCTTGTGCAACGCGACGCAAAGAGAACACAAACCGCGTTCGAGAATCATGAACTTTGCATTTCAACTGCACAACAGCTTGCTCTTAGGTCGCCTGTCAGCTGGTTTCAGCTTGTAGCTGCCATGCAGTTCGAGTTTGCTGTGACTTTTTCGCAATGATATTCGATTAACCCAGTTTCGATGAGGTGAGGTGTGCGCCATGCGGCCTGTCGACCGATCGCCCGGTCTATCGGCCGGGTCAGCTGCTCGGGTGGGTGTGGTGGGTGCTCGTCGTGGCTTGTTGGCCTGCCATTTCGACGCCGTCGACACCGTGTTCGAGACCCGATCCGATGCTGATTGCCTTGCACTCACTACTCTTGGCAAATTGCGCCAAAAACTCGTTTCACCTCCGCCGTGCATGGACACACAAAAGTTAGACAAACCGGCAGTGCCGCCCGACGACTACCTTCTCTCCTGAGCGCAAATTGGGGAAACAATCTGGCGTTGGACCTAGAAGTTCTCGGCGGTTCGAACTGATCGGCACCGCAGCAACCTGCGCCAGCAAGCGAAGGATAAATTTTCTCAAAAACAAGAGCTGTAGTCAGAATGATCTATCCAAATCGTTCCCCTTACCATGCTTCATGATGCAAGCAGCCTTTTTTCTGTTAGCAACTGCTCTTCGACTAGCCATTCTAGCATTCGCTTATCTGACAGATGGCTGTTTGCAAGGCGGGACTCATATCAAAAATGCAGAGCAATTTGAACCACGTCAACAACAATTGCTCACTGACCCAGCTCGTTTCAGTCCAGCATCTCGCATTCGACCTCCAATAGCAAAAACCATTGAAACAAACATCTATTATTTACAATCTTTCCCTGCGATCCACTTCAAGAGCGAAAAAGACAGTTACGGCAACAGCAACGGCTTTCAAGCGCAGTCACAGATGCGAAAGATAGCGCGGGGTGCGCGTTTTGCACGTGACGCGTTGCGACGTGGAGGTTGCCACTGCTGCGCCGCGCCGCGTCGACGGCCGAGAGCCGGCCGTCGGGCCCTAGGTCAATGTTTCGGGAGGGGGCAAGATAATTGGGATTGCGGCAACTTTATTCTGCGACTAGCCGTGCTCTCTCCTGGCGATCGGCAAACAGGATGCGTCACGTGCACCGAGTTTTTGTAAACATGATCTCAAGGATCATGACACGCGCGTTTCATGTGGTGTTTACATGAAAACTACACACCTACATGCCTATTATGAATTTTAATTGGTGTGTCAATAATACTGGAAAATGATTTTGCCCTTCAATGAAAATGATTCATTGCTACGTGACTTTAAAGATTGTTTATTGTGTCCCTAAGATAAAATTGCTTCTACCTCATATGTTGCAACTTTTAAGAAGTGACCTTTGGCCTCGGATCATATCTGTAATCACGGCTATAGAGTTTTTACTTGGGATTCGGGATTTTACTTGGGAGGCGCGAATGACTGGTTCGCGACTCACATCCATTTTCCCGGTGTACGGCTTTCCCGCACATCAGCATGAGCATGCGAGCATGCTGCGAGCATGACCTTGAGATGTACGGGCGCCCTCTGACCGCTGAGGCGTTGCATCGCCGAGGATCCCGCTTTCTTTCGCCGGTGCTACCACTGTCAAGGCGAGGGCCGCTAGTCACGCATTCTTGCGTTTCATCTCTCGTGCCCGGTGGAGCCATGTGCAGAGTGTGATGGCTCGACAAACCTACATCGACAACTGGTAATGCACTTGCAAGTTGCAGCACTCAGTCTCACCTATTGTAAGCTCTGACATAACGGCGGTATCTAATGCACATGGGAGGCATGTACCTTCTCAGAGCGGTGCCTTTAAATAAATTAATTTGCTTTTAGTTCAGATACATTGATTAAAAATGAGATTAACTAAAAAAAAACACGAATACTGCCGATAAATACTGTTTTGTAAGAGACTTCAAATACGACGCCACGTGAATGTGAGTTTTTTCAGGCTTAAGACAATTTTTCTGTGACAAACTACGCACCAAAGAGCAATAAAGTTTCGATTTTTTTTTCGAAGATGCTGTTTCATCACTTTTTTTACCATATTTGCATCAAACACGCGTATTATGTTCCTCTCAATGTTTATTAACTATATGGTAATACTGAGGTAATGCGATACTCTGTTCTGAGATACGAGTCACAATGCACGTTACCACAGCGCAAGGACCCGTAATACACCCATGGACACTTCATATTACACTCGTTTTAATTTCCTAACAATTTACAAGATCGATTTACGTGATCAGAATACCCATAGTTAATTTGACAATACATGCAACGCCCACAATTATGCACTAAATCTGATCTGCTATACGTAATTAGATCTAGATGATCGCAATGACAACATTGCGCGTTAGTCTACGTGAGCTTTCTCTGCACTCGGGGCTGCTACTCGAACAATGCCTCGGGCTCGAAACAATTAATTAAGAAGCCGTCGAGGGTGCGCTAGACTCAAAGGGATGCGCCGTCTGGTTTCGCAGCCAGTAAAGCGACGCTGCAGTTGCACAATTACTGTTTCTATTGTCGATTATTTGCCAGGTTCGCTCGGGGTTCCTCATCCAATCAAGAGAAATGGCACACCACAATCAAAGAATCTCGTTACATCAGGCAGGAGAAAAATGAAAATAACTCGCTTCGGGGCTTTGATATTTTTCAGTAAACCACGAAAAGTTCTTTGTTTACAGTTTCGTGTAGTATATCGTGGTCTAAGTTAAACAGCAAGAGACAGCACATAATGCTCGAGAGGAGATATTTCTTCAAGTATTAGCACGTTCCTCAGAGTTTGCTGCAATTCCTTTCAAGATTTAACCACAGTACCTAGGACAATCTATAAATCGTTGCATTGAATGCATTTCTCATGGTACGCCGATGGAATGCCCTTTCGTAAAGTTAACGGCAAGAGGCAAGAGGCATGGTTCCTCCCATCTAATTGCACTGCGCTCGTGCACGTATCCCACAGCATGCACCGCACACGCAATCCGGTCAATAGGTCAGGAATGCAGCGTGCACCCCATCCATCTGGCAAAACAGCGATACCCGGTCGGTTTCTCACGCGGTAGGCAACGCTCTGCATTGACTTAGCGAAGTGCGAGACGACGTTTGGGAAATTGGGAAACGCTGGATTGCAGCCTCCGCGCGCTTGGGCCGTGGCGATGGAGGTGTGGTCGAGCGGTCGTCGAAACTCGGCTCGAAACCGTGCAGTATCGACCTTCCACTCGTGGATCACACGCACTCAACACGCCGTGATTTTAAGACGGCGTTCTGAACTTTAAGATGATGGGCGTTTTTGTTTATAACATCGGGCAGTACTGACCCTGACCTAATCATATTGGCCAATTTGCCGGAAATATAGCGGTTTTTATAGTCGCTGTTTTTGCCCAATCAATTTTCAATATATTTTGAGGCTTGTTTAGTTAATTGCCAAAAATTGATTAGTTATTTATGGCGGACAGAACTTTTAAATGCGCACGGTGGCGGACTGCACGGTGGTGAATGTGCACGGTGCAAAGGGTGCGAGAAAATAAAACAATAAACAAAAAATCTTCTGAGATATTTTATTGACGTACACAGATTCTGAACATCGTCTCAGCTGCACTGGTTTCACTATATGGAGACACATAGAGATGAAAATGATTGATTATTGTGTTTTGACAACGGGCCCCGTGGCACTGGCCTAATGGCGTCGGTTGAAAATGTTTGCAATGGAAACGATTGACTGCTACTATCAGCTATTGAAATTATATTAACTCCCTGCTGTCGTGTACCTCCCATTTCTAGCGAAAATCAGCTATTGATAAACTCTCTGCTGTCGCGTACCTCCCATATTCTAGTGTTTGGCAGTCATGGAAACGGTTGACTGCGAATACCAGCTATTGATATTATATTAACTCTCTGCTATCGTGCACCTCCCATATTCTTGCGTTTGGCAGTAAATTTAATAAATATTTCAGTCCTGAGAAAAAATCAGCGTAAATTAACGAAACCATTTCGCAGAACTCATGGAAACTGTTTTTGCATCGTCCACAACGGGAGAAACTCGCCGCTTTATTTTCATCAAATCAGCGATGAGCACCAATTGACTCCCAGGACAATCGACCGACCGACCGACTCAAAGCAATTAGCACAAGCGCGCCCGGGCGCCGGTAAGAATACACAGTCCGCAAAACAACGTTGCTTGGTACGACCAAGAAGCGAACCATTTATTTCGTTCTCGCTAATGTCCCTCGACAAAACTGGGTCAACTCTGCTCCATTATTTGCTCATTGTGACGCGACCGCGTAGGCAATATTGTGTGTCGCGAAAATGATAATCATTTACTTCAGCCGCGTGGACAAAAAAGCTGACAACGATAGGTAAACCCACCACGGTGAACCTTCATTAGCCGGGTTGATGTCTATTCTAATGTGCTCAGTTCAAAGCGGGGCAAGGTGGTGCTGCTCCGGCTCCGGCCTGAACGCGGCTATAGCGCAGGTTTGGGGCAAGGACGTCATCGACGCCGTTCCGAGGAAGGAATGACCGGTGCGGTGACCCAGACCTTCGGTCGCGGAAAGCGAAAGTGATCGCCGATTTAGTCTCATTATTGTGCGGCCCTAGCCCCCTAGAAGCGGGGCGTCGTGCAGCGCGATGGGGAGAGAGAAAAATAGGTATAAAAGGAAACCGGCGGCGTGTTCAAGATATCAGTTAACTGTTTCTTCTCGCAAGACACACACACACTACACAACAATGGCATTCAAGGTATATTAGAGCGAGAGCAAGGCAGCTCCCTTATAGCATTCGTGGAATATTGTACCAACTATCAATATCTATGCAGAACATTAATCAAGCAATGGTCTCAAAGCCACAATGCACTAACAAAGTTATAAGTACTGTAGAATCAGATGGTTACAAAACCAACACTGAACTGGCTAATTTTGAAATATCTTTGAACAAAGCTTGTATCTTTTGTTTATTTAAGCATCCATTAGTAGTATTCATACTAGCATATAGGAACCAATTGAAGACAGTAGATTACATATTAAGTTGGTTTTCACGGGAAAAGCAACCGAATATCGGCAAACAGCGGTTGAGGCTGAACCTAGCTGACCCCTCCCCGTGTACTTTATTCCCATACAGATTGTTATCCTGTGCGCGGCCCTCGCCGTTGCCAACGCTGGTCTTCTGGGAGCCCCCGCCGCGTACGGTGCGTACGGCGTCGCCCCCGCTTACGGATACGGATCCAACCTCGCCTACGGAGGCGCCGTCGGAGCATCGCACCAGAGCACCCTCCGCTCTCTGGACGGAAACCAGGTTGTGTCGCAGTACTCGAAGAGCGTCAACACTCCCTTCTCCAGCGTGAGCAAGACCGACACCCGTGTCACCAACGACGCTGTTGCCTACGCCCACGCCCCTGCCGTCGCTGCCTACGCCGCCCCTGCCTACCACGGTGCCTACGCCGCCCCTGCCGTCGCTGCCTACGCCGCCCCCGCCTACCACGGAGCTTATGCCGCCCCTGCCATCCGTGCCTACGCCGCCCCTGCCGTCGCTGCCTACGCCGCCCCCGCCTACCACGGAGCTGCCTACGCCGCCCCCGCCTACCACGGAGCTGCCTACGCCGCCCCCGTCGTGAAGACCGCCGCCACCGCCTACTCCGGCGCTGGACTCCTCGGAGTTGCCTACTCTGCCGCCCCCGCTGTCGCTCACATGACCTACAGCAACGGATACGGCATCAACTACGCTTACTAAATTGTGACCCTCTTCACTTGAAATTTCGATTCGTAACGAAACGAGCAAATGTCAAGAGTTGTCATGAGCACCAATTTTATTATTTATTTGTTTTATCATTTATGTATATAATTTTATTTATTGATGATAAAAAATAAATTATGAAATTCTATTTACTTGTCTAGCATGTTTCTTTAAACCCCTACGGATTCTGGCGATAAGATGAAAAAGAATTTCCTTTATGACGACGAAATATATAATTTTTTCAAAGAAACTCCATTGTTACGGCAAGACCCCACTTACTGGCGACACGAGAACTTTTGCTCCAAAAGGGATGATTTCCCCCGAATTTTGCTCGATCTACGGCTTCATTTCTCTACTTGGGATGAGAAAACAACATCCCTCGGTTATCCGCTTATACATCAAACAATTGCTACTCGACTTACGGAGTGCCGTGTGATAAGTAGGGCTACACGACAAGGAGTTTCTCGTTGTCCTGATGGAATACATGCAGCTTTTGTCCCAGCAGCAAGGCAGCGCTCGTATTTCGCTCAAAGCGACAAGACCGAAGAACCAGACTCTGCTGTTGACCAAAATTATATCCCCGCGATGCTAAGAGTGAGCGGTGTTATTCATTGTTAATCGAAAAGTCAAATTGGAGTCACACCGAAGTCCCTAAGCTGGTCTCGGAACCTTGTAGAAGCGTGGTAGAAGGTCACATTACCGCTGTCTACAGCGTTTTTCTCATGAGGGTTGACTACTTTATTTAGTTTAATTTTTTTTTGCAGAATGGCAGCCATTTTGAAACACGGAATTAAATGTAGATAATTTCGCTCTATATGAATTGTTTATTTTTATCCTTTGAAATTTTTAGAAAATACAGTTATCGTTTCATTCCTTAGGATGAATTACACAGTAATTCCAAATTATCCCAAATTACATCCCAAATTACACAGTAATTTGTCATAACGAACTGTCATTAAAAAAAAAACACTTCATTTGTTTCTGCTGCACCTACCTATTGTGCAGTACGATTGCGAGTTATTTGATTGGTATTTAGTTTCATATGGTATTTTTATTTATTTATTTATTATTTTAATCTTTCATATTAAATGTACATTATACACACTATACCTACATAGAAAACAATATTAAGAGTTGCGAAAAATCCCACATAAGTTGGACTTGAGTGTGGGCTTTACACGAAAGAGAATAATGATAATTAATGACAATTTATTTTATACGAAGCAAAAAAAGGGATGGTCAATTGGGACATAAAAAAAACCAGAAAATTTAAATATAGAAATATTTTCACTGTTTTCAAAGATATATCTATATTTTATTTTTAGTTATTTCCATTAGAAAAGTTTTACAACCAATGCTCCAACGTTAAACTTCCCAGCGGCCACGCACGGCCAATGTTTTCATGGAGTGGACGCCAAAGTCCACGCGTCAGAACGAACGCATGTTCGGGAATTGGGACGAGGGTGTGACCTGGAATGAACACCTTACAATGAAGCGAATGTCACGTCGCTTAGTCACCGAACAGTGTATATTGATTCCTGCACGCGTGAGTTTGACTAACTCAAAGGAATTTATTTTGAGATTCAGAGAGCTTCATTTGACAATCCCAATAGACAGGGACTCTTGTCCGGAGAACTGGGGCAGTCCGCTCATACAAAGTCAGGCTGGCACACTCACAAAAGCTACGAGAATTCTCGTGCCTGCTTTAATAATTAAATAAAGTTCGCGAAGGGGTGCACGCGTACTACCCAGGTCATTGTTGTGACAATAGAATTGAAGCTAACGTTGACAGAATGCGACGGCATGGAATTCCGTGCCTCCGCGCTGCTCTCACATGTAAGCCATGCCATCAGGTGGTACAGGAACATTCTCAAACAACTCGGGTCAAAGTTATTTGCAGAATAAACGGCCGTTTTGTTAGAACCACTAGTCCCTGTCTGCCTCTAAACTTTGTACCAGCACTGAAATCTAACAGTTTGAGTCTACCCTATGGCAAGATTTGTCGTCACGTTCAAAGCTCGCACACTCGCTCGCTCATCTGCTCGCACTGATGCTCGTGCCAGGCGTTTCCTTACGGGATACAACGACTTTATTAAGGGTATTTAATGGTAGGATATCAAGCCCAAAAAATTGATTAATGGGAAGGACGGAGGTGTACTTAACCAAGATAACAAAGAAAACCGTTGTATAACTTTTCATTTAAATGTAATATGTGTGAATGTTGATGAAATATAACACAAGCATAAATGGTGTGACGGCGATAAAATTTAGTAAGCGTAGCTGATTCCCAGTCCGTTGCTGTAGGTCATGTGAGCGACAGCGGGGGCGGCAGAGTAGGCAACTCCGAGGAGTCCAGCGCCGTGGTAGGCAGGGACGGCAGCCTTCACGATGGGGGAGGCGTAGGCAGCTCCGTGGTAGGCGGGGGCGGCGTAGGCAGCGACGGCAGGGGCAGCGTAGGCAGGGGCAGCGTAGGCAGGGGCAGCGTAGGCAGCGACGGCGGGGGCAGCGTAGGCAGCACCGTGGTAGGCGGGGGCGGCGTAGGCAGCGACGGCAGGAGCGTGGGCGTAGGCAACAGCGTCATTGCTGACACGGACGTCGTGCTTGCTGACGCTGGAGTAAGGGGTCTGGATGGTCTTGGAGTAGGTCGACACCTGTCCAAGGTTTCCGGGGGTCCTCAGGATGTTAGCCTGCTGGGAGACCAGCGCGGGAGCGGCGTAGCCGTGGCCGGCATAAGCGGGGGCGGCATAGGCCGACGCAGCGTACGCGGGGGCGGCGTAGGCAGCGGGGGCACCGAGGTATCCGGCGTTGGCAACGGCCACGAGGGCGGCGAAGACGATGCACTGTGGAGCAGAAAACACCGCGCCAATTTAGTTTCATGAGATTTTATCCTGTTTTTGAAATTCTAGAATCAAACTAATTTGAATGTTATTGTGTGGTATGCAGTGCCTGAACAGCTGTGAATTTTCCTGGAGGTACCTTTGGCGTTGGGTACTGTTGGCTTCATAGGATAAGATTACAAACCTGAACAAACTTTAGAAAATCGAATGCTACTGGTAATGTTAGAAGTTTTTCTAGCAGGCAGCGAATTGATTTTTACCTTGAATGCCATTTTGAGGGTGCTTGCGTTGTCTCGACGATGTTGTCTGAACGAAAGATTGATGGAGTGTGTGTGCCTAGACCCTCTGATCGGCGACACTTATATACCCGTGCGAATTGCCGCTCCGTAATCCCCCACACAATGCACTTTCTCTCGAATCATAGGGTACATACGGGCATGGCCAGCAATTGGTCCGACCAGGACAAACCCATGGCGCTCGGCGGCGGGCACATGTGCGCTTGATTTCAGGTTGGGCAAGCCGGCCGCGGTGTACCTAACCGCCGAGAATAGGACGTCGGGCGATCAGAACGAGAGACACGCAATTTAATCGAATTCAATCAGATTGATTATAACTCGCGAGTAATACGATTTCGCGCGAGATAATTGGCTGCAGCTTATGATCTAGCGGCTAATTTGGGGTGTTATGCTTCTGGGAGTGTAACATAGCGACGCCTTGGGCAGGGGACACAGTGCGCTGCGTCGTCGACCGCAAACGAAAGTATGACTCCTGGGCTGAAGTTTCAGAAATTTGTACCATGATGAATTTACCAATAGAATCCTCTAATCTCGTCTTATTTGCAGAAAAATTATGCAGACACGCTTCTTATTTCCTTTAGTACTAATGAGTGTAGTATTCTTTTCGGGAGACTCGCACTAAAATAAGCTATACTTGTCAATAATTGGAGCATTTCGCCCTCTTTATCTGATTCCATGATGGCTATCGGCAGAAACAATAAACGTCATTCACTGCTTCATGCGCCCCCATCGATTTCGAGTCAACTTCACATTGGGATTTATCGGGCCTCGTAAAAACAACGCGCTCGCCTTGCCCCGCGATCCTAATATTACTCATTCTCTGTGCACAAGTTTTTTCTCTGAAATTTCGTGGCCCTATCAAGTGACTGATGTAGATCATGCGCAAGGCGTGGTCCATTGCAGATGGCAAAGGCTACGTCACTCGGTACCTGACACCTTTTCGACTTTGTGTTATCTCGTAGGCCAGTTTCTGAAATTGGTGTCCATCTCACCCACTCCATGAGGATAATTGCTAGGGGGGTTGGAAAAGCAACCGCTATCAGCATGCAAATATGTGCGACGCCGAAAAGTTTCAAATAATTTCTGATAGAATCTGGTATAAAACCTCACTCCTTACGTCATTTTAATCAGACGCCATCAACGACCTCCAATTAAAAGTCGGTTCCGGTTCCGGTTAGGGTCTCTTTTCTTTGACATCAAATCAAAACCTGTCTCGCCATCCGATCCAGCAGAAAGAAATTTGAAGATCTTTTGACAGTTTGAATTTGCGTAGATGCTACTTGCCGGCCACGTCGAAATAATAAACAAGCTGTGGTTCGGTGGTCCATTTTATTTCTTGAATTCCTGTCAAAAAAAATCCTAACAAGACATGGAACAGTGGTTTTATAATAGTCCGTAAAAAAATACCGCTGAAAAATGTAAATTAGATTGATATCGATGTTCAATAAATAAGAGCTAGTAAGAAAACACGCCGTGTTGCTTAAAAACATCTATTCAATGTTTAAAGAAAACAACCGAATCCCGGCGCACGTCACAACTGGATTGAAAAAATCTTCTTGCCAGCAACATCCTTTCCGTTTTAATTAAATTCTCTTTGGAGTTCCATAAAACCAGCCTCTCCCTCCCTCTGTTCACGAAAACGTTATTTTAAAGTTTCTTCTCGTTCAGTGTTTCGGGTAATTTGAACGAACAGAATTTTTGTTTTAGAGTTGTATTCTCTTAAGCTCGAGCCAGACTTACAAAATGCTTTTAGATTCTGTTTAAATGTCTTGCTTCCAAGCACCTATCAACCATATTTGCTGTGCTCTCATTAAATGGTGCGTTAGGTGCATTATCATCTTTACCACATCACAAATTGCTAATTTCTGTCTACGAATTAAGCGAATTACCTCCTTCTAAAACCCAGTTCTTACTTCAATTAGCAGTATGGATATGGTAATATCACAGTAATATGTAATCGTACTTTGGATTGCGTAGGATCATGGTACAAGTAAAGACCAGTTTTTTTTTAATTGCTATATTTTCTTGGACCTGTTGCAGTGTGTCAAAATAACCTTAACGAGTCCTAACACTTAAGAATATATTTTATGATGACAGAACAATTACAATAATAATAACATGCAAAGTGTATGCATTTAATACTTTTAATTGTACATGCCAACTGTTTCAATTGCACGGTTACAGAGTAAGCGCCAAAGCAGATCCAAGAATCGAGCCAGAGAATCACTTTGTAATCTTCCCGGAAAGCTGTTAGCTGGATTTCCGTTGGCGGTTAGCGATTAAGCTTCCTTTGCTTCTCTCCCTTCGTCTTCCTAGAGGCGCTATCGGATTAATAGAAGGGCTTCGAAATCCGATATCGGATCCGAGATCGCGGGATGCACGAGGATCCTCCCGATAGGCAAGCTGCATTTGAGCGAGATACTGCAAAAACTGCAAATAATAATCGGAATCTGGGACAGTCGGTTGTCGGTAGGCGGGACTGAACGGTTTCGCGTGTTGGAAACACCGGCTCTCATGAGATCACCGTTAAGCAACACTACGCTGAGTCAGGTATTGGATGGGTGACCATCATACACATGACCAGTTCTGTTCGGGAGAGTGGTTGGAGGGATGAAAGTTAGTACCACTTCATTTGGCTTGCTTATCAACCTCTCGAATGGATTTGAGGCGGCAATCCAGCTGTTTGAGTTGTGGTGGTCCTGTTGGAGCCCGTTGTCAAAATAGTGTGTCGTTAAACACAATAATAAATCAATCAATCGGTAGCAGGGCACGAACTGTGTCTGGAGGAGATTTAGACACCCTGATGAATCGTGCTTTTGTAGTGTGTAAGACGATGTACTGTTTTGATCTGTGTTGAAAAGAAGGGGGTAAATAATCAGACCGAGGGTTTGAGAGGATTTATCTCTTAGGTGAAGTCGTAATCAAATAAAAGCATTCTCTCTTCGCACGCTTTGCTCACGTGACTCGCCGTTTCGATCGCGTTTTCCTCCAGAACTGTTGGTGATGCCAATCATTCTGCAGCTCATTTACCGTCCCTATCACTTAAAAAATTCCACTGAAATCAAAAGAAATTTGATTTTGATTTTGAATATCAGACTCTACCATATCCTCCACATCTACTTGTTCTTTTTCTATCCATCTTTCTCTTGGTCTTCCTCTTCTCCTCTTCTCCTCATCTCCTTTCCTCACATTCCTAATTTTAATATTAATATATTCCTAATATTTGCTCGATATTCACTTGGCAATCTTTCTCCACCCATTTTAAAAAAAGTTTCAAAAAATTGCAGTCTTTATCTCAGTTTTAAATTCTAGTCGCTCTACATTTGTTCGTTACAGCAAATTATTACCTTTTTTTCTCCATCTTTGCTATCGTTATTTATCCCTTATCATATAAGGTCATCGTTCCATATCCATACGTATTGGTTCGTAATATAATTTATCTATGAGAACCTTGCATTTTTTAGGGAGGAATTATTCCATTCTATTTTATATTTGCGAGTATATATATCCTAACCCCAAAAGTCTGACCGCGTAAATGTCAGCATCCACAACTTTTAGGAGAACATCATAAAATAATGGGGTGCTAGATCAGTGGCAATGTGCTACCCGACCAGAGATACTCCGAGGAACTAACTGCATTCCGTGCCATTTTCATACTGGATTTCTTATTGTGTCGCCAGTTTCATGTTCCTGTTAAAGTGTTGTAATTCAATACTTCGATGTATCTCCCGCTAAGTGCCTGTGCTGTTTCCACAGTTTACTCTTGTAAGTCACTCTTATTGTTCGTATATGCAGCAATTTTCATCAACAACCCCGATGTAAACGGAGCTGTGTTTTCGCCGTATTTCATCCCTTCGCTGCCTTCATGTTTACAACAATATACTTTTCACTCCTAGGTACCTAGTGCAGTCTGCACTCAATCGTACCTTGGCACAGTTGTGACTCGAAATGGTTGTTTGTGCTTCAAACACGTGATCACTTCTTGACTGCAAAAAATGAAAGTAATCTCATTGTGATCAGTCTGCTTCATTAGGGAAGCTCTCAGGATGCTAGGTTTTTAGGAACCCTTGTTTCTAGGATGCCCAGTATTCAGTAAGGTTCTTTGTTCTTTGGGAATAGAGTACCGGGCACACCATTGGAATGCATGGACTTCCCAAATAACAGAATATCAGGATTTGGGAAAAATTAAGCTCGCGTTCACGAACAAACTATTTCTTTAATTTAAAACGCCAGTTTGCAAGAAATGCAGCACAATAAATAATCCTCTTCGATGCTCAGTCTTCAACGATGCGTCTTTAGTAAGCATAAGCGATTCCGTATCCATTGCTGTAGCTCATGTGGGCGACAGCGGGGGCAGCAGAGTAAGCAACTCCGAGGAGTCCGCTCTTGACAACAGCGGGAGCGGCATAACCTCCGTGGTAAGCAGGGGCGGCGTAGGCACCGTGGTAAGCAGGGGCGGCGTAGGCACCGTGGTAAGCAGGGGCGGCGTAGGCACCGTGGTAGGCAGGGGCGGCGTAAGCACCGTGGTAGGCAGCGACGGCAGGGGCGTGGGCGTAGGCAACAGCGTCATTGCTGACACGGACGTCGTGCTTGCTGACGCTGGAGTAAGGGGTCTGGATGGTCTTAGAGTAGGTCGACACCTGTCCAAGGTTTCCGGGGGTCCTCAGGATGTTGGACTGCTGGGAGACCAGTGCGGGGGCGGCGACGGCTCCGTGGTAGCCACCATAGGCGAGGGGAGCGGCGACGGCTCCGTGGTAGCCTCCATAGGCGACGGCGGGGGCGCCGAGGTATCCGGCGTGGGCAACGGCCACGAGGGCGGCGAAGATGATGCACTGAAAGCAAGCAAAGAAATGGGGTGATTGTCTTGTCGGGGTTGGCGATGATGATGTGGAGTTGCAAACTAATTTGTTAACAAAATGCACGGACATTTCAATAAATATTGAAAACATTTTTTGGCTCTTGTTGGAAAACAACTCGCTCAGGTTAGGCATAGACAGAGTTTTTGCCCCGCTCCATTTCGAGGCACGAATTAAAATAGATGTGTGTGGTTGCTGTATTTCTTTAGAACTTAGGTTAATAAAAACACTATATAAAGCCGGGGATTTAGTATACAATAGTATTTCCTTAACTTGCACCAAAGTTGGGCAAGTTTTTCTAGGGAAGTTAGTTCACAATCCCTCCGCGCACCGAATGCAAGCCTAGCCACCCACGAGAGCTTACAAACGGCTCACTTACCTTGAATGCCATTTTTGTCTGTGTGATAACTGAGTGTGACTCGTAATGCTTGAAAACGGTAGCGCACACCGTTTATATACTCAAGAGACTGACCTACCACTTTCACTGCCCCGTCTCTCCCTTATCCTAACCCCCGTGCGTCGACCAACCATGCACATTGCAGAGGTGGATTTTTCTCATAGCGCATACACACATGTGTGATTGACACAAGTGTGGACCCCTCCCCATACACATACCGATACCTGCTTGACAATCGCCACACTCTCGTTGTTGCTCTTGCATTCCGCGGTGCATTTTGCAGCCGTGCGTGCTAGTGCAAGTTTGCTAATTGTGCCGCCCTGGCTGCCATTGGCGACCGAATTGCTTCGAATTATTCATTTGGTTGTGGTTGTAACGTTTGTTCTGATTGTTGTCGGGCTACCTGCTCTCAGAGCATACCTGGCAAAGGTCATACTCATCACATTATCCGGTGGTTCAATGATTAAAAAACAAGTTGCATTTTGTTTCACTATGCGTAATTTTGTTTCACTTTTAAAAGCTTTGGCCAGGATACAAAACATACCGGCGGTGGGCATCTCTGGCCAGCAGAAACAGCACGCATATTTTAACATTCGAGATCGTTACACCACTTTTGGAACTGCCACGGCCATTAGACTGTTTTTCATTTAATTCACTAGCAAGAAATTTCATACTACACAACCGAGCGGCTTTTTTGAGAGAATATTTAAACAATGGACTCGTAGTAATAAATTGTTGTCACTTCTTTCCTACACATTTTAGACGTCTAATATGAACTGCGCCAGCTCTATTCACTTGGCAATCTTTCTCCACCCATTTTCACAAATTTTTCAAAAAATTGTAGTCTTCCTTCTCAGTTTTAAATTCTAGCCGCTCTACATTTGTTCGTTACAGCAAATCATTACCTTTTATTCTCCATCTTCGGCAGCATTGCTGTAAACCATTAACTAATGAACGAATTCCTGAAAAAGCACCTAAAGTTTGATCGTTGATGATATAACTTAAAAAAAAACAAACATTTCTTATATTTCCTATAGTGCAATTCGTGGAGATAGTGTCCGGAAAAAGCTTAACTATGCAACACCACGGTGGTGCTCGTGTTTGCAGAGAAAATACTGGGTAGTGACTGAAAAAACACGCGAGAGTCTGAAACTTTTTGCGCGGCATGTGGCGTGGACTCGCTTGTCTTAGCGTCAAAATAAAATCAATCCTTATCGCATGTGTATAAGTGGTAAACCGCAGCAGGCAGAAGAATCTAGTTCGGTTTGAGATTTAGAGAACTTCAATCCTTCCAACTACAAAGCGTGAAATCTTTCAGAACGCTGGCGGTCACCCCATCCACTATGACGACCGGCGGTTAGTGTTGCTTAACCTTGGCTAATGAGGTGCATATTATGCGTCCGAAAAGTTCTAGTGAATCGAGTTTTAAGGTTTTCAAGTGGTCTTGCATGCTTGATTCAAATTATGTCTTGTGAGGTGTTAACATTTCTACCCTTCTAGACCTGACCATCTACAGAGCTGTGTTCTGATTCACATAACACCTCTTCCCGTCACGTTAACACCAGGAGTAGAAATTTAATTAACTGCAATACGTTCGTTAATTGTTATTAATTAACTAAAACAAAACAATTAATTAAAACCAACTAATTATTATTAAAAAAAAATATATATAATAATAATAATCATCATAGAGCGGTTTTTTAATGGCAATTAAAAACAATCAATTTTCCCAGTCAAGTAGTTGTTAGCAAAATATAAAACTTATGAATTATGGTTTATTAATATAGTATCATTGATATAGATAAAAGAATACAATATATTAGTAAAACAAAATGTTTTTACTCAGTATTAAAAAACTTAGCTTTACATATTTTTTCCATCTTCTAACTTGTGCTAAGTTTAGACAAGATTGACATGAGTCTAATTACCATAGTTATTATTTTATTATTCTTATTAATCAATTCTGACAACTAAAATATTTCAGAGGCAAATATCAAATTCCATAAATCCGCGAACAAAGATCTATATTTTCATAACTCGATGGAGCTGAGTTTTTGGGATGCGCAGTTGCATAGTATTTGCTACATTCAGAACGCTGGTGGTCACCCATACACCAAAAAGACCAGTAGCAGTGTTGATTAACCTTGGCTACGGGGGCTGACCATTGGTTCTTTGATCTTTTTCCTGTAATCGGGTGCTTTTTGTGCTCCATTGTGGGCTGATCGTGCTTGGAACGTCAAACTGTGCATGCCTATTTTGTTTCACATGACTCGTCTAATTACGCTCGTCAGTTTGATTTATTTGACAAGTGCTCCAGTTGAACGAGCAATGACGTGTAATTAAAATGATTATTTCAACTCCCCCAACCTTTTTTTACAAAAAACCAACCCACCTGTAGAAGGGAATAGTCCTAATGTAATTCAGTCATCAATTATCTCCAGTTTGCGTATGCATTTAGAATAAATTAAGCCAGCTCTATAATAAGTATCGCCGTAAATTACGAGACAACATTCGCGTTCATAAAATAGACCAAACGCATGAATCATGTTCTTTCTGATAGTGCTAGATCTGATTAGAAATGATGAAAATTGGGGAAGCATATCCAGGTAATACTAGGATATTTCTTCACGACTGGACTCTATTTCTCAAAAGCAAAAATCTACTCTCTGCACTTTGACCCCATAACAAGCATATGGCATAGACATTCCTCGCTAGTTGGGCGCTTGGATCATGCTTGTGAAATGCCGTGCCATTCGCGGTTCTCAGATTGCGGCGCTCGTTGTGTGAAAATCCTCGCGCTCCCTGACCTTTCACCAGGGACAATTCAGGGCGGGGTACAAAACGAAAGGGAGTTTGAGAGAGCACCGGGGTGCGGGGTGAAGAGCAAACACTTGCTATGCTTTCCTCATTAACATTTATTTTTCGGTCAAATAAATAAAAATAAGCAATAAATAAATTTCACTCTGGCGTAGCACAGGAAGACCCCAGACGATCATAACGATTAGGAAGGTGGAAGGAAGCGGCAATCCGCAATTTAGCTGTTCGCAATTTAGTAAGCGTAGTTGATGCCGTATCCGTTGCTGTAGGTCATGTGAGCGACAGCGGGGGCGGCAGAGTAGGCAACTCCGAGGAGTCCAGCGCCGGAGTAGGCGGTGGCGGCGGTCTTCACGACGGGGGCGGCGTAGGCAGCTCCGTGGTAGGCGGGGGCGGCGTAGGCAGCGACGGCAGGGGCGGCGTAGGCACGGATGGCAGGGGCGGCATACGCTCCTTGGTAGGCAGCGACGGCAGGGGCAGCATAAGCTCCGTGGTAGGCGGGGGCGGCGTAGGCAGCGACGGCAGGGGCGGCGTAGGCACCGTGGTAGGCGGGAGCGGCGTAGGCAACGGCGTCATTGCTGACACGGACGTCGTGCTTGCTGACGCTGGAGTAAGGGGTCTGGATGGTCTTGGAGAAGGTCGACACCTGTCCAAGGTTTCCGGGGGTCCTCAGGATGTTGGACTGCTGGGAGACCAGCGCGGGGGCGGCGTAGCCGTGGCCGGCATAAGCGGGGGCGGCATAGGCCGACGCGGCGTATGCGGGGGCGCCATAGGCCGACGCGGCGTACGCGGGGGCGGCGTAGGCAGCGGGGGCACCGAGGTATCCGGCGTTAGCGACGGCCACGAGGGCGGCGAAGACGATGCACTGCGGGGCAGAGACAAGGAACAGATTATTGTCGTGTTTCGCAGTGGCATGTGTCTTAGAGTGACTGGAGAGTGAGACTTTGGCTAAGATAAATTTACCAAATGCAATCGTATCGATTGACATGATTGAAATGTTACTAATTAGACAATATTGAAGTTGAAAATGCATCAAATGATGCAAGTTACTGAAATTATAGTGAATTAATTATATGTTTCGAACCACGGGAGAATGCTACAACATTCTGTTTAAAATCAAATCCTTTCGACTTCAACCAGATACTCTTGATGGCGTTTGTACCACGAGTTCTACCATACCTTGAATGCCATTGTAAAGTAGAGTGTTCTCGTTGAGGAGTTGACTCGATGTGATCTGCAAAAGACCGTGCCGAATATTTATATGCCGGCCAGTAGACGCGATTGCCACCGCCAACGGCCCTCACCAAATTCGATTACCGCATGGAAGACAATGCGAATGTCAGGCAAAGGCGACGGCAGCCCGTCGGGTAGGCCGGCCACGTGTGCTCCACCAGCTTTCACTCTCTCGGAGCCGGTAGGTCCCCGTGCCGGTCTGTCGGTCGGCTGGCCCATGGCCTGTCTGCGAGGGAAGGGTGGGTCCCTGGATCTGGTTACGCGGCGCCGCGAACCAGGCAAACGTGCTTATTACACGCCATATAACATAGCCACGGCCGGGCCGAGTTCACCGAAAGGTCCGGGTTATGACTTTTAATCGTACTTATTTGTTCACCTTGTTTGCAATTTGCTGGCACGTGAAATCACATGTCGACAACTCGTGGCGTTGTGCTTATTGCCCCGAAGCGGATTGGGTGCCGGTGGCGTTAGCAGATGGATGCCAAAAAGCTATCCTCGCTGGCTGTTATCAATTAGCGTTTTGAACGGCGGGGGCCGAATCGATATGGGCGCCGTCAAACTGCCGCCAAGAATTTCATTAATCGCTGGCAACTATGCCTCTAATTTGCTACACAAGATTGTTGGATATTTCATTTCACGCGCACAACGTTTGATACGTGGTGAAGTGGTCTGTCATGGTGGTTAATCGGCTCTTAATTAAGCCCAAATACAGGGCAGAAGACCATAATGCAGCTAAATGTCGCCTGTGCGGTTAGGTCGTTCACGGAGTGCAAGCGAGAGGTCGGTAATTAGACGTGAAATCTCTGTCAATAACAGGGAAGCTCGCACTTCATACAACGTGATCTAATTCCAAACAGAATATCAACATTGTTTGCCTATAATTCGACGTATGATTGAGTGGTGATCAATCCTATGAAATATATCTGACCGAATCACCATAATACCATTTTGCAACATCACGCAGACTTTTGCTCTTGAAATATAATTACTAGTTGAAAATGGATACCTATCGACAACAAACGAATAGATGCCATTGTAAATTTGTAATTAATAATTAGTGGGAACCTGGTCGCCGCCGCTCCAGGTGCCTCGCCTTCCCTGCGGGCAACTTTCATGTTTGGCAATGACCCTCTTCGAGGCGTACGTATTATCATTGACGGTCACCGGCAGCGTCTTACGCAACAATACTTCTCCACGCTTATAATGTACGAGACATGAGGCGTGGTTCACATCAAATGGGTCAAAATGTTACCTTTGTGAAATCACCTTTGAGATTTATTCTAGATTGTTCCAAATTCCCACAAGTAAATGTGATTGGAGGCGGCATTGTCGGTGCTGTCTGTAATGGAGTGGCATTCGGCTGTCCGGGTGCTCGTTTCGGTGGCAAGGGGAGAGGGTGACCATGCACCAGATAAATCCGATAAATACGCGGATGTTTTACTACTTCAAAGTTCAATTGGCCGCGTGGCATTTCCAAGCGAGAGCGCGAGCTGTTTGTTGTATACAGGGACTGTATGCATTACGCTCAAGTGCATCATGAAATGGACTATGCCATTAAAGACACAGTGCGCTCGGTAAAATTTATTTCCAGGGCAGTCAAAAACTCGGTGTGATTGCGTAATACTCCCGTGATCCTTACCACACCTTTTTACCACCCCGATCCAGATACAGTTTTCAATGTGAGTACGCGCTCTCACATTTTTTTATGGATACACTAACCGTTTATAAATCGCTCATAAACTAAATTAAAAACGTCAGTCTCGATGTCACATTTCGTACACTTGGGGCCCGGCGCAACATCCTTCTCTACTCTGCCTATTTATCGTTCCCATGCGCAACTCGTAAAGAATTTTTCAAACACACTAATCGTGCCTCAATAAGGTTTATACGGTGTACTAAACCCATAAACCCAATGGTACCTCTTTACTAATAGGTACAAACGTGACTCATGTTAAGTGTTAATTTTGCTAATCGAGGAATTCAACTGTGCAATTATATGCCGATCCTCAAAAACTTTGCCAGTATCAACAAAGGGGTCGATTGTGCATATGATCTGTTCAATGTTAGAATCGGCATTTCAACGATGTATGTCATGTTCCGAAACCAGGATTAAGTGGACTTTGCATCAAAGCTCATTTTGTCAAACAAAATGTAATTCAAGCAGCGAACATCGCGCATGTGGTGAGGTAGAACGCGTGCCCATAACTAAGCTGCTAGCTTTAAAGCGCAAATCGACTGCTTTAGTATAAAATTTTGACCTCAGTTAGAGATGATGATTGATGTGAGTCCGAGACTACATCGAAGCATCAAAGCTTCGATATATCAACAAGGTCCATCAACGGGGTGCCTCGAAGGGCGGGGTTGTTTGTGGTGTTTCAACTCGTCGATCCGGCTAGAGCCTTCAAACCCCTCGAGACAGCGTCTGCGTTTTCCATGCTTGGCTGACCGCGAGACCAAATCTTTCCTCGCCTTTTCTCGTGCGAAGAGACCGAATGCGACGCGCCTCTTGATGACGTCCGGTGCAGAACGACGGTGTCCCCATGGGGCTCTGGACATGTCCCAGTTCGGTTAGGGGGGAGGGGGGGGGGGGGGGGGTGGCTTTTAGAGGAAGGTAAGGGATGGGCCGTAATGCTATCCTGGAGCGCAAAAGCATGTTGTTTCTGTGGAAATCTCTAGCGATTATCTCTAAGTTCCTTTACGCCCTTTGTAGGTATGGTGCTCGGACAATAATGAACAACATATTCATATTATGAGTTTGTTGAAAGCAGCGCTTGGCTTGGTGTGCCTTTTAAAGTTTCGCTTCAGCTAAGTCACGCTTTGATCGCCCTATCAGGAGGTCACGTCTACAGACTTATGTGTTGGCAATTTAATCTTTCAGGTTCAATGACTTTCAACTCTTTTCATTTTCGGGATTGAGCAATCTCATTGTGGATTAGAAACATCTATCTAAAAGTTTTTAATAAGGCAGCAAACGCCCGTTCAATGCGAAGCGTTTCCAGCTGCTCGAATCTTAGATATTTATTGGACAGTCGGGAATGACAGCTGTGAGTTGATACGGAGCAACTCCTGGCTTTCCGTGGTCTATATGGCTTTGTGACAGAGTGTTTTCCTATAAGAGAGTTTTCACTTCTTCAAAATGCAGCATTTATGGCAGCCAGCATCCTGTTAATATTGTAGACGTTTCAGATTTCCTCCAAATAAAATATGAAATGTTCTCCGATTCCTGGAAAATGGAAGCATCCCACGTTTTTTTGTTGAGACGCTCTTGAAGATGCAGTCAGCCGGGGAGGGCGCTCCATTATGAAACTTTCCTGTCTTTGTATTCTATATTTAATGGACTCACGACATTCTCACACTCTTCCTTTATTCACTAAAAACTCATAAAAAAAACGTAGCAAAGTTCAAAGGAATTTAGTGGAATTAAAAACAAATTGTCTCTAAGTTAAAAACCCGGTAAAGATCGTACATTTTCTTCCCAATTTCTTTCAAGCTAATATGGCATTTCTGGACTGTCGAGCATGCGCTATTCCGATCGCGACTGCTCCGTGCTCACATTTTGGGGTCTGCTCGTCGAAAGTTGCTCTACGCTACGATCAATCGGCATGCCACCGAGCTGCAGTCTCCGACCCAGAAACTGATCTGCACTCGACTTCAAAGGAAACATTGAGCTTGCAAGGGTGAAATTTATTTGATGATACAACATATCGAACATATCTTGGCGTAAGACGTCTACGAGCCGATTTTATCAGTGTTTGCATCTAAATTAGAAACGGAAGGCTAGGTCCTGAAATATTTGTGAAACAACCAACTGCTTGCAGTCCTCGACGAGGTTTGGGAGATTCCCGTTCAGAAACTAGCAAGGGAGGCTGAATTCCCTGAAGGCGCTAGCCAATACCCCAGCTGTCTTCTGGCCTCTTATTTTTTTCCCAAGCCGTTTCCAAGCCGATTTTTCCGCAAGCTGCTTGAAACTTGCCGAAGGAGAAGTTGCCGACTTAGGGAGGAGGCGAGGCCGTGGAATTTGCCCAATGCATCCACCTTGCTGTCCGTCTCCACATGTTTGGTGGACGTTAATAGGGAAGCTTCTAGCCGTTTGCAAATATTTTCCAGGGCGAAAAACGCACACCCAACCCATAAGTGCGTGTTTTATTATACCTTTTAAACACGTGTAAGGAACATAGTGTGGCAAGGGAATAACATACAGACGAGCCATGTTACAATCCAAAGACTCGTACATTTATTTCAACAGACAAAAATTCCATACAACAGCTTGTTATAGTAAGCAATTGTAAAAGCAATTGAGTATACTTAATTAACACACTATTTTACTTTGTAATATCGTGCAATTAAACACCAACCATCAAATTTACCGGTAGATGGGACGGGAAGGAGAACCGTCCTATGGCACTTTTTTGTCCAAAAATTAATGCGCCTAACATAATACTTAAATCTGTGCAATTTATTTTAATTTTTAATTGGGGCAAGGGCAATTAATAAGGGCAAGAGAAGCGAAGTATAGCCAATCCCTCCGGGGACTGTAACAGTCCCGAATTTACCGAAGATCGCTAAGTTGCCCCGGTTTTGATGCAGCGACAAATTATCCCACCGAACTCAAAGTATTGAAACGTAAGCAACCCACACCACAGCTCGAGGGTTCTAGGGCATAATTAAAGGGAGAATGTATTGGGGTATTCGTATTTGGTTTAATTAGGAAAGTCCTCTCCTAATATGTAACCATCAACAAAGCCGAATAATTGAGTTCTGGGTTTCAAAACAATTACACCAGATTAGTGATTACCTAAACTTCAATAACAGTGCTAAGTAAATGCCCGTGTGCTTGACTGTACCGAATAGCCGGAATAAAATGTCACATTGGTCCACACATATCGATCATTTAACTGGAAATATTTGGCAACTTATTGACATAATATATTAATTTTGACAGATGCTAATAAACTTGAACAAAACAGCAACCTTGTATAATTATTTAAGTTCTAGCATATCACTTTATTGTCAGATTTTGATGTTTGGCGATAAATAAAAATGATCGCAATTCTGCGGTCGATAATGTGATGACCACGATAGATCGTAGTCAGACAAGTAGTGCACTTGGCATTGCTTTGTACACCAATTTACTCGACTCGAACTGGCGTCACATGAATAATACCACCCTCTTCGCGTTACTGGATCCATCAGTTCACCATATTCTGTGTGGTTTGACATCAAGTAGAAGTATAATACGCAGTTTAACACGCAGTAATAACACATTTACACAGCACACAAAGTAGTTACTAACTGTGGGGTATTTGACGTGTGTTCGACAAATTGACTAATACCAAAGGAGAACAATACATTTATATTATTTTAAATGTTACAGTTGCTGTTGAATAATGCGTTGATTTTAATTGCCAACGACTCGCTCCAAGTAGTGAACGAGCGTGCGGCTTCCAATTAATGTAGGCCATGAACTACAAAATAACCGCATTTGTTTCTGCGATGAAACTGACAAAGTTACTAAGTACTAAGAAACTCCATAACACGCATATCTCTTTATTCAATACACAAAGGTGATCATGGTTATTTGCATAATGTACCTTTGTAGCTATCAGTTGACGTCTTTAGAGCAAGACTTGTGGAAGGAGAATGAAAACACAGTAGGTACAAGAATTGGTTCATGGTTCAAAGCCGTGTCTTGACATCAAGGCATTGCTGAAAGGATCGAAGTTTAAAATACACCGTCATATACGTTCCTCAAAAATATCAATATCTTACTAATGCTCCTAATGTTGGGGACACCTATCCATCATCTTGGCTTGCCTGTACCTCGCTGTGAAATCTTACCTCTAACTCGTTGTCAGCGACAAGATGTGATCTTAAACAGTATTGTTGCACCTCGGTGGTTTTGGTGAATCACTGTGTTCGCAAACTTAACTCTGAAATCACCAACGGCCTTCCGAAACACTAGATCAAACACTGTGTCAAAACTAGATTTCATTTCAAATACCTTGAATGGGAACCGAAGTGACCAAAATGTTACCATGCAAATGAAGCTGTCCGTACTACCAACTTTTTTAGGACTTTTTCATTATTGTCATCATTCATCGTTTCATCGCTATCCCTGTGACATAGTTCAAGCAGTTTCCTTAAGACGACTCTAAAAATTTGCCAAAAACTTGGTTATTTCAGAGCGTTGTTTTCGAGCACACTGATTGCTTTTCGGTTGACCGCGAAGCAGGGAGGGTGTCTACGACCTACTGGTGTAGGACGACGTCGTTAATGTGATATCAGGAGGAGGTGATCTCGTGGTGGTAGAAAGCGTCGTGCGGGTAGACCTCGGAGGGTACGGCGCCCCCACGCACGTAAGCGACGCCTTGGGGCGCCAAAGTCGCGGGCCCAGCCGCAGCGCAGCTCGGCGCAGTCGAACGCGTCGGCAAGTGCAGCTGTCCGCGCAGGCGCTCCTTCGCCACACTGTAAGTGCCAAATTCGCAACGTGTCACATTCCAGAAAGGGCGACAACACGAATTTCTAATGCAAATGGTCGCTTATATAACGGTTTCAAATGAACTTTGCAACAATTGCAACATCAAGTAACTGATTTTTAGATTCTTGTGTGTTCTATAGTTCTCTTTCCAAAAACGTAGGTACTCTCAAAGAATCGAACTCAGGAGCTCTTCTTTCGCAGCCGATGCTCTTGGCGTTGTGCTAAATGCATAAACTATTTCCGGGAGGATATTAAGGTCTCACGTTGAACGGCTTTGTCCGAAGAGAATTTTCTGTGACGCAAGGGCTCTGAATGCTAGAAAGAATTTCAGGAACCTTGGTGATGCATTCACGTCGCCATGCCCAACAGAATAAACTCCAATTTCCGGTTGGTTCAAGACAGCCCCTCAACTGAAGTTTTCTAAAAGAAACGAACAGCAAATAAAATGCACGATTCAGACGCAACGCTTTGCAGTTTTGAAAATAATTCACTTTATGCTAATAAAGTTGGCTGTCGTAAATCGAGTGAGAATTTTCCTGCCTGTTTTTTGCTGCATCTGATGTGAACGGCGCCGCACTATTATTTGTAGCCGTAGTTCGGGACTGTGAGAGTTATCATCTGTCCTCGCTTCGAGTGGAAAGCTTCGAGGAAACTGAAAGTGAATGCATGTTCGAAAGAAAACGCTCACCGCTAGGGACTTAAAAAAGGCTGTAAAATCCCGCATTGGTTGGGTGAACTGCAGTGGCGGAAAAATGCAAAAAGACGTGTGTTTTCGTTGAATTCACGTTACCAGCACATATTCTGCAATCCCAATATTATTTCTTGCGTTTTTACCTTGCTATTGAAAGTGACATGAGCCAGAGAGATGTTAGTGGGAAAAAGTACCAAACTATCATAATTGGACACGGAAAAAAAATGTCCTAGATCTGTAAATGTGTTTGCTCACTGGCTGATCAAGCCCGGAGCTTTTTTCTAGCTAATATTTCGCAGGGATCGGCCTCACAGCTTTTTTTTCGCAGAATTTCAACATTTCTGCTTTCATAAACACTTTGAGAAACTTTTCAGATTTAAGTTTCATGATGAGTTCAAGACATTTTTGTGGCGGGCCGCTTTGATGAAGTTTCGTCACTTGTCAACTAGGATCGTGAGGGATGTTCACCTCCGCTGTTTTTGCACGTAGGACCCTCTGCCGAGCTGAAAATTGTGAGGACGCCTTCTCGCACGTATACTCGCCGTGAATAAGTTAGCTGCAAGATTCCGACCAATTAGGCTGATGGCAAGTTGCTGAGTAGCGAACTAATTGGACTCATGGGCGAGCTACGGCACGTTGTGTTGCAAGGTAGTTTGCAGCCTGGTAAACCGTTTACGACCGTCGAGATAATGTGCAGTTTCCCGGCGTCAGCGTCAGCGCCGACCTAGACATGAATGCCATTTAGATCCCGAACAGAAAGAAAACAAATAGAAAATAACTGTTTTCATTTCGCGTTTTTTTTTTTGGCGCGCCTGATAAAAGAAAATGAGTCCATAAAAGCGTTTAGAACTTTAGTACATGTAGAAAATTGGACACACTTGCTCTCTTGCTCTCTTGCTCAATACAGAAAGGAAATATATGCTCAAGCCACACTATGAAGTGAGTCTGTTGCGGCTCCAATTCACCACACAATTTTTATTTTCTACGCCATTTACCTGATCGAAACTTTAACATAAAAACGTTTAAAAAACTCGACAGTTCATATTGAGTTAAAGAGAACGTCTAGCTGTCACATAAATGCCCGCAATGAATTTATTTTCTTGCACATAATTTGCTCAATTAAGTTGTGGAAGCGCATAGTTCAACCCTGTCTGCCCTGTAACTGCATCACTTGCGTTAAAGGACGCAATTACGCATAATTAATACAGAAAATAGCAAATTGTAAAAGACCGTGTGTCCACAAGCTTGGCATGAGCGGCTACCAACGTTTTGCAGGTGCAGACAGTTGCAGTCATTCTGAGTGCTTACCGTGTCATCCTCCAGGAAGCGAACAACACGGGCGTGGTGCAGGTAGGGATGAAGGCGATCCACACGAACATGGTGAACGTGATATCGAAGTGCCCGCTGTTCTCGTAGGTCTCTGTCAGCGCCAGTTTAGCCAATCTGTAACCGACCCCACGCCGCGACGAGCCAATCAGTGTCGAGGCCAAGTTTCAAGGTCGTGCCGTAAGCGCTCCAGCGCACGTGCGTGTCCAGCGTAGGTACAGACCCTGTTTACACTCCTTGACTGGACACAGGGAAACGTGGGGGTTAACCGGTAGCGGAAGTGCACGCTGAGACTAACTCATCAAGGAGGTGGTGAGGACACGCCTCCTAACCTCCCTTTTTGGTCAAACATCTCGAGGTGACTGCCCCACCCAAAGGTTGATGCTGCCGGACCCTCGGGCACAAATCTCTGGTATACGGACAAGTTTAATCCACTTCCACACTCTCCGAAGTGTGTTATGGAAGTTTGTACGCAACTCTGAAGCCCCTAGCCGCATACATTAGTGCTGAGTGCGTCCATTTAATTTAAACCCTATTGCTCATGGCCGAAGCTTCTTAAACTTGCCTATACCTACAAAATTCCAACATTACAAATCCTATAAATAGAAAAGAGCAATGTAGCCATGGCTCACTGTTAAAGCTCCTCGAAGCCATTTAGCCTCCAGATTCAAACTTTGCGATCAATGGAAGAAAATTAGTGAAATAGTCAATTGGCTGTGATGCTTGAAATAAAGCGAACGAGTTTAATACCGTTCAATTAAACGTTATATTCTGTTAAAAGTCTATGCGCTAATTGCTTTTGCTGGACCGTAACCCTAAGTGAGGTACAAAAGGCATCATGAAGTCGATTGGCCGGAGGCGATCTGCATCCATCGCAACTATAATTGCAAGATGAATCACCGCCTCCAATCGCCAGGATGACGGTAGCTGCTCTAACAATGGTCGCTCGTGATGGATGACTCAGATAACTTGGAATCGCCCACTCTAAAACTTCGCTCGGAATACGCACACAAGCTTTTCAATGAGATTAATCCCTCGCAAATAATTTAACTAATCTGTTTCCATCAGTATCATCAATTAGCATGTGAACGCCATAAATAACGTAGCATATTTTTAATTGTGTTAAAAACATGAATTACATTTCATCATGCCCAGGGGATCGACGCCGGATGATATGCCTTTCATTTTTCATTAATCTCGACGGCTCTCGCCGAAACTGCGCGTCGTTTATCAATTTTAGCAGCGCCGTGATCTGTGCCCCCTACCCTTTTCCCCGTTATCCATGCGTTCGCACACACCCACACACATGTGCCAATGAAAGCAAGCAAAGTATGGAAAATTCAGTGCCATTTAAACGCAAACGCCCGAGCAACTGTCCACAAGCTTTCATTTTGTTGACTAAATTGCATGTTTCTTTGACTTGTTTCGTTTTAATTTTGTTGCGAGGCTCAAGGTTTGAAACTTGTTGATCCTGCGAGCTTTCCTTGTTTGTGAAACATCTATCTATCTTAGCTCAACACACGTCCCGTGTCTTCCAAACCCACGAACCGAACGAATTCTCATGATTTCGAAGCCTGAAAGTTCTTGTAATATCCTTCTTGAACAGGTCGTACCTCGTGGAATGGGACATACGAACTCACCGCAGCACCATGAGCGGGCAGAGGCAGATAGCGAACATGGTCACCATTGAGATCATGTACTTCTGCGTGCGCTTCTCCTTGTTGACATCCAGCTCGGCCTCGTACAGGTCGAACGCAGGCGGCGGCGCGTTGATGGTTATGTGTCCTTCAACGTTGTCCCTGCAACGACGCCAACAAATGCTTGCATGAGAGGGCCGAGTTAGGGTCACGGGCCGTTCACGTCGTTACTTTGGTGTCCACGCGCTTTAGGGCGCGTGCAACGTGCTAGCCTCGGGGGAAACTATAAAGTGGCCCCACACGTCCACTCGCGAGAAAAACTACCTCGGTTACTACAGCTTCCTTACTATAACCTTACACAGGTTATAGCTTTGCTAGTGTTATATCCGTGATGCAGCTCTGCTATTCGCTCTTAAAGCAGGCTTAGTCCTTATCTTCTTTGTAAGGAGGTATGTATGTAAACACTTTACTACCGCTTTACCAGCAAATGATCGTCAGAACGGACTATCTGAGTTAAGCAACATTCCATGCGACTTGGTCCGAGTGGGTGACCACCACGGCCACACTAACCCCCAGTACAAATCTATTTATATTTTATTTTCTCTCGAGGAGCATTCTATTGGGGATTTAATAATTATACTGATGCGACCTTATTTTTTGCTGATAGATATTTCGGCTTCGAAAAATCATGTACTCATTGGAGCATGAAGGGAAATTCAGAAACGAGATTACAACAGAATATGACCATAAATAATCCGTGTAATGTTAAAAAGGGGAATTTCAAAGAATATCTAAACATTTTTCAGCTTGTGTGTGTATATAACCATCTTGACAAGGGAGATATGAACTGTCAAGTTGTCATAAAATTCCAAGTATCATGAGTCATGGCAGGAAATTTCATCGTGGTTACCCAGTGAAGCATGTAATACCGCGAAAGAAAATAGAGCGGAATGAAGTAGACATATCGATGCATCGCGACTCTTGCTAAGTGCTTGTTTCTGAACATCATTTTTCAGTCCCTCTTATTGGATTGCAGAAACCTACAAGGTATTGGGATTAATTTATCAACCTTTCCGAGATGAAATTACAGTGTCACATCTGTTGGTAGACTAGCTGAAGATATTCCCGTGCGGCGGAATTTTCATTGTGAATCTATCTTCTTTTCAAAGAGTGCAAATTCCAATAGCATTGCACGAAAAACAGTTCTAACGATAATATTAGCTTTCTAGATAACACATAACGTAGTACATTAATTACAGAATCTCTAAATTCACCACAATATTGTTAACCGTCTCAACGCCTGCCAGTGCCGCCAAAGCTTCCACCAAGATTGTTCTTGCCACTTCAAAATTAAAACAAAAAGATTTTTGGATCACGTGGTTTGTTGAGCTAATTTGTTTGCCGAATCTCACGGATGTTCAAGAACTCTCAAGTGCAAAAGCTGTCCTGCAAATCTCGGGGCACTCTACTCGAAAGAGTTTACTTTTTCCTAAATCCACATTTTAATTTTCTCAAGAGAGTCGCACATTTTTCAGCGCTAAGCTCTGCCATGCATGACGTGGGCAGCGAAAAGCAATGACAATTTCCATTCAATTACCCGCCCTTTACTCAAGTTTTTTGCACTCCTCTCCTCAAAAACATACTGTTTTTGTTGTAATCGGCGAAAAAATTTCGAGGCATCTCAGCAACCAAAATATCTAATCCTAGGTCCACAAAGGGTTCTTTAGTAAAACCTACCAATCACTAATTTACCTAATAAATACGTTTTAAATCCAGAACCTGTAGATAAGCTAATATCGGCTCCACATAATTAAAAGTGTCTGTACTTGTTGTTTTGATACTTAAAACCTTTTTTGCGCCCACTCGTCTCCTTTCAGGGCAGTGTCGTCGCCCTCCATTCACAAATTCATCCCCTTTTCACCCATCACCGGGCTGACACGAGCAATTTCACCCCTTTTTATATTTTGAGCGAGCGTCGTCACTGTGAGGTCTCCGTTCTCACTCCGGTCACGTGCGCGCTGACAAGCGACGTCGTTATCAGGCGCCGCGACGCTTGCCCCCTCCTCCCCCCGACGCAGCCGCCGCCGCCGCCGGTTCAAGGCCAATAAACAAGCAATAATGGTCTGGTTTTTTTCGACGGTGGCGACTTTGTGCTTTGTGAGACATCAAAAAGGGACGCCTACATATGGTTGCAAAGCGCCACGGCGTGGTGTCGCAAAAAGAGTGACATTGTTCTTGCTGGTTGCGAGTGACATTCTTGACAGTGTTGTGTCGATCCGAGGGACATATGAAGCGGTGAAAAGCATCGTGGGTGTAGGCTGTGCGTCGGTCTAACTCACGTCAGCTAGTTAAGGGATGATTCTGTGGTCGTTTCGGAAAAAACCATCAAATTCGTATCTCCCAATGGAAACCAGAAACCAGCCAATGCTTGATGTTTTTTTATTTCACATCTTTTCCGCCGGACTGAGCACACCTCACTAAGTTAATATTTGATTCTTTCCATACCTACACGTAGCCTGTTTTATTTCTTTGAAGTAGGCACCGCGTCATCATTATCGTGCCTATACTACAAACAAGTTTTTCTTGGACTTGAGTCAGTACAATGTAAAGGCATCTCTTTTCTTTGAGTCGTTCAGTTATGTGAATGCCTAACGTTACTTACACACGCACCGAAAATAAAGGGCCCATTCATGTTCCTGGTTTGGGGCGTAAAGGTTGAATGAGTAACAACGAGAAACCCGAGTGAACTTCTCAGCATGTGCAATTCGCTATGGGAGCGACCGGCAACACGTCTGTGAAAACCAATTTCCTTCCTTTGTCTCGTGGAACGTTAATAAACATCAAATCTCTGCTTGATTCAAACATTCGCGATGCGCAAGGTGACATGGGGCGTGCCACGCGTGAACGTCCCAGGAGCATGATTGCAAACGCGCTCATGAGCGCGAAACGGCGCGTGAAAATGCATGTGGCTGCGTGCTTACAGTAGCGACAGCGCTCCACTGCGTTTCATCAACAGGCACCTAAAAGTCAGGTGGATAATTTAGGAGCCGAAAAGTTTCGTTGTCCCACAGAACAATGTTTCGTACAACCATGTACATGTCGATCGAGGAGAATATGTTAATTCAACGTAGTTGCATGTACTGGATAACTACATAGATGGCGTAAATTAGAGCGCGGAAAATCGAAACGCGTGGGAAATTTACGAGGCAGCTTTCTTCGCTACTGGATTTTAAACCAGTGAAAAGAGCGTGCCGAATGTTGCTCGGTTCGAATCGCCGGAAAATCAGTTGTAGGCTAAAGTATCGTCCGCGAGAAGAGTCGAGAGCTTTTGTCGTTAGACATCAAAGGACATAGCGGAAAGTCTCCTCCAGGGTAGTGGGAAACGTTCGATACCGTTCGGGTTGTGATTGGAAATACGCGTCGCAATTTCATTACTTAAACAATGCTGCCAGATGTTGGCGATTTAATACATTGATAAACAAAAAATTATATATATATACATTTATTTATTATTTCTTTCTTCCAAGAAAAAAATCGATCTCTTTTTTTTGTATATTTTACATTAACATGCTATATTTTGCACAACTTGACCAATATTCACGTCACCTAACCTCACCCTCTTCAACCATACCTTACCTTGCCTAACATAACCTAACCTAACCTAACCTAACCTAACCTAACCTAACCTAACCTAACCTAACCTAACCTAACCCCCAAAAGATACCTAAAAAAAATGAAATTTCACTTTTTTTTTGGCGATCAAATAAATTGATAAACGAAAGCAAAAAAAATGTTTTTGATAAAAATGAACAATTTTGTTCGCTCCGTAAGTGAATCAATGCTATTTTGCTTTTCGTTTGTGTTGAATACATTGAATTACTCTTCGTTTATTGTTAAACGTCACTTTGAGTCTGTATCATAGCCTCTGAGAAATAATTAAAAAAAAAAGTTCCATACTTGAACACAAAAAAAAAACTCAAAACCTTGCCACAGAAACATCCAACATTAAAAGTCGAACTATAAGCATCACAGAAATCCAAGAAGCCACACTAAACAGCCAGCTAAAATGTCCTCCTGGTTAGATATGGGGTGCAGCAGGTGGTTGGTACTCACGAGAGGTCTTGACACTCGGACCGCGATCGGGACTTCGGACGGGAGTCGAACATCATGATGGCCAGCGGGCCCTCGGCGACCTTGAGCTCCCGGGACACGCGCACGTACAGGTACGAGATTACAGACAGTGGCAGCACGTACCTGCAACCACGACACCTTGGTGAGATGCAACACCTAGCTCTCCTCACGTGGCCGGCCTGATCAATATGGTCTCGCGGCTCAATTAATAGACAGAGAGCAGATTGCATGGCCGCGCGAGCACGCGATACTCCATAGAGGCGGGTCGGAACTCTGTCAGATAATGGAAGGGTAGGTACATGTACGAATTTCTGATAAAGAAGTCACCGAGACCAAGGAAAGCACGTTAAAGAACGAGTTTCGTTTCGGCATCTTGTCTGCTAAGTAACCTCGTCTACCGACCCCCCTTCTGTCTGTCAGGATAAGCAGTCAAGTTGCACTATAGTGTTTGAACTTGCTTGCTTAATACGGTTTCACCCATTGGCATCACCTCAAGTGTAGCGGAGTTTTCAAGTCAATTTTCAGCGGCGTTCACGGGACGGGACGTTAATTATCACCGGGCGACACCCGATGAAAATATTGACTCCCTGTCGTGAATGTTATTGGTTCCTAAAAATGAGCTTCCGACACACAATTGTTGGACGAAGGCGCACATAACTGAACCAATTAAGGTTCTTAAAAAACAAATTTTAGAACGCCATGTCAGTTTCACGAAACGAGGACAAAGGTTTTCGAACGAACTGACGTAAAACGATTTTGTTAGTCGTGGTGAAGTGAGGCTGAGCTCTCCCTCGAGGCGAGCAACAGGTTATAGGTGGCAATTGGCAAGTGAATTCACATTGCGAGTTGCTCAGAGACCTCACAGGCTTGGGCGCGATAGGGTGGCTACTGGAATGGAATTGTGGTTCCGGTATTGTGATACGCATGCGCATGTGTACGATGGGTTAGCCCGTTATCATTTCTTTCTAATGAGTACATTTCTAGCACAATGGGTCGCATAGTTTCTTGTAGTTTCTGGTAGTTTTTGTACAGTATTTAAACTTTTGAAGGACGAGAGTTGCCAGTAAAATGTCCGACCGCTTTTTTCACCGCGAATCGCTTCCGGTGATCGCGATTAATTACTGAATCGCAAAGAATTGCTTATTTCTAGTAACCATACATTTTTAAGTATTTTTTTTCAGCACTCGCAAGTGAACGTACCTGTACAAATGTTTGCGATACAGAAAAATTAGAACTGTTAATTTTTTCCGACCCCTTCCTTTGGGTGGAGGGTAGGGGGGGCAGGAATACCTTGTTACGCCACTGATTAGAAGCCCAACTTACCATGAAATAAATCATGCGAAATTGAATCGAATTGAAATCAGAAAAAAACATAACGATTCAATTGTCAGTTTTTTTTTTTTTTTTTTTTTTTTTTTTTTTTTAATTACCGGCGTTTTCGTCGGACGTGAATTATTAACTAAGCTAATTTAATCAGGTGTGCATCGGAAAACTTAATTGAAATTGTCTGCAGCAACCGTCGTTTGAAATAAAAATTCGCGTAACATGTTTTCTAAATATTCAAAAAGTCGGCACAGAATACAAGAAATCTAACTTTTCGCCGATTTTTAGCTATTTCGTGGATTTTACTTGGAATGCATATGCATTTTTCTAGTGATTTATTTCATCGCAATAAACTCGATTTTCCTGTAGGTATCAACGGCAAGGGTTCAGCAAAGTTCAGAGACATAAGAATTCAACCTAAGAATGAAAACTCCGATTCCATTCAAATTTTTTCGATTTATTCCCTCCATCATTCTAGTTTATTGTGTCTAGGTATAATAAAAGTACTGTATTTGGCACGCGCAATGTTCATGTTCATTCGTTTCCGTGAATCCTTTGTTGCTTTGTTGTATCTTTAAAGGAAATATTATTCAAAACCATTTACAAGTCAGCCGAGGAAAGAAATTCAATATCGAGACATTGCATTTTTTCTCAAATCACTAATTTCTACGCCAAGCGTGTATGATACGCTTCTATTCACCCTGTCTGCAGCTTTAAATTTGTTAAAAATCGCCTTGCAGCTTTCCTCATCGCGTTACATTCGCTGCACAGAATAAGGTCGAAAAATAGGAGATACACCTCTGTCCGCAGTGCACTGCCTTATTTTTCTTGTCGGCGCTTTCCATAATGAAGCTTTAATTTACGCGATGGAGCTGCGATATTCAAATTCTGAATTGCAAACAAGTCTAAAGAGTATTTAATATAAAGTGTTATGTTTCCTTCTTGCACTAAAACCAATCTGGTTTGTAAATTTTATCAAAGGGAGTCGTTGGCGAGTTCGTTATTAAAATGTTGGATGGAAGGAAAACAGAGGAATGGAGATGAGACACAGGAGCTGTAATTACAGTAAAAAATGAATCACATTCCCCGCCGAGTCAAAGGGAGAAACCTCGGCGCCTCCACCACGTCGTGATTTAGGTACGAGGTATGATTCGAGAATGATAGGCGAGTTTCATTCGAATTTTAAATTAACTAACTGACAAATAAACTGTGAGAATACTCGACGAATAAACTCGACGTTGTTTTCACTCATAAAGTTTATTGTAATGAATTAATCCTTCAAATCAATTTGCAGAAAGTCAGGCAAGATTTCTTCTCACGTTGAGTCCATACCCAACGGAGTTTTCTCTCCGATTTCACTGATATAACTTGAAGCAGCGCCGATTTCCGAGCATAACCATAAATACGTTGCTCTGCGGGCTGCATTCAGGGGAACGGTTAGTGTCGACATGTCGGGAATTCCTTTCTCTGATGGAACCGAAAATTACTCATAAATGTTCGCAGATCTTGCTAGCTCGCCAAACACAATACACGGTTTATGTAGGTAGATTTTCCCGGCGTGGTGTAACAGTTAGTACTTTGGATTACCCTACCTTACTGCCTAAACTGACCATTGTCTTGGTTTCATAGTTTCAATTACCTTTGGTGTGGTTTGATGACCAAGCCAGTGTTGGGCTTTGTTTACGTTTCAAACTCGCCAGTATACCCACTGCAATCTTACTTTCCTCGTTGAATTTGAAGTCAATCATCTTTCCAGAGATGGAAAGAAATGATGAAATCAGGGTTACGATTTGAGTGTGTCACTTATCCACGTTCGCTGAGTAATATCTAGCTTGAACCTAGGGAAGAATTCTACAGATCTCGGACTATGCGAGGGTTTGCCGTTCAGACATCGGTACTCACATGACGATGAAGAGACCTCGCATATATTCCTGCATGTCGTCGACTAGATTCACGGCGCAGATACCCACGCCCTTGAACTGATCCTGCACGAAGTTCTGGAACAAACAGGAACGACGAGTCAATCGCCTATACACTTCTTCTCGGTTTAAAGGCACTGGGAGTCAGAGATGGGTCGATGCGTGGGGTTAGGATTGGATGGCGGAAAGTAGAGGTTCTACTCGTGGAAAAGCTGAATGGGAAAAATACTGTCATAAGTTAGAAGAAGCCTAGAAATGAGATTGAAGAAGCTTTGAAAAAAAATTGGAGAAGCTTTGAAAAAAGATTCTATTCTCTCGTGTATCGTGCGTCATAATTTAGTCGGTAACAACTCTCCTCAACGTCATTCAAACAAATAACCAATCATTTTTGCTGAATTTTTTCGACATACATTTCGCTTTAACCACACGTGCGCTTTGGGGACAGTAAATTGGAATATGATGATGCATGGATAGCGTCCCAATTACAAAAACTCATATCTTTCAGAATGTTCACCCAAACATATCCGACCACGGACCAATCTTTGCCGGGCGCATAAAAGTTGATCTCTTCTCCACCCACTCGGTAATCTCATCGCGGTCCAGGCCTATGAAAATAATTCTTCTGACGCGATCCCGACTCTCACGGTGAATAAAGAGGGGGGGGGAGGGGGAGATGACATGCTCATACCACGTCCCGGGACCGCGATGTTGCAGCCAGGGTGTGGGGAGCACGTCGAGAGTCACCACACTCCCTGTTTGCAGTCGCTGTGGCGCTACTACACAATTCCTCAGTGTCAGTCGCTCGGAAATGTGATATATGTGTTTTAGTTCGTCTATTTCGTCTTTATTTCCTTCTTTCATGTGGTCTTTTTAAAAGTTCCCTTACAGGTTTACTTGTTCTCCAATGGTTACTACAATCCTTTCTAAACTCATTGAATTCTCTTTTGTTCTATTCTCCAGCGAACGCTTCCTTTTCGTGCTTGATATTTCTCCGATTTTCTACAAAAACTCTCTTGTTTAGTCTTTGTTAAAATCTCTTTCACTCCAGTAACTCTTCTAGTGTTATTTTCTGCATATTACACAATTCAGCCGATTACAATACATAAAGGGAAAAACCAACCTATTTTATCCCTCAAGATGTGATCCCTTAATTTGCTTTTCCTCACTTCCTGCTCAAGCGCAGGATTATTGTCATTTGCAAAACAGTTTCCTGGAAAATGGCAATTTCCTGAAAGGTGGGTTGCAGCAGAACAAAATCCCAAGAAACGCTTATAAACGTTTTGAAAACGGTTGGAAACTGATTTTTCTCAACATGCCGCGATAATCTATTGACGTTGCCGTCAAACTTTTCTGTAACTTCCCCAGTAATAACCTATTTATACATCATAATAGAGTAACAATTTTTTTTTTATTTGCTTCGTTTGCTTTTTTTATTTTTATTATTTGCTTCGTGGGAATCTAGATGAAAAGAAATAATGTCGTGTCGCAGCTAAGGTTTCTTATTGAGTTACAAGCTAAAAAAGGGTTTTGAGAAAAATATTGGCGGCTGGAACTTGCTCTGGGTGGGACATATTGTTATCCTGCTCGCGGAAGCTCAGCGTAGCTCAGAAATTGCCCTGCGAACCCCGAATGAAACTGTCTGGTGTCACTTTTGTGTACCTACAGCTTCCTTAAGCGTTGGTGCTTCAATACCGTAGTACCTTTATATTAGCAGACATAGCGTCCGTGTATAATACCATAGATTCTTCTGTGATAATACCATTGGATTTATAAGTTTATAAGCATGAAACCCAACGAAAATACCGAGTGGCTGTGTTCTCGCCAGTGGTATAGATATTTGCAGATAGCGGAAAATTCGGTGGCGCTGTCAAACGCCGCGTCCCATGACATTCTATAGGTTTGCATGGAGGTACATATACCCTCTGTTATTGGTCGTTCTTGACCACAAATTAAATTCCTTCCCTTCGCTGTGAAAAAAAAAAATCCTAGCAAATCTCTTACTAAGGGCCAGTTTTACGATGCGTATTACAATGTCCTGATAAAAGGATAACTTGCAATATACATTGTAATACTGTGTCTATAACGATAACTAGATAACTGTCAGCTTAAGACTCACCTCCATGGTCACAACCAGTAAGATATCTCTATTTTCATCTCAACCTCCAGTTATATTTTTAACTGAAGAACGTTTTCTTTGTAATACCAGTAATTCATTGACCAACATCATATTTTTCCCATTCTCCCAAACTGAAAGGTTTAGCGTGTTAAAATAGAGGGTCTCGTGAGATCACCGAAGTTTAGCAACTTGGGCGGATGGGCGACTATCAATCACATGACCAGTTCTGCTGAGTGAAAGGTTGGAGGGATGAAAGTTAGGAGAGCAACTGAATTCGCGTTGCTTATCAACCTCTCGACACCAATTGAATTTATGAAGGAATCCTGTGTTAAGCCTGGTGGCCCATTGGAGCTCGTAGGTAGGAAATCGTAGGTAGAAATAGGTTACGTGCCGGTCCCATATTTCCTCTCCTCAGTTTAATTTCAGGTTAGGTTCATCATCATCACTCACTCATTCACCGCCTTCAGACCAGTGCCACAGGGCCCGTTGTCAAAACAATGCGACGTTAAACTTAACGCATGAATGCACCTCTCGTTAGGTAAGGTTCTCAGAGCCTTTTTCCGAATCCTCCAATAAATTTGATATGAAAAGCGACCGCTACTGCAATCAGCAGCATTTGGTTAAGACTGTGTTGATTTAGGCACGGCAACCCACTTGTTCTTCGACCTATTTCCAATTGTTCTTGTGCCCCAAACACCACCCCTTGCAGAATTGCTCGGTTCTTCGCTGCTTTTGTATTTCATAATTATGACTATGCTTCAAAGTGTTCATTAGAAGTGCATCATGAGCATGGCTGTCACCTTTCACATTTTCATACATGAGAATTAGATTCCTTTAATGTTGAAATTGTGAACTCTCGCGTAGTAACAGTCCCAATGACCTATGAGGCTTCCCGGCAAACGCCAATGGCGGGAGCGATCACAACAGGAAGCCATTTTGCCGGCTCGGCTTTATTGCCTTGTTAAAATCAAAACTTGATGAGACAAGAGCATATTAATTAGATTCAGAATGCAGTGTTTAGATTTATGCCTTCATCATCCTGCCAATGACACGAGAGGCGTAGTGCACTTCGTAGTGATTTCTGAGTAACACTGAAAATAGTCACGTGGAACGTCAGTGAGCTGTCACTTTTCAATTGAACGTAAGTCTTTTGTTATTCAAATTGCAGCCAAGGTGTTGCTGGAAATGACGTCTACTTACTAGGCGTTTGAGGAGAAAGCAAATTCTATGCTAAGCTCGACTGCATGCTTTGGTACTCAGCTTTCAAGTTAAAACAGTGATGTTTCAATGAATCCCGCTCAACACATCGAACTGTAGGTAGGAACTGCTTGAAACTAGTTATAAAGCTTGAAAGAAAAAGTCAAAATCAACGCGAATCTAGCTGCATGTACTGAATTCTGAATAGAAGGCGTGCTTTTGAAATTACTTCTTTTTGTAAAATTAGAAACTGCTCTTTCACTGGAGCACCCATCCATGTAATGTTTTAACGAATTACTCGTACCGTCCCAAGTGCGAATCGTCGTCGACGGGTCCGTGGATGGGGGAAAGAGGCGTACGGAAGTAACGCCAAATTATCTTGTTAAGAATTTAGAAAAGTTGCGATGGCACACACGTCGACGCACTTCTAAGAGAAACCCAAAAAAGAAACTGCCATGAAAGATAATTGCCAGCAAAGTAACAAAATCCATACTTGAAAGACAGAAATTAAATTCACAGCTGAGTGTTAATTTAAAGAAGATTGTGATATATCCGAATTATCTCGCAGATTTTTCTAGAAGCTCACTCACAGTGAGAAGCAACTACGTTGAGACCAAGTGACTGACGTCGTTTACCAGCGTCGCGACGTGACGCTAGCAGCCGTCGCTATTTGCATTTAATTTCACTTAGAGCTGTGGACTGATTCTATTTCGCGGCTCGGCACTTCGGCCGCGTGATCAATCTAAGTCCACCCCTCCCGCCGTGAGGTACCTCGGGGGTAGGATGGGTTGGGGGTGGACGTTGGGCAGGGCGAGCCCAAGGCCGAACGACGTCGTCCACTTCATGCACCTTCCAGAATGTTTACTTTGATCATCTTCGACCTTGTCGGCAACGGCACCTCACATGCTAACGATACATAACTGATTTAAACATTTGATTTTCAATTCCCTTCCCGTCACATATCTGTCCAACTTCATTGTCGCTCAAACCGTTTACCGTGTTGTAAAAGGACACTTCTGGGTTCCGATCAGTGTGCGTTATGGGCATTATTCTGTACACGATGTCGTAATAAAAGGAAACCGTCAATCCGACTTGCCAAGTGAATCTCATCGCCAAAAGCTATAGGATTAACCGCGGTACTGCAGTCCCCAGCAGAGGAGGCAGTTCCCTGATGATCGCCTCTCTCTACCGTGACACGAATAAGTTAATTGATCGTAACTAAATGGACATTTCCAGAGGAAACATCGTTAGTTCTCTCGTGGAAATCACAAGCGACATCATGAATTGGGATCATGTCTTTCTTTTTATTTCTTTTCTTATTTTTATTTCCTTTTTTTACTTTCTTTTTCTTTCCTTTTCATATCTTTTGCACATTTCGTGTCAGCTCGTTTGCGGTTTTCAACTTGGCTGCACAATATTGTGCGAATTAAAATCGATTTTTTCTAAGAATCACACCACAAATGTCATGCTTAGTCTCGATCGAAACTAAATCTAATATGACTCTCGGCGTTTTACGGTGACATGTGATATGCATTGAGTAATCAAGGCCATGTCACGTGACCTCTTCGCTGACGATATCGATCCAGTTGTTGATAATTCGAAATCAGGGGAGGAGGCCGTGAATGTGAATCGATTGTTTACACTTTGCACATAATTTAGTGTCCCGTTCCTGCTAGCAGCAGGAGATGGGAAATTTCGGCCAAAGTCCAGCGGGATGCCACTCCCGGGAAACGCGGAAAAACTTCTTCAAAAACATGACAAGAGATCTGTGAACGACAGTGAAATGCGAAGTTGAGCTTGAAGGGGTTCACTTACACCTTTTTATATATGTAACCGCAAACCAAAGAAAATGTAGCTATTCCATCGGGAATCCAAAAGCAGCAACAAGTTTCAGACTCGTCCGTGCAAACTTCTAGGAAAATATTTCGTCAAAAGGTTCACTCATGAAAAGCACTCGTGTTGACACGTAAATAAAAACCTCTTTAACATCGTATGGTTCTTTTTCTAAGCTCCCGAACCGAGAAAAATCATATTTGCTCAATTTTACTCGAGCTTTGGATAAGTGTTTATAAGCTATTTTAAAAATTTCACCAAAATCAATTCAAAAGAAGCAATTTTCATTTTTTCTGTGGTTTTAGCTCCTTTGTGAGATTTGCGTTACGCGCTCTTGTGAGTACCTACCACCACGTTACAGGAATAATTATAAGTTGAATTGGTATTTTCAATCAGGTTGAGGTCAATAGAGGCAACGGCATCGATGCTGAAACCGGGACAACGGCACATGGGTGTTAGATCCATGAAGAAAGTCCGCCTGCACGCAATAACGCGATGAAATATAACGATATCTATTGCATACCTATCCTTTTAAACCTACAGATGATCACTATCAATAAGATTGCTACTCACCCCTAAGTCAAGGTAGGTAGTGTAGATCGGATAGGGCAGCACGATGCAGATCGACAGCAGCCAGGTGCCAACGGCGCACACGAACGACGGCAGTCGCGGCTTGCGCGGGTCCAGGATCAAACGGTAACGGTCGACGGCGATCAGTAGGAACGTCAGCATGGTCACGTGCAGAGGGATGTCCTGCGCAGGAGAAAATACATGTTGATTAGGACTTCCAGCATTGTGGTCGAATCACAATAATACTCTGCATCGAGCTTTCTGGCGCGCGGAAATGCTCTTTTTGCGGTCGATTTTGCTTAACCTGAGAATAGAGAATAGAGCTTTATCTAAATCGAAAATTTTGCATTTCTGCTTCCTAATTTGCAGTACTGTTGAAGCTGACTTACAAGTGTAGCATCTTCCCTGCTTATTTGCATCTTGTTTTTATATTTTCTAATTAGAGGAGGTATCCAGGATATTCGATGGTCTATTTTCTTATCCGCCAGCAACTAGCATCTCGATGAAACAAAAGAAAACTCGGTGCATGTACGATCGAACGCTACTATCAGATAGTAACGAAGTTTTCCGCGACTGCTTTCCTTCCGCCCCTTCCTCGCGTAGGCAATGTCGTGACGGCGCACCGGAAATGAGAGTCCTTGTCGTGAAATAGGAGCTGCGACACCTACTCGATATCGACGCCTGCAACGCTGATCAAGCGCCCATCGCGGGCTGCTATCCCACGGCGCCAGGCATCGATTTGATGCTGAGAAGGCACCAGGTGTTGAAAGTAGGTTCGTCTTAGCATTTTACTTATAGGGAATCTAAGATAGTTTTAATTTTAATGATCTGATGAAACACTCGTTTACCAGCTTTGCATGAGACTACCAACTTACTTCGCTTTCGAATCACAGTTTTTTTGCTAATACTTCATAGAATTTTCCCGTTTGTGGTAATTTTTCCGCAGGACCATTGCCGGTGAACTGCATATGTGGACTGGCCCACGTGCCGACGAGATAGCTTTAATTAAATCAATTGCCAATGTGCGTGGCTGAGTACTTGAAGTGCAGAGACCGATTATTAAATAGATATTATGCGGTTGAGCGACTGTGGTAAAAGCAGATATCCTGCTGGAAAATGTGAATACATTAAAACTTTTACGAATTGTGTTTGCTCAAATTTATTTATCAGTGATCTGTTTACATTCATGAGCTACTATGGGAGGCAATTTACTTGCCAAAACCGCTGCAGTTGCTTTACTGAATCATTTTTAAGACCCAATTTTACTGTGACGTAAATAATTTTATTTAGCGAAACAATGTCGAGTCTCGAGAGCTCTGTTTTCTCCAGATTTCCTGGAATCAGTTCCAGGTTACTTTGAAAAACAACTACTGCATCGAAACTTGATATGAAAGTTTGTTTCCATAATCTCTGTCATACACGCGCGATGGTTCGTTTCAACTGCACACAAAAACATTTTAAATCTGCCGTACTAACATTTTGACTCTGTGTACCAACAATTTAACTACAGCACCTTGCTCCGTACGTTTTGGGGTCAATATTGTCAAAACCGGGGCGCTGATATCGGGAAAATCTACTCTCGCAGCACAAACCACAATGATGATGCTTGAAGCGGCAAGAAGTCATAGTTTGCGCTCGGTAAATAACAGATGATGGAAATTAATCTCAGGTCGAGGGGCGCCAATGCCGCGAACCATATTTTTCTAGAGTTTTCCTGATAGGTGCATTCGAAATTTCTAATCCAGAGCGCACAATCGTATCAAATATCCTTGCGTTAGGCAAATATTTGTCGTTATTATGAGCTACAAATACTGGTTCATATTGCGACTTGGAGACGTGGAATGGTTCAGTAAGCTTAATTAATTGAACACCTATTTACTCACTGGTAATCACTGATTTAACAACGCTTCAAAGAAGATCTCAAAATGGTTAATTGAGTTAAGAATAAGTACTTTCTCCTAAGGAAGGTGGAGTAAACATTTTCAATCGTGCCAGCCGAGGTTGTTGATTCAACGCAAAGATTTCATCATCAAGTTTTCAAACAGTTTCTGTGCTTTTATAGGCGCCGACAACAGCTACAATTCCCTTGCTAGTAAAAGCTAATATTTTCTCTTCATTGGCAGTCTGGCCTCTTTTTAAAGCGTTTCTAAGTTGGGAAATAACTTTGAGAGCACCTCATACCACACCGTGGCACCCCTAAAAGAGCATGAAATACGCAATTATCTCGAAGAAAAGAACCAGAGTTCGGATGGCATTGAAAGTCGCTTGTCAAACCGGTGGATGATGCATAGCCGTTCTTGCAACGATGTAATAAATTGACATCCCGGTCTCATGACCGGGATACGGCGATCTGAGAGTCCTGAAATCGGCAGAGCTTTGAGCAGGACGCAGTTAGGAATAACGACCGCTCGAGACGCCGCAGTTCTACAATATGGAAAAACTTTCCCGCGCTCGCATAAAACGGCGTCCTATCTGCTGACTTGAGGATCAGTCAAGATTGATGAGCGTTTTTGTCTCTTATCACAGCACATATATTGATTTTTATCAAATAGTTTGCCTTAAGAATATATCACGCTATTAATATTTTTGCGGCGTCGGCAACGTTGTTTTTTAGCTACAGGGATTCAGACATTATTCAACTCGATGGCTGAGCGGAATTTTTTTATTTTGTAGAAACGCTAGAAAATATCTTCGTAAGATTCTGCCTCTGGTTAATTTTCTGTGAGACTGGTAAATATCTTTCCACGGCCAATCGTTATCGCAGAAAACATTGTCGCGGGGACTAATCACTCGCTCCCTGTTCGGTGACAGTTCAAGGATACTGACAATTTTCCGATAACAAAAGAACCACACAAAATTTTACCAATTACCTAGTTCAAGCATCCTAAATGCATCTAAATAAAATAATCGGGGTCAATAACTAAAAAACTAACGTAGTTTGTATTTTCGGAAATAAAATCCCGAACAAATTGGAATTTTTACTAACTAACCAATTTTTGTGTAATTATGTGAACCAATTAAGTTCAATCCCACCCAAATCCAACTCATATACTGCTTAATTTGTACCCCCTTTGCTTGCTTTAAGGCTAATAATCTATGTCCATATAAGTGTATGATTAGTGTATTGAGTGATAAGAATTACCGTAGTGATACTGATTTTGTGGAAAACGATCTAATTGAGGTTTTATGAATTGCTTAATTTTGAACCAATTTAATCAGATTCAGTTCTATTTACGCGATTATATTCCACGTTCGATTTCGGAAAATTGTCAGGACTGCTCTAACCCTTAAAAAATTAACTGGTAAAAGTTACGAAACGTTGGGAAAATGAGTTGTCCTTCACTTAGCATTCAAAACCCATTTCAAAAAGTTTTTGTCAAAACTATAGTGCTAAGGTTACATCAAGTAGACAAAACTATCATAACGTGTCATATTTAATTTCATAAGTTAGCAAAGTATCTATGGTGTAGAACCGAATATGGCAAACTCTATACTTTTTACGTGGTTGACAAAAAAACTTAACACTGTTGGCTAAAACTGTCACAAAAAGTAGATATTAAATTAACTAGAAGGTGTACCTTACACCTTAGGTATTATAGGTTTCTAATCGAAAATGTTGGGGGTCACATGCAATAAACTCATCTCGTCCGAAAAAGCCGTTTTTCATGTCTTTTAACATGCTTTTCAAAGAAAATAAATTAGTAAATACGGATTATTCCATATTCATCCTTCAATGCAGCGTAGCCCTAGCTAAATCCACCTACCGCATGCAATCGGTCAAGCTGCTCAACGTGGGCCGCAAACAGCCAAGAGGTAAACACGAATAAAAAAGAAAGAACTGCATGATACGAGCAATTCGTCTGCAATTATACGATCTCGTGGGTAAATAATTGAGCCACGAAGACGCCAAGTATGATGCCGTATTCGATTGAGGTCAGACGACGCCGACGCCGACACCGAGACCGACACCAACGGCGAGGGGGGAACGCTATAAGAATGATTCTAAGGGGTTGGTAAAACTGACGAATAAAACCGAGAAATGAAGCCGAGAAATAAATCTGAACGAGTGGTTGTTACAGCACCTAAAACTTGCAGGACTTAGAAGAGGGAAAGTTTATCAATGATGTACGAAGCCACAGGAAAAGATCGTGTGTGTTTTCTCCCGGGCACCTTAAAGACAAGTTTGAATTTTATTGAGTGATATCGGAAAACTTTGTCTGTGTTCTTCATTAGTTACATAAATGTGTAATGCAAAGGGGGTCAAGCTTTTATTCCTTTCTACAGAAGACACAAACATGTGATTGTGCATCTTATGTGTTTGCAACTTTCAAGTAAAGAATCGTTTCGATCGTTTCGCCTCCGAACGCGAGGCGCCTCGTTTCCCTTCCTCTTCATTTAAAAGAGCGTAAATTACAAACTGTGGGGGGTGCTGATGACGAAGCTCGAAATCGTGAGAAACAATACCCGTCAAGTTGGGCGCTCGGACAAAACTCCTTGTTTACTTCAATTCGGAATAAAAATACGCAACAATAGAGCACAAACAACAGGCACCCTCGAGCGTGTGCTGACCGTGAGAATGTTTTCGAGAGTTACTGTGTAGCACCGGGTTTTATATTCCAGACCACTGGATGACAGACGATCGGACTTTCGAAAGCAAACCATACGCTGCGTCGACGTTCTGATGTCAGTCAAAGCGACGCTTTTTTCTCTACCCAAGGCCGAACAACTTTAAAGTGGAGTTAACTCATTATTTTGACCGACGTGGACCACGCTTTGGTAAAATGGCCTCAATAAGTAAAGCTGGACCCATGGCTCGAGGACATGCTCTAGACCAGCCATGCGGAGTTGCAGAGGCGAGGCATACAGAGACATGAAGTGACATCGGTGCTTCACAGAAATGCTTTTCAATGGTATACCGAAGATAATATTGCCAAAAACTATCTTACGTGCAGTCTTGAAACGTACAGTACCTACTACGGAAATTTTTGTACGTGCTGGGTATCGAGTGATCGCTTGTAGGGTTGGAGGTCTTATGAGACGATTTATTTTGATTTGACTACTATGAATAGTAGTTGAGCGTAGCTTGACGTTTTACTCCTTCCGTTTCATCTTTATTATGCCAACCATGGACCAATACACTATTCACAGATTAGACCAATTACTTGGCCATCGTGTTGGTAATGTTAGGCCTGGAAAGAGGTTTCGACCCACGTAGAGAGTCTTAGCGCCTCGAATTCATTCAAAAATTACCATGAAGTTCGATTCGAATTAAGGTTGTGTCGTCGCTCTTTCAAAGTGTCATCAGCCAGCTTAACGTCGATGGAGGCAGCTCATTTTAGCAGGTTAATATCCCGCATTAATTAGCAATAGTTTTGCTGAGTTACTTCCCCGCACCATTCATTTGGCTGCGCTGATGTGACAACGGGGGTGGCGATTAGTGATTTCTCCCTGCCCGTCCTGGCTGGTTTTTGAATTGCATGAGAAATGTTTGCTTCATTGCTGAGGCAACACTAAATTTTTGTACTGAGCACTCGGCAATTGGAATTTCGCTATTGGTGGTGTGTAATAATAATAATAATATGTTTATTGTCCATGATTGATCATAAAAAATGATGTACAGACAGTCAATATGAATTACTACAGAATTACAAAAGAATTACAAAAGAATTATAAATTACTATAAAATATACAGTGAAAATATAGCTAGTAGTGAGACGGTAACAGAAAAGAACATTATGTTGTTAGACAGTCTCTAAAAATTAAAAATTAAATGTAGTCTACGGCGAAGTCTATTTAGGGTCTTTTGACGAAGAGACAGTCCGGATTTTGGTCCGGATAGTGGTTTGCAGGATATGGCAGTAGCCAGTAATCTCGACGCGTTAGCTGGCTGCACAGTGACGCCGATGCCAAGGGTGGCTCGGAAGTGAAAGGCTGTAGCTCAAACAATATTTCCAAAATAATTTAATGCCTCATCGCGTGAATCAAGCTAAACGAGAATATTAGCAATATTTGTGTTTGGATTTCTCATGTTCCCTCTAATCTGAAGAGTAACTCGTATTTCAATTTACATCCACGGAAACATATTTTTGTTGACATTTGAAAGTATATATCCCCTGGCTTCACGCATACTGATACTAAAGCTGGAAATCCCCTCGTAGAGCAAATGAGTAATCATAAATCATTGCAGCGCAAGATTTTTTTTCGATTCGCATTACGTCCATTAATGCAGTTGTTCCGCGCAAAGCTATTTTTATCTCTCTCATTTTAATCAGCTCTCACCAACACTTTCGCATTGGAGCTTATCTCATGCAAGAGTCGGCCGACGCGGCGTCGGTGTCGCTACTGGGAGCGCCGTTGAACGGGTCGCTGAACGGGTCGCTGAACGGGCCGCTGAACGGGCCGGGCAGGCGACCTTTCAGACCTGTCCAGACCTGTCCAGCACGTCCAGGATGAAGAATGACACTCCTTGCTATTAACAAGCAGAAGACGATCGTTTGTTCGAAAACCCCAAATCAATTGCAATGAGGCACAAAAATGTCCGATCAAGTGTTTTTCGAAAAGATATTTGTGAGGATGGGGGTTGCCAAGGAAATGGTTGATTTGCAGTTCATGCAGAGTAACGGCGTCGTGGGCGGGACACAATATTGGTCGTATTGCTTTCAATAGAGGGAAGCATCGAGGGAAGCATCGAGGGAAGCGTCGAGGGAAGCGTCGAGGGAAGCGTCGAGGAAACGAAGGATCCCAGAAAGACTAAGGGTGGACGTTCGATGTTGTAATAACTTGACGTGGGGGTGGAATGGAAATACTTTTAACGACCCATACATAATAAAGGTGGAAAATCTGAAAGCTTCGTTATTCAATATCCCAGGGCACTCAACTTTTGTGAAAGAGAGCTCCAATTGTGTTCGTTACCGATGCTCAGTTCTTTGCTTCTGCTGTAGCTTAATTCTCGTGGAACGAATCCTGGGCCAGCCATTGTGTGTCTAACCATGATAGCTACATGTCGAATTCCGTTCGATACATATTTTTTTAATATAGTTAAAATGTAAGTATTGGCGAGTGCTTTTACCGTTCTCAAACTTTCAAAGTTTTTAAAATGTAAATAATAAGATCATCATTGCATTTATTTGGAAAATAAATATTTGTGTTACTATAAATCGATTTTTAATTGAAGTATTAGGTTCCCTTCTAGCACCATACATCTATTGTGGACCGGAAAGGGTTAAGTCAGATGCTGTATGCATTCTGCATAGACTTTCTAGAGATTGATTGATTTATTTATTTGTGGTGTTTAAGGGCGCACTGTTTTGACAACGGGCCCTATGATACTGGTACTAATGAATGAGTGGCTGGTGATGTGGATGAAAATGAACCTAACCTAGCCTAGAAGGGAGGAGAGGAAACCCGGTGCCAACACGTAGCCTACTCCTGTCAAAGAGCATCAAGGGGACCACCGGCTTAACGTCCCTTCCGAAGGACGATACAACTCGAACAGCTGGATCGCCTCCACAAATCTATTCGAGAGGTTGATAAGCAAGCCGAATGACGTTGTTGTACTAACTTTCATCCCTCCAACACTCTCCCGAACAGAACTGGTGTTGTGTATGATGGTCACCCATCCAATACCTGACTCAGCGCAGTGTTGCTTAACTTCGGTTATCTCATGAGAACCGGTGTTGAGAACCAACACGCCACACCGTTTGGCTTTCTACTGTCAGTTATTCTGCACGTTGTTTGTTGTGGGTGCTTGGGTGCCAGTACTCTGTATGAGAGGAATCAATTCAATGTCGTTCTAAATTCGCAAGAGTTCTATCGAGTTTAATTTTTAAAAAAACTGGCGCAGCGGAATTTGTGAATGAACGGAGCAAGAGTCGTTGAAATTCGTCTTGTTTGAAATACAGTTCATTACTGGCTTTTTCTCTACGCTGTTCGATGTGTTGACAACAAATTTGAAGTTCAGGCGAATGGAATTAAAAGTACGCTCTCAGGCTAATTGGTACGAGATCTGTTCCCAAAGAAATAATTTACATTGCCAGCATCGTTTAATTTGCATAAATATCATTTTTTCCTATAAGAACAAAACGAATAGAAGTGAGATTCGAGAAACTTTGGTGCCTTTGTCAGAAGTTTTAAGTGTGAGTCAGTTTGCGTTAAAATATGCATGCATATCGCCCTCTGTCGAGATCCTCGTTGTCGCATAATAATCGCACACTCTCCAAATGATACCGAGCCGGGAGATGGCATAATGATCATTAATGAATGTTATAATCCACGGATACAGTAAACAAGTTAGATGACTATCTGCAGAGTAATTCTCAACTCTGCTAATTAGCCGAACAAATCATGATTACATCTATTTTCTACATACATTATTCGTATTGAATTACATTTATCTTGCTCTGGGCGAATGGAATGAGGGAATATTGCGACAGGGACAGTTTGGCACGGGAAAACAACTATCTCAAATGTTTTGAAGGAACTACTAGCTTAGACGTGTCTTCCAACTCAAAGGCCCGTCACCACACCGCATCCCCCTCACACTCCCTTCTCGTAGTGATCGTCGACCGTATCGTCAGCTGTGAAGAAATATCGGCACTTTTGCAACAGCTTGGGATTTGCGGTGAGAACCGGATCACGTGTAATTCGGTCAGCACCGAGTTTTTCGAAGGAGTTTTCATCTTTCCGAACCCCATTTTCATAGCGTGCGTTGACGTTCATCGAGGGGCCGGCGTTTCATCCCGCTGATATTGAACGGTCGCGATCAGATACTTTCAAAATGCGTGCAGCTTATAATTAACTGAATATTAATTGAAACTGAACTTCGAGTTTAATTAATAGCTACTTGAAGTGATCGGTGAAGGTATGCTGACCGAGCCCTTGATGTGTCATGACCCTTGAACCTCCCCACGGAGGAGTAACTTGTTGCTCAGAGACCAAGGAGTTCGTATGGCGAAGGGAAATTATATAAGACGGTCCTTTTTCCCGCCTGCTCGGAAAATTTACATCCAAAGTACAAGGGGGATAGCCAACGCGTGGGTGGGTAGGGTGCGTTCCCCATGCGCAGGCTGTAAGCGCTACAAAGGAAGGCATTCATAAAAAGTGAATGGACGCGACACAGCTACATATATATATATATATATATATATATATATATATATATATATACATGTATTTATGCGAGCTGTATTCTGTGTGATTGAAACTTTCCCTGGACGTGATCCAGATAATAAATATTTTTGAATCGAAATGCTGTTATTTAGCCCGATATTTTCTACACAAAATCAAAATTCTAAATGCGGTTTGCATTTAGCCCCAAAAACATTGGTCTTATAGATGATTTAGGTTGGTAATAATTTCCCTGTACAGAATAGCTTGATAGCCGTTACACGTATACCCACGCACACCCTTCCACGCTCGAATCATGTCTCCTTACGACGGAGAGAGCGTGAATCAAAAGATGGCTCTTTGCGTCTACGCGTGTGTTGACAATTCTAAATTAATCCAAATCCCACGATCAAGCCCAAACTAAGTGCGAACCTCAAACACAACGTGAGTGTGTACAGACGTGTTGCGCTTAGCGAGTTTATCAGATTTAGATACAACGAGAGAATCCAATTACCCAGAATAACTCGTGTCGTGATTATTCCTCTGATCTGGCCCTGGGTACCGAAAGGTTGAGGTGGAGCTTATCACAACTATTTGGGGAGATATATTTTTGTAGCAAAAACTCAGAATCGGGCTAAAATACTGCTGTTTGCGGCCAGTCGCCCTGTGATTAAAAAGTTTCGACGTAAATTTACAATTGGTGCAGTACAAGGAATACACCCGAAACGAGTTGACGATATTTAAAGCTGCGAAAATCTGGTACACATTATTGATGCCGGTACGAAGAGTAAGGTGTACAGCTGCAACGGAAATTACTCCTCATATACCTGAAAGTGAATTGTACGCCAAGTTGTGCACACTCACCTGCAACATGGGCAGGAAGAAGCACATGAAGCTGCCGAAGATCCAGTTCTGCACGAGTAGGATGGTTAGCGAGATGGGCAGCACCAATACACACTTGACGATGTCTGCGACAGCTAAGTTGACTATGTAGCTGTACGTTGGGTCCCTGTGCAGCCGGTGCTTGCTGATCGTCCAAACGACGGCAATGTTGGAGAAGGTGCCGAACAGCACGAGGACCGCGTAGAGAAACACGAACAGAGGGTAGACTCGCGACACAGAAGGTCGTAGGTGGGGAGTGCTGAAGTCGATGGTGTCGTTGCGAAAACCCATAAGGAAGTGGATAATGACCTCGAGCCATTTATGGGGGATGCTGTCGATATCCTCGCGACTCAGCTGCATGCTCTTGTTGCCTGGCATCGCGAGGCGCGGCGTCGATGTTGGTGTCGAGGAACGACGATGCGACGAGATGGTTGAGTGAACGGCGACTGCCTCGATTCGACGGCGTCGCGACGCTTTCACCGCGTCGACGCCGGCGCCCGAGGAAGGCGCGCCGCGCGATGTTTACATGCGCTTAGCACTTGACTCGCTTATAAGTTTCAGTCCCATCCTTTCGTACCGGCATCGGCGTCAATCCCGGCGCTGAGCCGCGCGCCTGTGACAACGCGATTCGTAATCATTGAGTTAATAGTAATTGTAGTTATTAGCAGATGTCGCCAGAAAATTGAGATTGGAATAGCAGCTAGCCAGGTTTAGGAGCAAATAGGATATAGGGGCTGTCTACATTTAACCTGGAATCAACGTTGAAACAAATGATTTCACCCCAGTTTTCATGAAAATCCCTGACAGTGAGGTTCCTTATGAACTGGACTGAGGCTCGGTAGTCGCCACGGGTGTCATTGGAGAGCGGCAAATTGTTAGGAAGGCAAATTTCAGGGAAGGAACTTACGGAAGCGGCGAGCTCGCACTGGAAATTGGTGTAGTGCTTTCAGCGGCATTGGTTTTCACGAATTTTCAGGATGCCGCCATTTCTGCTCTACCAACTCACTGCATTGTTTTGGCCAATTACGTCAGAGTGCATAGTTTTCCTTCGATACTCAATTTATGTAGTTGTAATTTACACTGTCTGCAGTAAATAGGAAGAAATTATTGGAATTTTATTTGTTTGGAATTGGAATTGGACAGTAAAGTACGGTAGATTGAATCTGATTTTCTGCAGAACGTGGTTTTATTTCCAATTGCTCTTGCGAGCGGCAGAGGTGCTCTAGCAAAGACCCTCCGAAGGACAACTCACTGGCATCGAGTGGCCACGAGCTATCACGAGGTCATAGGAGGACGTGATTCAGACTCGGCGCTCGGCGACGGGCATCGGCGTCGCTTCAAGAAGTCGACAATGACGCCGGCCTGTTGCTCGCCACTCTCGAAGGCGCCGTGGGTCGTGGAGAAGTGGCTCGCGTGCGCCGCCTCACCCGCCAGCAGGACCACTGGCCACTGTGTGCAAACCGACGCCACTGCAATATAGCACTAACCAGACACCTTGCTCGGCCATTTCTGCCATACATGCGACAAGATGGCCGCTCTCTGGAATATCGAGACTCGTGCAGCTAGTGATTGGCCTGGTCTGGACGCATCGTTTCTATTGATGGTGTCTTCGGACAGGGATATTGGCGTCCACGAATCAACAAGGGGCACACAATAATGTAGTTTAGTTAGAAAGGGAAGGCAGATTTTGAAGCAAAGGGATCCATGGAGCTTTCTTGGTTAATCTTTAGAGAGAGAAAACATTTAGATTTACTCCATGAACAATTCTAAGCTTATTTTATTATTAGGAACACTAGAATTTGCAATTTAAATACGATTTCACAGCTCTGAACTTACTTTCCTCATATATATTACCTTATTCCGAGAGATGCCGTCATGCTCCCGGCATTCCGTTGACGTTCGACAGGCAAGCCTACTAGTTATAAAGGCTTGGTAAAAAGCCATACAACAATGCCGACTCCTTGCGTGTAATATACATGTAGGTTAATGGCGAGCCCTTGCCTGCAGAACCTATCTGCAGAACGGACCTGGTCATGTGTATGATGGCCAGAGTAACTTTTCAAACCCCGACCCTATGCAAAGTTACTAACTCAGGTGCCTCTATCACCCGTACCTGGTCGTCGACACCGACCATCTGAACGGTGACAGGGTGCGCGAGATCGTCGGGACCACGGCGCGACACGTCGCACGCCGTGCTCGTGTTGCTATAGGCGCCGCGCACGAACGGATTTGCGCGCCAGCGCGTGCATAGAACGGCTTGCGGCGTGGGCAGCGCGGGGTTGCGCATGAACCGGCGCAGCAGCTGCGTGCAGTGCGTGGCGATGTCAGCGTCGGTAACTTGCTCGACCAGTTCGGCACCGCGGCCACCCACCCAACCAAGCAGTACGGCGGGGAAGTCGGGCAGGACGTCGAACCTGGGACGAAGATAGAACTGATTTGCATTTCTGTGCCCACTGTGCAAAGCTTTGCTTACAATCTAAGACACAAACAAAATCCCAAAGGTCCGTGATTATATATCCACCGCGAGGTATCCATAGGCTATGCTTTGACCACCTCCCTCTATCTAAAACTCTTCCGACAGCATGTTTACCAAGCTGTACAGTTTGATATGACAGGCATTCTCATCCAAATGGCAAAATTAATAATTGCGATGTTAAGAAATCTCGACGTCAGTTCTAAGTGGGTAGCAAACATCACAGACCCGGTGAGGTGGCGTGTCCACGCCCTCGGCGACGACGCCGGGCAGACGCCGCGGCGTGTCCACACAATCTGCACGCCCTTCATACTGGACGGCCACCAGGGCGTGCCGAAGTCGAGGAAGATCTTGTTGATGGTGGAGAAGCCCATCTCCTGTATGGCTTGGGTGTGGGCGCTGGGCAGCGGGGGTCGGAACATCTGTAGGTGTTCCTTCAGGTAGCCCAACGAGCTGGTCACTATGCAGTGGTCGGCCAACACGGTCGACCCTTGGCCGAAACACACTCGGACCGGCGCCTCGTGTTCGACGTTCGTGTTCGCCTGCCAATTTATCTGCGAGACCGGTGAATACAAGTGCAGCACACCCCCGGGGAGATCGGCTGTCAACGTGTCGATGAGCGAGCTGTATCCGCGCTCGAAGTTGACGTAATCAGTCCCGCCGCAGAACGAATAGTTCCCCCAGGCTTTGGCGGAGAGTCTGTCGAGTCTGTCTGTCGAGTTGTCGATCAGCTGGAAACTAAAACAAACAGGGACGAGTGAGTGAGGTGGTAGTTCACGTACCCGTGGTACCATTCTGTTTCGCGACATCGTACCGCACGTGCCAGTCAAACAGCTCTTCTTTCATCTGGCGGACATGATCGGTATCCCCTCGGCAGCCATCGAGGTAGGCGGCGAACTGTTCCTCCAAGTGCTCCCCGATGGAGGGAGGCGCTGGAGTGTGGTCGGGCTGCTCGGCATATTGCTCGCATTCCTCTAGAATTCGTGTGACGACGGCGTCCACCTCGGTCACCGTCGATGGGTCGATCACGGAACCGTCGTCTCGGCAGTACGGTCCTGGGTAAATGGCATAGGTCACGTGTTGGGGATGGGTGAAGTTTGATTAATATTACTGCGTTAGGATATTTCATATTTAATGTATATTTTCAAATAATTTAACTTCTTGAATAGTGTATTTGTAAATGCTGTTTGATTACAACAGATTCCACAAAGGCGCAATCATTATTTTGCAAATTACAATTTACTTTGAGTTTGAGTGTCTGATTTATACTTTCATTTTAACTATCAAAACACTTTCAGAACTCTAATGAGATTTGGTTTTCTAAGCAGATTAAAATTTCAAAATAACTCAGAATTTTTCTACCTGTACTTATTGAATAACTTGTGATATTTCATGGTTTGGCATGCCATGGGTGAATGATGTTAAATTCCAACAGCATCAATTTCTAGCAGAGTAATAAAAAACAAAATGTCACATAATTACCATTTATTTCAATGAACTCCAGTAACCACGCCAAATGGGTTTACATATATATATATTTAGGATATGCATCTGGTTTTTAGTTCCTGTTCGTACCATACGTCTTTTATTTTCAAATTGTAACCGCGTCGTGATGTTACTAATTATTAATTACATCACTTCCATTCCATCCGTGCTTGTGGCCTAAGACCGTCCCGCGCGCTCACCTTCACCCTCCGCGGACGTGTGCGACGCCAGCAGGTGATGTCGCTCTGCCAGCCTCCACACGGGGTTGTCTGAACCGTGAAGCCATTGAGCCCCTAACTCCACCAACCCCCCTGCCAGGGGCATGGACAGGATTCGACCCCCGGCGCGGCCTTGAGCTGCAACCAGATGCACTGTGCTTCAGACCATGAAATTTCATGGTCAGGTGGACTAGGGATTAGCTCCTCAAAGCTAGCGCACGCTTTTGAAAGCTTGGATCAAGCCCCACGTCCAGGAGAACACGAATGATGTACACGATAGTGGATTCGGAAACGATTTTCCCAGCTGTCGAGCGGAATCCGCTCTCTTCTGCAAACGGCTGCGAAGGTAGCCTCTCCACAGCTTCGCTGTTATCGTATACTGGTTGACGGGGAGAGAGAGAGAAAGGGAAATATCTAGCCCTCTCTTTCGTCGTAAGCCAATTTAATTTACCTATACTTTTATCATTTTATGCTAGTGTTTTCCTGGAAAGACAAATCTGCTTACGAACACCTGATTTTTTTGTAAATAGGATAAGCTGTGGACCTAAGGGGCTTAATATGAAGTTCTACTATATAGGAGAACTCTGTGGTAGAACTATTAGGAAACCTAGTAGGGAAATTGAGGAAACCTTTTGAATTTTTTGTAAATGAGATTTCTCGATAAAATTCAAACGTATTTCCCATGAACGGGAAATCTCTCCAAGTGTTTATTCTATCGAGTACTGGAAACGCTCACTAAATTTGAACAACTCTGCTTTTTAAAGTTAAGTCGCTTGTTGCACTAAAAGACGAGAAGTTTGGTATGGAATTGGAAATTGGTGCATGTCACTGGAATGAGCAACTCAGGGAGTATATGGGAGATGTTTTGATATACTGATAGTACACTGCAATGTGAAGCGAACCCACACATTGTGTGATGGCTGGGGGGGGGGGGGGAGCTCGTTGGTCAGCGTTCTGCGAAGGACAGAATTCGATGGGGTTGGGGAGGTTATAAAATTGACGGATGGAGGCGATAAGAGAGACTCACCTTCTAGAATAAGAACGTCTTGCACAGATGCCGCCAGCAGCGTCCTGGCGGCGGCCAACCCTGCAATGCCGGCCCCCACTATCACCACCCGGCACCGGCAGGGCGGCGACGAACTCTCCAGGGACAGGGACTTCGCCAGGGCCAGTACAGGTCCCTCGCTGCGGGCAAACGCATGGCCAGAGGGCTAGAGTAGGCCTGAGAAATCGGCTTTTTACATGACAATGCGTGCTGAATCTAGGGTATAGCTGAAATTTTGAATAACGAGTTCGCGCGTACCTACGAATTGGGGAAAGGTGACTGTTTTTTTTATCTTGATAATTCAGGGGGCTCTTCGCTGCGGGAAGGGATTTTAAGGGCGTGAGAATTATATATGTATATATATATATACAATATTACGTTGAAAAGTCCAGGTCAAAGCCAATATCAATCATCGACCGCCCTCATCCCATGGAGGTGTTGCAATATTTGCCAAACCACAACTCTCCACCTCGCATCTGTACCTTAACAGCTTTTCCACAGATAAAACTCTAAAATGCACTGGCATCATCTGGACTCCGCAACAAAACAAGGTCAAACCTTACATCATTATAACCATCTACCGCACAGCACATTCCTAACATTACTAGAAGACATCATAATTTACACTACAAAATCATACCCCAAAGCACATGTCATAATCTGAGGTGATTTCAATCTCAACCTGCTACAGCCCACTCAAACGACAACAAAACTCTTAGATCTAATTCACTCGTACAACCTCTTCCAAACCATCTACACACCAACTCGCATTACCCCCACCTCCAGCACTCTCATCGACAACCTCTTTACAACCCACCCTACCAACACCCCGCACTCTAACACTTTTGACAGTACCGAACGGTTTGGCGTGTTGGAAACACCAGTTCTCGTTAGATCACCGAAGTTAAGCAACACTACGCTGAGTCAGGTATTGAATGGGTGACCATTATACACATGACCAGTTCTGTTCGGGAGAGAGGTTGGAGGGATGAAAGTTAGTACAGCAAATTCATTCGCCTTGCTTATCAACCTCTCGACAGCATGGATTTGTGGAGGAATCCTGCTGTTCGAGTTGTACCGTCCTTCGGAAGGGACGTGAAGCCGGTGGTCCCCTTGGTGCTCTTCGACAGGAGTAGGCTACGTGCCGGCACCGGGTTTCCCCTCCTCCCTTCTAGGCTAGGTTAGGTTCATCATCATCCTCATCATCATCCACTCATTCACCGACGCCATTAGACCAGTGCCGCAGGGCCAGATGTCAAAAAAGTGCGTCGCTTAACACTACAAAATAATAATAACTTTTGACAGTGGATTATCTGAACATCTTGCACTTAAAATATCCCTAGATCTCAACTGCCACATTCCAGCCAATTCCACCTATATTATAAAACGTAGATTTTCAAAAAACAACCAGCAACAATTCTCCTCTTTCCTCAAAGAAGAAACGTGGACAACGATGTACAACGCAACGGACACAAACGACATCTATATTGCATTCATACAACAATGGACAATTATTATCCACACACTTAAACGCTGCATTCCCCCTACGACGAACGAAACAAACTGATTACTTTTCAAACCGCTGGATCACTCCCGAACTCAGGACAGCGGGCAAAAACCCCAGAAATATGCATGCCTCATCCAAGTCTCTCCCAACCCCCTCCTTAAATCCCAATATTAAATCATAATGAAGCACCACACCAAAAATCTCTCCAAAGCAAAAAAAAACCCACAATGACAACATAATAGCCAAATCCACTAATAAACCCAAAACTTCATGGAATATAATTACCTCGTGCTCAAAGCCTGATCGAAAACTTGAAAGCCCAAAAATCCTAGTGAATGAAATAAAAATCTCCAACCCATCCAAAGTTGCTGTGGAATTTAGCGTATTCTTTGCTAAAGCTGGAAACATTGCCGCACCAATACCCACAACTCTTCACCCACTAACTGACACCACAAAAAAAATCCCCCCCTCCCCCAACATCCATGTATCTATTTCCCACCACCCCCGAAAAAATTTCCGACGCTTCCCGCACCCTAAAAAACAAATACTCAGGCGGCCTGGATGAAGTCTCAGGCGCGCTACTCGCCAGCAATATAGAACACCTTACTGATTCGTTAACACACATCATTATCAACTCTTTCTCATTTGCCATCTTCTATCCACGCTCAAGCAAGCCCTTGTAATTCCTATACAAAAAAAAAGGCGAAAAATCAAATATCAACAGCTACCGACCAATCTCCCTTCTATCAACATTCTCTAAACTAATTGAAAAAATTATGCTATCCCGACTCAATTCATTCTTAGAGGCCCACAACACTATCACGCACTGCCAGCATGGCTTCCAAAAAAGCAAGTCAACAATCACAGCAATCTTCCAGTCCCTTACATCCCTCTACTCTTCTCTTGCAAGGCGACCATGCAATAGGACTATTTTACGATCTTAGCAAAGCATTTGACACCATTGACCATAAACTACTACTCACTAAACTCCACTCCTTTGGCATCCGCGGAACCGCAAACACATTGACAGCATCCTTTCTAACTGATCGCACCCAGATCGTCCGCTTCACATCACCCATCCCTGACCATCCATATCTTCAACTTTAGTCGTCAAACAAGGCGTTCCACAGGGGTCTGTCCTCTCCGCACTCTTGTTCCTACTATATGTAAACGATCTTCCGCAGCATATCACAAAAGGCAATCTATTCCAATTTGCCGATGACACAAGCCACCTTATAACGACCCCCAAGCACCTACCCATTACCTCCCTAACTCAAACTGCATAAACACACAAGCTGCTATTATATCGACCGACTGTCTCAACAACAAACAAGCCCTACAGCCTACTAAATCCACTTTCATAAAATTCTCCACAACGCTATTTCTACAAACTCCATCCCCTCTCATTCGAAAAAGCATCCCGAGCGCCCCCTCAACCAATTCCTAGGATTACACATCACTGCAACCTTGGATTAGGCCCACCACATTCAGATCACACTAAATAAAATTAAACGTGGCAGCTACCTCCTCCGTCGCCTGAAACCGTTAGTAAACTCACGCTCCTTAAAATCTGTGTATCACGCTCACATCCACTCCCATCTGTCCTATGGCCTGCTATTCTGGGGCACATCTCCACACGCTAAACGGATTTTCATCATCCAAAAACAAGCTATTTTAATAATGGCTGGAACATCACGCCGTAAATCCTGCAAGCCCCACTTCATTAACCAACGAATCCTGACTCACTTGCACTATAATTCAGATAGCAAGCACCCTCGTTCGATCCCACCCTAACCTCTTCCCCCTCAACTCCTCTGCTCACTCCCATGCAACCAGAAGTAGGAATGATATTCGAGGTATTCCCCACTCCCACTCATTCTTCACACATAGTTCAATTTACCTACGCACCAAAATTTACAGCCACCTTCCATACTTCCATAATAGTAAGAGCCTACAAACGCTAAATCTTCGACTCCAGCATCCGAAACTTCCTTATCCAAAACCCCTTCTACTCCCTGGATGAATACCTATCCTCCACGACCAATCCCACACAGAATCACATAAACTATTTATATAGCTATTCTCTCATTTCCTAACTATAATCACCAAAAAGATGTATCTACATCTTATGCAAATATTACTGTTTATCTTGGCTAGACAACTGAAGGAACCTATACAGTACCTAAGTAATTGTCCTGGGTTTGAAATAAATGAATAAAAGCAAGAGTTTAGCATTAGAAACTTCTATAAGCTTTTATCTTTCAAGTGGTGTTCTTTGGTTCACATTTCAAATTGAATGGAATAACAATGTTTGTTTTGCTATTCTATTTCAAAATAGATATGCACAACATCAACGAGATAAAAAAGCAAAGTTTATGCTTGCAGCATGCCTTCTATTGAAATATTTATTGCAATGGAATCAATCCCGGGAAATAATAATATAAAACACACATCACAAATAAACTGCAGGAAAATCGCAGAAACGTCCACAAATTTTCTATCTTTTTATTCGCAAAATATTTCTGAGAACAAAGCAGTAAAAAGTGCGGATGCATTGTATTGCTGCATGTGGTTGTTGATGCAAGCAGGGAAGGAAACCCTTGGTTGGGTGCCGATCGCATGCAAGACGGCGACGCCGATGTCAAGACGCAGCTCGAGGAAGCCCAGTGGTTAGAGCGCGGACGTGGCCGGGTTCCTAAGGACATGAGCGCATGACCTTGTTAGGCACGACGCCCGTCTTAAGCATGTGCACCCACGCTTGGAACTAGCCAACAGGAAAAGCGGGCGTCTTATAGGATGGAGTGTTTCTTTACCTGAGGATCTTGAGGAGGCGGTCGGCCTCGCGCCAGCCGCTCTCGACGGCGCCATGAACGGTCGAGAAGAAGTGGTCATGCGTCGCCTCTCCAGCGAATAGGAGCGTCTGAAAGCATGTCAACTGTTACTCCATCTCTGATCACAGGCAACTTACTTTAATTATATTTAGTGTAAAACCAACTGGGTCAAAAGTCGACGGTGACCGCAGAAATGGGAGCATTTAAAACAATGGATTGTAGTTATTTTCATTAATATCATTGAACACTAAAACGCTCAGAGAAAAGAATGGGTTAAGTTAAGGGGTTAGGAAAAGAAAGGCTTAGCTTTTCTCTAAGCTAAAAGGGTTGTGTACTTCGTATAGACGTTATGTTAAAACATAAAAAAAAAACGCTTGTAATGTTCTATCAAATGCATGATGGAAACCAGAAAAGAGCAAAATATGTCCCTCAATCGCCAGGACTTTGTCCTTATGTCATATGAGTCCGATTGCAAATTCCAATTGCATTTTGTGCCCACGTGGCGCTCCAAATCACACGTATGCTATTGTGTGACTCACTTTTAATTAACGTAGCCTATAGACAGCGATAGTCACTAGCTAATTGAAATAGTCTGCATTGTACCTTTCATCTTATGGTACGTGTCGATGATTTTCCACTGACAGGCTGGATTGTGTCGGCGTTCCATTGTCTACGTAAGCATTGACACGGGCCCTTGTTTTGTTTTAAATTTAATTATATGCTCTCGGGCTTTGACAAGCTCATTGAGACAAGCTGTGTAAAAACACTAGACAATGACTTCATTAGGGCTTAATGACGCACTGCAAATTTTACAATTTCGTTGGCACAGGTACTTCAATTTTCTGCTAGCGTGTGTCACGGGAATATTCTTGGTTGGCAAAACAATGGCATCAATCCTTTAAACTGGGATAATTTGGGTTGCAAAAACACGGAGGTTGGATTATGGGTGCATCTACGTGTTCTAGCGGTGAAAATCAGCGAATTATGCAGACAAGCGCGAACGTCAGATAAAAAAAATTGCGTCGAAGTCATACACAACGGAATAAAACGAAACAAACGTCTATAGCAATAGACACCATGATAATCTCAGCGGAGGCGTTGTAGCACTGCTGTGGATTCTTGGAAACCTAGATGTCGAGTAAATAAAATAAAAAAGCGTAGAGTTAAATTATAACGTGATCATAAATTTTGATTTAAATTTCATCAGTGTTCATCGGGTGTTCATCGGTGTTTGCGCAATGTAATCGAAATGCTGCTGAGAAGATTGAAATGTCTATGTGAATTGAAGAACCTGATCATTCGCGTTCATTCAACACGCTTCGAATGTTTGTTTTGTTTCCCTTTCTTTTGTATCGTTGCACGAGGACAACGCAAATGGGGTCTGAAATCAGAGATACACGCGCGAGCACCTCACAAAGAACTGTGAGGGGTATTGCGTGTGGAAGGAAAACGCCGGGGAACGGAGACCAAGGTTTTCACTGCGACTTCACGGTCGACGAACTACATCCATGCTGACAATACGACTCATGGAGTTCATACCTGCCTGCCAACACGAAGCTGTCTCCAATTAATTGCTACCGCGAAAACAGCCCGCGGAGATAGCATACACGGAGCACAGCAGGAAAATATAATCCCGCAATACGCCTTTAGGAAGTTTTTTTTTAATTGTCATTTTCCCTCATTATTATTTTGGAGCTGGCGGATGTTTACCTCCGTTCTAAGCCAGCTGGAATTACATAAATGGCATCAATAACCGAAAAAATATACCAGGCTTGTGTGGTTGTTTTCAGAGCCGTGATTTGATGATGAAATATGTTTTTCGGTTTTGCTCTGTTTTGAAGAGGTTTGCGGTCCTAAAAGGAGAAATTCTCCTGAAGATGACGAGCCGTGCCTCGTCGAAACGTCGAGACGTTAGGCCCTTTTTAGGACCGCAAACCTCTTCAACACAGAGCAAAACCGAAAAGCATATTTCAACATCAATACCATTTTTTTGGGGAGACATTGTGATCTTATTGGCTCGCCGATTGTCTTGCGCAAAAATGTCTCACCAGTGGCGTGCGGCGAGTTTTGCTGATGGGTAGGCGGTTAGCGAACCTTTTGAAAGTGAAGACAGCTGGTCCGAGATGTAACCAAAATAGTGTGGTGGTGGGGGGTGGGGATAAAAAGATTTTTTTTTGATCCAACAAATAAGTAGCATGTCGTACATAGACATAGATGTATTCTATGTACTGTCGTACTGTCGATGTCTATGTACTGTCGTACATAGAATTGCCAAACTTTTTGCTTGACAAGGTTTTACTTGCAAACCTTGTCAAATTAACGAACAGTGCGTATGTGCGAGAAGTCTTGATTTTTTAGTGCGATGCTCATTTCGTTCAAAGTATTGTACTCACTACCCCACCTTGCCCAACACAAAATTTGAACACTCTTCAAATAAGTTTTATTTACAGCAGAAAAGGTTGATCCTGAGCCCATTAGTCATTTGTGTATTTTATAGTTTTTATTGAAATTTTGAGTAAAGTCATATGCAACTTGCTTTTTACATTGGGTGGCTAAATAATTCTTCACAGGCTGACACTGCCGCAAATTAACCAGGAAAATAGTGGGGGAGTGTTACCCTCCCCCACCCCGTCGGTCCAGCCCGATGTCAGGCGTCGTGCACTGCAAGACCACTAGATCGCTCATCAAAAGCATCGACGCTTATACCTTAGAGTGCCTTAGAGCTTATACACAGGTGGAGACGCGCGCAATAAAACATCAACTCCCGGTGGAAATGGAAAGGCGCGTTTTTTTTAATTTGATTAAAAAAAAGGATGATAAGTAACTGCCGATAAGATGTTTCTAGGAGAAAATTAAATTATTTGGTTTGGAAAAGTAAACCTTGAAAAAATATATTCCGTTAAATGTATTGAAGATGTCTCGATAGGCACTGCGTATCCTGCCTACCCTTGACTGCACTCCCCTATGTCTCACTTCTGTGTAAGAGCACCACGTGGACCACCCGAAGGAAAGTACACCAAGAAACAATGAACAACAGGAAATCACCAACCTCTTATCCATACAGAACTGCAGAATTATATATTATTACCCATTCAATAACTAATCCAGCACAGTGTTGCCTACCGTTGGTGACCTCACGAGAACCGATATTTTGAACATCAGTCAAAACATCAGTCTTGCACAAAATCACTGTGTTGCCGTGCTTGACAGCTGAGGAATTCAGGAACAACAAGTCAACACGCACCTGCTTGCCGCGTCCGTTGGCGAGCGGTTCGGCGAGGTGCCCGGCAAACGCCCCGACCGCGTCGCTGTCCATGCTACGGAAGCTGTACGAGCCTCGAAAGTGTGGGTCGGCAGACCAGGTCGTGCGCAGCAGCCGGTCTGCGCGCGGGATCGGACCGTAGCTGCGCCCCAAGAAGCGCTCTATCAGCAACATGCAGCCATCCAGCACGGCGGCATCGTCCAGCGCCTCCATGATGCGTGCCGACGGACCGACCACCCAGCCGCAGAGCACGTTGGGGTTGTGGTCGACTTCGTAGAAGCCAAACACGTCGGTCAGCCAATGTCGGCCGCTCTGAGGGCAACAGTGGAGGAACGCTGTTTAGTTGGTGGATAGTAATATGACAACAGGAAACCTTAATGCAATGATTTCACGACTATAAACCATGCATAAAGCCTTCGGGATCTGGTCTTATGGCGTAAGGGTCTACTAAGGGATAAAACTCACCCAAGGTAATTTAATTTCTGACCTTGAAAAAGTTTAGACTTCTTAGCCTATGAGATGTGGATTGAAGGTCCCCCCCCCCCCCCCCCCTCAAATACATGCAATTTAAGGATGATAAGAACTTAAAAAAGTTGCGGAAATAGTAATACACCGCTTCAACAGTGTTCCGATAGTTTTAAACTTACTTCTGTAGGGTTGCTTTCGTTGAATTTCTTCTCGTCTTCCTTGCTCCAGAGGAAACTGAATCCCAGCGAGTTGTCGGCCCACCATTGTCGCGGAAAGTGCAGGTAAATCTTGTCAACCGTACCGATCGACAGTCCATAGATGGCGGCCAGCTTTTTGGCGGGCAGCTCGGGGGTGAACAGCGACCTTGACCTCTCCTTAAGCACCCCCAACGAGGCGGTGACGACGATGTGCTCCGAGCGGTACGTGGAGCCGTCGGCGCAATGTGTGGCGACCACGCCGTCCTCCGTGTCCCACTCGATGTTGGACACCTCCTTGGCGAAATGCACCCTCGGCTCAATAGGTAGCGCCTTGCTCGGATCGGGCAGCTTTTTCTACAGAACACAGAATGCGAGTTTCAGACGGTGTGGTCCATGATCGCGTCGAGCTGGTCATCAGCAGCAGATATCGCAATCTAAACACCGTTTAGCGCCGTTTAGGTTGGCGACGAATCGGCCAACCGGAGAGTGGGTTACACACGATAAAGTTAGAATATACATTTTTTTTATATAATATTGTATATAATTTGGGAATGATGCCATTTCAAAAATTCTTATGCATTAAGTCGTATTGGGTGAACAATATCCCACACTTTGCCGTGACTTCTGAGAAAGAACTCACTTGCCCGGAAATGGAGGCGCGGTGCAGGGCCACGCGTCCTGGTATCACGTTAAAAAAACCATCGACAGCTGAATCCCTTGTTTTGGTACATATCCCTCTTGTGTCTGGCTGGTAGCTTTGTGCCAATCCGAATGGACAGCCCATATAAGCCAATTGGTTAAGCGGCGAAGAGGAAGTTACGCAACAGGTAAACAAAATGCGAACCTATATCACTTTCTTAATTGTGCATCCCCAGGTACCGTACTGACCGTGTGCCTTTTTTGTACTTGGATGAAAGGATGAAGAAGGCCTAAAGGCTTAAAGGCCTAAATGGATGAAAGACATGTGCTAAATCAACTGCATGCAAGCCATTCAATATCAAACCAATGCAGTAAAAAACCTAGCCAACTTATATGTGAAAAAATATGCGCTAAAAGTAGGCCCAGGACAGAATAAAAGTAAAAAAACAAATGTTCTCGAAATCTTATCCAGCACCGTTCGTGCACAGTAGCAGTCCTAACTTTAGCACTTTTAAGTATATTGGTGTGCCTTCCACAATGCTCGGGCTTATATGCCATATGCTATTTATGCTTGGGCTATAAAAAAATATATATAGCTAATGACCCATTAAAGATAACAATAAAAAACACAGTTGGAAAGATGAATAAATTTGGTCAGTTAAGAGTGAAAAAGTGCATGAAAAATGCACATATCCTGAATGTACAATCATCCCCCAAATTTATAAAAAAATCATTGGTTCTTATTTTCATCTTGACATAAATGTAATGCAAAGTCGCTAAGAACTGATCAAGCTTGTCTGAAAGTTCGTGATGGGATTCGTACGAGTTTTTTAGATTAAAAAACCTTTCATCTCGGTAACATCGGTGTTTGCATGTAAATCAGCATGTCACATATTGTCCCATTAAATTGTTTTTAAGATGAAAATAATTACAATTGTGTATTTAGGGGATGGCTATACAATAAGACTAGTTTTTAAATGTTGATGCATTTTTTTTACCCTGACCAACCCAAAATTTTCTCAGCTTTCCAGTTTATGTTTTCGTTGTCTTAAAAGGGTCGTTAGCTGCAAGTTCAAACATTGCGGAAGTCACACCAATATATTTAAAAGTGCTTACGTCCGGACGGCTAATGCACATGAACGATGCGAGATAAAAATTGGAAAAAATTGGTTTTATTGTGTTTTAGGACTGCAATTATTAATTTTTTGCAGTTTTTAATATTTAATTTTTATCAACAAATTTTTGTGTGTCTTGATTCGGTGTAGAATAACCCATAAGCCATAACGTAGCTAATGCCGTTAAATGAAGATGCAAAACTCTTGATATGTGCTCGTTTCATGTTCTAACAGTTAAACCCAACTGTAATCGACAGTTACCCGGCCTACCATTGCCCAAACTCGGCAATAATTCCATTATGTGTGAATGTTTGTAAAAATAAATGTGTACTTACTTTGTGTACAGCAAATAAATAAATGTTAGTAATCAAAAAATCACCAAAAATGAGTAAACCCACATATTTAACAAATTTCAAGCCACTGGGTCATCCCATGTGAAATCAACACAACATAAAACCTAACCAACTTATATGTGAAAATGTAATGGTTTTGCATAAACTGAGCCTAGGAAAAATTGAAACCAATTTTTCAAAATTGTATCTTGCATCGTTCATGCACAGTGGCCGTCCAAACTTTAGGACTTTTGAGTGTTATGGTGGAAGGAGTTCCACAACATTTGGACTTGTAGCTTACGAACAGTTAAAGATAACAAAAAAAAAGTAGCACTGTTGGAAAGCCGAGAAAATGTGGGTTAGCTAAAGATGAACAAACCGCATGAAACAGTAAAAGCCAGTCTTAATATACAAACATCTCCTAAACTGAGAAAAAAAAACGCTCCTATTAGACAAAAATGTAATGGATCATCATCATCTAAGAACTGTTTAAGTTTTTTGCCTGTAAATCAGCATGTAACATAATATGATCAGGCCTATTTTAAAACCTTGTTTGTGCAATTCAAAAAATATACTTCAGACTTGTGTCTAGTAGTTGTATGCAGTTGTCCAGAAAGTTTCACGTCGTGGCTCACACAAATTTTTAAATATCTCGATTACATATGGTATTGCATATGAATACAGATTGAATGTTATTATCTCCAGATTTTTGTGTTTATTGGCGTCGGAACCTGTTAGCTTCAGATAGGGACACAAGCTTGTTAGTTTTCGATTTCGATTTAGCTTCCGGCCAGACTCGCCAGACTCGAAAAAGTTTAATCCTGGGTTCACTCCCTTGACGGACTCCTGCCGTTTATCAAAGGTCTTAGACCAGTACAACCAATAATCTGTTAAACGGATCACCGCAATTCGAAATGCCATGTGGCTGTGTTCAACTTTTAGTGTACTGTTTTAGTGCACAGTGAATGTCCCTCACCGTGAGCAGGTCGAGAATGTTTTGGAAGCCCCCAGTCTTCCAGGCTTGCAAGATATTCCCCTCGCAGTCGCGGTAGTGCGTGTGTCCCGGGCCCGAGGTGTAGAACCAGGAGTCTGAGCCGTCAATTGAGTTCTCGAACTTGGCAAACCAATCGAGGAACGACTTGGCCAGAGTCAGCTCGCCTTGACTGTTCACATTGTTCGCAGCCAGCTCTTTGTAGTATCTATAAAGTAGCAGCAAGAAATTTTCAAGCATTGGCGATGGCCGAATGTACGGACGAATAGTTTAAAAACCTTTGAGTTTGATTTCCGTTTCGAAAAATGTGAGAACATGTAAATATGTGGAGAATTTGTAGAGAATTCTCTACTGAAAACAAGGCTTTTGTGTTTTCTTTTAGCTTTTTGAAGTATTCATTGTCTCGCTTCATTGTCTCGCCGATCTGTGGTCTCGCTGTGTTCATGAGCCGCAAACCGCAGTGCATTCTACCTACCATCATTTTCTCCTTACCACTTTAAACCAGATTTTAATGATTTAGCACGGACAGGCGGTAGGACTCGGTAGAACGCTTCAAAAAATATTCTGACGTGTTTCTGCTTGCACGAAGGAAAACAGTATTTCGTATTATGCGGGCCTTGCCTGAGCGAGCAAGGTCGAGTACGTGATATCATCTCCCTCTCCTAATGTTGGTCCAGCCCCCACCTTTTGCCCCACCTCTCTCGCCGTTATTGCGCGTCGTACGTCAGATCCGTCACTCAGAAATCGAACAAGGAAAACGAGAGGAAAATTACGCTTTAGGAAAAATAAAATGGCTGATTTCTCAATATTGTGCTAATTGGGAAAGTTTGGGTGTAAATTGCACTTTGTAAATCAGGGCAGTGTCCGAAGTGGGTACCAAGACATGGCTGTGATCAACAGGTGAGAGCGTGTCCACTTAGCAAATGGAAATTTAACCAATTCTTATGTTTACAGTTCTAACCACAATCTTGTTTGTTTTCCAGAAATTACGTCGATCCCATGAACGAAACGTTAAGAAATGATGTCGAAGGCCCTCCTGATATAGAGGAAATGGTTGCTCAACTTGTGGAGAAGACTTCGCAGATACATGCAGGGTATCTGTTCGAAGGTTTTGGAACCGAAGCACGAAAGGAGTTGTGTCTGCAGCTGAGTGGGACAAAACCATCGTTGCACTACAAAGGATGGGAGGACTTTGCCATCGGGCTTGGACTTAACCATTTGCAAGTGAAGGTAATCAAAACTGGCTTTAGATTTGAATCACTGCATTGTATGTCATGTGCTTCGCCGATGCGTTGAATTGGTTATTTTTCAACAACAGTTTTGTAATTAACTATTTAATTTTTTATTACTTTCAGTGCATAGATTACCACTTCAATCTTCAAGACCCCGTTTCATACACATTACAAGCATTCGTTCAGAGGCATGATGCAACCGTCGACAAGATCATCACAACTCTTAAGGATATTGAGAGATTCGACATAATAAACATAATGCACTGTCATTTCTCTCGGCTGGTGGATGACGTTATAAGAAGTCAATCAAACAGGAGTGGGGAAGAAAGTGGCTTCTCGTCGATGCGAAGTGATAGTGACTATGAGTCCGGGGATCAAAGATTCAACCACAACTACGTGTTTCGACCTGCACTTGTCCCGGAGGTTCCATATGTTTTGCAACAAATTCATCCTAACAGAGAACTGGATATCACAAATAAAATAGTGGAAAGTGATAGTTTAAGTGGCAGACTGATAAATGAGAGGTATCAAACACAGTCTGAAGTTCAAATGTCAAAAGTTAACACACCGAAAAAATATTGCAAGACAGTGATGCTGACATTCTCAACAGATGGATTGGACATGGCTAAAGAAGTTGCGGATATTTTTCGCCGACAGAAAGAAAGCGAGCAACGAGTTGGTGTTGTGATTTTAAACGATCATTTACGATTAGTTAACACCAATCCCCAAGGTTTTATTCTATCATGCTTCGACCAGGTTGATTACGTGGTGCCAATCATCACTGAAGGTTATCAAAAAGCTATTTCAGCAAAAAACTTGGGCACGTGTGAAAGTTCTCTAAGCTGTGTGGATCCGAAGTACGTTAAGTACATTTACACCCTGATGAATACTAATTACCTCCAAAATAACTGTTTAAATGACAAAGTGCGTTGCTTAATACCCGACAAGTTAATACACTTGACCCACCAGAAAAGTATTTTTCAGGGACCACTGTTTCAGGCCTGGTTTAAGTTGAGCGATGTTGCTGAACTCAAACAGAGGATGTTAGAATCTAACATTTAAATACTGCCTGTTTAGAAACCTACGTGACGTTCATAATAGTTTATCAGATTGCAGTAGTATTCTGATAAAATGATGCATTGGAAATCATAGTTCTGAGATAGTGATATCCACATGCTACACGGTGCTTTAGAGTAAACTTGTGAAGTAGATTTCATTGGATAGTTTTCTGTGCTGTGTATTTATTGCATGCTGCAGTTGTTCGTATTTACCTGCAACCCTAAATAATATCTTAGTAATAAAAACATGTTAACATTAACTGCATTGATCATGAATAAAACTTACTCGTCTGTCAGATATTTTCCTAAGGATCCTTTAAACATTTTCAGGGGTTCCTCGCTTTCTGATAAAATTTTCATCAGTAGACCAAGAAACTTTATTGTCGTCTTTGTGCTGTGAAGATCTCCCGAAGAACTCACAAACTTTCCATCTGTCACTTCAGTTAATGTCACGCCAAGCAGTCCAAGAGGTTGAGCCATTTCTGATACTACATTATCTTTCTCTCCATGGACCCACTGGGCCCCAAGATCGACCGTGCCGTGTCCTAGTGGACAAGGTGAGATCCGATTAATGGAGAATGGGCGTCTCTTCCTCATTGGAAAGGAATATTGACTTGGGGAGCTTTTTTATTTATCTTTTTGAGTGCTAGAATCTCAAGTTGTTAAAAAAAAGGTTAAACAGCACTGTGGTGGTTGTATGTGAACACGTAATTTAATTTTTCCTAAGGTTGCTGTTATATTCATAAAATTCCTCATTAGTTTCTTTTTGTGACTTTTATCATGCAACTGGCTCATCTTACCAAACTTTGTACTGAACACTCGGCCCCCAATCCTCTTTCCTGCCTCGAGAATAATGAAGTCCTTGACTCCGTTTTCCAACAATCGCGTGGCAGCGGCCACTCCGGCGACTCCTGCACCCACAATAAGCACTCGCGTGGACGGCATCGTGTTGCAAGCAAGTGTTGCAAAGCACACACCTTTTGTTAAGTCAGAAATGCAAAGGATTCATAACTCTACAAGATAAAAAAGCAGATCACCTTCAAAGCACAATCACATTTTTAACCTTCAATGATAAGATTATTTTGGTTTTAATTTGTAGGATTACTTTAGAAGAGCCATCAATCGATTAGATAGAAATCTCGCATATAAAATTGTAATTATACCGACGTATCTGCGCGCTACTACGACACTTGTTACGAGATTAATTAAAGTGTTAGGTTAGGACCGGTAAGGACAGTGATCGTTTGTATGCCAGGAACAGCTGTTGTACCTACATGTGCTCTTTTCTGGTGGATCTTTCAATTTTGAGCGACGAAATTATCTTCATCTACTGGGAGAGACCCATCGTTTTAATGAAATTGACCCTTGTGTCCCCCCATATAAATAGTATTTTCTTAGCTTGTAGATGGCTTAAAAAATAACCAGTTGACATTTCCAGCCTCCAGATTTAAGATTAAAATCAAAGTGCATATCAGCCATTTACTTAATCTTAAAGCATTTTTATATTTTCACAAACCCTTTTTTATTCAAACATTATTTGAAGGTAACAAATAATTTGTACTTCTGAGCTCTGATAGTTAACTAATAGAATAAATAAAGATTAGATATTGGTATACATTTTTGAGATCTTGTAATAATTGTTTTAATAGTCATGAGGATGACGAAGTATGTAGCTGTAAGACAAGTTGGTAAACTGACTTTAAACATTTGATATTACTTTGTAGCGACCAAGGAGCTTTGCAGCGACTTCTGTAATAGGCGGAGACATCAGTATTAGTGATATGAAGCCTTAGAAATGAGGCCCAAGTCAATTATGCTCAGGACGCTGACTACTGAAGCTTGAAGTTGACTTGACACGAGCGGAGCCAAAACACGGAGAGACTTAAGACGTTGCCTTACTTGAGACCACTTACTACTCTTACAAGAGTTAGTGAGGTTGATTATTTTAAATATCATTTTAATATTACACTAACAAACTATCAAGCCAATTGGCTACAATAAACGTTTACTTAACAATGCTCAACATACAAAAGTAAGAAAATAATTAACAGTGAAGCTCAGAGAATCCAGCTTAAACTCTGTGTCGCAAAATACAAAATCAATTAATTCATTTAAAAATATGTCATTAATGATATGTTGAACTACCTACCAAATACTGTGAGCACAGATGTTTGTCACCATCTCTTCCTTTTGTACTTTTATAATTACTTATTGATTGCAGAGCACATTTTAATGAGAAAAATTCAATATCAAAAGTAATTATTTATAATACCTAGTCACTCATATATGTCCTGGTACCTTTGATAGTAAGTAGGTAACACTATTGATATAAACAAACTACTTGTTTTAAATTAAGTACATATCTAATACCAACGAACGCAATAGGATAAATAATAAATTAGATAAGTACGTCGATCTTACATAGCTACAGACTTTCAGCAGAAGTTTGAATAATCATGATTATTAATTTCAGTGATTATAAATCGGAAGTAAAGTTAGGACTTTGTCAGTTTGATTGCCATTCTACTTACAAGGAGATTGCAACAGAAAACAAGTGCAAATACCTATTTGAGCAGTCGCCTCGACAGAAGCACAGAAAGGCAAAATCGGCAAAAGCACACAATTTGGCGACAACACTGCAAGACTCACACGCTAGTTTCTTTCTTATTCCCGACACTGTGTTCACTTTCGTTGCAATTGTCCAGGCTTTCCGAACAAGTCCTTTCCAAAGACACCTGTGAGAGGTACGTGCTTCTCCTACCGGCCAGCTCCTTGCCATCTGCTATCAAAGATAAAGAGTCATCTGAACCCGCAGAACATCGATAGCTCTGATCCACAGCACCCACTTTTGGTCTCCTTGTAAAGCGAACCAGCGGCAAATCGGCGTCGGCGATTCCGATCTCGTCAGTTTCCGCTGCATCAAGCGAGAGCAGCGAGCCAAGCTGCTCGGTTTCGGCTGTTTCCAGCCCCATCTCCTCGCGGATGGCACGGAATTCTGCGGCCAATTCTGCGAGAGCCGTCTCCTCCTCAGACTTTGGCTCCTTCTCAAATTCAACCACATCCTGCAACTCCACCCCCTTCACCTCCTCGTCGTCGCGCTCCGCCCCCAGCACAAGACGTTCCATGGGCGGAGACACTCTTCCCACCATGATCCCTCCATCAGCTGTACCCTCCGAGTCCCCACCCCCGTCGCCGCCTCTTCGCGGGCCCAACCCGGCACCGGCTGCTCGCCGAAGGTGGCGTCGCTGCTTGCGGAAGAACTTGCGCGCAGCTGTGCTCTGGGCCGGGTTGTAGAACATCTCGGCTCCGGAAGTTGTTCCTGAAGCCTCTGTGCACGACGTCGCACTGTGGTGGGGCGGCCGCGACCGGTGCCAGGCTGGCACGTGGTTGGATGGCGCAAGGCCACGATTAGAAGATGTCAAACTGTGGTTGGCTGGCCCCAAGCCGTGGATTGAAGATGCCAGACCGTAGTTAGCTGGCCCCAAGCCGTGGTTGAACGATGCTGGGCTCTTGTTGGAAGAAGCCTGACCATAGTTGGATATCGCCGGACCATGATTTGCCGAAGCCAAGCTGAGAGCAGGTCGAGGGGACTCTCGACGTGCATGCTCAGATCGGGAAGCCGAAGTGCGCACAGAACTAGCCGTTTTGATGCTGGCACGGCTTCCGCGGCCACCTACTGAAGGCGGGACTGCAGGGGGTGGGGCCACCAAGGGGGGTGGAGCAGGGGCAGAGTCGGCCACCTGTGCCCGATGGCGACGTCGACGTTTGAACGTGGAGAACCAGCGGGCGCGAACTGCGGGCCGCGAAAGACAGTGTGCGGCCAAGACAAAGCCGCCCAGTGTAGAGGAGACGATAGCGAAGATGGCACCAAAGACAACCTGTGGATTTGAAAGTCGTGGAGTTAGAAGTGCTGCAGTGGGTGCGGTGCTTCGAAAACCAAGAAATATTTTTATTGCCATGCTGCTGAGCTACTAATCCTTAAAACTAAAGAAAAATGTAATTTTTTTTTATTTTTTGCATTTCTATCAAATTTTGTAAATATAATAAGGAGTTAAGTGAGTGAATAAGCTGGTAAATGAATTGGAGAAGAGGATAAAAAGAAACACAACTTACCAAAGTAGAAAAAGCTGATTGCAAAAGAAGAAGAGAGGTACTATGACATTTTGGATTGAAGTAGTACATGTCTTCTTTGAATTACAATTCTAGGCCAGACTTTCTCAGCTCTATGTCGCATATTCCCCAGTCAAACTATCCACAAACGAAACACACCTCGTCGTAGGCGAAGCGCACGGGTGGGGCGGCCGCTGCAGCGCCGGTGGCCCAGGCAAGGAGATAGAGCATGAGCGTGATGGCATGCGTTTGTAGCTGCGTGCGCGGCGGGAACACCGAGTCCTCCGCCTGGCTGGATGAAGTGGGAACGCTCGCTATACTGCCGCGATCGGAGCAGGGGGACAGAAGCTCGATGTCAACGTGTTCTGTGGCCTGCGTCCCTTCCGATAGCTGTCCGTTGGCTGCGGGAGAAACGATAGGTGAGGACGTGATAAATATCCAACAGTAAATTACCGGCAACTTTGTTCTAGCTGATTGACAGTCAACATGGTGGGCTTACTAGAAACAATTTGAAGATGTTTTTTTGTTTGTTCTGTTGAAGAGGTTGTTTGATTTTAAGTCTATTCTTGAATCAATTTTTGGCTGAGGAGTAAAAACCAAAAATTTGTAAAAAATCTTTCTTCTTGCCTTGACAGCTTGACAGCACCTACTCTAGATTGGTTTTTTAAATTTGAAACTTTTTCATATTCTTGTTTTCAGCCTTGTCACGGTTTATAAAATACACTCTCAAAATGCAAACATACCTTAAAAGTAAACAAAAAATTCCAACCCCTATATCTCCCCTATATTACCCCTACCACAGATCCCTTCCATATGCAAAGCTAATATGACCTAGGCAGCACCTAGCCAAAGCAAAGCAGCTTTCTCAACATTTAAATTGGTAACATGTATTTTCCCCTCTTTTCCCAAGTATTTTTATCAAACAAACCATTAGCCAGAGCGTTGCCTACAGCGCATCGAGTCAACAGATACAGCGCAGTCAGATATGCAACCAGCATCGCCGCAGGCACCATGACTGCACTGAGCGCAGGCCCGGCAGTGAGAAAGCAGTGTGTGTGTCCCGCGTATTCCCTGACGTTTACCGCCCCCGAGATGCCAGTGACAATCAGCCCGATGCCCCATCCGACTAGGTACAGTCCCAGCAGTGGCTTCTCCACTGGAGGTTCCTCGGAGGGGAGATCATCCGACGGGGGCAGCGCTGACTTCGTCACCCGCTTGTAGAGGTTGGTGAGCGTGACGGCCATCCAAAGTAGCACCGAAAGACTGAAGTAGTGCAGTAGTAAGCCGATGCCTTGGCAGACAAGCACATGCTCGGTCTGGTGGATTCCAACGACGAACATAAGGCAGAGCAAGGCGAGGGCCAGCCAAGTGTTGGCCAGCGAGTGCCGGGTTTTTGCAGACAAGCAGGTTGCGTCTGGGCAAAGAGCAAAGGTGGCAGCCGCAGAGAGGAGGCAGGCCACCGTGATTGTGCTGCCCAAGAACACGAGGGGGTGCGACGGCCGAGACGCGATGCCGCGTGTGCTGGAAATTAAACAAGGCTTTAGGCAAGACGCCTTGGAGGTAAATGCACTGTGGACGTGAGTATTAAAAGTATAATACTAGGGCATCGCAAACACAATTTAAGTTGCATTGCTAGAATTGCGCAGCGATATTTAGAGATCATAAAATGTGAAACCGATCCATTGCATAGATAAAAGCATAACAGCTAAAATTAACAAAATTAAGTCAGAAATTTGTTAATAAAAAGAGAAAGAAAACAAGTAAGGGCTCAAAAGCTTTGCAACCACTTCATTTGATGTATTTCACATCTTTGCAAAGTTTGGTGAAAAAACAAACAACGCCAAAACGTTTCTAAAAAATCTAAAAAATTTCATAAATTTTGGCTAGTTTTCAAATGATTTGACCAACTTTGCTGCAAAAAACGCAAGGTGTTTTTTGTGGTGCAAGAACACAAAACATGCTCTGTAAATTTCAATCAAATCGGAGCAGGAGTTTGGCTACTAGAGCGCGAACAAAAACGCGAACAAACAAAAATAAATACACACACACTAGTCATTTTTATTGGGGTAAGTAAAATTGAAGATATCGGTCGCCACACTCATCAACTATGTAGGCATAGTTATTGACGCATTGAAGTTCAAGGAAAGTTTGTTCAATCAATGAACCGATTTTTCCTACCCATGAACTTAACCTGGCTTGGTACAGACTTATTAAGTTCAGGGAACAAAATATGGTAAACATAGTTGCTGGCTTTTCTTAAGCGGTGGTTATAGAAGCAGGATTTGAAAGATGAAACGGTCTTGGTTGTTGATACAGGCAAATTGAAAATCAAAATGTAAAGGCTACCTGCTAGCGGTGTCTGTGTTTGCATCTTGCAGCAGTGCAAAGTACCCAAGACGGTTGCATTGGAAGACCAGAAGCCCATCGAGGAGGTAGGACAGCGTGCAGCCGTGTGGGCTCCAGCCCCCGGCACCACCATTGAGCTGAACGTCCCACCACGCGGGTCGTGGTGGTGTCGCCCGGCCAGAGGTTGTCGTGCGAAGGATTACATATACTGGCTCCGTCAGGTTGCCAGCAGAAACGCCCACCTATGGAATGTAACCATTTATTGCTTGGCAACTTTGAGTTCACCACAAGAAAAGGGAAATTAATGTTTGGTACAGTGAGACACGCAAAGAAAACAGGCGATATGAAAAGTACTTTTTTATTGACTGTGGTGAAGAAGGAAAGAGAGAGAGAGGGTGTGTCATTTGCGTCCCGTAGTGCGCTTGTAGCGAAATTTTAAAAAATCTCGAGAATTTAGAAGTTTTGACTTTAAGTCTTTGTCATTGTCAGTTTCTCAACAACTGCAACACGCGACGCCATTTTTTTCTTCAGGACGTTGCACTTCCTCTCTCCTTCTTTCTTCACCAAATCAATATCCAGCCTCTAGGCACTTGTTTGCAGTACTTTACTATTAGGAACACTGCAATTTTTTTATAATGAATATTTTTATTATTTTCTCTTAAGAAGGTAGTAACTATTTAGTGGTTAAAGCTACACCTGCAAAAGGCTGGACATTGGTTTGATTTCCTGAATGGAAAAGGTTCTGAGAGGGATGCCAAACAAGAGCATTCCTAATTTAAAGCAGAATTAACAGGATGTAAACACTAACAAGCTGCACCCCGACGACTGCAGAGGCAACATCTAGCCGCGGCATTGATGATTCAGTCTCGTTGAGCTGCGGGAAGAGCCGGCCGTTGGCAAGCATGGTGACGGTGAGGCGACGTAGCGCTAACGTAGACACGCCCTGTGCCTCCAGCTGTGAGAACAACGACGCTGGCACCTGCACGGATGCCTGCATCACCTGCACAAACACAACCAATTGTTGGCACTTGAACATTTTCTGACCCAAATCTTGCAAGTAGTGTCATTGCTATCAAACATCAGCATAAAAATTAAAGAATGCTCGAAAGTCTTTTAGTTCACAGTCCCTTCTCCGAATCAGGGATGTTGGATGATTTAATTCTCATTAGCTAATCTCTTGTGTATTTTTGGGAGACGGAATCCATAATTTTTGTAGAGTGAAATTGAGATTACTACGAGTGCAAGTCGACAATCCTTATTTTTAAACATAGGAAATGCTATAGCACCTAGCTATAAATTTATATTTAAACTTTGTTTCACACAAATGTCAGTGTTCATAGTCGCAAGGTCTGCGATCAGAAACCCTTTGATTTTTATGCCTGGATTCACACAACAGCTTAACCACAGCTTGACTGTATTTGTACAGAACAACCACTGTATGCCACCAATCCTAGAATCAAAGGAAGAATCAAGGAAGCATCTAGCGACCTACCTTGGCATTTTTTTCCAGTGTGGCATTGCTGTTAGAGCAGTGCATGACCCGGCCACCCGCATGGCTATACCACGTACACGCGAGTCCAGGGAAAGCATCACGCCGGACGCGGAAATCCTCCACAGCCAGGCTAGGCCCTCGAGCAGCCGACCCTTCCTCTGCCACCAACTGCAATGCAACAGAATAGTTGATGAACCTGATCGATTTCCTTAATGGGGAGGCATTTGGGATGACATCAAAGAAAAATGATTTAAACCTGCGCAACCTGTCTCAGGTGCTGTTTGTTGGAAATCCTCCGTAAACCAATTTTACTGTAAAATAATCTGTTCCAGTCGGTATCAGTCTTTCTTGTTGGATGTCGCTTGTCTTATGGTGGCACGGCTCAAAGGTAATATCCAATACTGTACTGTCCGTTTCACACTCACATAAAACTTTTATAGCTGCGCAAAAAATGTGTCTATTACCTACATTTCCTAGCCTCTTGACATCCTCATCCAACTGTGATTTGTAATAATTTTTAATAGTCATCAAGCTGTGATGAAAATTGTGCAGTTGTGCGAGATTTTTGCCGATCTCTACGAATGTGCATTTCATGTGTAATATCTATGTTTTTATGCGGAGGCTTATAAATAAAAAATTTAACTATCGTTGATTGTTGAAAGCTGACCTGTACGGCGTCTACGAGCCTTGAGCACGCCCGGTCCTGTCGTTGTGCGGCCGCCAACACTGCCCTTGGTGCCTGCATCATTGCCGCGACTGTGTCCACCAGCAATGCACCGAGCTCCTTATCACCGGTCGCCATCCGCGCATAGTTCTCGACGGTTTGCGCGGCAAACACGACGTCCATGGTGTCCACGAGTTGCCGTCCATCCCCAGTAAAGTTCTGTGCAAGCCGATCGGGCAAAATTGTCTAAATGTTTGCATCATGATTTGCATGCCTGTGGTCTTAAAACGTCTCTATTTGAAATCAACATGGAGGAAGATCAGAGAATTGAAGTGTTGGTATTGAGTGGGTGTTAAACATGTTCAAACTTGTTTTAGGGCAGCGCTTTAATCTACCCGATCAATTCAGTACAACATTGATGCCAAAATGTTTATGAGAAAACCTCCTGTAGAATAGCATCCTAGAATTTGAGGTATTATATTCCTTATAATATAATTAGGGTGAAATTACAGATATGGCAAAGAAATTATCCTTGATCCTGTTTCTGATATCACCAGACTTCCTGTACATTCAAGAACATAACTTTCACATAACCCTGTCAATCCCTAACTATAGTACCATATATTCTGTTGCCTAAAAAGAGGTACGACATTAAAACAAAACAATACAAACCCAACGCGTTAAGACTCCTTACCTTGAGCCGCTTGGCACTCTCCAAGATGGTGCCTTTGGAGAGACTGAGGTTCATCTTGGCAAACTGCTCAAGTATCTTGGTGGTTTCGCTGACGAACGGACAGTGCGAGGCGTCTACGTCCTGCCAGCGTCCCTGGCGCGAACATGGCCGGCTGGCCAGCTTAGGACCAAGAGCATCGCCTGCGCAGGGAAGCTGCGCTGGGAAACCCAGCACCGTGCGCGGCCACAAGTACACTCCCTTGCTGTCCGACGTGGCTGGAATCAGAAGGTTAGAACTGAGCTCGTAGATCGCGAGATGTTTGGTCGGTGGGACCAAAACTTAACTTTTCTTTAGTTACTTGTTATTTTTTAATTTTACGAGGTTATAACCCTGAAGAAATTACTCTGGTTTTTGCAAGCTTAATCCACAAGATAGCATAACAAGCAAAAATCAAGATCAAACTACTATATATCAGCTTAAATTTCTCACCTTCTTGCGGACAGTACTGAGTGTTCTCCGAAATGACAATGACCGCAATGTCTCGCGTCTGGTTCCCCGATTCAGCCTCTCGATGACACCGCCACTGCCCCGTGTGGTTGTCTGCGAGTCGTTCGATGTGCAGCCAACTCTCACCATCGGGACCCTCTTTGATCAGCACGTCGGCGAACACCTCGGCCGCCTCTCGGTCGTCCCACGTCCAGGTCAGCGGCCGCGGCTCTCCCACTTGCGTGCGGCAGCTCAGCACCAGAGAGTCACCAGCAAAGACCACCTGGCTCAGCGACGGCCGGAGCTCCAGCACAGCCGCAGTTTGCGTTCGGCCCGTGCATTGAAGCTCGGCACCCAACTTCAGCTTCCGCAGCGGTTCCCCTGCGAGGTGCGCTGGTGTGTCGCATTTGGGCGGCGGAGAGAGCTTTACAGAGCGGTTGCGAGCCCAGTCAAGGATCCACATCATTTCGCAGCTACACATCAGTGGGTTGCCGGAGATGTCTCTAGAAATCGAGGGCGCATTAGATAGGCACATTTGCTTCAAGCCTATGAATTTGTGGTATCTTTTCAGAAAAGTACAAGACTTACAGTTGCTTTAACGAAGTGAGCTCATCGAAAACACCTTCTTTAATGGTTACGATCATATTAAGGTTTAGTTTTCTAAAAAAGAAAGACATTTATTTTGATATCGGTGCATGGGTACTTTATTAGGAGTAGTAAAACTAGGGACATTAGACACAAAACTTACAAGCGTTCAACTTTTCTGAGTCCTTTAAATGTAGCTCTGTTAATGTTCCCAATCTTATTGCTGGATAAGTACCTGAAAGTACAAGTCACATCTCAGCATTGGATGGAAGTAAAATGTATGGTCAACGACAGTAGCTAATTACAGTTAACATGATTACGGCAAAGTTACTGTACATGACGGCGAAGTTACATCGTTGAAATTGTATAGCAAATACACAAAGAATTGTGAAGGACTTTTTTGTACTATTCAACGGTACTATTAGTGAAGCTGAATGATGTTCAGCTATGCTCACGATTTCTAAATTTCACAGAAGAAACTACTTACAGTCTTTTCAGATGATCTAGGTGTTTAAATCCTTCCTTGTCTATAAAATCAATTCTATTGTGGCTCAAGTCGCTAAAAACAAAACAAATTTTAAGTCTCTAGAGAAATATAAATACAATTTTTCAAAAATTATAGGAGGTAAAATTTGAGGGAATACATAACGTAAAGTTTCTACTATAGACAATTGAAATCACAAATTTCTGTTGCCTATAATACTACTATTTGATACTACCTTCAATCTTACCAAGCTCTGGTAAAAAAAACATGAATTTCAGGAATAATTTCCCAGATAGGTACTTACAGTTTTTGAATGGTGGTAAGGTCTTTAAATGTATTTTGACCGATCCTTTCAATGTTATTAGCAGACAAGTCTCTGAAATTTAATTAAAATGTTTGGGTTTGAATTGAACCATGAAATAAACGGAAAATGATTAAGTACACAGTAAAGTGCGTGATTGATTTACTTACAATTGAGTTATTTCTTCCGATATACTAGAGAATTTAATCTCGGAAAGGGAAGAAACCTTCGGTTCTTCTCCACCACAGCGCAGCTTGAGCTGTTCCGAAGTAAGCGGAGTCCGTGGGCGAACACTTGAGCACGAGCATTGCTCGGGACAGCCACGTATTTCAGTCGTCGTGCAATCAATGAAGAGTGCAACGAGTAGACATAAAGCTAGTACCAACTGAATTAGTTCCATGTTTGTAGCTACCAACACTAAATTACCAAACACGTAGGATTTACGACTAGTAGGTTATAGTAGATGGTGTGACAGACAAGCTACGATGGAACTCATTCTGCACAGCTCTACAACCCCTACCTCGTTTCCAATTTAAATCTCGCTTTTTTATGCCACATAATACTAATTTACAACCAAACTTGTATGTAATTATAGCCTGGAGAGCTGAGCCAGTCTCAAGCCCTAGCCCCAGGGCATCGATTTAAATCCGACATATTCCATCCAAAAATGTATGATGACACTCTCGAGATTGCCATTGAGAATGTGGTGTACTAAAAATAAGTCGCCCGACATTATCTTTGGCGCCTCGGTTTATTTATATGCCAAAAACTGATGTAAAACGGATTATTTTTGTGAATGCACTTGACAGCGCCGTCAAGCCAAAGACAACAAACACAAATCAAACTGGCAGCGCCTTCTAAACTTTGATTCGATCTGTTAAGATTGAAATTGTTCGACGGCTGTGGATTTAGTAATGGAAGCTCCTTGGCTTTTGGAAAGTGGATTATGTGCGGCAATCAAAGAAGACCCAGAGTTTTTATCAAAATGTCATTCACTAGCAGCAGGTGAATTCAGCATGATAATACTACACTTTTTTCATTCCACTCCTTTATTCAAGTCCATTCATTCAGGGATCGTTTTTACTTTGAGGTTAAGATCCTCATTTAACTGCATGCCCTGTACATGGCATGAAATAATAGCAGCATGAAATTATACCAATAAAAAATTATAAAAATTAATTTCCTATTTAATATTTGTTTTGCAGACGTAGAAGGTCGGACTATCGCATTGGTGACCCTAGTTGAGAGGCTCGGAGGGGTCTTAACAGATTTGGACTCTGAAATCCGAGAAAGGGGGACTCGGATATTGGCGTTAGTACTAGAAAAAATCTCTAGAGACTTTTTAAATGAGACAGAACTGCAGTTTATATCATCATTCTTCAGCGATCGATTGGTTGATCAGCAATTGGTGATCCCTGCTGTTCTACAAGGAATATTGGCAATTGTAAGTTGACGCACCTCTAAACCCCACTATTCATTCATTCATTCCTTCAATTGTAAGTGTATGGATCATTTTATTAATCTCATTGTTTCCTAGTTGGATAGTGGACATGATTGCAGGTTCTAAAATTAAATTTCAAATTCAAAAGGTTCGACTTCAACCAAGGTTCTAGCAATGGTTCTAGTCAACCATCTGTAGACAACAAGTTTTTATTGCAAACTAGTGCCTGAAGACAAATCTACTCACATTTATTTTAAGTACTGATATTGACTGTTGTTACTTACATGCATGTTTTCAAATCATGTCTAACACAAGATATTTTATGAATATGTAATATAATTCATATTAAAAATTATTAAAAAGTCTCACTAGACTTTGACCTTTAGAAATCAAAAGACAAAAAGCCTGCTTGAACTGTCATGTACATCATCCAAACGTTTATCATTTATTTTGCCTGGTAAACTTATTTTGTACTTTTGAATGCAACAAAATGGCTAATTAGCAATTTGCCAGTAGGCAAGGACTGCACCTCAAAAATGTTGACTTGTAATAAAATTGTTCAATTTGACATTCTTGTTCCTGGAATCCTATGTCCAAAACACACCAAGTTTACCAGGCAGCTTCTCTGCATGTGTGTTATTTGATTAAATTATTTAATGAATGTGTTTTGCGATCCTACAATACCTAAAAGATAAAAAAATCAAATATAAACTGACGATTACTGTCATGTGGTGTAGTTTTACTTACCAAAGCTCACTGTCAGAATGTTCTTTGATTTTAGTCTGACATGGTCCACTTGGGCAGCGAACAGATGTGCCGTATTCTTCAAGCAATGTTCCGACATGCCCACTGTCAGACTCAGATTCATTCAGACAGAAAGAAATACTACCTCATCATTCGCTGCTTTCTGTTCAGAGCCACTGAAGGTAGGATGACTTAAAACTATTCCCCACTACTTTGTTGAGGCTTTATGTTTACAAGGCAGTTACAGAGTGTGCAATAAACCCTTTTAGCCCACGGCAAGATAATTCTACGGAGTTTGGATCTAATATCGAGACAATCATGTAGTTTTTCCCTTAATGCACACCGATTGGACAACCAACCGAAAACACAATTCAATTTTTGAAGTAACAAATTTCTGTAGCACTTAAGGGCTTCTCGAAACATGCACGGTGTTTTTCTAGTTAACTAGATTCTTTCCTTGCAGAGGTGCAGACGATGGGGCCAGACTTTGTGTTTGGCTTTCTGAGCGCGATGGACGGGGAACGGGATCCACGTAATCTTCTGCTGCTCTTCGGCCTGCTGCCCGAGCTGCTCGCGCTCTGCCCCCCCAGACACCTCACTGAGGACATGTTCGAGGTGGTGGCTTGCTACTTCCCCATAGACTTCCAGTCGGTGAGCGTTTGTTGCACTTTGCATGACACTTGTAGGTATCTGTGACTTGATGGATGTTCGAGTTATTCCAAGTGTTCATCTCCAGAAGAGACCCAATACTCTTTTGCAGATATATACTGACATTTTTCTAAGCAAGCCTTTTTTGTTGCTAGTTTTGAAAACAAAAAATACTTTCAAGGTAGATTCATTGGTAGATTCGATCTACCTGGTAAAGCTACTTAATTCTGCATTCTTATGTCACCACAGGTTTAGTGGTGTAGTGGTATTTGACTTCTGTTCCCTCTGTTCTAGTGTCAGGAATTGATTTGCCTGTTTTAATTCCATTATTTAGTGTATAACGATATTTCAATGCGGTTTATTACTTTTGAATTCAAGCAAGGTGAACTAAAATTTATTATAGCTTGAGAAATGTTATGAGTATGACTGTGAGCGAAAGTATAGTATGGAGCTTACGAAGGGAGACCTTCCGAGTCAAATATAATAGTATGTCCTAGTTAAAAAACATTTAAAATTATACTTTCAGTTAGGCACTCAGTGAGAAGACAGCTTTTCCATCACTCCTGCTATCAAACCAATTTTAAAAAAAAAAGTGCAGTTGCTCAGTATTAAGCCACAGCTTGTGGCTCGCTTCCCGCGTAGCAGCCGCACGAAACGCAGCTAATCGATCGTTGTTACCAGGCTTCGGCCGACCCCGATACGGTAACCCGAGACGACCTGGCCACTGCGCTGGTTTCAGCGGTGACTGCCGTGCCGGAATTTGCTCCGTTCTGCCTGCCACTGCTCTTCGAGAAGCTGGACTCGAGCCTGCGTCTTGCTAAGACAGACTCGCTCCTTGCGCTGGTATGCACGTTGCAATTCATTTTTTCACCTCCAAGTCCAGGAGTTAATTTTAGAAATGGTTGCACAGTAATAGCCCTCATACCTTACAGTAAAACAGATTGACATGTGCTAAATACATGTATAGTTAAAGCTTATTCTAATTCAAAATAATTCACTAAGGTCATGGAATATTGGCACTTCCTCTCAATGAATTAATTCATTGTGTATGTATTTACGTATTGCAGGAAACTTATAACAGATACTTAGTTCTGGTTGATTCCATCTGTGTTTTACACTATTTCTCAATAATAAAATTAGACTAACGTAACAAGTCATGAATGAAAATGTATGAAAATAATTACTTTGTACCTGCAGTATCGACTGTGCTTTATCATGCCTAACCCTTTATGTTGACATTTTAAAATGCCATGGTCAGTTTCCAGTTCTTATGTGTCTGCAGTTCTGTGTGGAGCATCTTCAATGATTTATGTGCCACCCTAGCATAGGAAGACCTAGCCTCTCTCTGTACTGTTCTGTAATGTACTTTTGGCTAACACCGATCCTTACACTTGGCCAGCGTGCAGCGTTTGAGACGTTCCCCGCTTCGGCACTAGAACGCCACGTGCAGGACGCGTGGCAAGCACTGAAGCTGGAGGTGCTCCCAGGCGCTGACACTGAGTTACGAGCGCTGGCGCTTGCGGCGCTACGAGCGCTCGTTGCAAAGCTTTCTCTGGATTCAACACGGGAACTAGATTCACTGCTGGACGTCATCATGGCAGGTGAATAACGGCTTGTTGAAGGATTCCTGGTTAATTTCCCAATTGGCACTCTTCACACTTCACAGCCACAAATTGCCTCACAGTCTTTGGCTAACAATACATTAGAAAACCCTGTCTGTCTTTGGGTTTTCTCTCAAATTTGGTACAAAATCTTGTAGTGCAAGTTTTTCCGTAGAGCTTTGAGAACCTACCTGTAATTTTGTTGTTCGCCAAAATAAAACGCACTTGCCGCAAATGCCTTGGACTGAAGAAGCCTCGTTGGAAACGTACCTCGTCTTTACAACTGTGTCTGTTCCAGCTGCTAGAGATGCATTGCGACAGGTGGATCTCAGCCTGTTCCCGCCTGCAGTTTGCCTTCTGACGACCACCGCGTCCGCATCGGCTGCTGCCTGCGTATGCATTACTGCCAGGGTAAGTTCACGTAGCTCCCAGGGGCCCGATTCACGAACATTTCCTTACCTCTCCTTACCCCCGGGGTAGCCTACCTCGGCCTTACCTCTGAGAGGTAAAGATACCCCCAGTGCCAATTCCTCACGGCAAGATTGCTAGAGGTAGTGGTGAGGTATCAAGAGGTAAGAGCATAAGCTCCGCCCCCGAGGTAGATGATATAACCAATCAGAGCGATTGATACATCGACTTTAGAGCGGCATTTGTTTGAAAATGAAATGTCATTCATTGATGTTTAAAAAATGGCAGCAGTCAAGAAATCTCGTGCCATCAACTTTACTGCTGGTGAAATAAGAGTTTTGACAAATGAAATAGTGAAGAGAGATAGAATTATTAATGGTGAGTTGTCGGCATATTTGACGAATGCCCACAAACAGAAGGCATGGGACGAAATCCTAACTGCAGTGAACGCAGTGGCCCCAGCGACTAGGCAAATCGACAATGTGAGTAATTTTTATCACTTTCGACACTTGCATTCCATGATAATAGTAAAACTAAGTTTGCATTTATAATTAATGTTATGCATGTCCATGCTTGAAGTAATTCATTATCATAGTTGAGTACCTACCGTTTATTAAGTATTATGTCAGATTTTGATTTGGCTACGCTGTGTTAAAACAATTTTTGAAATCTTTCAGCTCAAGAGCAAATGGAAGGACCTAAAGAAGGCCACCAAAAAGAAGATCTCCAGTAACAAAAAGGAAATGAACAAGACTGGCGGGGGCATTGCCGATTTGCAGGTCCTGACCGACAATGAGAGGTTAATTGAAACACAGATCGGCAAGGCATCACTGCTTGGTGTCGGTGGAGTAGAGTCGATGACAGGTTTGTACATACATGTTTATTCCAGTGAAAAAATAAGGTCTTAGGACCTAACCTGTCATACTTCAAATATTAAAATGAAACAGTAGCAAGGTTGAGAAGATTAGTATCAGTTAGGTATGCATAATTTTATTTTTCCATAGTCGGTGCATAAAAACCAGTATGAGATAGCTTCAACAAATAACTAATAATAAACCACGTGTTCACAGCAACTTCGATTCTAAGCAAGGTCAACGTTGGCAGTCCAGGCAGCATGCATGATATGCCCTGCGACTTCCCCATTGATATCGAGGCTGGGCACACTGGTGTCGATTGGGTCGTCAGCGAAACTGACAAGCCCCGCGATATCGGCCCCACGCAAGGCACTTCAGGAACTCTGCCTGCAAGGTCTTCTTCCTCGCCCGTCATGAAGAGAAAAAGGGCTTTCGACGACGGGGACAGCGATGAAGAGTCGTCGAGACGCCGCAAGCGACCTGCTAGGGATGTAAAGGCAAAACTGCAATCTGAGCTGGTGAAAAACCAGGGGCTGTTAGTTGCCCGTGTCAACCAGTTGGTTGATGAAGTTAAAATCAGCCGGCTGGAGCAGAAAAAGCAATTTGAAGCTAACTTGGCCATGCAAAACCGAATTGCCAATGCTTTGGAAGGACTTTTGTCATATGTATCCAGAAATTAAATTTGTTAAACTGTCATAGTATAATTACTCATAGAATTTGTCATCGTTACCCAGCTATGTAACTTGTCATGCTACAAGTGATAACTAGAACAATATTGTTACCTACCTATCCTAAATGGGCCACACCGTATCGCGGATTAGCTGTTGTCGCATGGCAGCTGCTGCTCCGGCAGGGGGAGCTGGCCGCGGGTTGGCTTCCATCGCAGCAATGCGTTCTTGAACGCCTGCGTCTACTTCGTGCTCTAGTCCGGCCTCTAGACAGAGGTTGTGAAGTACACAACAGGCAGCAGTAATTCGGCACACCTTGGCAGGCGAATAGTAGAGGATGCCACCAGAGTCATCTAGGCAGCGAAACCGCGACTTCAAGAGGCCAAATGCTCGTTCGATGGAGGACCGAGTTTTCATATGAGCCCGCTGGTAACCTAGCTCTGACGGAGTTGCTGGGTTTTGAAGCGGTGTCAACATCCACATTTGTAATGCATATGCTGAATCACCTATAAATAATTACCATCAATTAGTACCTGATCTATGTTACTTGCTTTTAAAAATTGTGAAGGCAATACCAGGTAGAAATCATGGAAAATCAGTCTAATATATCTCACCTAACAGCCAGCCATCGTCTATAGTGCCATTTTCAAAAAGGGTGGCAAGATTGCTTTGGCGGAAAATGTACGCATCCCCATTACTCCCGGGGTAGTCAGCAAAAACGTAACTGAACTTCAAGTTTGCATCGCACACTGCCATCACATTCATACTGAATCTCTGATGCCGGTTTAAGTACTGTTCTTGTCTCTCTGCTGGTGGCCTCCGTATGTTAATGTGAGTGCCATCTATGCACCCCAAAACTTTCGGGAAACCTGCCACCTGAAAAAAATCAGCCTTCGCCCTGTCTTGTTCTGCCACGGTTAGCGGAAATTTTATTACTTCCGGAACAAGCCGGACCAATGCGTTGGTCACATCGTTGAGCACTCTGCTGCATGTGGGTTGTGAAACTTGACCACACATACCTGTAACAAAAAAAAAAACGTGAAGTTACTTAGTTTTTATTATGATAGGTAGTAAGCAGGCACCTAGTTAACTGGCACATTATTTCCATGATTCACATTAATTTGTGAGGTCTTACCAGATAGCCACTGAAAACCACCACTGGCATAAAACCCGAGGGCAACTAACAATTGCGTGTCCTCCGGCAGAGCGTTGGATCGTCGAGTTTGCCTTGAAAGTTCGGGACGAATTCTCTCCAACAGGTCATTGAACAGACCTCTGCCAAGCCGTGTCGTTTGGAGCAGGTACCGATCACTGAGTTCGGCTGCTCGCAAACGATTGAAGTTCATTGGCTCTTCATCAAAAAGGCCAAGAAGATCAGCTCCTTCTGCCATTACTAAGGAAATAAGTACTGTTAGCACTAGTGTGCTCTCTGAAGGTATTAAAAGCATTCATCTGTCAAGCCAATCTTGCAAAATAAGGTGAATTTAAGTCAATTATTAAAGACTTTGAGCAGAGCTTTGAGGTTATAATTAAATATTTCATGTTACTTACCAAGAAAACGATTGAAGTGGCGTAATACGTGTCAATACGAGTATAGCACAGTAAAACAAGACGCGGAAGTCCACAAATACAAGCTAATACCAATAAACCGAGACGCAGTAGAAGATAAGCAATTAATAACACAAGAAAACAAGACCAGACAATCAATCGCAGCTCCTCTGACTCACACCTCGTTCGGTCGCGCCACGGTAGCCAGCACCGTTACCCCGCTCTATTCGAACTCAGAGGCAGGGGTAGATGGAGGTAAGGAGAGGTAGCGTTGCCATGGCAATTACTCTTGTTTGAAGTTTTAAGAATTGGCAGAATCCTTACCTCAAGATACCTCAGCTTACCTCAGCTTACCTCAGCTTACCTCGCGTTCGTGAATTGGGTCCCAGGTGTGACAGATCATTTAGGAAACAACACCGAAAGCCTGCGACTTTTTTTTATTGTTGGCTGAGGACAGATATTGCTGCCTTAACCATTCCTGTGAATTTGCCAAACATTGAATGGCTGAAATTATTGCTAACAAACAGTGGGGGACCAGTAAATTTATAAATTGCACCATTTGCTCAGTGCCTTTGTAACAGACTGTTCACATTACGATCAGTGAGTTGAAGTTTGCGATTTTGGCTTCTCGATGATTGGCCAGCAGATGATCCGATCCGTCAAAAACTGTCGTTGTAATACCGTCGTTGTACTACAAAAACTGGGCAGTTTGACAAAATACTAGCAAAAAATGACCTAACTGAAAAATATTTAAATTAAATAAATTAATAATAAAATTAAATAAATTTGAAATTAAAACGAAAAAAAATGCTTTAATTATTTTGATGCTGTGAAACTGCTTAATTTCTCAATTGAAAGCAGACTAGGGGCCTCTCACCATCATAAAAAACACTGGACAATTTTAATAGGTGCTTCCCACTCTGCTAAGCCAGTGTGGGACAGAGATACGACCGCAGCCCAAGACACAGATCCTGCGTGCTATCACTGGCTTGCTCTCGGTCAGCGCGGGCTTCCAAGCCGCTCCCACTGACATCTCCGCCGCACTGGAACTCTGCCAGGCGTGTGGGTGAGTGCAATCTGACACCTTACATTGATGCAAAGTGGAAAGGCAAACTTCAAGTTAGTTAGCCCATGTTTTCATCAGTGTATCTTTGCTTATTTTCACCACTTTCCATATTTATTTTTTTATTTATTTGATCTTTAATATACACACATTTACGTCCAGTCATACATCGTCGTTACTAAAGCCAACCCGTGACTTGTGAATTGCTTCAGGTTAGGCACGAAGTGAGCCCATTTTAGATAGCTGATTAGTTTCTTGTAGTAGTTTAAGTTTCATATTTGGTGCTGGTGTCCCAATGTCCTAAATGTCCTAAATGTTCTTTGGCATGAGTGAACACAAATATTTTAGACAAATTCTAGAACGATTTCTCCACAAAAAGTACTCAGCCCATACACATCTCTTTTCCCAGTGACTATCTTCAGTGGCTTCTTTCTTCAACAAATATAGTTTATTGCTGTAGAATTTTCAAATGTCTAAGGTTTGAGTTAGTCCAATTGAATTCAATGAATTGTCTGTCTGCGTTTGCAGACACTTGGAAGGTGCGACGTTTGCCGAGCTGCGTGCCGAAAGTTTCCGCGCTATGTCGGCTTTGTTGCCGTTCCTGTTGCCTGAGCAGCGGGAATCAGTCTACGCAATGCTAGCCAACCGGGCTCACGATGAAGACGCCACCAACGCCAGGTACAAACTTTGTTAAGGCTCTAAAGAAGCAGCGGCTCAAGTTTATGCATCTATATTGTATTTAATGTTTTATTGTTTATAGCACCCTGGCTTGGTTACAATATAATGAGTCCAATATACCTAGCTATACTAGTTTACATTTTCCTTAATATTATTAACTTTAATTCTCAGCTCTTCAGTACCTACTCATAATTATTTTTTCAACTATTTCATGACTTCAAAAGGATGTCTTCTGCTAAGGTTATCAGAAAAACTTTGCTGGTTGCACAATCGGTGCTCCGCAACAGAATACGAGGTGACACCAGATTATCTCGTTATTCTATCAACAGGCTAAAATATCTACGTTTACCTTTCACTGGACCAAATTCCAAACTCAATCTCAGCTCTTAAAATAAGCAGTGCTAGTTTTATACAAAACTGAATACAATTAATACAATTAATACAATTAATTTTGAGAAATACTTTTTTAACTGGCTTCTGAATGCTTAATTTTTCCTGACAATGCTTAACTTTTACCTGTAACTTTATCCCCAGTTTAAGTAAGAGTTAAAACCCAGTTAAAATAGTTTTTATCAAAACTAGTGCTAACTAGTCCTAAGGATATATAAAGTAGACATGAGTCTAAAAAACAGTTAAGAAGAATGTTGTTCATTCAAATTCCATTTTTCAGTTCTTAATCTTATCAATTGGTCGTCCAGTAATCGAAGCCTCCCTTGAACCGCCTGGTCCCAGACAGGAGCTGTGCGTATGTGCTGCGTCTGCTGCCACACTGCACCCGTCGGAGGTGCTTTCTGCGTTGGTGCATTCGCGACTATCCGTACGTGGCGCACCGTCTGAGCTTGTGCTGCAGCGCCGTATCCAGGTACGGTGCGCGGTGTCAGCCCTGCCTGAGCTTACCGCTGACACCGCTGCTGATGTCGTCGATCTCATCGCCGAAGCAGACAACGTGGGACACTGTCGTATAGGCGTCCAGGCCCTTGGGTAGGCAACTAGAAGGTCTGGGAGCAGTCAACGGAAAGGCTGCTTGCTGGCCAGTCATTTTTTCTCTCAAGTTTAAGCATACAATTGACAAAGTACAGATTGATTTATAAAAAAGTATTTAAAATTTGAAAGTCTTTTTGCAAGTGATGAACGCATCCGTCAAAATGTTGATGAAACTTCAAAACTATCTCTGATTTCCAACATTGCTTTGCCTCTTTCGATAAGTTCCATAACGACTCCACTTTCTTCTTCCGCTCAAGTATATCCAGGCATTTTGCACACCACACACCAACACAAAAACTAAAAATGCACTCGATGAAACAAAAAAAAATATGTACAAGAGAAAAGAGAAGAAGTGAATGTTAAAATGGTAGAAAGAAACCTAAATATTGAAAGAGACCATAGAAACTAAAAAAGAATTCAGATAATAATAAAATTAGTATTTTATATATTTCATGATATTTTCATCTTAATTTCAATTTCAAAAACTGTTTAACAAAACCCTTATAAGATCTAAATTTTTTACTTGGCACCCCGAGAATGAGGCCCGAGAGTTAACACCGCTGAAAGGGAGAATGACACATCCATCCACACCTATGTGCAGAGAGCTGGCGCTATCGGAGTCTCCGCGCGTTCAGACTGCGCTATTTGCGGAGTGCGGCTGCGTGCGCAAGCTGACCGCCTGGTGGGTGCGTGGCGTGAGGTCCGAATCAACCCCGGCCGTCTTTAACGACCTTGCACTGCTCAATGACACTGCACGGCTTCTCTACCGAGTGCTAAGGGTCCAACCGCATAGGTAAGCACATTCCAAACGTTGTTTTAAATTTTAGAAGCGTTGTTCACAACCCCGAGAGGTGGAAAGTTAAGTTAAAGTTAAGGTAGCAAATATTTTCGCTAAAAGTTGCCCCTGCACTTGAGATGTCAAGATTAATGCAATTGCCAATTGGATTCACAAATCTGGTTTGACAGCCATTGTAAATTGACTCGTGTCTTATTTCTTGGGTTCATTCAGCATCAACTTTTGAGTTGCCCCTTAAAATAATGCATGACGGCCTCAGTGGGCTTCAACAAGGTAGTAATATTTGCTGCCTTATGGTAAAAACAGTACCACTGTCTAATGTACCTGGCTCCCTATTAAAGATGTCGAGCTATCTAGAGTTTCTCTAGGTCTTGCTGACAGTTCTTTTCTACTCAGCAAAGTTTTCAATGCCATCTACTCGATTGTATTTTCCGACATTACCTCTTCCTGTTTCAGCGTGCAAAGCGCTGTTCTCTCAGAGTTGCTGCCGCAGTTTACGGATCATGGGGCAGAATCGTTCCAGCCGCTATCTGCAAACTCACCGCTACCACAAACCCGATGCGTGAGTGCAGCATTTAATTTATTGATATGTGGATATATAGTTGACATCACTCGTGATTTTGTTGACTCACAAATAGATTTTATTTAATAATTATTACGATATTTCTCTCTGCAAATTTGACAACAGCATATATTAAAAAAAATATATCAAGCTAATTGCTCTTTCTTGTATATTCTAATATCGAAGCTTTTGTATTGTTTTAAAAGTAAAAAAACAACAGTTTTAAATTATCTCAATTCACTAGCTATAACATTTCCATGTATGCCCTTCTGCTATCCATGCACTTGTGCATTTGCATTGTGTTGCATTGCTCATCCAGGGCTTAACAGAAATCCCATGCTTCCAGCTGCTACTGCTGGAAGCCGTCGTGGGTGCTCTACGCAAGGAAGTTCCGATGTCAGCGCTGCTAGCGCTTGGCTCGCAACTGGTGGCTCTTACCAAAGGACGCTCGGATAAAATTTCGCAAAACGCAGCCGCTCGGCTGCTGGCGCTCATTGTGAATAAGGCGCCACCGTCGGAGGCGCTTGAAACGCTCATATGCACATGCTTCGGTAATGGGGTTTTTAATTTTTAGCAACAATTAATGATTTTTGTTGTGCAGAAACTGACAAGAAAAATTTTATTGACTATAGTGACTCCTGGACTGCAACCACATTTTTGATAGTTAGTGAAATGGTTACACATTTTACTATTAAAATACATTCCTCTTATATTTATACTGCATAAGTTACTTATAACTTTTCAATTATATTACATTCATATACAATTTTGCTGCAGGGTCAAAAAAACATTGCATTAAATGCTGCAATAACAGCAATCAGGTGACCATAAGATCATTAATAGCAAGAAACATTGGTGAAAAAAATTAGGTGTTTCATGAACACATAAAAAAGTTTAAATTTTGGTTTGTTTTTCAGTTTCCAAAATTATTCTTTTTGATGCTATGCTCATAGAATTGCATGCGATTGCCATCTAAGTGTTGATTTAGTGGAATAGCAGCAATTAGGTCATTTAACAATTATAAAAGATGTAATTTTTTTTACTCGTTCCTTCCTGCTAACGATCATACTGTTGCAGAGTGGCGCTCGCGGCCTCTGGTGTCAGGATGGCTCACTAAGGCCCTGCTTCTCCGTGGCCACGCACGAGCGGGGGAAAGCTTTGCGGCGCTAACGGCACTGCTTGACAACGCTGACGACGGTGCAGACGCTGCAGCTGCATTTTCCATCCTGCTTGCGGATGGGGGGGACTTTCTAGACGTCGCCAGCCACTGCAACGTTCGGTGAGTGCTGCTGACTTAGGTCGCATTTCAACTGACTGGGTCTACTAGACTAGTAAACAAATCTTGCTAGATCAATTCTGTAATCACAACCAAATACTGTACCAATATTCCACAATCAATCTTCCAAAACCAACTTCTGAAACCTCTGGGGCTGGGAAGTTCTTACTGATGGCAGAAGGGAACGAACTCCCTGACCATGTCATGTGCCCATTCCTAAGAGAGCAAAGGGATAAAGACGTAAGAGACTTACGTAAAGTTGTATGTCGTAGAGTGTTAGTCGAGATTGTAAAGTTGTTTAATAATTACACAACATATTTCTTTGATGGCTACTTTTATTTTAATTTGCTAGATTTTGAACTAAATGTAATTAATTTCGTCGATAGCTGATTGCTGAGGTTGGTAAGAACCGAGAAGTCACCCGTGGGGTCCCTTGACTCGGAAAACTGCGCAAACACTGAAGCTGTGTTGTTGAAAATAAAGCTTGCCACGTCTCTTTCGGCTTTGTCCACTGGAAACCGGCTTGGTGCAATCTGTGCAATCCGGTCATGAAGTGTGATCTACCTGGCTTTGTCGCTGCGAGTTTGTGCGTGGAATTGGATATGGCAGTGAGTGTCGGTAATCTTCCGGGATCTGGTGGTTCAGTCGCAGTGTGCTCTGTTCCTTGCAATCTTTGCTGGAAATTTGTCAATAATGCTTCGCCTATGTTGAAAATACCACTGAGGTCCTGAGACGACGTCAGACCTAAGTGTGATGTCAAGATTTTGACAAGAACTAGCAGGCATCGAGGAGAGGGTGAAATCGCAAATAACACTCGCTACTGTTGATTTCTTTTAATATTTAATCTGCATTGAGTGCACTGACATATTTTATGAAGGTAATAATTAACTCGTAGCAAGAGATTTCTTGGTCAACACGTATCTCGTAAGCAATCTTTAAGTTAAAAACGATTAACGTGACCATCTTGTCTCTTTCCTGTTGATATTTATTTGCAAATTCAACCACTTTGTTCTCCAGTGTAGACTTTGTGGTTTGGGTTGGCCAGTCCAAGACAGTGCATGAAGCCTACTTAGTCAGCTTATGATAGCAAAGTCATTAGAATCCAATTATTTTTCCACATGCAATTATTTTCTTTATCTCTGGCTTTGGTATATGAAATGTTATATATTTTTTTATCTTATAATTTTAAACATAAGGCTAAAAAATATGTCTTGTGTCACCTACATTCAATTCCCTTGAAATCCTCAAAATATAAAAGTTGGAAATCTAAATTAGGCCTATGCCACCTGCCCTCAAAGGTCAGATCCATACTATGTAGAGAGAAGGATGGTTTTTGGGCAAAGGGCTTTAAAAGTCTTTTGGTGTTAGTATTATGGGAGAAAACAGGTGAATATGCTCCCAATTTTAGTGAGAAACTGTGGGAAAATTCTGTGTTTTGTTGCCTATACCTCTTGTGAATCCCAGCCGTCGACCCTGACACTGAATGTTGCTAACTTCACTGTGTTGGATTTCAGGCCGTTGTACAAACAGCGAGTGTTCACGACTGCACTGGGCCTGACCCCAAGAGCGCGCGCCGCCCCTGACGCCATCAAGCCCAACTACCACGCTGTGTTGGCGCATATACTGCGGAACACGCCACGAAACATCCTAATAGTGGACATCGCGCAGGTAGGCCGCACAGAAAATATTCCATGCCTTCCCATGGCAGTGCATTTCATATAATGTACATTAGTTTCCTTTCAAACTGTCTAGTCCGAGGCATACACTGTCAACTGAATGCACTAAATTCCTGAAACTGTTTCAATTGCACCTATTTTGCAGACGATCTCGCTGCTGGTGGAGTGCCTGCAAGCAGACGAGGTAGGGCTTGTGCACGCCACGCTTGATACGCTCTCCGCGCTGGCGGAGTCTGCGCAACCGCTGCTGGCCGACCACTTGTCGACGCTCGTACCTCGGTGCTTAAAGCTGGCGCAATCGCACCTAACCATGGTGAGCCACGGCTGGAGTTGTGAAGGACAGTGGAAAAAGAAATTATATTTCTCGAACTTCTTTGAATTTTTTTGTATTTCTTGTTATATTACCTACTGCTAGGATTTTGGATTTCTGTCAGCTTTAAAGTTTGAATACTGATGCTGTGTTTGGCAGCCAGCCCAGTTACCTAATAGTTATCTGTAGTACCTGTGCAAGCATTAACTTCTACCATAGACCCAGTCACAGGGCCAGCCATGCATTTCACACACTAGGCTCAAATGCAGATTAAGACATTGCATTAGGACATTGCATTAGGACATTGCTGCCAGCTTACGAAAGAGAATATGGTACTATCATGATTCTTGCTAATGGGTCTTTATTTCGTTGAACGTTTGCAGACCAACAACATTTTAAATCGTTATGTTTTTGTTCTCAGAAAGTACGTATAGCATCATTAGAATGCCTGTACCACTTCACCAAATTCCCAACTATCGTGCTGCTTCCCTATAAGCCGGAGGTGAGTACTGACTGCCAAACGACATGATGTTGTTGTCATTCATGTGGCCAGGATCTTTATGTGGATGTCTGCACAGGTCATCCGCGGGCTGGCTGCAAGCGTCGATGACCGTAAACGGCTTGTTCGGCGTGCGGCCGTGCAGGCCCGCACTCGCTGGTTCCTTGTCGGGGCTCCGGGAGAGCCTTCAGCAGAATAAGAAAACCTTTGGATAGTTTGGCCATCCTAGGCTAAATAAGGGAACTTTCGTATAGTTCAGCCATCCTTGGCTAAGTAAGGGAACCGTCAGCTAATGAGGAATCCTCCACTGAGGAAGAGGGACCTGCAGCTAAATTATAAACTTCTGGATATTTACTGGGCTAAATATTTTGTACCAGCTGACTTTGTTTTTTCTGGTCAAAATCTTTCCATTTAGATTTATGATAACTAAGTCAAAAAGCTGATGAATGTAATGGGGAAGGAGGGAACCAAAGTTGGCAAAACTGATTGCGATCAATGCAGGAGCTGTATGACATATCGGAGATGTTTCATTTTCGATGTTATAATACCAATCATGCCTTTAGCAACTGTGAAAGTTGGTAATATTTTCGTGGCTTCTACTATTCTTCGAAAATGTGGTTGTTCAAACTATGAAGTGGCACACTGGAAACTGCTTTCCCCATAAGAAACTAGCCCAGATGATGCTTGAAAGGGGCATTTACCCTTCAAAATCAATTTTTACCATAGATTTGGAAGATATAATAATGGTATTTGGGCTATAAAAAAAAACTCGTGTGTCCACGGTCGTCCGTGCAGAAATTGCTAAAGTCCGCGTTTTTCGGCTTGGGTGCTTAAAAAACAAACTCCCGTAAGAAATAACCCATTGTGCTTTTTCGGCCTCTAGCACCTAGACAGACCTCTGATCAGATAAAATTCAAATAATTTGAGCATAGTCCTCCATCCTTCCTCTGTGTTGAAATAATTTGACTTTATGATACGACTTTTCGTTTAGCCACGGTAAGTGAATAACTGCAGGATGTAATTAGCATGTTGCATATTTTCGTGCAGTGCAGCTCTGAGCGGCAGCGACAGCGCTCGGAAGGGAGAATCGGTAGGAAGGGGATAGACTTTTTGCGACTCTGGCCAACTGAGTGTCCGCAGGGAATGACAGTACTCTACAAGAGAATCGTACTCAGCTCGCAGATCGCGCCGCGCTAAAAGCCAGAAATCTTAGATAATTAATTGCAGATACATATTTTCAGAAAATTCTTTAAAATAGGTCAATTTCAATTCATACTACAGTTACAAATCTATGGTAAAAATTAATTTTGAAGGGTAAATACCCCTTTAAACAATTGCAACTTGATATGCAAAGGGTTCTGTGAAAGGATTACTTGCAAGATGCCCACACCAGATTATTTTCAGTTTTTCAATACATATTTTGTTTTGTTTTCCTTCTAATTAATCACATTTATCCAATACCTAATGAACTGTGTGTGGTATTGAGTGCTAAGCTCATATCGTATGTGACAATAGAAGAAAACACTGAATCAAAAACAATTTTTTACCAGAAATGCAATTTTGTAGCTCTAGATTTCACACATTATGTGAGGTCAATTATGGCTTCTGCACTTTACCTACAATTAGTTTTGTTAATTTACAATGACCAGATAGCTTTAAAAACACATTGAATCATCCTTCAAGTAATCATCAAGTAATCAAGTAATCATCCTTCAAGGAAGATGTTTATCCTTTTTCAAATGCATTTTATTTGTGTATACAATTACTACCAGACCTAGATTTATTTTTCTATTTTAGCAGTTTCTTAGAGGATTTAGTGATTTAGAGGAGCCTCATTTAGTCAGCTTGGTTGGAAAGAAGATACCCCAATGGACTGTACAGCTAACTGCCCTGTATTTAGACATAATATCACTTTATTTGAAAAATATGCAATTTGAATTTATGAGATCCATGTGACTTGAGATATCCTTTCCACGACTATTTATTTGTTGGTAGTGCTGAATGCTAAGATTATTCTATCAGGTATACTTATGCCATTGAAGCCACAAAAGAACAGTGGTTTAGCCGAAGGTTTAGTTATTAGTGTAGGTAACTTCCTTTATTAACTTACATACTAAGCAAGAATACTGAAGCCCTGATAATGCTGTGTGGGCTTGCCTGTAGTTTTGCCTGGACAGTGTTCCAGCCACACACCTGTGCTATGGAAGAAAGTAAGTTGATTTCTTGTGATCTTTGTGTATTATTCTCGACAGTATTTACTATTACTGCCACCACAGTGACTCATTCTTTTGTCTTTTATTAGATGAAGAAAGTTCATATTTAATTTATGTATAGTTAAGAGAAATCTGAAACTTCTAGAATGGGATCAGGTGCATTCTAGAATCAGACCAAAATCTGTCCTTATGTCAGTCATCCAAGGCCAAAAACCTTGCAAGAGAACTCGTTAGTTGATTGGTCAGTCATGTAAAATGCTTAAAAAACCCCAAACTACTATACTGTCTCAGGTATCCAAGTATGCTCGTTTTATATTGCCACTTGCATTGATTGAATGTGTTTGGGGTCCGATCAGAGAGTGTGAATGTGGCTCGAACGGGGGCATACCGCTATGAAGACGGTTCTCGGTACGTGGGCGACTGGAACGCTCGCGGACAAAAGCACGGGGCTGGACACCTCGGGCTCCCGGACGGAACGCGGTACACGGGCGGGTTCCAGAATGGCCTTTGCGCTGGGCTCGGTCTCATGGCGTTCCCAGACGGAGCCAAGTATGTCTCTCAGACACTAACAATATTCTAAATCTTAACCCTTGCCAGGCCACTATCATCTACACTTAAATTTTTTTGCCATTTATTTAACAAAAAGGCAAGAATCCTTTTTTTTCGATGACTTGAAAATTTTTCAACTATAAAGTTTTAGAATGAGGGGTGGTCTGCTTTTGGAATTAAGTGCCAGTTTTAACACTAAGAAAAACTATTTGAACTGGGTTTTGAATGCTAAGTAATGGGCTACTAAATTTCCCGACGTTTCGTAACATATACTAGTTACTTCTTCAGAGGTTTGAGAAGTCCTGACAATTTTCCGATAACAAAAGAACCACATAAAATAATAACAATTACCTAGTTCAAGCATTCTAAATGCATCTAAACAAAATAATCAGGGTAAAACAAGGTAAACAAGGGTAAATCAAGGCCTACCATTTCACCATGATTTAACAGGTAGGAAATTTAGCACGAGAGTCAAGGAACACGAAAGACACATAAGATTAGCAAAACAATCTAGCAGTGTTGGGGAAAAACAAAGACACTTAAATCAATCAGCTTGTGCAGAACATGGGAATGAGTTTCAACACCACATTAAAATAGACACGGTAAGGATTTTATGTCGAGATGATAGGAAATTCACTAGAAAAGTCAGAGAAGCAATAGAAATTAAAAAACAACCCAATAACTTCAATAGAGATGATAGTTTTCAACTAGATAGAGCATGGGGAACAATTTTACAACAGAAAAATGGAATAGAGAATATCAGTGAGGAGAAAGAATAAATCAGCACAAAGAATCCAGAAGAAAATATTTGGATAGGTAGATTAAGAACTAAACGTAATGAATAAGGAAATTTTGATTGTATCACATAACGTTAGGACAAACTCGAAAAATTGGCGTTCTTTCCATGCACATAATTAGTTAGTTAAAAAACGCCAATCTGTTCGAGATCTTATTTCAGAAAATACATAATACATTAGTTTTTAAGTTATTGACCATGATTATTTTGTTTAGATGCATTTAGGATGCTTGAACTAGGTAATTGTTATAATTTTATGTGGTTCTTTTGTTATTGGAAAATTGTCAGGACTTCTCAAACCTCTGAAGAAGTAACTAGTATATGTTGCAAAACGTCGGGAAATTTAGTAGCCCATTACTTAGCATTCAAAACCCAGTTCAAATAGTTTTTCTTGAAACTTGTGCTAAGGATAAATCAAGTAGACATGAGTCTAAAAACCATCATAAGGAACACTATTTTTAAAAGTACAGTAGGAACTAGAAATGTATTTTAATAAATTATTACGAGTTGACTACTTCTCAAAAAAATTTCCCAATTCTGAGAATATTTGATTTCACATATAAGATTTTCAATGTATGAATTCTAGATGTGGCTGGTATTTAATATGTAATGCATACTTCTTGGGTAGTACAAAACATTTACCCTTTGTGTGATAGATACGAGGGTGAGTTTATGCAAGGCTGGTTCCACGGACACGGTGTGTTTTGGCGCGCTGACGGAATGAAGTTCGAGGGAGAATTCCGCGGCGGCCGCATCTGGGGCCTTGGTAAGCATGGTGAAACTGATGAAAGTTGACAAAAAATACATAAATAACAGCAAGTCTTTTGGTGTTGGCTCAATGAAGAAAATGTCGATTCCAATGTTGAGTTTCAAAACCTTTTTATAAACAACGATACAATCCTTCCTTAGCGCTAATGCTACTGTTGTTGCAAAAATAGCCGCCAAGTGACTATGTTGCGGACACAAATGGGGAATGCTACTAGGCGGAGTCACTTTTGAAAGGTGAAAAGGCAAAACCAGGATTTTCACTTGACCCAGCACAACCCAACAATCAGTTAGGAGAGCCAACCCTAAAGGTGATGCACATCAACTGTCGCAGCATTTTAAACTAGATTCAAGATTTTCATACACTTTTAGAGCTCCACAATCCAAACAATCCAGAAATTCATGAATACATCACAAACTTGGAGTTCCAAATCCAATACTACTTGGAAAAAAGGTTTTTTAAGAAATGTGAGCCCTTTTGGAGTTTTCATCAACTTTAGAAAATGTACCATCTGCTTCAGTTATTCTAAATTGAAGTGGGTATTTGTTTGGCTGTAAACAGGGCTGGTAACATTCAGTGACGACAGCCACGGATTCCCGCGCAACGAGGGCTTCTTTCAGGATTGCCGGTTGGTGCGCAAAAAACGCTGCCCAGACGTTGTTCAGCGAGCACAGAAGATTGCCATGATGGCTCGGGCTCAGGGCGAGCAACATTAGCTGTTTCCTTCTGAACCCTGACCACAGAATGGACTCTCGCTGCACAGACTTCCAGGCTGGGAACGGCTACGCTGTTTATCGTATTTTATTATTATATTTATCATATTTATCAGCTCCAAGTGTTGCAACCATAGGGTGTCATGAGTTCTTTAGAGTAGGTTGAAATGATTTTTGTGATTAATAAAATCTTATATTTAAGTAAGTTGGTAGATTACTTTTCAGAGTAAGAATTCAGATTACTGTCACTAGTTTTTTTTTTTTAACTAGCAGTATTATGTTGGTTGTTTCTAAGTTAGATCCTCAGTCAGCAAATGAATAAAACAGAACCATTCTAAAATTGGAAGCAGACATATGAATGGCGATTGATTGTGTGGTACTGGTACCTCTCTTTAACCCTTGTAACGTCTTGATCTTGTTCTAGTTGGTCTATCACAGAGATGTGCTTAGTTAATTACCAAATCGATCTAAGATTTTTTTACAAAATAGCCATTAAAAACTGCCACCTGGAGGACAACTGAAAAGAAAGCAAGCCAATTTCACCACAAATCACAATAAAAGCAACAAAATTAGTGGCTTGAATGTTGTTTTTTTAACACATTGGCTTACATTACCGCGAGTCTGCTTCAACCTCGCGGTAGTCCATTTCGAGTGCAGCCATGTCCATACGGGCATCTGTAAGCTCCCCCTCTTCCAGCCCTTCCCCCACAAAGTGGTGCACAAACGCACGCTTGGAGTACATGAGATCGAACTTGCGGTCGAGTCGCATCCATGCAGTGTTGATCGCTGATGTGTTGGAGAGCATGCAGACAGCGCGGTTCACTCGTGCCAGATCCCCACCCGGCACTGCTGTCGGAGGCTGGTAGTTGATGCCAATCTAAGTCAACAAATTTGTATTCTGTATATTTGTTTCTACCTTGCAAGGCTGTCAATTATGGAATGTTTGATGTGACCTGTTTGAAAACTAGTTCAAGTAATCCAGAATTGATGTAATTAAACAGACCTGCTTCACTAAAGCTATACTCAGCTCATCTGATCTAATCTAGATCAATTAGAATGGTTTTCAAAGATGCTACTTGAATGCAGCAACCAGTTGCTCTACACTTCGAGTCAGATGGTTTCCAAAAGGTTCCCGTACCATTGCAAACAGCAAAAAAGATGATGACTGATTAAAATACAAACAGATTTCCGTGTGGTAATGTTATAGCAAATAATGTATTATTGTACAATAATGTGTATTGTATTGTAGAACAATATTTTTAACATGAATGTTCAATTTATGATGGGTCTTGTCGTGCAATTATTTGTTTAACCAAAACAAGTACATCCTAGTTTATCACCTTAAACCCAGTGGGGCACCAGTCGACAAACTGGACGGACCGCTTGCTCTTGATGCTTGCAACGGCGTTGTTGACGTCTGTAGGCACCACGTCCCCGCGGTACAGCAAACAGCATGACATGTATTTCCCCTGGCGTGGGTCACACTTCACCATCTGGTTGGCTGGCTCGAAGCATGCGTTGGTGAGTTGCGCCACGGACAGCTGCTCGTGGTATGCCTTGGAAGCAGGTACGATCGGTGCGTACGTGATGAGCGGGAAGTGGATACGTGGGTACGGCACAAGGTTTGTCTGGAACTCGATTAGGTCCACATTGACGGCGCCCTCGAAGCGGAGCGAAGCCGTCACCGACGAGACCACCTAGAAACAAGGCTTAGTGCATATCTCTTGGTAGGGGAGATAATATGGTCATGCATTTATTGTTGATTATCAGAGATTACATTATACCTTACTTTAAAGTTCAATCTTTACAATTAATCTGTTTTACAGTTTTCTCTTCAATAGAAAATCCTTACTAATAACACTGGTGCAGTGTTTATGCTTTTCAACTGATGTCTATGATCATTAGTTTCTGAGTTTTTCTTCTCTACGTCAATGCATGCAAAGTTTGACTTACCTGAGCTATAAGTCGATTCAAGTTGGTGTAGGTTGGTCTTGAAACGTCTAAATTCCGGCCGCAAATATCGTAAATGGCCTCATTATCAACCATGAACGCGCAGTCCTCGTATTCCAGTGTTCCATGTGTTGTTAAGATGGCGTTGTAAGGCTCGACGATTATCGGCGACACCTTGCCAAAAACAGGTGGTTCAATTGTCAAAATATCTTTCAATCCTTTTTTTCAAACAAATTCTGTAAAAACTGCAAACAATGCAAGAAATTTAATTACTTGGGGCGCTGGGTAGACGGCAAAACCCAGCTTACTCTTCTTGCCATAGTCTTGACAGAGACGTTCCAGCAGCAAAGTGGTGAAACCCGAGCCCGTTCCGCCCCCAAACGCTCGAAACAGGAGGAACCCTTGCAGCAACTTGCACTCTTCAGCCACCTTTCGGATGCGGTCCAGCGTCAGCTCGATGAGCTCGCGGCCGATGGTGCAATAGCCGCGTGCAAAGTTGCTGGCGGCGTCCTCCTTGCCCGTAATAAGTTGCTCCGGGTGGAAAAGGTGCCGGTACGTACCTGTGCGGATCTCGTCTACGGGACGGGGCACGATAGCATTAGTCCCATTATTAGGCAAAGTCATGTGTTAGTGACTGAAAGTGAGATGTGGATAAAGTTCAGTTTCAGTGCCACAGCAAAATGTTATTAATGGCAGCTACATTCTGCTGTTGTAGGTAGAGCTTGCCATTGTACGAATAAGAAAGTGCATAGCCATGGCGTAGATCGTTCAACTTCCTCCTTGTAACTAACATCGACGCAGAACGAGTAAGGGCTGTGCTGAAGATATTGTACCTTCGCTGTCCGTGATCCTCCCCCAAACAGACTGCACCTCGTATCATCGTAAGAAGGGGCGTGCATATCGACTTGAAGGCCAAGCTCTCCTCTATTTCTAAAATATTTGGCAAGAGAAGCAAATACTAACCGATGACGGTGGGCTCGAGGTCGACCATGACGACCCTTGGCACGCATTTTCCGGCGCTCGAGACGCTGAAGAGGGAATTGTGTGCCTCGTCCTTGGTACACCCCCGAGCCAATATACCGTCTGGCTGAATGCCGTGTTCCAAGCAGTAAAGTTCCCAGCACGCGTTCGCAATCTGCACCCCAGCCTGCCCGATGTGGATTGAGATCACTTCTTTCTGAAACACGCATACACGCAACGCCCAGGTGCACTTGGTTCACTGTACGATGCGACTTCAAAAAGGAGATTATCACGTTGTTTTAAGTCACCCAATTTAAGTGCACTTGTGTCACAACTGGTGTGAGTAATAAGTTAATAACTTGTGTTTTCATAATACTTATTCCAATTCAACCGATTCAAAATCACGCGCTGAGCACCAAAAACACTGCTCATTCCTTAAGTCAGTGTTTCAAATAATGCTTTTCCAACCGCACTTTACAAGTCATCCGACTGCACTTTGCATTTCGGTGCACGAAGTTTTTTTACAATTGCTAGAGAAGTATTTATACTCACGTGTGCCATTAAGATGTATGTTCATGAAATTTTGAAAGGCCTGGAGATAAAATGTTGTGGTTTTTCTTGTATTTATTGGACTCATTGGTTTCCATTATTTTGAACGGCGCAAGGTGCACTGCTCGGAAAATCTGTGGACATGCAAAATTAACCGTTTGGTGCTGGCTACAAAAAGAAATTGACCTCACACTTGCACGAGCAAATTTTTTGGTGGAAGTAACAAACAGCCTCACCATTGGACAGAGTAATTTTGAACATCCCTCGGCCAAGAACATTGTGTGACAATAGCTCGTACATAAAGAGCCATCGCTGCGTTTTTATTTCAAGCCACTGAAAAAGTCTTGAAGCAAAATTCCTGTTGCCTGGCGTTGGTGTAACGGTTGGAATCTTCATTGTTATGTCGAATTAGTGGCAATCTTTCCAATTTCCATTGAGAGTAGTGAAAAATATCATTGTCACAGATTTGCTAGCACCATTCGTAATTGGTATCCAGATCTTCTGGATAGGTGTAGGTTTGTAGGTACCCTTCTTCATAACACCTAAAGAAAAAGGACTGTAAAATGATTTTACACTTCTGGTTTTTAGCAAAATGACATTTGATGACTTTAGATTATCTTCTTGCCTTGAGAGATAGACACCCCATTGTACATTTGTGTGTGCCATGAAGGTTGGTCGAGGGGCAAGGCCAGAACCGTAGAGAAAAGAATGGCCAGAACGAATTGCTTAGTTTGAACCTTAGCACAAAGCAAAATTGAGAAGGGAATGTTTCGAGAGTACCACGGTTGCTTTTAGACAACGTTCCCAAGCACACCAGAGCCCACAGTTAATATTTAATAGCGTGTAGGGGGAAAAATCACGAATAACGTTCGTGTGAGAAACCGAGGCAGCATGTGATGGAAGGTGCGCGCGCAGCCCATGTGTGCCATGCCATTGTGTACAGAGAAGCAAGCAAGCACCGCTCTCGCAGCCAGTGGGGTGGAAGGTTGTTGCCCGAGCGTCTAGCCACTTTTTATCAATTTTCGTAATAACTAGAGCGTGATTTTCAGTTACTAGTCTCCGGAATCTTCGCCATTGCTCTTTGCAGTTGCAAGCGAAGACAACTATAGCATATATTCGTGAACTCCGAAAATATAGCCACCTGTCAGATCACGTCAACTGCAAAGTGCAATATCCGTCATGTCGGGGGTTTGCGACGCCTGGGCTAATCAGCAGAAAGCATCGACAATTATCGAGAATTTCAACAAGAGTCCAGTTAACAACATGATTGATGTCCGCGCTTGCACCAAACCGAGCGAAAGGGTAAAGTTCTCAATTTAATGTATTAACCAGAAGGTGTGGCTTTCAAGCGTCTATTGACAGTGGTGTCATCCAATTTAAAGGGCATCGGTTTGTTGCACTTGTCGAACATAATGCTCGTTTGATGTTTTCAGTTTCCGTACGGCCCCCCCATTAATCAATATAGCACTGCAGACAGAAAGTCTTCAATTCAATCGGCACGACATACCACCGTATACGACCACTGCATCGCATGGCATGACAAATGTTATCTCACGAACAACTTAAGCACGATTCTCCACTTGATATCACATGACCGAAACACCAGGGTTCAGGCAGGTCAAGTGGTCTCCTCCTTATATGCAAAGTTTACTTTGATAACGCAAAGGTCTATCCTTAAGGTCTATCCTTTAAAGTATTTCTTACAAGCCTGCTCTGAAATGTATCATATTAGTTTCCATTGTTCAAAGTGCTAGATCCAAAGCTGCCATGCGTGAAAAATATTCCAGTTTAGATAGAAAGCATGTTAAGTGTACTAGCTAGAGGTAATTTAAAACTGTAGTTAAACCTTCATTGTAATTTGCAGTTTTGTGCTAGTCTGCTAAGCAACTGGTATTAGCATTGTTCCTATTAGAAGCTAGTCTGAAAAGTAATGCAAATAAATTATTCTCTCCTTTAGTGCTAAATGATGCCACCTGACACATTCTCTTATTGTTTGTATGTAACTTTTGTAATTAATTTTCTCTTTATTTTTTCAATTTTCAGTTGTATGTATTTTAGCCGTAGCAGCAGACCATTTCAATTATTTGTTGAATTGAATTTTTATTTTGAACCATGAAGAACTCGCAGGTAGGCATATTTTTTAGTAATTTTCTATTTTAAAACGCCTTGGTAACTAATGTATCTCCTAGTCCTACCTAATTTCAAATTCTCAAATCTTTATCTATGTACATAGGTTTAAGTTTTTAATTGTATATACCTACCTAGTATTGGAGACATCTTTCTTGTGAACTGAAGTCAAATCATAGCCTGGATATAAATAACAATATGAATAATTTATTTATGAATTCAATGGCTTGGGCTTCAATTATCCAAATGCTTTAGATTCTATACACATGCCTTCCTATGACAACCATACAGTCTTATCTTCACGATTAAGAACCTGCACTGCATTGCTAACCGGATATGTTGGCTTGTAGCTCGGTTTTCGCGGCGTAAGAAGCTCCAAGTTCCGGCATGTATATGGGACGCCTTCACGGCGCGAGCTATGCTATGAAAACATCAACATCACGTGCAATGCGCACGACTCCAACTTCTGCGCCGTCAATCCCAAGTTCGTGGCCGTCGTGACAGAGGTGGCTGGCGGCGGAATATTCCTTGTTGTGCCCATCAACAAGGTATGTCAACCTGAAAATTACAGTAATCTGTGTATTGCCGTCTAGAGCAGGTATCAGTTTCCATTGATAAAGCAGATATTTCCCCTTACCATCCAAAATTACCAAAATTTTGTGATTTATTAATTCATTTATTAAGTTGGTATAGTAGGTTTATTAAGTGAAGAAAGTATACATTTCAATATTCATATTAAAATTCAAATTTCACCAGTGTTTTGAAGATTGATGGGGCTGTTGGGTAGCCAGGCGAGGCAGTTTTAGTGAAGGTTAGATGCACTGGAATGCACAGATGTTGCAAATGTACTGGTGGTTTTGCAGACTGGCCGAGTGGACATGCTGACGAGCCGGGTTACCGGCCACCGAGGCCCTGTGCTCGACATCAAGTGGGATCCATTTAACGACAACGTCATCGCGTCTTGCTCGGATGATAGCACAGTGAGTCACTTTATATGGTTTGTCCACAGCCGGTGCTTGTGCAAACATATTTATAGCTCTGCCACACTTACACAGCCATGAGTGAACAAGGAATGAGATGTGTAAAATCTGATTTAAATTGCCAATGCTTGCAATGCGCAGGGTATTTTATTATTAGGAACACTTAGAACCTCTCAAAAATTGATGCCCAAACAGCGAATCGGACCTCCTGTTGCAGGTGTTGCTCAAACTAATTGAGCCACTTGGACACATCATTTTAAAGAGGATTTTAGTCTATTGATCTCTGAATGACTGATCTCCAAAGAGAAGAATCATGAGGCTGTGAATACTCACAGTCATCCTGATTCTAGTGACGCTATACCACGTCACAACCATTAAATCTCCAGTACCTCAAATTTAACGTTTGATGAATTTTGAAATGTGTGAAATCTGATTTAAATTGCAAACGCTTGTAATGCGCGGTGTTTAATAAAATACACCACGCATTGTGGAGTTTTAGTCTCAACTCTGTGTTCCCGTGATCAAGTCTTTAAACGTAGCATTACTTTCTTAAGAGCTTTAAGTCTGAGGGACACGGGTCAATACAAAAGGGAAAACTCTTTAAATTTGAAAATATATTTTTTTTTTCATGTGAGAAAATATTGAACACATATTTTTTTATTTTCTTCTAAATCCATTTTTGAATAAAATATACCTGTTTAAAATGTTTGCGTTTCAATCTCGTCCGAAAACGAGGGTTGCCATTTTTTCTGACGTATAGTGATATCTGACGTCAGAATGACGTCAAAAGACGTCAAGAAACAGTAGCGAACGCAAAGGAGACCCAAAATGACGTCAGAACAGAATTTCTGACGGCACAGCCCGTTTTCATCCCGCCACGAGAATTTATATTTTAGCCATTCTTAAAACAAATATAAATAGAAAAGTTATGATCGGATTATAAAAAGAAAAAAAAAGGTCAGATTTTATTTTAAACGCGTATTTGAATACAATGATAATAAGTAAATAATAATCTTAAGGAGATTTCCCTATTATAGACCAGATAAAAAAAAGTTGGTCACATGATCAGAATACATAGGCCCTAAACTGAATCCCTACAATACAAGTTCAAATGCATTTAAATAATAATGCTGCATTAAATATTGGGAAATGGAATAGTTTACTCCCAGACATTAGCTGGAAGCAGTTTAAAAGAAATGCAATTGCAAGTATTTTAAATCAATATATCAACTATTGCTGACAACTTTGTGTGCTACTGCAGGTGAAGCTGTGGCAGATCCCGGATGGCGGGCTCGATGGTCCGTTGACAGAATGGGTAACGGAACTACGTGGACACAAGCGCCGGGTGGGACACCTTGAGTGGCACCCGACAGCGCAGGGTGTTCTAGCCAGCGCTGGCTCGGATGGGCTTGTGATTGTGTGGGACGTCGGCAAGGGTGAAGCAGTGAGCGCCATTGCGTGCCATCCTGACGCTGTGCACTCGCTCAGCTTTAACCGCGAGGGATCGCTCCTGGCAACCACGTGCAAGGATAAGAAGCTGAGGATCATCGAGCCACGCAAGGGCATTGTTCTGTCGGTGAGTTACCATTGTTGTTTTAGAATGCAGCTTCGAAAGGTGCTGTAAAAATGCTCTGATACCCATTAGTTTCTGACTCCCCAATAGTAGGTCATTCAATGTCATTCCATGCCTTTGTGCATTGTGCCTTATAAAGTTAAGAAGAAGATTAAAATAATATAAACCTGTCCAGATTGTTTTATGATTCAAGCATAGCACTGGTTTTGGTAAAACCGTAGTTGCAAAACGCTGGAAAAATTAGTTCTGTTTCTAATCATTAAAAATCCAGTTTTTACTATTTTGTCGGAATAGATTGTCGCTACTCCAGTGTTATGTGTCCAGCCATCTCATTAAAATTGCAATCAGCTGATTGAATCATTGTTAGAGGTCAAATGAAACGTATAAATGACCTTCTGTTTAGCCGACTTTGTGTGCAAATGCATGGTAAAAACTGTTAATGAATTCATATAAGCCTCCAAATTGGCTAACTGGCTTGTAATATCGTGCTTGTGTTTTCAGGAGACCGAGTGCCATGCAGGTCCCAAAGCCAGCAAAGTGGTTTTCCTCGGAAACACGGGCCGCCTTCTAACGACGGGATTCTCCCGCCAATCCGACCGACAGATTGGTGTCTGGAGCCAGAGCAACCTGGAGACACCCCTCAAGATGGAGACTCTCGACTGCTCATCGGGCGTGGTCTTCCCCTTTTATGACCACGATACGCGAGTGGTCTATCTGGTCGGCAAGGTCATAAACACACTTTGATTGTTTTGTCATGTTTTTAGTAATTAAGTTTTCTGCACCGTTGCAAATTGGCTGCCAATGAATATCAGGGAACGACAATAGCATATCAGATCTTTTTTTGGAGGTTTTTGAAACCCTTGGAATTCTTGGGTTTTGCTCTTGTTGGAAAAGCAATGTGATACCTCAGCCTTTATAGAAGAAGACCAAGTTCTTTGTAAATTGTAACTAGAAAAATAGAATTACAAGATGGATTGTTAAATAAATTTGAATGGCTGAACTTTGTTCTATGATAATCCATGACCATATGACAGCCTGGCCACTAGACAAACATTAGCAATCACGTGGCTATCACCACGTGTTTAAATTTGTAAACAAAGGTTGCTGCATTACTTAATTGTTTGCCAGGCTATCTGCTCTGGATGCAGCATTTATTTATTTATTTTTATTTTTTCCTAAAATACCCCGTGCATTGCAAGCATTTGCAATTTAGATAAGATTTTATCTACCTGGCTAGATCTTTTTTCTATGCTTGTGTTGACAAACATTTTCGTTTTTTTTCCAGGGCGACGGAAACATCCGTTACTACGAGGTGTCTGACCAGGCCCCATGGCTGCACTATCTGGGCCAGCTTATCAGCGGTGCTCCACAGGTAGGCTAGTTTAAAAAGCGATAACACAGTCAAATAATGTCAAAACCACTTCAGATCTTAGAAGAGGCTAGAGGCTCGTTCTTGAATCTTGGGCAAGACTATGTAATGCTAATAATGCTAGGTAATGCTAATAGGATGCAAAGAGGCTTGATATTTGTTGTGGTGTAGAAGAAAAAAGAGATGGAGAGAGGGGTGCTACAGGGAAATCTCCTTAAAATTATCATTTAATTTTTATCATTGTGTTCAAGTACGCGTTTAAAATAAAATCTAACGTATTTTTTCTTTTTACAATCCGATCATAACTTTTCTATTTATATTTGTTTTAAGAATGGCTAAAATATAAATTCTCGCGGCGGGATGAAAACGGGCTGTGACGTCAGAAATAGTGTTCTGACGTCATTTTGGGTCACTTTGTGTTCGCTACTGTTTCTTGACGTTTTTTGACGTCATACTGACGTCAGATATCACTTCATGTCATAAAAAATGGCGACCCTCGTTTTGTGTGCGAGATTGAAACGCAAACATTTTAAACAGGTATATTTTATTCAAAATTAGCTTTAGAAGAAAATAAAAAAATATGTGTTCATTATTTTCTCACAAAAAAAAAAATATATATAGTTTCAAATTTAAAGAGATTTCCCTATTATCAGTTAGCTGCAATTCTTTATGAGGGTTCATCTATTTGAAATGTCAAGGTTTGTAGGGAAAAGTAACTCTGATCTAAGATGGAGTTGAAGTCTGTTGGAACTTATCAAGTTGACTCATCTTTGTTTTTCTGTTTTCAATAAATGGGCTTCCAAAGTTTTTGTCAAATAAAATAAAATAAAATAAAATAAAATAAAATAAAATAGGTAAATAAAATAGAGATGAGAAAATTAAAATAATTAGCAATGCAATATGTCGTGTATCAATTCATCTAATGGATTAGTGAAAACTTAGTAATGAAGCTAACAAATAAAGTTACAGCAATATCTTCTTATTAATAAGCTTGAGTCATAATACAACCTTCTAAATGTTAAGTGATTTTAATAAGTGATTGTCTGTTATGATGAGATAATTGGTTAGGATCATTAATCTTCTAGCCATGATAAGGGGTAACTTTTTCCCATCCCTACAAGACAATGCCCTCCTATTGACGTCATTGACAAAACTGGGTGTTTCAGCGCGGCATGGGCGTAATGCCAAAACGAGGCTGCGACGCTTTGCGCTGCGAGGTGTTCCGGTTCTATAAACTGCACACTGTCGGCGGCCTCTGCGAGCCCATCTCCATGATCGTGCCGCGCAAGGTATGTCAGACCAGCCTCTTCTATCACTGCCACTAAAGAATCAGCCTAATCCCAAAATGCTGATAGAAAAGTACTTTAATCACTTTGCTCTCACTTTGCTACTTAAAAACTTTGCATTATTACTCAATTTTCCAAAGTATTTTGTATTTGTTTATTGCTATAAGAATTCCTTTAAATGTACAGACATGTCATAGGTAAGATATACTTAAAATTAATTTTTTATTACATTTTATATTCTATTTCAGTGCATTCTTTCTTCCTTTCCAATTAATAGATATTGAGGCTGATACACAAAAAGAGTTAAAGTTCTGAAATAAATACAATGTGCTTATTTTATGCCTAGCAAGATACTTCTCCAAATATTAAAACTAAATCTACTTAGGCTGAAATTAGTGAAACAAAATGCCGTTTGAAAATAACTTTTTTAATTACCTAGCTCAGAAACATGATTCAAATAGATTCAAAGCATTTACAAATTGGCCTACAACTTGACCCTAGCCACATTCTTTCCACAGAGCGACCAGTTTCAGCACGACCTGTACCCGGACACTGCTTCGCCACGGCCGGCACTTACTGCTGGTGACTGGCTGTCCGGCATCGACCGTGGTCCGGTGTTGATGGCCGTTGAGACGGGCCACCTAGCTGCGACGCCCGTTGCTCCCAAGCTGCGTCCAACCACCACCGCCGCCAATAATCAGTACTCCAAGAAGCTGGCGTTCCTCGCTGAGGAGACCATACCGGACTACCGGCCCAAAGACGTGAGTGCGAAGATATCATGCCCCTTAGCAAGTTAGAATTGTTACGTATTAGCGATTTATCTAAACACGAATTGTTTTGAAATGTTAACGGCCTTCTATGAGAGTGCATTTGATTTCATTTGCAATGCACATTTTTGGTTTAAAATTGATGTTCATATTGTAGTAATAAACATCAACCTTAATCTACTAAGAGGTCACTGATCAGAGGATTAGACTGTAAAAAATGGGGAATTCAGTGGAAGGACATTTAATTTCTGCAACATTTAACAAGCAACAAAGCTGGCCTTCCAGGAAATGTCCACCAAACCGCTAGTGTTCATGCCTGCCCCATATCCCCAATTTTTAGTCTGATGTTATTGTTACTCACCGTCTAGATTGGTGTTTCAGCTCTCTGAGAAACTGCACAAGACGAGTACAAATCGAAGCACGCAGCTGCAGCACAAGTTTACCAACAAGACTATCGAAGAGATAGCAAAACAATACCCTGACGAACTCTCGGTAAGTGCTAATTAGCAGGCTACTTCAATTTTCTGGAGTTCATCCATGCAAGGACGGTGGAAATTAGATCCAATGGTTTTATCAGTTGTGTTAGAAATTTAATAGGCTTAAAGTTGATTGGAAAAATGTGTGATGGGTGCCTCATAGAATGCTAAGGGATGCATTCATATAGAAATCTGCTGTATTGTAACTACAAAACTGTACTAGAAAACCATCATGATTTGATCATCATGAAACTTGTGATGTTGAAGGTTTACTATCCTCAAACCTGGTCTTGGGCAGTATTATCACTCGAATACCTTTTAGCTTAGCACGTAGTTTTCTCATAGAATTCTTCCCCGATCATCAGTGCTGTTCCTGGATTTTTGGCAAGCGACAGCCAGCGTTACGTGATTGTGTTCAGTTGCAGAAGGCGTACGTGCGACAGAGCGAAGAGATCCAGTTGCTGCGACAACAGCTGAGCTCGCGAGAGAGGCGGGTACGGGATCTTGAAGATCAGCTGTTGAAACTTCGGCTCACTAAGTAGATGCCATCCCTCACGGACAATAATCTTACCGAGTACCGACCAACTTGAATGTGATTTGATCGGCTTCTGCCTTGCTGTGTTTGCTTTAAAGCTCGACTGCCCTCGTCTTTGTGAAGATGTGTTTATATTCTCTTGATGTTCTTTACTGAGTAAGTGCTACTCATCACAAATATAGTAAATTCTGGCTTTGCTCTTTCTGTTCAAGGCCGTAATTTTGAATTCTAAGAATCTGATATTTTTTGTAAGCACTGTTCCTATCCTAACGACAGGGTCAGAAAAAAATATTTGTTTCAAAGTTTATTATAAAATTTAAGAAAAAAATAAAAAATAAATATCTTTATCAATTGCATAGTTATGAAATTGCTTGCAGGGGCAGTGAAGTGGGAATGCCATTTACAATAATAAACTACTGAATTGAAAAAAAATCAATAACACACACATTTAAAGTTGTATTTGCAAAGGCAGACCGAGCGAATTATTTATTGTTCAAAGTCAATGAATGGCAGTCTATTTTCAAAAAAAAAAAATTGAAAATAGCAACAAGTGGCTGGGCCTGTTTTGAAACTGAAAAGAAAGGATTAAATCTGCAGCTATTGAGCAAAATATTATGTACCAACATTTTATTATTACTTTTAAAATAGTACCTTGTATGTTAATAAATTTGTGTGTATCGTGATTCGTAACAAAATATGAATTTTTTTTTTCTTCTACAAAATACAAACCTTCATGTTGTCAGGGTTCCGAGCATACTAGGGAAGGGGAGAGGGTGATCATGACACTCCTTGTGGTAACTTTTGTCTGCTACCATGACCCTAACAAAAGTTGTCATAAGATGCGACTTGGCTGGATCTTCAGCGTCATCGTCGTACTCGCGGTCAAGCAGTGAGGTTGTCTGCTCCATTAGGAGGAAAGTGCGCGTTCCTTCATGGGCGTCCGGAAGGGGGTGCGCTTGCACCCCCCTGGAAATAACATTCGCCGTTGCCTCTGTGCAGGACATTCCGTAACAGGGTGCTTGTTTCGTTCCACGCAACGAAATCGCTGATATCATCAGGGAGCATGCATGAAATGCAAAATGTCTCCTGCAACTTAATTTGACCTTTAAATTGTGGTAATTGAAGTTATTTTTCCCGTATCGACTTCGACATTAAAACATTGAAATGGTCTGTGTTTGATGAGCATAGCGAGCGAAACAATCAACCCCATTTGCAATTTAAATCTATGCTTTAAATCATTTCACATGATTGTCAGCTTTTGGATTTGACTTTTGAAATATGGGTGACCATCATACACATGACCAGTTCTGTTCGGGAGAGAGGTTAGAGGGTTGAAAGTTAGTTCAGCAACTTCACTCGCCTTGCTTATCAACCTCTCGACATGGATTTGTGGAGGAATCCTGTGGTTCGAGTTATACCGTCCTTCAATTTTTTCAATTGCTGTCAATTGATCAACTGTTCAATTGCGGGGGGGACGTTAAGCCAGTGGTCCCATTGGTGCTCGTCGACAGGAGTAGGCCACGTGCAACGGGTTTCTCCTCCTCCCTTCTTAATTAGGAAGGTAAATCATCATTCTCATCATCACTCACTCCGAGCACCGGCACTATTAGACCAGTGCCACATTGTCCGTTGGCAAAACAGTGCGTCGTTAAACGTCACTAACCAATCAATCAATCTTTAAGATCACACTACAACGCAGAAAATATCGTATCTTGTAAAGGTTTGCAACAAGTTTTGCAACAAAAGTCAGAATATCACATATTTTTATCTCCCGATCGGTCATTTTGAGGCGTTGCCTATGCCTAAAATTCAAAGCTATATTTTAGAAAATTGTGTCAAGTAGCTGGGAACGAATGACGTTGTCAGGAAATTTAGTTTTCCTGTGAAAACTTTGAAGCAACTCGTGGTACTCGTGAGTGCCACGGGACTGCCTATACGTACGGTTAATCCAACCATGACAAGTTTCAACTGAAAAATCGTCTAAAACGAGGCGAAAATTTGTCTCTTCGTACCAGGCGAGTAGCCGACAGAAGAGTATCGCCTGAAACCTACTGCATCGCTGTGCAAGTGACGTCACAACACGTGCTCGATCGACCCCGCCTCGTACTTTCGATCGACTGAAGCTCGGTTCCTATTGGCTGACCGGTTTTCGAAGTGGATCGAGGTGATAACAGCAATGGCGTCCACGGCTGCTATCACAGACCAAATGTTTTCCAGGCATGCAGATGGTAAAGAACTGCAAATTCTCGTACTTTAATTGCGGATGTTTAATTAGATTCATTTTAACTATGTTAGCATTTGTTAGAAGTGAGTGTTCTTGACCAAATCAAGTCACACAGCGGGTCCAATTGCTTACGAGCCCTCCTCGAATCGTCACACCGAACGGTTTGGCGTGCTGAAAACACCGGTTCTTGTCAGATCACCGACGTTAAGCAAAACTGCGCTTGGTCAGGTATTGGATGGGTGACCATCATACACATGATCAGTTATGTTCTGGAGAGAGGTTGGAGGAATGAAAGTTAGTACAGCAACTTCATTAGTCTTGCTTATCAAACACTCGACTGCATAGATTTGTGGAAGAATCCTGCTGTTCGAGTTGCACCTTCATAAGCCTTCCTGAAAAATACCTAAATTTCAGCCGAACTTCTCCATTTCTATTCTCATCGTTTTCACAATGCTAAATGCCAGCTAAATAAGCAGGTTAAGATGAAAACAGAAGTATCTGATTAGGTTTAACCATGGGGTATCATAAATTAAGTTGGATTCAGTTGGAATACCCCATTGAACAAGAATAAACACCTGAATAGATTTTGCCATGTTGACTATAAGAATAAATATACAATGTATGAGCCGCGCTAAAAAAAGATAGAAAACTCAACATCACTATAGTTACTCAAGAGGCCACCATACTATTTAACAATCTAATCTCACTCAAAAAATTTAAAGTATTACAAGATCTAAGTAAAAATCACCACAATGTTATAGTAGGCATGAAATTCATTAAACCCTTATTAACTAATAAACTCCGTCTTCCCAGGTTTCATAAGAAATATTTGCCAACAAAATAATCCAGATGAATAGAGACCCTAGAGCACAGAGATCCTCAGAGATCCTCAGAGATCCTTAGCACTTAGTCTAATAAATTAAGCTGGACATATTAAAACTGCCCGTTAGAAGAAATGTTGCCCAAAGTTGTATATGCACTCCCAAGTAAATGTCATAAAGGAAAGTAATTAGATTCACAGTTTTGTCGAAGGTTGACAAACAAACCGTTTCCAAAATTTTAACTCTTGTTTATTTTTATCTTTTTTAGTTGATGGGTTTAATGCTTATTGAATGGCAAACACTATAATACGTATAGGCAATTTTTATCACCAACTCTCCCATCCCCATGGGGTGGTAATAAAATACTACCATGTAGCAAGCGTGTTTACCTTATTCAGTGTGAAAAGATAAGATATGATTCAAAAATCATTAATGACGGAAAAATATAAGATACAATAATTTAAATCAATATGAACATAATATAACACTTTTATAGACATAAATAAACAAAATAAAATAACTACGGGTCGTCTTCTGGACGCTACGTCGTTATCATTGCGCGATAAAAGTGCTCAATTACACTAGTTTACCCCGAAGTTCTTAATTCACTGAGGTCTGCCACCCATTTCTCTTGTATTTATAGCAAAGTTACATTGTTTCATCATCAAACGTCACCTTTAAATTCACTGCCATCCAAAAATGAACCGTCGTCAAAATGAATATCTGTTAATTTGGTTTTATCAAGTGTGGCATTAGCACCTGGTCACTGACAGTCCCATTGGGTGATACATCTCAGTCACAAAGATCAAAATAATTCTCATAATGCTTTACTTTTTAAAACAACTTTCAACCCTCGTACTAGACCATGCAGTAGGTACTCATAGCGCATGGTAGTATAAGGGCAAATTACCACCCTTTTTTATGACTAGAACTCGTAATAATTATGAAAATACTGTTTGAAAGCTCATAAATGGTAGTAGATATATCAGCTTAGCTAAAAATTAAAGCGCACATGCATCGGTATGCCCTCAAAGGCAGCGAGCGAGCGAACTGATTACTGTTGTGTAATAATATTTAGCTTCTTTTACCGCCAATCCACAAATCTACGCTCAAGCGATTTGAGGTATGCAAAAGTTTTACCGCCCTTGAAATCGGCAGAAAAACATCCAGAAATGGTGGTAATGGTGTCTTACCACCTGTGTTACCACCATGCCTCTTAGAGTTAACAAACAAAAAACATTTTCTTATTGGCCGTTGCCAAGCAAAACAAAAAAAAACGCAATTTAAAAGGTTTGTAACGGAACACTGAAAAATCGGCTCTTATATTGAAGAGTCATAGGATATATTCATAAAGTAGATTCATATGATAGTATAGCTCTGCAGAGTCAGAGCCTTACTGTTAAACTGTCTGCTGAGCAAACGAGCCGGCAACACGTGGTAACGGCAGGTGCCACACGATGACACTTGCGGCCATGGGCGTCCGAAGGGGGGTGCAAGGGGGGTGCGCTTGCACCCCCTGGAAATCTTCAAACATTAAAAAATAAACATTCTATAAAGGTTTTGTTATTTTCTCATTCAAAGGGCAAGTTAAACATATTCTCTCATTTAATTGATCAAAATAGTGCTATTTAAACGGAAAACGCTATATTTGTATTGCATTCTAGAGTGGAAAGGTGAGTGACCATCCAACCTTTCCAGCGAAAAAATCGCGGCGTAATTCTATGAAACTGGAATTCTACAAGAGTTGAACTTTGCAAAATTCTCCCTCATGATTCCGATTCCGCGAACAGAATTTTACACTTAATGAAGTTTTAGTTTTCCTACCGGTCGAACCCAACTTTACGTAAGTCAGTTATGTCTCAGGAGCGACTCGAGTAGGGTGGTTTGTTAGCCCGGGCGTTTTAGTTAAGTGTGTTGATTGTGGGAGTATGGATATACGCACATTTTTTAGTGCGAGTGTGAAGAGAAAGGCGAACGATGACGCGTGTGAAATTTCGGACAGCCATGGCAACAGCTATCGCAGTATTGAAAGTGCATGTGCATCTACATCGACGACGGCGTATTCCAAAAATTCATTACCAGCCTTTGAAACTGAATGTGATCTATGGTCCTCAAGCTGCTTTGGATGTTGGCCACTTCGTGAATCAGGACCTAGCCGACGAACTGAGACACACGCTGGTGACGTGCACAGTGGCGGTAGGCGAGTGTTTCGCTCAGACTAGTTTTCATTCGACATATTTAATACGTGCTATTCTTTCCCCCCCCCCCCCCCCCCCCAATTGAAGCCCTTTTTTCTATATCCTTGGAAGCATTTGCACCCCCCTGGAAAAAATCCTGAGGACGCCCATGCATTCCTTGCTCGAATGGAGCGTAATTTGGTTTTTTTATTTTGAGCGGAGCTGGGCCAGTCCAAAGTTATAGCGATAATACAATATAAAAAAAAAATTATCATGATTAAAAATGCTTGGAAACTGCTCCGTCAGAATAAGAAAAATTAATATCTTTAGAAAATAGTTCCAGCTTTGCTTACAGATGGCGTTGGCCTTCGATAAGGGTGAACTTCGAATAAAATAAAAACTTCATGTCTTCAAATCTTCATGTCTAGCAATTCAGAACCATGTAAGAAAAACACAATATTCATGCATGTCCATGTGGTCGTGTGATGAACCAACGAGGTTCACATGCATGGAGTCAGTTGTTTGTTCCCTAAACACGGCGAGTCCGTTAGAGCTTTTTGACATTCATTCAAAGTGCTATCTTTGGATCTATTGCCATGTTAACGTTTTATAATTCCCAAAAATTCACCATTAAGGATGGCGGTGCCCGCGATCGAGTGGGTAGAGAATCGGGCGTATCAATATCCAGGTTACCGACCAAAGTCCAGCATTGCTTAAACGAGTTCATTTAATATCCAACAGACTGCGCTGGGGGTCACTGAGTAAAATATAGTAAAGTAACAGCTAAACTGTCAAGCTTTATGACTTGCAACTGTCAGCTACCGAACGCACTAGGACTTATTGTTGAAAACTGTATCAATAGCCATCGCTATTCGGGGTGAAACGTCTAGGACGTCATTGACACCGTAGCCCCAGTCCAGCAGCTGCGCGTCCACCCACTCGCGAGAGCGCGCAACGCTGGCGTACACTGCTGGGATGGCGTTGCCGCAGCCGACGCCCCAAGCCGTGATGCCGGCCAGCGCCCAGCGTGAAGGGTCGTCGCGCAGCGGACAGATCAGCGGGCTGCCGCCGTCACCCTTGTTTTACAGAACATCATGGCATGCTCGTTTTGGACTTCTATTTAGACTTTTCCCAAAAGTCAATGCAGCAAAACTGTCCACTGCCTCGAGGTTCTGAACGTTGTCAGGCAAAGTTGTCGACATCGCAGGGACCAGCTTCTGTCTGCGTTTAAAACCAAGCGGATCCTGCTCATTGCAAGGTACGTACCAAGGTAGGTGCACTCGAGGTTGGTACTAGAGAATAGAAGTGTACATTCAGGTCACTGACTGTAAAACAGTACGCTAATTCATGATGGCCATTCCCATTTGTTCAGATGAACAATGAACAATGAGTAACTGTAGCATTGGAGTAAGTGTAGACACGTAAGGGATCACGTTTATTTTTTATCTTTGCAGTGGTAATTCGAGTGACAAATTTTTGCTCCAGAGGGGTGTCAATACGGGCAGAATTTCAAGGGGAGTCAAAATATGCACACCTCGGTTTTTCTCTCATGTCAAAACTGGGGAAGTTATTTATGTTTTTAACTTTAAAAGATCTAGCCCATCTGAAAATCTGAATAGCCCATCGTGTTCGGGGGTGCAAACTACCCTTTATCATACGGTATGGATGAATCTTCAAAAAAAAAAAAACGTAAGGGGTAAAAAAACGTAGTCCATTGATTTTTTTCAATATTTTTTGAGTGGAAATTCAAGTGACGGATTTTGACTTGCGAGAAGTGTCAATAGGGGTAGAATTTCAAGGGGTGTTGAATACAATCCCCTGTTTAGCCCCTGAAATATCCCCTAATAGCCCCTATTAGATGATTAACCTTATTTGTTGCCTTTTCTATAATTTTATTAATTTTTAATTTTGTAAATTATTATTCCTTTCTCCCAAAGTCCCAAAGTTTTAATGTTTAAAATCAATGTAGCGGCTTAAGTATGGTGTTAACGCAACATCCAAATAGCCCATCGTGTTCGGGGGTGCAAACTACCCTTTTGGCCACAGTGGGTACCTAACTGGTTGCTCGACCTACAGTCGTTTCTTCAATTTTCATTTCTCAGCTTCAAATAAATTGAAATAATATGGAGTTCTGTTACTGAATTACTTTGTTGTAATTGTGTTTTTTTTTTATCGGTATATGGAGCCAGTCTTGTGCACGACAATTCTAGCAATGTTAATTACTAAAACAATGAACCTGCAGAAAATCGAGTGAAACAAGTGCATTTTTTGGACAAAAAGTAAAGCAATGTGTTTTCTTCTTCTTGTTTGCGCTAACAGATGCAACAATAAAACAAACAAAACAAGTAAACGCATTTTAAACTGCAAACCAATTCCTCGAAATGTTATCATTTTTTTCCAACACCTCCAAAGATAATGTTGATCCTGTGGATCCTTTATCACACGGGCATCTAAAAGAGTTCGATATTTCTAGGTATTTTTTCTGTTCAGGAAAATCTGGTATCATTAAATAGCTGAAAACTCACAACAAAATTACGGTAGTAAACTGAATGACGATAAATGACAACAAATGATTAGAAATCACCGAAATTATTCATAGACATGCCCATTCTTAAGAAAGGAAAATTCCAAAATTAACTCGTTTGCTCAGCAGAAAGTTTGCTAGTTACGTTGGCCCTCTGACTATATACCTATAAACTCAATGATAGTACAAATATTATGACATTTTTGAACTAGCAGAAAGTTGGTTGAGATAACTATAACCCTTCAATTTAAACGGAAACCACAATAAAATATTTTATGAAAAATATTAAATTTGACCGAATTGAGTCATTTTCATTTCAGTCAATCAAGTAACGATGTTAATAAACTGGTGCGTTCTGGCCAATGGGGGAATATTAAACATTTTCGTGGCTCCTATTCCTACGTGCAGACTTGTGGTATATTGGCTAGTGGAGAGGTTTGAAACAAAAGATTACACTAAACTCTTTTTTGAAAGCGAAGGGCCTCAATAAAAAATAAAAAACCGATCGAAGTATTTTTAGTAACTTTTCTGGCAAGAACATTTTTAATGTCCTTTGTCTTCTTTCTCATGATTATCACAAAAAACACAATCTAAGAAAAGGAAACATTTTGCTATGTAGACAATTATGGACACGATTCCGTTATTTCATAGCTTCAAGGTTGGCAGCTCAACAAGGTGCAGGTACACGGGTTACCGACCGATGGCCGTGATTTATCGACATTTTAATAGATCAAGTACATTTGATATCCAACAGACGGCGTTTGCGATCACAATGTGCTTTAACGCGACTGCTGGTTCGGTGATACTTGTTTGGTATGGTTGACCAGGGGACCTGCGTATGAACAACGGGGTTCGACTGGCGTTCCTCCAGTCGGGCTTCAAGGCTTGCATTTTCGCGTTTGTTCGTGGCAACTGGTGAGAGCCCAGATCTTTGGAGTGGCCGAGTGCCTCAGCACTGCTTGGTGTTGGGGTCAGGTCCGGCATTTACACATAGTGTAGGAGCGAAACCTTCCTTCTCTATTTGCACGTGGTTGATGTTGCGGTGATGGTGATGAAGGTGGTGGTGGTGTTTGTTACTTGTTGTGTATATGTTTGATTGTTAAATGTAATTCGGTTGCCATGTAAATCATTTATGTTTTAATGGATCTCCTTGTATTGTATATCGAATTGGACTGTTTTTTTTTTAGTAACTGTACACAGTTTTCACTTTGCCATAACGCATGTGTCGTCGCTAGCACCACCTGGTAGCCGGGCAAGTAACTAAAAAAATATTAGAATTATTTTTTCTTGCTCTGTGGCATGATTGGTGGGATTAAAAATAAAACGTAAAAAACGAGGATCGAACGTAGAACCCTTGACCCATGAAGCAGCCACGTTAACCGCTCGACCACGAAGACCACAACGACTCGTCCACATATACGTGGATGTTTGTCATGATAAGCTAAGAACTATCAAAGTAATATCGAACGAATATCAAAAAAAAGTACAAGTCCAGAGTGTAGTTCCAATTTCTACCAACAGGTGGCGCAAAGGCAGGTTTTGTACTTAACACTAAGTCCCGTTCCTCTATACTTGTTGCTAGACGTAGGAGCTGCACACGGGGTATAGGTGGGGTTTGGGGTCGTGGGAACGGCCCGCAAAATTGGCGGGCGCGACTGGCGCGAAGCGCCAGGAGCGCCCGGCAATTTTGCTACTGTCTAAATCAGACGCCCAAAAAATTGCAAAAATCGACCCCGCTAACAGGTCTCGAATGGAAACGAAGAACGTAATTTCGAATTGCTGATTCGTTTAAGCGAATCTTAAACTCCGACAGAAGTTTCTAAAAGGACCTGCATGGGATTCGATCCCGGGACCCCTAGCACATGGTATGCGTTCGCTAACCACACGACCATCTGAGGATGTTATCCTCACTTGGTTGTTATTATATATGAGAGACACCTGGGACAGTTGCAACCGACGATGTCTCATATATACAAAAAAACCGTAAGACGTGAACATCCTCGGATGATCGTGTGGTTAGCGAACGCACTTTACGTGCCAGGGGTCCCGAGATCGAATCCCATCTAACTTCTTTAAATAAATCCTCACGGAGTTGGAAATCCTTCGATGTCAATCGAGAATTCATGACCAGTTTGCGGAGTTAACTTTTGCACATTTTTTGGGCGTCAGATTTAGACACTAGCGAAATTGCCGGGCGCTCCTGGCGCTTCGCGCCAGTCGTGCCCGCCAATTTCGCGGGCCGTTCCCACGACCCCAAACCCCGCCTAAACCCCGTGTGCAGCTCCTACGTCTAGCATCAAGTATATAGGAACATGAGAACTAGAGTTAAGTACAAAACTAGCATTAGAGCCACCTGTCGGTAGAAATTGGTACTACTCCCTGGACTTAAATCATTTGTCATATTTGTTCAAGTTTTGTTTAGTTCGATGGTTAGAAACCAAAAAGCGTGGCTTCACCGGTGATCGAACGCTATACCTCCGAGCCACGAAGCAAAGCGACTACCACAAAGCTACGCTCACCAGGTCATAACTGAAAGTAATAAACCAACTAAACTGCCAACGATGTAATTCTCGGCCTAAGTAACCAATATCAATTTATAGTTACACAAAAACTTACCAATTAATCATCTGCTCTCGTGGTCGAGCGCTTGCAGTCTTCGATTGCAATGCGGCAAGGCATGCGTTCGATTCCGACCGCCTTTTTTTTTCTTCGTTTTAAGTAGTATGCTTAAATATCTGAACGCCACCAAGCGATAAGAGTATTTCTCGTGACAGCGCCGAAAATAACGGACTTGACCCAGCATAGTTGCAAATATTGGCCCCTCACCCCATCACTCCAAGCGGCGCAGCGGCGCTCAGCCACTACGTCAATACAGGCATTCACAATTTACTTAGATTTACCGCGATGATGCAAGCATTACACCCCGATTGGAGGAAAGCCAGACGAACTCCGTTGCCTAAGAACAGGGCCTATAAGTTATTTTATTTGTATATGTTTCACCGAACACGCAGTTGTGTTAAGTCGCACCGTGACCCCCAGCGCATCCTGTTGGATATTATGTTGGATATATTGGATATTTTGATATAATTGATTTTAATATATTGGATATGAGTATTTGATAAATATTTACTATGAGTAAATGAAAATATAAAACTCGAACAAATCGCCGTACATTTATCTTATATATATCTCCTGTACTTTATATCCAGTGAAAAATTCAGGGGTTACCCCCCTCCCATCTCCCCTTCATTTTCGAGCAAAGAAATGAAAACTACATTATTGTAAATGTTGTGAAATACTTCCTAGGAATAACCGGCATCGGCATGGAACACGCGAGCTGCTAATGCTCGGACCAAATGAATAGCAATCATAATCTTAGCAATCGTTCTCGTTGAGCAGGCGACATGTACAGACATTTGCTTTTACAGGCGTGGATGCCTGCCTTACTGCGCTTGGTAATGACGGAAGTGAACAATAAAAGGTTGCGTGAAAGATTTACCAATAGTAAAACAACAGCTAAACTGTCAAGCTTTATGACTTGCAACTGTCAGCGACCGAACGCACTAGGACTTTTTGTTGAAAACTGTATCAATAGCCATCGCTATTCGGGGTGAAACGTCTAGGACGTCATTGACACCGTAACCCCAGTCCAGCAGCTGCGCGTCCACCCACTCGCGAGAGCGCGCAACGCTGGCGTACACTGCTGGGATGGCGTTGCCGCAGCCGACGCCCCAAGCCGTGATGCCGGCCAGCGCCCAGCGTGAAGGGTCGTCGCGCAGCGGACAGATCAGCGGGCTGCCGCCGTCGCCCTGTTTTACAGAACATCATGGCATGCTCGTTTTGGACTTCTTTTTTGCTCGCACAAGAAATTAAATGTTACGGTGTAAAAGTCTACAGTTCTGAATGACATTATGCTCTCAAAGCTATGATAGTTGAGAATGTCGTGAAACTGGGAGTAACATCCTGAATCGATTTCCAGTATTTTTCAGAATCGTAGAAAAGTCTCTTTGTTGGAAATTACACCTAAAAGTCAGTGCACGTCACTAGTGAGTAATCGCTGCCAGATCAGAGAGATAATGTGCAGACTTACGTCGCAGGTGTCTGCGCCTAGCTGCCCCTGCGCGCAGACAAACGACTGGTCGAGCAAGAAGTAGTTACCCAACCGTGTCGCGCGCAGCGCAGTCTGGCACGCGCCCCGTGGGACCATGTGCAAGTCCACCTTGCGCAGCACAGAGCTGTACGCGCCGCCTAAAAACAACACAAGAGATTTTATTTTTTATTTCGTTTTCTCTGACATAATGTTTCTCCATTCCACCCCCCCCCCCCCTCCCCCCCTTAAAAAGAATTTCCTGTGGACGCGGTCTATGTCGTAATTTGTATTTATTTATTTATTTATTTAATTCATTTAATTCATTTTTACAAAGAAATATCTGCCATTTTTCATGTTAAATACGGGTGGCAGAAAAAAATACGAAAACTATTTATTTAAACTATCTTCTATAACTGATTCTAACAGATTTCTTTCAAAACTTTTAACATTATTTGTTAACACAAGGTTTACATGTCGATAGTTGATATAGATCTGGTCAGAACATACAGATTACAGATTATGTTTAGCATCCTCTAGCATTATTATGTAAGCATCCTAGTCTAAAGTCTAGCGTACCTATGTCAACGTCAGTACCTCCGGGCACAAAAATTAAAAAATACTTTCGACAATATCAGTTTTCTGTATAGGCAACTAGTGGTACACATGAGTACTCCATCTAGTCTATAGCGTAGGCACGCGTAGATGTCGTCGAAATGTCGGCTAAAATCGTCCAAAACTTGACTTAAAATCTGTCTCTTCAAACCAGGCGCCCAGCCGACCGAAGAGTGTCGCCCCAGCGCGCTACACAGTCGTCACGCGTGACGTCACACTCCATGTGCTCGATCGGCCGCGTCGAGCAAGCCAGACATTCATTTTGTTGCCAAACATTCCTTAATCGCTGTTTTCAGCGATCAGCTATTTTTTAAACAGGTTAGACAAAAATAGAAACAAGCTGAATTTTGAAAAGTTTATGAAAATCAACTCAGGGCATCATGCTTTTCACCCCTATTTAGGAGTGGTTTTTAATCCAAAACACGATTATTAACAAATCTAAGGGAGACATCAAAAAAGTTGTTGAAGGCAATGTTGTAGTTTAATAAATCGCCAATCCAACAACACCAAAACTTAAAAATAGATTCAGGGGTGACCAAGATTATGCAATCTGAAGTTTGTAATTTTTTCGCATTTTCAAAATTTGACCTAAATGAGCGTATGTAAAGAGCATTTTGAAGGAAAAAATATCCAGGTGGCAAACGAGTTTGCACGCAATTCTGTACCGTTTAAATTAAGGAGGAGTGTGGAAGGTAAATATGTACACATTTAACTTGCATAAATTGTATGCAATGTATGGGAAATTGGGGGCAAATCTTGGTAATCTAGAGGTGATGTTTTTTTTTTAAATTGTTTCTTCTTAACAACTTCGATTAAAGCACTTTACTTTTTTCAGAGAATTCAAGGGGTGGCAAAAAATATCGTAGTATTTAACAATTATGGCCATTTTAGGCCTTATTCTAGGTCTTACGCCATTCTAGGCCTTAATATGATTTATTGGTTCCATTTCGTTACCTCGGCACAATGTACCTAGGTACTACATGCGTAATTCAGAGATAAACATTCAAAAATTTAATTTACGAAGAAAGTGACGATGTTATTATTGCGTTTTGAATTCGATTTTAGCAATCAACAGAGTATCTTCTTTTAAGTGTGTATTTTAATTTCGCTTTTTGGATCTCGACATCATCACTTCGAATCTGCTCACATGATTTTGCAATCAGTCTGTGTTAGTTAATGTTGTTGAAACTTGTTAGTAGATTCCTAGTTCACTAGTCCAGTGAAGTAAAGTTTTTTTTTTGTATATGAAAATATTCCCGATACGTTGCAAGTCCATACAAATAAATCCTGCAACCTCGCCAAGGTTGTTACAATCTGCGACTAGAAAATAGTTGTTGTCCTTTGAACTGTTGCTGTTGTGGGGAAGAAGTGTAGTATGGATATTGATTTAGATAGGGCCACCTTCTGGCTGGTTATAATCTTTGAGAAAAGTGGTAATGGAATTGGTTCATAGTTCGTACAATGAAAGGAACTCCTCTCCCGCTGCATGACAAAGAGAGTATTAAACCTTCAGTGTCGTGAAAGCTGTCCTTCTGACAATGGGTTTTCAGTGCATTCTTCGCTAAACGAAGAACCAATGCGGAGAACCCTTTAATCCCTTCAATTAGTGTATTTTCTTACGAGTAAAATATCCAAGGTGCTATAATGCAAATTGTTTAAAAAAAATAAAAAATAATTTTGAAACCCCACATATATTTTAAAAATTAGTCTTCATTACCTTCCCCAACGATGCTTGAAGATCCTTAATTATACGAGTTAAATGTCTTACATTTACCATGTTTGTACCGCGTTTTACCATTAACAAACCACCTTGAGTTAAACCACACACAATTGCGTGCAAATGCATTAGTTATTACCCGAATATTTTTTCCCTTCAAAATAACTCGCACTGTGCTCATTATATACGCTCATTTAGTTCACATTTTGAAATTTCCAAAAAAGTGAAAACTTCAGATTGCAATTTCTTGGTCACCCCTGAATGTCGTTGGATTTGGTGTTGTTGGATTGGAAATATAGTAAACTACAACATTTCCGCCTACAACTTTTTTGATATCTCTCTTGGATTTATAAATAATCGTGTTTTAAATAGGGGTGCAAAACAATGATGCCTTGATTTTTATAAACTTTTGGGCCAATGTTTAGAGATTTGTCCTGAAGATCTTCTGCAAAATTCATTTTGTTACTATTTGTGTCTAGCTTAAACCCTGGACTATATTGAATGGGATCAAATTCGATACCAGTACCGCATCAATTTACGCATAATTTGCTGTGAATGCTTAATGGGTCTATATTATGGGTCAAATTTAAGCATACACTTCTCTGGCCAGAGTAATTTACTTTTAATTCGATCTTTTACTGTTGAGCAGTTAGTTCCGTGACAAATTAGCCTCGACGCGAGTAGAATTATTCTCTCTTGCAATATTGTGCTGTATTCTTCTTGACGAAAGTGTCGTTGGACAGGAGCAGTCACATGTGCAGATACATGAATTATAACCCGACTACCTTGCATACCAAAGTTCTTAATTATGCTATAGCTACCTCATCGTAATGAGGCATACCACATGTCCCACGGCCACAGTCGCCGACACACACAACTACAACAAACAACCATAACTCCTTCATGTCACCGACATGTGATCGTGCTCCAGTTCCGCAAAGGACATGGATATACTAGCAGTACGCACGGTCCGATGGCACTCTCGACATCCCTTGTATCACTCACCCATAACAGGACTACCCCAACCCGAAGCTATGCAGGACTCGCCGTCGAACTGGTCAGCGGGTTCGGGCAGACAGATTGGGAGGATATGGTCTTCGAGCTCGAACGCTGTGACGAGGTGCAGCAGTGCAGTATCGTGATAGAGCGCTTTGGGGTTGTAGTTGTCGGGTATCAGGATTTCCTCCACCTCGCGGTTCTGGTGCGGCAATGCTTCGTCTGTCGACGACGTGTCGTACTCCCCTGCGCGGACCACGTACAGCGACGGGTTCAATCTGTGCAGAAAGGAGATGGCAACAAACCGCGATAAAATGCATGACTTCCGTGCACTGGCCGAGTATCATGATCCATGTGGAGTAATTTCACGCGCACGGGCTTCTTTCTAAGCTAAAAACCCATTTGAAATAAGCATTGTTTTGGATCAAGGGATGCAATCCTCTAGAGAAACGGACCAAACTTTTCAGAATTTTGTGATGCCATGATATCAGGCCATTTTATTTCTAAAAACGCACTAAGTATGGATTAAAATCTACTTTGTTATACATGAAATTACCACCTGCAGACTCGCTCAGCAGTAATAACTGAATAACGATTCCGACTTCTCCCTGGTTATGGATTTCCCTTGCTTTGCTTCTAGGGGCTGTTTCAACGTCTTCTCGACAACTCACTCGCTGTGGACGCAATGGGCGGCGGTGATCGCGACGCGCGGATGAATCAGCGACGCCCCACATTTGAAGATCTCCACTCCTGGTTCGGAGGTCTTCATGACCAGTGCCAGCATCCACGGGAACTCCCCGAAGCTTGAAGTTCCGTCGTCGAACTCGCCGTTACCGATACGCTTGGTCGCATCGCCAATCACTGCAGAACCACCTGTACAGAGAGTCGAAAACATACATCAACTTGAATTTATTACGACTTGTTATTCTAAATTTATAACTAAAATTTGTAATTCGGTTCACATTTTAATTTTTGTAATCTTATTTTTGCGCCATAGTCCGCGCGAGCAAAGGTAGGGTTAGAAGTAGGACCGTGTGCGAAAGCTTCGCTGATTATTTAAGTGAAATGATAAGATGGTCTTAAGATCGATTGCGATACACCTTCACGCGGTAGTCGTCGTACCTTTGGTACCACAGCGACGCTTCTCCTCCTGTGTCTCGCCGAACTCCTGGTTTCGCTCGTAGACAGGCTCCTGAGGATCCTTGTCGTCGGCTTCAAACGGGATCTCGCAGCACTTCATGGGGTTGCCGTTGTTGTCATTGGGGCATTCAGAGTGTGATACGTTGAACACCCTCACCTCACCGAGCCTGCGTGAGAATCCGGGTCATTAGGGGCAGGATTTGTCAGGTCCCGTTATGGACGCCAGGGATCGTTAAAAGGTGGAATAACGAGGTAGTGCTGAGGGTGCCTGCCGGAAGGATGAAATGAAGTCTCTACAGGGCTGGATCGCAGTGTCGTTCCTTGTGTTAATAAGATATCATCTTTTGTTTATAAAATAATAAATATTATAATTATAATTTATAAATAATAGCGTTTAGAACACAACGAGATCCAATAAAATGTAAAATTAGTTTAGATCCAGCCCGAGTCGCTGGAAAGCAAACGATGTTTCCTTTAATCAAACAACGCCATCGCGAAGAGGAGGTTAACGCGTACGCTTCAGACTGGTTTCTGGCCGTGAGCCTGCGTGATGGCCCCTGATCCCGCGACCGCAGGGCAGACGTTGCGATGTGCCTGCCTGCTTGCAAGGCGTCCTATCCTCGGTGGGCGGAAATCGCTGACTGGTAATTGGCACGAGGAAAAGACGCAGCTAACTAATTTGATGCCGGCGGACTAACAAGGGCGCGTGTGAATGTTTGAGAATGAGATGCAAATTTTAGTACCTGTTATCTAGCCATCAGGAGCGTCGAAATAAATTTATCAGCTCATTTCTAGAGGTAATGTTTCAAGGAGTCTGCCCGATCAAACATTTGACCTAATCGTCATAATAATGTATCCTAATACTTGTAAAACAACTTAATAACTTAACTTTAATGCAAGGGACCGCATGAATACTGCGTTTAGAACTCTGTTACTCTATAAACACTGTAACTTACAATGTTCTCTGTGCTCTGACAGGCCATTTCAATATGCATGATACTGTTTACATTGTGAATATAACAGGGAACTACAAAATCGTCATAACACCCGTCAGAGACCTTTACACAAGTGCCAAGCGACCAGTACCTGCTTTTCACGTCGAAGATAGTAGCGCCGCTCGTAATGATCCGGTTTTCCTCGTCGCACTGGAAAAACGGCACGCACTCGCAGTTGAGAGCGTCGCCGCCGGCGCCAAGTACGCCCGAAATCTGCGTGGCGACGCTTAACGCCGCCAAGAGGGCAACTTGCCGCGAGAGTCTGGACGCTGACATCTTCGCCGACGTCTGGCCAGTGAATGCGATCATCTACAGTAACACACCGGCGCGCCGCGTCACTTGGTGGGGAAGAGGGGCGGGGGCAAGGTTGCACGAACATCGTTGGAATTTATTACTCTAATCACGCGCCATCTTTAAGCTGAGTATGATTCTTGGTTCATAATTACTGGGAATCACAAAAAATGATGTCTCGGTTCTCAGTACTAATATTGGAAATAGTGCGGAAAAACTGTCGGTATATATACATATCGCTTTAGTTAAAAACCAAATCGTTTGTCAAGCCGTCATGACAACTGGTATTACCAAACGGATTTATATTAAACCTATAGACCCAATGCTGTTATGCATTATTCAAGATCCGAGATTCAAGATCCGAGATTCAAGAAGGTATAAAGTGTTTTGTTTATTTTCTGTGCTAGCCTTCATTCTTTGGCAGCAGTGAGAGTAGCAGTAGTGCGATGCAAATAAAATTTCAAACCAGCCAGTTGAAAACGGTTGAAAATTAACTGAGCAGAAAATTCGTTCGATTTTGGTTCAAGATAGCTTAAACGGCAAAATAGAAATGATCAAGAAGGCATATTAACTTTGTGAAAAATGCTTACTTGATCGTTTTGATAACTGACAGCATAAGTTTTGACACACTTCGCCACTTGTGCTCGGAGAAAGATAACTATTAGTTTAAAGGTTATGTAGATTTTGACACAAGCCTGCAGTTTAATTAAGATAAGTTGCAATGGAGAATACTCAAACTGTACGGAGACATGACCACGAGAATAAAAAGTGTCGAAGGGTTATGAATATGATTGGATTTTGGATCCTTGGTCTTTGCAACAACTTCGGCTACGTAGTGATGCTGAGCGACGCCAACGACATTCTCAGCGAATTTACGGAGGTACCCAAGAATCATGTAATGAACAAGGCCATGGGATCAATTAAACTTACATATTTTACTTATCCACCCACAGGCCTCAAACACCACCAAAGGCGCCCGCGATTGCAACTACGTTTCGACAGGTGCCATTCTACTGGCTGACATTGTGCCGTCTTTGCTTATTAAAATAGTGTCGATCTCGATAGTTTTCTACCATGTTCAGTAAGTACATCCACCGCAACTGGTCTAACCGAATGTCGTTTACACTCCAGTTCGAGTACAACTTACCTTGACCAGTGACCCTACCCTGTAACTGAATCAGCATCATGATGATTCTTGGCCTGGTGCTGGCCGCGGCTGGCTTCTTGTCCGTCTCTCTCGCCTACTCTGACTGGCTCGTCTACGCAGGGGTAGTCTTCACAGCGCTCTCCTGTGGTCTCGGCGAAGTCACGCTCCTCGGATACATGAGCTTCTACGACAAGTAACATTCAATTACCTGTTTGTACCGTCATATATTGATCACATGATTTCAGCCTTGGTGGGGCAAAATAACCCCGTTGGATTCCTATTTCCATAACATCTTGGCCGCAGTGCTTTGTCAAGTGCTTTGGACGAGGAGTTATAGTGAACAGTTAGATCTAGCCGTGAGGCGTTCTCATATTATTATATTATATTATTATTCATATAATATCTCATATTATATTATTCATCTCATATTAATATTATTATTATTATTATTATCAAGCCGATCCTGATGACGGCGATTCCTTGCAGGAGCGTGGTGTCCACGTACTCGTCTGGAACGGGCGCCGCTGGACTCCTCGGTTCTCTCAGCTTCGCGATATTCACCATGGCGATGACGCCCCGGCAAGCCGTCCTGAGCATGATTTTTATCGTGGTGATTGAAGCCATCGCGTAAGCAAATATTGGTATAACTACTCCAAACCTCATTAGTACGTTTTTGAGACGGTTAACATCTACCGTAAAAACGTCATGCACAAGAATGAGAAATGGACATCAAAAACATCGTGGAAAAAAAACATTGCGCTCATTATCTCCATAATCCCTTGACAGAATCAATGTGAATCGATAAATAAGCACTCGGCTGTTTTCTGTAGCGTGGTTTTCTCAAAATTCCTCTCTAGATGAATTTGAGTTTCTCACGGACAACGTTACTGTCAAACGATTCAAAGATGTCCCGATTTTCCGACAGGTTTTGGGTGTTGATATCGCACCCCACAACCATCGGCGGGTTCAGCATCTTCACGACGTTCAATCTGGTCGGCGAGTCGCTGGAGCAGGTCCAGATAGCGCAGACTTTCGGCGATAAAATGAGAATCGTTCCTTCGCTGGTGCACTACATGATTCCCATCTGCGCGGTCTACTACCTCGAGTACCTTATAAACCAGGGATACGTGAGTATATCTAGGTACACCTGCAACGAGGACCTGCAACGAGAGTAGACCGACTCATCTTACTCAATTTGCGAGTCAATTTTCGAAAGGTTCATTGCATTCTTTTAATTTGAGCAATACCGAAAATAAAAAGATATAAATTCCACGAATATAATCCTAATTGTATTTGGAATGTACGCTTCAAGTTTGTCACTTACATCAGATTTGGAGCAAACCCCTGTTTATCCCATAAGATTAGTTGAAAGAAAGTATATTTTTTCCCCTGCGTATCCAGTGCCCATATCGTTACTAAGGGAAAATTCCCCATTCCAGTTCGAGTTGACGTACTTCAACCTTACATGGCTGTCGCGTATGGAACAGTACCGATGGTGGCAAGTCCTCTACCAGTTCGGGGTCTTCGTGTCCCGTTCCTCGGTGAGCGTCATCCAGATCCACATGGTATGGATCCTATCCATCCTCCAGGTAAAGTCACAGCGCTAGTTTGCATATGGTTTTATCGTGCGAAGGTAGAAATGCGTCTCACTTACCTTTTCCTGCTGGCAGTTAATCAACTTTATCCTGTTCACGCTGGACGCCACGCTGTTCATCTTCCTGCACGTGTCAATCGTGATCATCCTGATACTGTGGGAAGGACTCCTTGGTGGTGGTACCTACGTCAACACTTTCTATCGTGTCCAGCAGGAGGTAAACATGATTGATTAGCCATCTGAGCCTTGAGTAATTGGAACTCCACAATGTTTGTACCTTGCTATCACGAGTGTGCGTTCCCTGGCATTTGTATCTCCATCCTTTCAAGAAAAGCGGAAGCGTCTCCATTTCGACTCCACCACCCACCGATCATCAAGTCAAATCCAACGCAGCGCGTTTTAGTATCAGGCGCGCAGCCACAAAAAGAGTATCCCCCGATCTCGCTACTGCACGGGACGGTGACTATGTGACGTCACCGTAACTCGTCATTGCTCGTCATATCATTTATCTGTCATCGCTCATTACATGAAAAGATTTGATGATGCTTCCTTATTTGGTCCACTGGATGGGGTTTTCTTGGCTTCGTGCGTTATTTCTTGATACTTCTTTAATTCGAATTATTAAGTGAGAGTCTCTAGTCCAAGTTATTTAAAGTGTGTATCTGTAGTCGATTAAAACTGTTTTAGTGGGGCTTCAAATAGGTGTGGACTACCACCATTCTATGCTGTAAGTGTCGATGCTAAAGTCCTCCGATTTGTTCATAATGTTCTAATGATAAGAGAAAATTGGGTGAACTCAGTTAGAACAGATCCTATTATCAATCTCAAATTATATTTGTATCAAAATTCATCTTCTAGGAGATTGCAAATTGTTGTATACGAGTACCTACGGATGCCTTGAACGCTACTGCTAATCATCATCATCTGAAAGTTAACCAATCATTAAGCAACTAATTACCTGTACAAAAGCGCAGGAAACGAGTAATTGTACCTCATACCCTGTAGGCAAGCCTACTAATAATAAGATCTTTGCTCTAGGTTAGGGCAGACAACAGGGTATAATGGGTTTTGATTTTGCTAGGATTTGACAGACTTCAGACCAAAGTTTCAGACATTTGTTTCTAAAATTTAGAGGTCATCATGCTATGTACAGGTCCCTCTGGAACACCGTGTGTTTGCAATGGGCTTTGTGAGCCTAGCGGATGCAGTGGCCATCAGTGCGGCTGGACTCAGTGCCATCTTTGTGCACAATGTCATCTGCAACATCCCGTACAATCGCGGGGACTAGCAACGAGCCAGACTTGCAAAGCGGCTTCAGCAACACCAGCAAAGGGAACTTGGCTGTGAGTACTTAGGTTGGGTTTGACCAACATTTTCAACTATAAGCTGAACCTCTAACTCACAGAAAAATCTGAATTTCACTGCATGTGATTGGAAGTTTCCATGGCAATAGTTTCAACAGACTTTTCAACTAGGAGTTGAGATTTTGGTGAAACTGGACCTTGGAATATCATTGAGAAATCAGCAGAGAAAAGCACAATCATGACCAAAACAGTGTTTGGACGTTGAATTCTGGACACAACTTTGTGTCCGATAGCAACTCTAAATATAAAGTACCCACCCCCAAATTCAAATTTAGAATTCTTGGACCTTCAAATTCTCTCAAAATTCCAACAAGGGAAGTTGCACAATGTGCCAGTGACCCCATCAACATTTTAAGTCATATCCTAAGACCAGAGATTAAGGGTCAACATAAACAGAGTGCTTAGTTATCACTACTCCTGCTGGACATCCGACTTCTGGTAGTTTTAGTTGTTTCCAATGTTCTGCCAGAACTTCGAGATGAAACTTGTTAACAATGCACTTCCAGCATACCTTAAAAATTATATGAACCCCTAAGAAATAAGTAAAAGATACATATCTCAATAGCTCAGTTTTATTATCGCTTGGCAGGTTAGTAGGTAAGCATCCGGTTGTATCACACATACTAAATAATCAGAAACTGCATATCAGAAAACGTTTTTACACAGAGCAACAGACTGGGAGGGGGAAGAGATTTAGAGGTAGAGTCCTTCGGGCGTGCCTTCCTTTTTGCGGTACAGCACGCTCTCCTTGGACTTCTTGAAATCGTCGTTGTTGACTTTCATCCTGCGTTCTCGCAGTGCCATCAGGCCAGCCTCGGTGCAGATAGCCTGGAATCAACAATAGCAACAAAATCACCAAAGCTGCCCATGGTTCATTTTCACTTGCAGATCCCTGGTTCCACTTCAAGAATCATCCTGATGCCAGGTGATTGGAAATTTCTATGCAGAACCTAAAAAAAGAGGGAGATGGCAGAGCTCTCTCACAGAAAACACAGAAACCAACAAATTAATTGGCACTATTACTGTTTCGACAGCTTTCGGATTAAATTAGACTAGCTACATTGTGATTGCAGTGTTTACTCGTTACCAGGTCTGCACATATGTACTGCACTTTTTGTTGTTGTATGATTTGGCTGGGAAAACCCCAGCCACGATTGTATGGGAAATGTGTGATTTTACCTGCAAACCTTGGCTTAGCTCGATGTATCAGGAGCTCCCTCATAGCCCATGGCTTTCTGCATACGGTATGAGGCCTGTTACCTTGATATCTGCACCGGAGAGGTCGTCCTTGGACATGATAAGCTCGGTGAGGTTAACGTCCTCAGCAAGCGTCATGCGCGATGTGTGGATGTTGAAAATGCGACGCTTGGTCTTTTCGTCAGGCAGGGGGAACTCTATCTTGCGGTCGATGCGGCCAGGACGGATCAGTGCCGGGTCCAGTGTCTCGATACGGTTCGTTGCCATCACCACCTGGAAACAATCCACTTGTCATTAGCTTTGTGAAGATCTGGCAGCCAACTGGCACCAACTGGCACCACTTCGGTCTCTGGTTGTTGCAATGGAGAAGGTAACCAACAAGAGATGGCAATAGCTGTCCCATGAATAATACTTAAATTTGACAAATAAATGAGTGAATCGCTATTTGCTAAAGCACAACGTTGTGATGCAATTGATTACCTATGTCTTAATGATTGCAAAACCTTCAAGTTTATCCAAATATTTAACCATAATAAGTAATGTAATAACCATTAAAGTGTATCTGAAGCAACAGCAACATTTCCCTTTGGCTTGTAATCAGAATCCACCAATTATCATATTGTCTTTGAGTGCCAGCCCAATGATGCCAATCACAGTTAGCCTACCTTAACGTCTCCTCGGGAGTCAAAACCATCCAGCTGATTGAGCAGCTCGAGCATCGTACGCTGAATCTCGCGCTCGCCACCCGAATTTGAATCATAGCGCTTGGTGCCGACGGCGTCGATCTCGTCTATGAAAACGATCGATGGGGCGTGCTCCTCGGCCACACGGAACAGCTCTCGCACCAGTTTCGGTCCGTCGCCCTAGAACATAATAATTAGCTTGTTTGCTCTTTGGATCAATTCGTGTACGAGGCAAGAAACTGAACCCTGGCACTCTTCTTGGCAATAAATAGAAAACTACTTTTTAAACAGTTAAGAGGTTTGAAAATGTAATTATTAGGCATGGTTTTGTAAAAAGCCCAAATCAAATATAAAATTTGAATGAACTACTAGAAGTGTTGATTCTTGTTGAGAACTTTTGTCAAGAAGCTTGCTTAGGAGGGACCACTGAGAATTTGCTTACAGAAGCTACAGAACTGCAAAACTCTTAGCAAAATGCTGAGTTTCATTCTTAAAATTAGTTGGGAAGTGAATTATAGACATTGGAACTTAAATTCAAAACTGAGGCAACTCTTGCTCTGCCCTTCACAAGTTCTCGAGTGTAGTTATTTTATAATTGTAGGTATTTGAGAGATTCAGTGTGATCAAGATGAGTTGGTTAATACATACCAGGTACTTCTGAATGAGCTCTGAGCCCACAACACGCAGGAAGGTGGCGGAGGTTTGGTTGGCAACTGCCTTGGCTAGTAGGGTCTTGCCAGTACCAGGAGGCCCATAGAGGATTACCCCCTTAGGTGGTTTGATGCCCATCTCCTCATAATACTCGGGGTGAGTCAAAGGGAGCTCCACCGACTCTTTGATCTCTTGGATCTGAGTGTCTAAGCCTGCAATGCAATGAGGACCATTTAAGATTATCTCAAGATACCAGTTTGCAATCGCTACAAACTTCCACTGCGAGTTATAAATAAGCACAGAGCAGCCAGCCATATATACATTTAAAAAAAATAAGGCAATAGATGAAGATCTCTATGCTCAACTGCTTACCTCCTATGTCGGCATATGTTTCCTGCGGGGCTTTTTCTAGTTTCATCACTGTTACCATTGGATCTGTATCATCAGACAAAACTCCTACTACTGCATGCACCTAGAAAGAATAGCTTAGTTAAGAACTGCCTGATATCACATGTTCAGTAAAGCTGGGACCAATTTAAAATTTCACAACAAAATCTGTTTTTTTCACTCACTTTATGATTAAGCAGTACCGAGCAGCCAGGCTCAAGTTGATCTTTGTCAACAAATGACAGTATGCTAACATAATGTTCACTGCCAACAGATGTTGATACAATAGCATGATTATCGTCAATGATCTCTTCCAAAGTTCCAACAGACATAGGGGTCCCCCGGAGGTCATCAACCTTGGATCTCTCTTCCTACATGAAACAAAGTTGAATTTGTAAGTTAAAGATAAAACACAAAATACTTTCTTACATAATAACATATCAAGTACACAGAAGCAAAAAAAAAAGTATTTTGTAGAAGTGGCAGATCCTGACCTCAATCTTTTCCTCTTGCGGTTTCAATCGCTCTTGATTTTGAATGAACTCTTCTTCCATGAGCAAGTAGTCCTTGATACGTTCTAGCTTCAAAAGCTTGAGTCGACATCGTGTGTGAGGTGTCACCTGCGGTAATTTCATAGCCGCATCTGGTCCTTTTGTGCGCCGCTTCTTCTTGCCCACGCGAGTCGGAATTGGGGGCTCATATTTCTTCTTCTTGTCCTTGTCGTCTTTCTTGTCCCCTCCCGAATTACCTCCTCCGGATTGGTTTTGACCCTTAAATGAATATCATATGTATTGGTGAAGTGCTGAGAAATAAAATATTATGTAGGTAGGCTGGACTAGAAATAGCAAGTAGGTAACCTACTGTTCCTATGTCAAGTTAGAATTATGGGAAGGTAGGACAAAGACTTAATATATTCCTAGAAAATACGGGCATCATGTAAGCTAACATTATATGGGTAAATCAAAGAGTTTATTTAAAAAAAATTTAAGAATACGCAATTAGGTAAAGACAAAATAGAACAATAGTTAGGGTTTGGTGAAGGCATTTCTTCACCAGCAATATGAACTAGGAATAATGTGTGTGCACAGAAATGAAAATTTGTTAACTCTTCTAGCAAATACTCACCATATTTAAAGGATAATTTTCCTACTTAACTGAAAACTTGTTAGATTAGTTACAACAATTTCAGATGATTTGCTGTGTCACCGCTTAGTCAATCCGCCATTATAAAGCTTGCCTGAGCGAACGTACCTATAGGCACTTTGTCTATACGCACGCCAAGTTCGATCAATTTAAATCTTGCTTCTAGCTGGAGATGGCAATAATAACATCATACAGACCAACCACCAAATTTGATACAAGATATTTTATTGAAATAATACAGATTTTGGCTATTGCAACTTATCGTGTTGGAATGTACAATACTACCATATACCAGAAGGGTGGATTTAACATTTGTAAGAGGTATATATTTGACATACTATTTCTTATATAAAGTAAATGATCATTGCATTCGAAATAAAGAATACAAAGCATATTGCCTACAATAAGCCGCAGCTCCTGGATATAATAGTCGTAAAAATCTTATAGAAATTGTATTTAAAGTGTTGCTACAAAACAATGTACACAATAAAAAAATGTATACACTTATTCTCACTGAAAAAACACCAGCTAGCTTTGTGAGCAAGCTATACGCCTTGCCGTTACTTTTATTATATACCCTTACTTGACTGGAAATCTATGATTATTGGTTACATTTCAACTTGCCTACTGTTCAAAATTGCCTACTGCCACTTGGTCTCAATAAGTATTTTTTTTTTTTGGAAATGCAGCAAAAATATTTCTACTAAACTTTTGTTACTATCTTCTATTTTTGTGAACTTTTAAGGCAAGCATGTATGATGCAGCAGTGTGGGCTAAGAATATGATTTTATTCTTTGGATATTTTCTGCCTGTAAATTGAGCAAATCAATTATAAAAAAATGCTGAATGACGTAAAAAAAAACAACAAAAAAAACAGCCTGAGTCAGCATGCCAACATAGCTGCCTGATTCAACAAATACGACTCAAGACTGAATCCGCTTAGCGAATATTTGCCAATACAATCGTGTCTAGCACCCCTCCCCCTTGAATAATATCATTCAATTGTACATTTCTCTAAGTCGACTTGCATCCTGTAGTATGAGTGCAGCGGGATGAAGAATGTGTGAGTGAATTAACACATATAAAGATGATCAAAATGATTATCGATGAATATACCTGTATAAAGTATAAAAGTAGTATTAGAATTTAAAAAAAATACTCTCACCTTATCAATATAAGTTAAAAAAAAAAAAAAAAAAAAACTTGGAATGCCACCGTAAACTGCTGCTTATTATCTCGTTACAAACTTCGTATGCTAATACCGTCTTTCCGGCACTGATAGTGATAATAGCAACGAAGCCATTACCCATAGATGCCTAACCCTGCACATTACCAAATTGCAGCCTATGGCCCTGGTACTATAGGCTTTTTTCTACCCATTACTGCGTTAAAATGAACTTACGAAGACAAATGTCTTTGTGGTATTGTTAAAACTTTGGAACAACTGTGATAGACTCGTTGAGTTTTTCTCTGCGTAATATGTATACAGCAGCAATGCCACCTAGCACGTTTCATTTGGAGATACCAGCAGTAGTAAAATGGTTACGCAGTTACAGAGCTGAATGCTCAACACCTTCTGTCACGATTTTCTGAGATTGAGATGATGTATTCACAAAGAACACATCAGCACATTATTTGCTTAAACAGCAACTCCTTGAGCTCAGCCATTGCCTTCCATCAGATATAAATCACAATTCATAAAAAAAATTCCACTTTGCTTGAGGTGTTGAACTTGCTACCAAAACTGATTCCCTGAGTAGAACGGGATTAAAAAGGACTCCATGTACATACAAATGTGAACGTCCAGTTAAGCAACTTTTTTGGAAAAGGTATCGCTCGCTTTCTTTTCTTTTGCCTTTGTTAAGTATAGGCCGTGGAATGGAAAAAAAGTGAATTCTTCAAGGTTTTTCCCAACAGCCAACAGAATAGCTAACTTGCTAGTGTTAGGCGGTGTGGACTGGTCACAGGGTATCTTCCTGGAGCAGCACGTGCAGAATGGATGCTTGTGCCATGGCGTCTACAGTCCCAGATGCGAGAGGGTCGCGGTTTCGCTCCGAATCTGGCACGGACCGTAGCAACGTCGGCCCGAAAACCGTCGCAATGTTCTGAAGGGACATTTTGTTGCCTCGCTCGTTGGCGTTCACTCTGAAGCAATTGGCACACATTGCGTTATTTTTGGGGACTTGGATGCGATCAGCTGTTACTGAAAATGTTATGGTGAAAAAAAACAGAGAGAGGAAGTATAATCGTGTATGATTGAGACAAGTGCACCACACGACACCTTTTTCATCTCTGGCAAGTTGCGCTTCCTATCGCCTTCATTCTTCACCACAACATTATCCAGATTCTTGCCCAACCTATTTGCATTACTGTCACTGAAAACAACCACACAATACAAATTTAACAGTATCGTTGCAATATTTTAGCAGCTTGGGTTTTGTCTTGATTGTATCAAACGAAGATTAAATAAGCCAAAACATGTTCTAAAATACACTCATAGTTCTGAAAAAAACCACTGAAAAATTCCTTTAGCCTATCACAATTGAAGCCACATAAATCACGACACAAATCCTTTTCGCTCCATAAACTCTATCCAGGGATATGGGAAACATGTGATGAAACCCACAGTAATTCTAAGCTCATTACCTGCCAAAAGCAACATTATTCAAGAAACCTCCCCGTTATGTATACTCACTTGAGCAGATGCGCAATGATGAAGTTGATAGTGTCCTTGTTCGGCGTGGGCAGGGTTTCCAGAATGGCACGCACGCGTGCGTGCTTGTCCTTGCCCTGGCAAGCCTCAACTAGCCGCGGGTAGTGCTTGTACGTGAACAGACCTTCGGGCAGCAAGCGCAGAAACAGCTTCAACACGCCAGTGACCGTGTGAACGTCGGCTTCTCGCAAAAGCAGCTCAGCCTCGTACACATCTACAATAAGCATATCCATATCTGTTGCTGTTCATGACTTGGTAACATTCCATATTTGCTGGATGCACTGATCTTGGTTTCCTAGCAAGAAAACTGGATCCATGTTTGACAAAATACACAAGTAATCCCAATTAGCTATTAACTGGTGCAAGTTGGTCAAGCTTATGAAGAACGGGTAATTTAGCAGGAGACTGAAGGTTCTATTTATTTCGAACAGTCAATATGATCAATATTTATGTGGCTGACTAATTTATAAGACAACTCTAACTGTCTTGAGAAAGTGTTAAGCTTGGCACATTCAGGATTACGCTATGAAAGAAAGTACTGCATATTAGGGAAAGCTGATGGCATATTGGGGTTGCTCACCAGTCTCGAATGCCTTTCGCAAACGTAGCAGGTCAGAAGCTGATCCAGACACGCGATAAATGCCGATCTCATTGAGTCCACGCCGCTCCACTTCAGCCACACATGAAGACACCACCCATGGGATACTGCGCTTCTCCAGTCTGAGAATAAGGCCGGGCAGGTCTGTGAGTATGGTGTTCTTTGTCCGTTGAATTTAAAGACAATAGGAAGCCAAAACTCAACGACAAATAAGAATGGAGCCATGTCCTTTATAAAGGACATAAAATCCATGAACTGTGAAATTCTCACTGATATTTATAAGCACAAATCTGATGCAAGTCTATGACAATGTTGGTCTTAGAAAAGACATATTATTCAGAAGTTTTGTTTATACGAACCCAAAGAAACTAGAATATTGGAGAAAAATGGTGCAGGTATTCAAGTTGATACAATTGGTGCCTATGTCCTTTACTACTCTTCATCACAAATCGTTTTCTTTCTAATTTTCGAGCAGATATGGAAGTCACTCACTTGCAGACGTGAGCGATGGCTGTGCCAAACTGCCCAGGAGCTCGACGTGGAGCTGCCTCTCGCGGCACAAAACGCAACGTCACCATCAGCGCCGGTTGCGCCTGCATCGACACCTCGCGTGTCACTTCCTGGCTCTCACCAAGCCACGAACGGCTCAGCTGCACACACAAGAGATACAGATTTTATCTGTTATTTATCTGTATGACGCTTTCTACAACTATTATTTGTTCACTGAAATAAAGAGAATTATTATTATTATTATTATTTGTGAAAGTTGGAATGTACTCCTCTATAAGCCCTTAGCACTTTGTTTGGAGGAAAGGGATTCCATTTTTTTTTTTGAATAAAGACAGGAGCAACATTGTCAAGAGGGGAATTCTCATCTCTTATAGAAATGAGAAAAGGTACAGTGTATGACGTTAGACAAAATGTTGAATCGGTTAACCTTGGAGGGAGTAGAAGAAACCTGGTGCTCTTGCTAGCAGCTGCTTTTCTGTCAAATTCATTTCAAATTAAAATAACACACAATGTGTTAGCCAATCCACAAGAAACCACTTCACCTCATTATCACCGGCAAGCAAGTACCTTAAAAGTAGCTCGTGCTTGCCCCGAAAGGAAGCGCAAGGTCTGGGACCCTTCCAGTGGCAGCGCGAGAGTTGTCTGCCGTCGCCCCGGGTCTGTCCGCAGAAAGAAGTGTCCGTACGAGTCCACCTCGATGCCGACGGGCCTGTCCAACGTGACGAACAGCTCGCCATGCAGCAGAGCCTCGTCGTGCCCGGAACGGAGCAGGAACGAGCCAAGCTCCAGGTAGCTGTTGCACGCAGACACCAGCGACTGGATCTGGCGGCACGACATTGGCGCCTCCGACGACTGGAACCGGAGGTAGGGAAGGATGAAGGCGATGTTCTGCTAGGTTGCTAGCAGTGATCATAATGAGCATGCGTGGGGGGGGGGGTCACAAGATGAAATCCAATTTCATGTATGACCTAGTATGGGAAACTAAATTAACCCTAGAAAGAAATACCACAAATGTTACTGGATTGCAAAGATATTGTCGCTAGACTGCCCATTTGTTCCAACCCCTCAAATAATTTTGGTCGAATCTAATTATTTGATTTGAGTTCGAATGAAAAAAAAATAAAAAAATTTTTTGTGTTGAAACAAATGGAATGTAATTTTTCTTACACTTTTCAAATAATTCCAACTTGCCATCTCACCCTGGAGAAATTATCACTGGTGTCGTTGATGTCTAACATTTAAATGCAAAAATGTCAATGCAAAAACATGGCTTTGAATGCATGACCCGGTGAAAATATTTAACATTCTTCAGTAAAACCTTAGAGAAAATAATACGGTAGGGTAGAGCTGTATAAGGATAGGGCGAGTTTCTGACCGATTGAGGCTGGTGTTCTGGTATGACGCTAGGGCGTAGTATTCGACGGTAGCGCCAAACGGTGATTGCTAGTAACTTTTTGACTACTTTATCGACGTGCCTGAGGCTAACTAAGAAATAAATTCTTTGGGTCGAGCCAGGTACATCTGGTGGGCTCAAAAGGTTTACTATTTTTAGAAACTCAGAATCACAAACATGTGTAATCTTTTTGCTTAGCAGGCTAGCGAAATATTAGGCCCCGTTTTACCTACGTTTTCAAATACTAGCTCGGAATGGTTTCGGAAAAAGCGACCTTTACTCACAATGCGTCAAAACGTACTCCACACATATTATTCATAAAACAGATATATTTAATTATTTGTGGAGTCAATCTTATTCCCAACATTTGATGCATTTTGTTAACTGAATATGCGATTTGTTAAGATGATAAGATTTTTTTATTGGAAGCATATTAAATCACCAGTTACACCTCGAAAGCGTAAGCTGATGAAGAATTTGGGAGCCGCTAAATTAGCGGTAAAGCGTAGCAAAAGCCAGGCGGTATATTGGAAGAATAAACATTCAAAGATTCGTGATTTGTCAAGAGAGGATGTAGCATTAGCTTCCGCTTCGTTTTTCCCTCCTGACGTGCACACGTTTTTCAAAATGCAATTGCTGCATAAGAAAATGCAGAAATGGATTTCTGCTGAAAAACAGCTCGCACTGGCCATGCATTACAAGAGCCCTGGCTTGTATTCAGATTTAAGGGAGAGGTTTGATTTCAATCTGCCGGGCAAGTCTACAATTGAAAGATGGCTCAGTGAGTTGGACTTGCAGCCAGGTCTATGCACATCGCTTATGTCAAAGCTGCGCGAAAAGATGGCCCAAATGTCCCCTGTTGAGCGCGAGTGCGTTCTTGTTTTCGATGAAATGTCGATTAAGAGAGATCTGCAATATTCCCCTCGATATGACTTCATTGAAGGTTTCGAAGATTTGGGTGAATTAGGTAAGAAGGCGACCCCTGGATCACATATTCTTGTATTTATGATTCGTGGCCTTAATCTTAGTTACAAGATGCCCTTGGCATTTTATGTGGCTGGCACAAATGTGTCTGGGGATGATGTGTTGAAATTAGTGAAACAAAATATCACGGCCCTATTTGAAGCGGGTGCAGTCGTTCGTGCTTTCACATGTGACCAGGGGCCAAACAACCAATCTCTAATGAACAAGTTGAATCTGGAGCTTGGCGAACAATTTTTCAAGCACCCAAATGGTCGTAAAATATATGCTCTTTACGACGTGCCACATTTGTTCAAAAGCATCAGAAACAATTTGATCAGCAAAGATTTCTTTGTCGCGCTAGACGGTGTTGTCCAGCAAGTGTCTTGGCGCGATGTGCGAGATGCTTATGTCATAGACCAGGGATCAAGCTTGGCTAGAGGCAATGTTAAGTTAAGCACTCGACACATTGCACCTAATAAATTTGACAGGATGTCTGTGAAACTGGCTGTCCAAGCGCTCTCGGGGTCAACGGCGGCGTTGATAAACACGTTGATTGGGACCGGAGAGTTAAAATCGAGAACTGCATCGTCCACTGCTAAATTCATAGGCATCCTCAATAATCTCTTTGACGCACTAAACAGCTCGGTTATGTTGGTTTCGAACCATTATAATTGTGCTATATCTAAGAAAAATCGGATTGCTCGGAACACTTTAGAAAATGCTCCTGAATTCATTAATACTTGGGTGGTGTGTAAGCGGACATCGCGGGACAGGCTTTATCCCCCTTGCTTCGTAGGGCTCAGAATTACCATCCGCGCCATCCTTGAATTGTGGAATGATTTGGAAGCAGAGGGTTATTATTTCCTCCTCACTGCTCGCTTAAACCAAGATCCCATTGAGTGTTTGTTTTCGATGATTCGAGCTCGTGGTGGATTCGATCGCAATCCAACGACTCGGCAGTTGATTCGCTTTTTGGTGGCCATCATTGCAATGCAGTTTATAAGAGTGTCGAAGTCATCGAACACAAATTGAACACAAATTGAACACAAATCGAACACATTTACCCTGTCCTGTCGCTTCGACAAGTCAGTTGGATAAACAACACTGGTTCGCGTCGAATACCTGCTCGGAAGAAACAAAATGAATTCTTTTTTCACCTTTGCCTCGGGCATACTTTATGTTTCCTGCACATAGAAAAACTAATTCGCAATAATTTGTGACAGCAACTGAAGGGATCGGATTATTTCTGTTGATTATATATTTCATAAGTCGCAATTTTATAGCATAAAACTTAAAAATAAAACGTCATCCAGAAACCTACGAAAATGTTTCAGATTTAGATTGTTTTTAAACAATTAGTTGCAGAAAGAAAATACCGCTGTCAAAGATTAAATTCCACTTTAAACTTACAAGTAAAGAACCTGAATGAGCCTGATGTTCAAAATCTCTTAAGATTAAAAGTAACCATCGACAAGGATGAAATGGATTTCCTTGTTTCAAGTCACAGAGTCCATGTAAACATTAGAGTTGATTTGGTATCGTCTCACGACGATACTCGGGACTGGTGAACAGAATGGTCGCTACCCGCTTCTAAAAATAGCACACCCTTTTCGCTACCTGGCAATTGCGATCCCGCCGACAGGCTCACAAATACGGTATTTTCTGACATAGCCTGAGCCGAGTCGGTAAGGTAGTCATGTAGTTCCTAGGCAGTGCCACTAAAATCCCGCAATCGCTAGCTGCTGGCACCCCAAACGACTGCTGCGATCATGGTGTGATGCCAAAGAAGGTCCAGAAAGTTGACAGAAACTTTAACACAGACTGTACGGCTCTACCCTACCCGTATTATTTTCTCTAAGGTAAAACCTTCAATCACAAAACTGTAGTAATTTTGCAAAATAAAGAAACTCAATCAACCGTGTGCTATAAATACTTGCAGCTGCATGCTAGGGTGACAAAGTAGAGGTAAAACGGTCTCTTTGCGTTGAATGCAAGAAGCAAAGGCGTCCAGATGGTCAAGTAGTGCTACCTGTGTGGACTTGAGAGCGTCGATTGCTTCCAGCCAGGCCGCTCGCTCATACTCTGACGAGAGGTAGAGGCAGTGTTGGCTCAGCCGCAGCACGAGCGTGGGCAAGAACAGTACCAGCTGCGCCTCCACCTCGCACAGCTTCTTTTTGAGCTTCTCGCATCGCTTGTTGGCCACCTGCAAGCACAAACGCTTTCAGTAGTCACATAGTTATCTTGAGGGGTAAACTTGGCTTTCGTGTCCCAGGATTCCGTGATTATCTGCAATATTAACAAGTTAATACGAATAGGGTGCCAAGAGACTGGATATTGATTGTGGTGAAGAAGGAAAGAGAGAGGCACCTTAATTCACCGGAGAAGAAATTCGTCGCGTCTCTTGTAGAGAAATTTCCCGAATTTCTACAAATTTAAACGTTTTGGCGTGTTGTCTTTGTTAGAGATGATATGACCGATTGTTGACCGTTGAAAATTTCTAACAATGACAAAGGCAACAATCCAAAATGTCTTAAGTCTCAAAAATTCTGAAAATTTCTCAACAAGTGCTCCATGTAACGCCTATTTTCTTCATCGGTAAGTTCCTTTTTCACCACAATCAATATAGGAGTTATAATATACCCTAGTACCCACAGATGATAGATATTATCACATTTTCAGAACCTAGCAGGATCACACTACACTCTAAATGTGCTTAGTTTCCTTTTATACGTAAACAATCGTGAACTAGATTCAAATCTACTGGTACCAAGGCATATAAATAACTTATAAGGTTCTGGTACTACCCACCAAAGGAGAAACAAGGCATGCAATCAATAACGTTGTACCCCCAGACAATTTAGAGGTTTTTGTACCTGCTCCCAGTGGATGCGATCACGTAAGGAACGCGCCTGCACAGTCAGGGCTGCCAACTGCTCAGCGTTGGCCTCGCCTGCCTCCACGCTGACAGCGCACTCCGAAACCGGGAAGTACCACTTGAGTTCGAAGTCAAACTTGTCCTTGCCAGCCGCCTGCAAAAGCAACCTCGGATTAGCGACCACCCCAGGGGATTAGGCACTTGAATTATTATATTTTGTTGTTGAAGGAAGCAAACTTTTCATTGGTATAAAATAAGAAAGCAGCAAAAATCTCTTTTTGTACTGCCCCCCGCCCCCCCCTCCCAATCTTTAATGATACAGTTGTGTTAGCCTTACCTTGCCACAAGCTGGTGGACTCTGATTACACATTGCCAACTTTAGAATACAAAATAAAGCCAGTCTTCACCGGGGAGTTTGAAATTAACCAGAAAATTATGACCAAACAATGCATCATGCACTTAAATTCTTTGAGGATGCATCAGTTTATTTACATGAAATTAATTATATTGAAAAATAAGAACTTAAATGCAAAACTAAAAGTCCTAATGACTTCTGCTAAATACCTACCGTACACTAGCGGATTCTAGCAATGGCTGCCAAAAAGCAGTTTGCGAGCTTGGTTTCCTGCCTACACCTGATAAAAGTTAAAAGTAATCCAAAATATATTAATTTTAACTTTGGTTGATAAACATTTATTGTTTTTCATTAAATATTTTGTTTTCCTGAATTATTAAATGTTTCAACCAAAGAAAAACATAATTTTGTTGCTTTTAAATCGGATAGTTAACAGTAGCATCATGGTGTCATGTTTTCTAGGTTGGTACAAGCACCCCAGAAAGTGGCAAACTCAAATTAATCCTAGTGTACCAGTCAATATTTCCAAGTATTTTATGAGGTAAGTTGGTAATATCATTTTATATCATCTTTATCTTTATGGTTGTGCTCATCTTACTTTTTTTGCTAAGCACCCATCTCGTACATATGTAAGCATATTTACCTATAAGATAGGCAAAGTAAAATGATATTCCATTAGATGATACACTGGCAGTCAATCATTATCACTAGAAATATTGATAGACCTAATCTGTTTGTAAGCAGAACAAAAAATACTCTTTTAGGAATAGGACCTGCATTAGGAATCTTGCTGCAGACATTGGCTACACAAAAACAATTTAAAAAACTGTCTAAATTGAGAAATCCGCAGCTCTTAGAGTACATTCCACCAATCTTTGCCAGGCACCTGTTCCTCATCTGGCAATCCAATTCCCAGACCACCAAACCTTCTTACCTTGTACTTTGCACCTGCAACGAGATCGTTAAAGAGGAAGAGGTGCCTGAGCTTGCGCTGGTTCCCGGTGACCTCGACGACGAACGAGTTTTTGACAAGTCGTCGCGCCTGCTCTTTGACGGGCTGCCAGAGGCTTTGAGTACGAGCCACGTTGAACTCGTCGAGGAAGCGCCGCGTCAAGTCGAGCGCTTCCGCCAGCAGCGCTCGGTCTGCGTCTGAACAGTACTCTTGCAGGTCCTGCACAACGACAAGATGATTAGGCGGACATTAAGGGGGATTACACCAGTAAAGAACCAGAAGTCGTTAACATTTTATTATTGTGAACATAACTTCTCCTGATAATGTGTACCCATTCCTGGAAGCATAATTCCGGGATCGCAAACATTTGCAATTTAAACGAGAATTATTCAAAGTTATTCATGGTTCAATTATGTCAATAAGATGTAGGTTGTAGGGGTGAAGGTCAAACGCATATTCCTTTTCTTGGTGCCAAGTGTTCATAGAACTTGTCGGTGAAATTGAGAATCACAATGTTATTTTAATAGCTATCTAGTGAGATATAATCTTGTACAGGACAACCTAAGGTCCCGTGCACCCATGGCAATGGAAGTTGAACGTCAACTCACGATGATGAGTGGGGAAATGCGTTGGATGCGTGCAACAGGTTTGTGGAGAAGCTCGGTGAGCGAAATGCTCCGTCCATTGAGTCGAATGTGTTCCGTGATGTCGGCAAACTGCTGGTTGCGTTGGCTACACTGCTTCACCGCGTCCAGTGCTCGCCCGTAGTTGTGCAAGAAGCTGCCATACACCGACATGTGGCCGGCCTGCAAACGAGGTATTTAGTTGCGTGCTGTTTCGTTGGCTTTTTAGTTTTGCACTATAGATGGTACCTACATAGGCACCTGATAACAATAATTATCAGTGTATTCAGTGATTTTATTTTTATGATTTGAAAACCGAGCACGACATCTTTATAACAAAAGGTGGAGGGTGTTTAAAAACTGAGCCACCGAACGGTTTGGTTTTCGTGAGGTCACAGTAGTTATGCAATACTGCACTGGGTGAGGTATTGGATGGGTGACTATTATACACATGCCCAGTTCTGTTTGAGAGAGAGGTTGGAGGGATGCAAGTTAGTACAGCAACTTAATTCGCCTTGCTTATCAATCTCTCGACAGCATGGATTTGTGGAGGAATCCTGCTGTTTGCGTAGTACCGTCCTTCGAAAGGGACGTTAAACCGGTAGTCCCCATGGTACTCTTCGTCAGGAGTAGGCTACGTGCCGGCACCAGGTTTCCCCTCCTCTCTTCTAGGCTAGGTTAGGTTCATCATCATCTTCATAATCATCCGCTCATTCACCGACGCCATTAGACCAGTGCACATGGCCAGATGTTAAACCCCACAAATCAATCAAAAACAGAACCACTAAAGATGGAGAGCAATTTTTTTAAGCAGGTATTTTCATAAAGTATTCACACAGAACTTACAATAAGTTTAAATTGTTGCCCAATGGAGTCACGTCGTTTAATCGCATCTAGGAAAGATCTGTGAAGTTTGTGAAGTTCTGGTATTTGATAGAAGATGCAATTAAGCTCAGATTCGGAGATGACTGGTTGTGACGTTGTGAGTGTTGCTTTCAGCGCTTTCATGTACTGAAAAAAAGATTGTTGAATAGGTAAATATGAAAGTCGCATTGTTGTGCCAGCTTGAAATAGGTGTCACCAGTGGTATTTACATTGTTGGCTCTATTTCGTAATTTAAGTGTCTCCTACCTGCAGGAGAAGAGACAAACATTCCAGGTACGTCTGTTCGCTGTCTAACAGCGTGTCGACAACCCTCCCGAGCATGGCAATTCGTTCCGAGCCATCCTCTGACGGTTGGTGTATGAAGTAGTCTATATTTACATAGTTTGACTGTTTAGTGTCGACCTGTTCATCGGCCGGTACCGAGTCGTAATACGGCTCTTCTTCCTCTTCTTCTGCATCGCTGCTTTCTTCTTCTCCATTTGAAGCAGGTACCTCGATAACTGTTACATACTCAGACTGTGTATTTGATTTACTGCTATCCTGACTTAAAGTTCTAGATAAGCCTATTCCCAAGCTCAATTCTCCTACGCACTGATCAACAGAATGATGTGACTCATCTCTACTTATCTCTGTTAGATCTTCATCACTCCCTTTTCTTGAAGATAACTCATTCTTCGAATCCAAGGTGCTCCCTCTTATGTCAACATCGATGGGTTCATCGCCAATGCCATTTTCCTCCACAGGTTTATGTTTGAACTTTTCTACGTCGACTAATAATCTTTCTAGGTATTCTACATAAAATTCTTCCTTTTCCAATTCTTCTCGGAGAGCTGTCACTTTGAGTCTGTGTTTTGTGAGATTTGCTCTGACATCGTCCTCCCAGGCGGCCGGTAAATCGCTACCTGGAAACCTCTGCACCCAGACATTTCGGAAATCACCGTACACACTCATTGCACTTGATCACCAACCAGTAGCCAACACATTTTAGATCACAAAATAACTTTGCACACAACCACATCGCAATTCCATCGAATTATTATTCTAGACTACTCGCTCCAAAGGAGTGGAGCCTACTAGCGCAACCAACTTCTAACTAGGCCTACCACAACAATCGAACTGCGACTGCTGCGACTTTCGCATGTTGGCATTCCGCCATGTTGAACGCAGAGTCGCTGGAGAAGTTCCCGCCAATTCAAATCTCCCATTTGCTGTCAAAGCATCAAGATAGGGCTAAAACTCGAAATGACTAGAGACTACTAAAACGAGATCTATGCTCGAGAGGTTATCTGTAAGTAAACTATTTATTTTTTATTTTTTTTAAGATATGAGCGTATAAGTACCATTTAGAGTATTTGTATATTAAAGTAAATATTGTTTCAAAATGCCTTAAAAACAAGTGACCGCAACACCTGCAACGTTGTGGACGTTTCCGGCTCATACCAAATGGTCTTATAACCTGACACATCTCGTTTCCGAACTCCCCCTATTTTTAGATAGATTATGCCACGGTTGGAAAGTCACATTGATTGAAGCCGTGCAATATGCTGTCTTGCTATAAGCTCAAGTTTGCCTGGCTTTTGTCCAGAGGCTATGTGGTTCTTCAGCGGAGCACGCACTGGGGCATGCATGAAATGCGGACAGAGGTACACCACTCCAAGAAGTCGGATCGATCTTTGAAGCTTCGACTTCAAGTTCAGTGAATGGCATAACAACCAGACATCGGCGGCAGCCGGGTCAAATCTTCGATGCATGCACATTTCGGTACTACTAGCTGACTACTAGCTCTCTATAAGACGTGCGGTTATAATTTTACGACGGAAAATGTATTGCAACGCACATAAAAATATGCATGGCATCGTCATAAAGTTTCACGGTGATTGGACAGTTCAGTCTGCTCGTTGCAAGACTTTCCAGAGTATTTTATGACTCCCAACCCTAGCTACCAAGATCAGAATTTCCAATTCCTTCTGTCTTCCTCTGACCCCTTTAAAAGCCACAACACACGCAGGCACTTAAGTAAGTACTTGCAGCAGTATGGCAAAAATAGCTGCTAATTTTTCCATTATTAATGGACAGTGTATACCAAAATAAATACTAAAGAAAAATATACAACGATTTTCTTGGTTCCAAGAAATATTTGTTACCTGTTTAACTCAACGAGAGGATGGCAAATATTTGTGGCTTCCAGCGTGATCTGCGGTCTTTACACCAGCAATTTGATGTCATTGCACATCCGCTCCCAAATTGACACGAGTTCACCGACTAACCCATTTCAGCATAATGATATTCAAATGTATTGATACCTATGCGGATAACTGAAATTGCCGCTCCCTATTATTTGTGAACTGCATTTACTGCCAATTTAAGTGACGATATCAAAAAAGCACAAGGTTGTTGAAGGTGTAAAACCACGCAAAACCTATAATGTTGTCAGAGATAACGATTATTTAGTAATGAAATCTTTGATAATAACATCAGCCTCGTTTCGGCGTGACTGTGGGTTGATATTTCACTGATATCTAGACAAACACATTTTGTTGTCGTAAGGAACCTCCCCAGCACCAGGAAACGAAGAAATTCGAAACATTCTACGACTAATTATGCTTGGTATTGTTGCCTCAACTTCACACCACGATTTCAGTTGCCTATTTTAATATTTCCAAGTGTTTTGAAACATTTTAGTTGCACGAGATACCATGCAATGTCAATTAAGCAAAGTGTTCCGAATGTTTCAAAACACTCTCCATGCCCTCGCATGGGTTCAAAAATAGTAAAACATTTAAGCATTCTCTCGCAACCTCAGTACACGTGTCCTGCGTGTGCGTGATGCGTGTGCAACGAGCCGGCAGGAGAAACGCACCCTTAGATGTGACACCGGGCTGAAACGCACACGTCCACGCGGGACCTTAGGGCCGTAAATAGTAGACGAACTGCTGGTGAAATATTTATCAGTGTCGGGATACACTATCCTAAAGGAAATATTACTTCAGTTGGTGGGAAAATGTCGAATTTTAATGAAATACATACAAATACAAATAACTGATTACAACTAAGAATACTGGTGAAAATCCCACTAAGAAGAGTAAGTTCTGGGTTTCTCACTCAAATTTGGAGCAAACTCAAATGTTTTCTATAATAAGATAAACGCAGAAAATTCTTGGATTCTCTTGGAAAACTCTTGGAAATTCCTTCACCCCAAAATCTGTCTTCTCTCTCTAACTGAGGTTGCGTCTTGTCGCGATGGTAAAGCGTCAGTTTACTAACAGCAAAACAATCACGACCACCTCAAGAATCCGAGTTCCTCTCCCTCACCGTCTGCTTCCTTAAATCCAAGCCATTCTTAACTCACACCGAGCCTTGATGAACCGCACCTGACCCAAATCCCGCGACGACAATAAAACGCGCCGCGATGGTGAAAGACGTCTTTCCTGACGTCCAGGGCGCACGCGCGCAGGCGTCGCGACGCTCCGGTTCGGCCATCTGGCTTGTGTCTTCTCGGCGCCGCGACGACGCTGCACAGATCGCCGACGCCGACCTGTCGACGTCGCCGCCGTCCTCCTCGGCACACACCTGGACTCGTGATCGGGACGACTGCTTCGTTGGTCGAAGGCTGGTGTAAACATTTTGAAAGGCGACGCTAATCGAGTTCGGAAGACGTACGTAATATCGTTGATCGTGAACGCGATGGGACTGTTCAATAGTTCAAAATTTATTTCATTTGGAGAAAATTAAGCCGCGAATATTTATTTTTTGTAAAAGTTATTCGCGCTGAATATCAGGGACGCTCGCAAGAGATCTCGTTCTAGGAAAAGTTAACAATCAACACTTTGCTTAACCCCAACGCATAGTTTTTTTTTTTAAAGTACGCGGCCGTAAAATAATTGAAAAAAAATCTAAACTTACTTCTAACAACAGCTTCATTGTGATAATAACGAAGATAGCCGGATATAATCTGGCGGATTTCACCCCAGTTAGTAAAAACGTCCCGCTGAATTTGTATCCTGGTTTCTCCGGAAATCAGCTCACTGAATAGCCAACCCGCCAGAGACAGATTCATCATCGGATCCCGTCACTGATATTGTCTTGCATTACACGTCTCGTGATTGACATCACCTCGAGGTTGACATCACCTCGAGATTGACGAGTGCCGCCCCAGAAACCCGAGAGCGCGCGGCGTTTGCGTCGTGAAAATGAGTAGCCGCCAGGACGAGGAGGGAGCGTACGGCGGCGGCGACGCCAACGGCGCGGCCAATGCGGCCAGCGCGGCCAACGACAAGATCTACGAGCCGAAGAGCAAGAAGACGATGATTCGAGTGCTGACAGTGATGGCATACGTCTTCTCCGTGTCTCTGGCGGCCATCATGCTGTCGGCGTACTACATCTTCGTGTGGCAACCCAAAGTGCCGGACCGCGATCTGCGACCACAAAGGCTCGAGGACCACCCGCCGTACTAGTTGGACATCGGGGTAAGACCACACTTTCTCTGTGCCACCAGGGTGAGGGTACAAGCCCTCCGTACGGCGTCATGACAAAGAGTGTGGGAGACAGACGTGTATGCGAAGAGTGTAGATTACCGGATTTTTTTTTTAAATTTAAATCTGAGTTTCAAATGCTAAGGAAAAATGCGCGTATTTTCCTGACATTTTGTAACTCATACCTGCTACTTTATCAAGGGTGTACGCAGATGTGAATTTTCTCCGATAACAAACACCCTTGTCTCGGCACTCAAGATGCATCTATAATGGTCCAGCGGTTTGCCCGGTAAAGGGCAAGCAAACACAAACATTTAAAAAAAAACTTTCCGGGTGGTAAAATTTGAGTCGGCTTGCTCGCTTCGCTCATCCAATTATGTCCAGATACTTACAGAACACGTAGATAATGATAGTTACGGTCATAGGGCCGGTTTTTCAGTGGTCCATAAAGTAATTAACATGCCGTTAACAAACAGAAAACATCTTCTGATTGGCTGTTTATTACTAAGCAAATAACACATTTTTGACAGACTTCTAAACAACCGACCCATATTCTAGATCTTACAATCTTCGTCCTAGCACGACCCAGAGTAGACAAACTTCACAAGCGCGGTGTAAAATTCAAACTACAGGAATTTGAAAAATCTCAACGAACAAAGAGGGAATAATTTATTATATCCACATCATCCATCCAAGTACTTCTGGAAAATAAACCAATGAAAGGAGGACGGAAAAAATCCCAAAATCTATTCATGCAGTTAAAAGGTGAAGATGGACGAGTGTACACAGAACTAAACTGCAAGACGACAGACGAGCTGAAATAGCTCCTCGGGGACTTCTGGCGGGAGATTTTATACCCTGCACTGCTCGGTGATAGACGATAAACAAACGACGCCGCAAGCCGCAACGCGCTTTCTGGCGATCCAAGCCGGAAGCGACGTCTGTTTTGTAAGGCGATCTCAAATAACCTGGATATAGCATAGGATCCAAGTCAGCTGATCTCAAATAACCTGGATAGAGAATAGGATCCAGCCAGCTGATCTCAAATAACCTGGATAGAGCATAGGATCCAGCCAGCTGATCTCAATTAACCTGGATTGAGCATAGGATCCAGCCAGCTGATCTCAAATAACCTGGATAGAGCATAGGATTCAGCCAGCTGATCTGAAATAACCTGGATATAGCATAAGATCCAAGTTAGCTGATCTCAAATAACCTGGATAGAGCATAGGATCCAGCCAGCTGATCTCAATTAACCTGGATAGAGCATAGGATCCAGCCAGCTGATCTCAATTAACCTGTAAGATCCAGTTACCTGATAAAAATTGAAACCAGACAATCCATTGTTTGCAACAGGTAGAATTCCCTAAATCCGAATGATTTCAGAGTTTTTGAAACACGTTTTCGACAAATTTTGAACATTCAAGTGGTGAAAGCTATGGAAACCATGAAAACTGTTGATGGAAATAATTAAAAGATAATTTGATAGAAGATGAAGATGATTAAAGGCTCTTTGAGAGAACTCAAAATCAGGCACTCCCAAGGTGCCTTGGCGTCAAAGTCTCTCTATGGCAACCGCTATCCAGATTATTTGACATCAGTGAAGGCTAGAAGCCTGAAAGCTAGAAGGCCCTTCGGGAAACGGATGTATCATTATTGCACGCATTTCAATGCAGTTCATGACGGGGAAGTGGGAAGGAAAGCCATCACCACCTGGAAATCTCGATGAAAATTACATGGTCGCGAGGCAATTGACGAGGAGCTAGACTTGTTTAAGGCAAAGGACCATTTTGGTATAGAAAAGAAAAAAATGTCAGTTTAATAATGATTTACTGTCATAGTTTATGATTAAGCGTGCACTTTCAATCAAGAAGTTAGCACAATTATTTCAAATAAATGGTGGATCCACGTTTGGATCAGTCTCGTAGTGGGAAACCCAAGTGGAACACCCTGAATTACGATAGGATTACTAGAGGGTATACTAGGATACCTTAGGGGAATTCTATAAACTCCCAAAACGTAAATAGCATTTTTTGATTTTTAATTCTCATCGCAATTATAACAGATTTTATGTGATTTTTTTGCGTGTTTCGTTGAAAAATCTGATAACTCCAGGTACCTGCCATATACCTACTTGCGATTTCGCGTAGTTTTTATTTGTTACCAAGTTTTACTTTACTCATAAAAACTAGCTGATGAGCGCATTTATTCACAAGTAGGTCTTCGAGAACGCAATTCAAGTTGCTTTGTGAGATGAGCGTAGCGATATTTTGGGATGATGCAAGTTGAAGCCGATCCAATGGAAAAAGTATGGATCAAAGCAAAACAGCCAAAATTGACCAAATTTGGCCGGAAATGTTTGAATAAAAAGATAATGAAAAACTACGCGATCGAAAATAACTTCACGAGTGCTTTAAAACATTTGGTGAAAAAATATCAAACACTTTTGGTAGCACCACCCGAAAAGGGTTAGACAAAATCTAAAAATGTTCGTAAATTTTAAATAGTATCAAAACTATTCGACCGATTTTGTTGAAAAACGCAAAGGGTCAATTTTGAGTGCAACACAAGGTGCTCGGCCTATTCCGATCAAATCGGAGCAGGCATTTGGCCGCCAGAGTGAACATATAGGCGAACAAAACACACATTCGAGTGGTTTTTGTTAGGTAAGTGAAATCGAAGTTATCGTTCCGCTCGCTACGCTCATCAATAAGGGTGCATCCAGCGTATGTTCTGGACTACACCACTGGATATCCCGGTACAAACTAGCTATATCTGACGTCCCGTTCCGTGGTTTTGACGCTTACATCGGAGGAGACGTCGGCGTCGTTAAAATCGCCCACCGATGCAAACGCTAATCAGGAAACACACCCACTAATTAGCTGGCTTTAAATGAAATGCAATAAACCGGGTCGCCACATTCAAGAGTCAAAATAACCAACATTCCACACAAGGTCGTTAACGCAGACAAAGGATGAAGCACAAATCGAATTTGTTATGGCGGTCAAGGCAGCGCAAATCGGTATTCGCGAATACATTCAAGTGTTTGCTAAGTACAGCGTTCCAAAAGCAGCTTAGCGGAGAGAAGCCGACAAGATGCTTTAATCGGATCACACGCGCAATGCCGCGTCATGACGACCTCGTCAAGTTGCCTTCCTGCTTCCACTGCCCTCCTGCAGCCGTATTGATTTTCCCAACCGTGCGCTCGTGTAGCTCTCGAAAAAAAGCTACGCCGCGTGCAAAACCAGCACGTTCGACGTAAACCCAACAGTTATCCAATAATAACCACCTGCACCTCCCCGTCGCCCAAAATCACTGCTCGAATGGCACCGAAGCGTGCTCCGAGCGTGGTCCCGCCAAGCCGAACGTGATTTCCAATGACACATGGGCCGACACAGTTTGCGCGCGCAAGACGTTTCGGGCTGGACCAAATCTCGCAGTGGGGTCCGTCGCCCGCTTCAAGGACTCAGAATCGCTCCAGAAATTAGGGCGATCTAGCAAATTGGGGTGCTGAACGTCTGTAGAGAACGACCAAGGAGGATCGGCTCCGTGCGCCGATTCTGCGGAAACGACTCGGCTATTTTTGTAATCCGTCGATCATCGGGTCGAGGCGTGTGAGAAGTGTGCCGTAGACATCGACACAGAGTGCATCGAAGTGACGCCGTCAGCCGGCGGTGAGGACAAATCGGTCGACATTCGGCAGTATCAGATCCCACCAATAAAACTATTTGCTGCGTCGTGCAGTGGGTCATCGTCGAATGCGCGTTCGCTCAGTTTAGATATTGCCAAGTAATTTGGCGGAAAAGTGGAAAGGATACTGTGTCATACTACGCTTCTGTTGATTGATTGACTTTACGTAAGGCCGCACTCCGTATGATGGAGTAAGTAGGCCACTATGTCGAGTACGGCTGAAAGATGGGCAAGCCATTAGCTAATGGTTTCGCGAGTTTTCAATCGCCTAACCACTGCAGCCTAGCACGGCGTAGAACGGCCAGCGCGTATCGCGATATATTTACAGAGCGTTAAACAATCCATTAATAGGCGGTGGCGGCGACGGCGTCGTCGGCGTCGGCAGCCGAGAGAATGAGTGGTCGATCGGTAACCATCACCATCGGGTCGACGGGCAGCATTCGTACGACGCCCGTGCCGCGTTCCAGCGGCGCTGCGACACTTGCTGGCGAGAAGTCCAAGGACAAGATGTACGAGCCGAAGCATTCGCAGAAGATGGTGCGTGTGCTGACGGTGGTCGCGTACATGTTTACCGTGTCGCTGGCCGCGATCATGTTGTCGGTGTACTACGTCTTCCTCTGGACCCCGCGCTACGCCATCAGAATGGTGCCGGTAAACGTGCCGGTAGCCTCGCCATCGACGACGCCAAATGCGACGTATATGTCGAACGCGACGCAAATATCGAACGTGTCGGACGGCAGTGCGGCGGCCCTCAGCGCGCTGATGTCCACACCGCCGGGGACGAGCATGTGCAGCTGTCCGACGATAAGTTCTGTGCCTTCAGGTAGGTCTTGCCTTGACCGACGGGCCTGGCATGTTCTGGCGACGAGAGAGTTGCATGTCTTGCGAGCAGCAGGCTAGGCCCGAGGGAGCCGTGCCGGGCACGACGTGATGGTGATGCATCGCCTGTCTACATGAATGCGACCGATCAATCGATACCATATTATGCAACCGGCAACGTTCCCGGGGAGGAGACCAGTGAATATAGGAGACAGAGTTCTCTCTTCCAACGAGTTGTCCGCCAAAAGAACATTTCTCCGGAGTGGGTCGCCGCCTGTTCTGTAGGTGGAGGCGCGGGCGCGGGGAAATTCGATAACTTACGCCGAGGGACGTGCTGCGTTCGGCGCAATTCATTTGGTTAATTAGTCACGTGGAGGTCCCCCGTCGAGGTGCAATTACGAAATGCGGCAATGAGTTTGGGAGTGTTTATCTGTCAAGCACGTAACTACGAACCAATTTATCATTAATGGTAATGCACTAGCAGAGTGCTGCTTGGCGAATTGGCTTGAAAGTTTGGTCAAAACGAGGTTGTATGATGTCCAATCTAGGATGCATCTATCCTGTAGTGTGAAAGTATTGCTATAGCCTGCCTGCTTGGTCTTGGAGCTACGGAACACGGGCAATTGCAAGTCGATTGACTGGAGTCCAGGGTCGTTCTCGTCGGGTAAAGTAATGTGTAAGGAGCGGGTGCTGCTGCCACCCCACCTGCGACCAGCGGCGTTTAACGAGCGTAAACAGCGGCTAAAAATAGGGTGCTAACGATCTCACACCTCGTTATTGTGCGATTCGCGAGCGATAATTTATTGGACTTGGCTACCAGCGCACGTGCTGCGTGCTATGTGGTCCTCGGGTTCTACACTGTGCGATTGCAATCGTAGCTTCACGCAAATTTTGGCAAAATTCGGAGATGGGATTCCACAATGCCAAGATTTGAAAGTACGTACAGAACATAGCTATGGTACACTTGATTGCAAATTTCAGATATAGGATACTTTTTATCTACCCGCTTAGTTGCTGTTGTGCACTGAACTGTGCTGTTTACTGGCCAGTTGACGGACATTGCTTGTGTTAGTGCAGTACTAATTAATGTACGTCTTGATTGTATATTGATTCTATCACGTCTTGATAATCTTGATTCTAAAATTTGGTAAGTTTGAAGAAAGGCCCACAAAAAAGGACCATTGGCAACAGTCTTAAAAGCTTTGCCAAGGTTCATGACCCCCCATTGACTCATATTGCACAGCAACTGCAATAGCTGCAACTGCAACTGCAAGCTGCAACTGCAATAGCTGCAGTTGCACTCTAGGGGTCGAGGGCGAATTAATCCAAGCATTAAATGCTTTTCATGAGCCCTGGTCTACAATCTCCCAATTTCCACCAGAATAATTGGGCTGAGTGGTGTCTATAAGCATGAAATTATTTCTACAGACAGCGAGCGTTACGGCAGCTCGGAGAACGTCGAGGGCAACCAGCTCAGCGATGAGCTTTCAACAGACGGGTTTGAATCGCAGCCCGACGTCGTCTACGACCGTGGGCCTGACTGACCCTAAGATATTGGCTCTTTGTCGCAGCCGGGTGTTGGGTTCAGTGACTCAGCAGCAAGATTTTGGACCACAATTTTTGGTCCAGATTGTCACGAAAGATTGGAGAGTTCAGCGCTTCGTGATGGTTCGTTTCAAAAGCCTAATATCGGGACTCTAAGGTGAATGGTTCTATACTCAGAACCAATGAGCTTTGAGTTAACACTTTGCAGGAAATTATTCCAGTTTTTCATACTTATTGAATTTCCTGTTTGCTGATATTTTCTGATATCTTTACACGATGTGTTGCAGATGTGAAAATCTGTATAAATGGCATCGTGACATTTTTGTCGAGAGGCTCACCCCTCCCCACAGGACTCTTTCGTATGACTCTTACGTAATTAGTATAGGTTTGCGCTAAGATGCTAGAGGAAAGATGTATTAACGAAAAGTACTCTTCTGCAAGTGAATAGATGTCAAATAAGTAGATATCTTCATGGAAAAGACACAATTTACATAAAAAAAGTTTCTAGTCATAATTGAGTAAAAATCTTAGACATATTTCAGGCGTAAGAAAAAGGAGATGGCAAAATAGATTTGTACTTGTTAACAAATGATGCCAGAAACCATTTGTCTCCAACTGTTCGACAAAATGATAATAAAATCGGTGAATTTATGATCTTGAATATACAATAAGCAAGAAGGCGTAACATTTGGGTCGCATCGATACGACCATGGTGCACGGTCTCAGTTTGATCGTCATTGCAGGAAAGAACCACTTCCTTGACGTGCATCTTCATGAATATCATCTGCACGGCTTGATATGAGGGTGCAATGTGACTTCTTGTAAGATTATGGTATTCAATTTATAAAGCTATTGTGATGTTAAGTCATAATCTAGGTGCCTATCGACATTATTCAATGTTTGTTTCTCTGCCTTCAAGTATGAGATAAAGATATCAAGTAACTAAAGTTAGAAAAAACTACACTTTACAGGAATTAGATGAAGATTTCCTCAACTGTGCCAATTTTAGGAGCAGCAGATTTAAGGTACCTACAAAATGTGTTTAGGCAGGCAGAACATAATTTTTAGTTTCCAGTTGTATGTATTGTATATGTATAATGTTGTAACACAGGGAATAGATCATCCAAAGGTTTTTTTTAGCTTCCATCACTTTGTAGGTACTGAGCCATAACAACTCAATGGTATAACCCATACTTATATTTCTGCATTGCAGCTAGACCAAAACTTAACTTAATTGTATGACAAAAGAAAAAAATGTTGCAGATGAAGTTTTACGTTCAATAGAAACATTAGATATCAAGGGAGGGATTGTGGAACGTATTATAATGACAAATATCGGTACTGTACCAACTTAAATCTAAAAGAACCATTCATGAGAAGTATTTGGTGCACAACTTAGCGGAGAGAAATCGTTCCACATTGCCCTTCCATATATATTGTTGAAAATGTCATTATATATACAGATCTATGAATTGTTAAAACAATAAAGATTTGAGCAAGTGCGTTGTTTTAATCCTTGGCAGCAATCAGTACGTGATTCCGTGGAGAGAGGTGAGGGTCGAAAAGTGGAGCAAGCCATCCTGAGAGTCCTGAAAAGTTTAATCATAGCACTAAAGTTCCTGTGGTGCTGCAGTCTCCAAAATATTTTGAGTTATATTCAGTACATGGCAAAAGTTTGCATTTTCTTTAGAGGAATAGCAGAACCCATGGATACAAAAGGTGACCAAAAATAACAAATTACCGGTTAAAAGATAGCAAGTCACAATCTAGGAACATATGTGAACTTCACGAGGGTCACTTGTTGGCTAGAACCCGCGCTCTCGCTCTGCATTAGTTCTAATTCTTAGTTCTCATTCATAGTTCTAGTTCATAGTTCTAAAGCAGTAGTCCCATGGTAATTAAATCGAGACTGTCTCACCTTTTTCTCGAATAAAGAGCAATCGATCCAATAGAACGATGGTCTCGACGACTGGAGCCAGCATCAGTCGTACACTGATGACGTTGATGACCTGTTTCCATGCCTCCAAGTTGCGTAACGTTTTCTCAGATGTCAAATCGCTGAGAGGCACTTGAAGGTCAAGCCGCACCAAAGCACTTTTGCAGTAGCTGTCAATAAGGAGAGTATTTTGTCATGTCTGTTATTTGGTTCTATTCTTCTCTAATTCATTTTGTTCAAATAATTGTTGTTACTTATTACCAGTCACAGTTATCTTTGTCAAAAAAGGCATGATATGGTTTTGAAAAAAACTATTTAAACTGGGTTTTGAATGCTAAGTGAAGAAAAAATGGGTTCTGGGTTCTGAGCATTCAAAACCCAGTTTAAATAGTTTTTCTCAAAACTAGTTCTAGTGCAAAGATTAGATAAAATAGACATTACTCTAAAACCTTTATGGCACGGTATGGTAGTTGTTTTGAAACTTACCTAGCAAACGACATGTCGGAAGTACACTTTACGCTAGCGATATTTGAGTGGCGGAGGTGGGGCCAGTGTACCGAGATGATCTCTTCCAGAGCAGCGCGATAGCAATGGACCTGCCAACCAAGTCAAAGTTCTAGTGATAATGTCAATGTGGCAAATGTAGGTGTATGATGAAGAAATTTGTCTGATTACAAGTAGATGTAACAGTGATTGCTATAGACTGCAATTTTGTAAATTATTTTTAACTGGCAAGTTCCTAAAATTCAACCCTTTTTTAAATTTCTAGGTATTGATTTTGTGTGGGATTTGAGAAAACTATTAGAAAATGTTAAAATTAAAATTTCTAGAACTAATCATAATTTCTTTCACATGGTGTCTCAATTGATTTACTATTTTTTAATTTTGTCGCATAACTTGTGTGACATAATTTGTAACTTAACTTATAAAGACAAAAATGTTAGCTCCGGGCGGAATATTATTATTGTTATTTATTGATCAGCAACAGAGGCAAGTCCTCAAGTGTGATATAATAAATGAGGACAGTACAGCAACATTACAAACAAAAGAACATAAAACATAAAAACATTTCACATTGAGAAAATGTAACATAGATATTTAACATGGATATTTGCAAACGAAAGCTTAAATTAAAACATAGCACGCAACGCGAGATTTGAGTAGGTACTATAATTGATATATTTACAAGTTTTAGTGGACAGCTGTTAGATCTAGGTGTTAAAGTCGGGATTTTCAAGTCGTGAAGGAGTCTGAAAGGATGTCTATGCCAGGGCAGGTAGTTGTAATCCTATTGTAGGTAGTCATTAGTCTATTGATGCACCTGTGCTTGTGGATGTCAATCCTACTCCATGGTGGCCTGAAGGGGTGGTAATTTTGAGTTAGCCTGGATGGTATTGCAAAGCAGATTTTAGATACTTAGATTTTAGATTCTAGATAGGTACTTAGAAGATTCAATCGAAATGGGTTTCTACCTTGAGATCGGAGTAGTTCCCTCGGAGCAGCTGTTGGCGGTAGGATTCATTGGCGTGACAAGCAACAGCTCGTGCCTCATAGCAGAGGTGATGGTATGAATTTAAAGTCCGAGACGATACAAACTCACTCATCGGGAAGCCACGAGCAGGGGGTGGTCTACGAAACATCAGTCAGGTATTTTTCACAGCACTATCAAAATTGCAGAGCTCTCTCTAGTATGAAGAAATTACTGTCAATACAATAGGTACACTTGAATCCTTGAAATTGGTGATTGGTGGCTGGAACTTACAAAGAAGTAGTTAATTTCATGAAGCAGCATCCTACTAAATTGATGAAAACTATTTCAGAAATATCAGAAAAAGTTCGTAACAGCATGGGACCCAAATCTCCACATGTGTGAAGACCAACAATTCCAAAAACGGTCTCTTCATTGTAGGTTCCAAATGCAGTCTTCACACTCTGCAAATCAATGAAAAATATTTTGATCCTTTTCAATCTCAGGTAGGTAAAGGAAGGTTAAGAGGAACCTGAGAAGGTTCCTGATGAGAATGAAAAAAAAAACGCACTTGTAAAAGTGAATTTGGGTCCGAATTACTCGCCATAGACTGGTTAATGTGAACAGGTCGAGTAAGTTTACACATTTCATCTTTGGAGATTTTTTTAGCAGCAGTTTTTTCCAACTTGATGTCAAGTCGGCTTGCTTGTGAGGAAAGAGCTTCTTGTTCTTCGATGCAGCAAACTTTTAGACCGTATCCGTAAGCCAGCATTCGGGACAAGTGCCCAACTCCTGAACCGATGTCGATGACGTGTTTGCAGCCTGTTCGTGCAGCAGTTGTTGCCACTGTCTGGAAAATGCCATCCCCAGATATAAAATAAAACATAAACAACTACTTATCAGATAAAAAATAATGGAAATGATAAGAAACTACAAAATTTAAATTACCTGAGCTAATTTTGAGATCTCATGCCTTTTTTTTGGTTTGACGCATATATGAAACAATTGTTTGAGTCGTGGATGTGACAGGCAAGGTGTAGTGTGTGGCTCTTTTCCGCTTAAAGTGCTGTCCACACTTTTTTGTTCTGGGGTAATGCATTTAGTCTTAGTGATACTTCTCTCTGAGTAAGCAACATTGCTACCAATTCTGGCTCGCTTACACTGATGACTGGGGTGGGTGGGATTGTTGTGTTCATGTTCATTGATGCTGGATTTATTTGAGACCTGCATTTTCTTGTGTTCCATGCAAATGTCTTGCCATTGAGAAGAAATAGTTGGGGAAGATTCTCGAGGCACGGAAATATACGCTGTTGCCGCTTTCAATGCCAATAAAGACAAGGGCCATAACGTTTGGTATTTAAGCGAATCAGTTGGTGACCCAAGTAATTTGTTTCCACTCAGTAATTCTGCAAACTCTGGTGGATCAACAGATGATAGCGTTTCTTGCCAGCTGAGTGGCAACTTTTCCCTCAAAGAATTTGTAAAGAAATCCTACAACAAATTTAGAGGTTAATTTGGTACAATATGTAATTGCAGATACGAGACTCCTACTACAGTGAAAGGACTAACAATTATAATACATACCACGTTGGAAGAACTTAGCAACCACTCATATTTTGTAGTTAATAACAAACTCCAATCAACTATATTTTCAACAGACAGCGGAGCACGTGCCGTGCCCCCATGCACCATGGTTGACATGCGTTGACAAGTATACAGCTGATCTCCACCCCACGTGTTATTGATAGGCTTCTCTCTCTCTCTCTGTGACTGCAGATTAGAGGTTGATTGCCTAATAAAAAGTAGAAGGAGCTCATAAAACCAAAAGACAATGGAAACGGGTAAGTACATCTAGATTGTTTCAGCTTCTCTGTGAACCAAATATTACGAATTAAACCAACCACCATTGGTACAACAAGCCATTTATTCTCTTTTGCAGGACCTGCCAGTTTGCCAGCCCAAAAATTCAAGGGCAAAGTAATTCTAGTAACTGGAGCAAGCTCTGGAATCGGAGCTGCTACCGCACTACATCTAGCTAGGCTCGGAGCTAGTCTCTCTCTCACTGGTCGAAACATAGATAATCTGAACAAACTTTCAGAGGCTATAACATCTAACAACTATGTGAAACCTTTCATTGTTGTCGGAGAGCTAACTAACGAAGCCGATACCAAAAATATTCTTGAGTCAACCATAAAACACTATGGAAGACTTGATGTCCTGGTCAACAACGCTGGTATGCTAGATACTGGCAGCATTGAAAACACATCACTGGAGCAATTTGACAAGATCTTCAATACTAACGTTCGGTCAATTTATCACTTGACGATGCTGGCTGTGCCACATCTTGTGGCAACCAAGGGAAACATTGTCAACGTATCCAGCGTCAATGGACTTCGAGCATTTGCTGGAGTTTTATCATACAACATGTCCAAGTCGGCTTTGGATCAGTTCACGCGATGTGTGGCCCTTGAGCTGGCACCAAAGCAGGTATATTCTGTGTTCGACCTTACTCCCTGGATTGTTTGCTTTTTGATATCAAACTAATGGCGAATAAAAAATAAAGGGTTAACAAAGATCTTGTAGGATCAAGATTTCCTGAAGACAATTCTAAGAGATAAGGGGTCCAATGTTGGTCCTGTGGGAGACAGTAAATTCCCTAATAGGCTTGCTCTCGATATGTGTCCTTGTCCCTAGCCACTTCGCAGCTTTAATGTCTATTGCATTGGCCACAGGTACGGTGCAACAGTGTCAACCCAGGCGTGATCGTCACGGAGATCCACAAGCGTGGTGGAATGGATGCGACGGCGTACGCTGCGTTCCTCGAACGTTCCAAAACGACACATGCACTGGGTCGACCCGGGCAGCCGGAGGAGGTTGCAGCCGCGATTGCATTCCTTGCTGCTGATGACGCATCGTTCATCACGGGGGAAACCCTGTCCGTCGATGGTGGACGCCATGCAATGTGTCCGCGATAACGTCGATGGGCGCATCGTTGGTGTGCAATACAACATGTGAGCTTCTAGCTTTTGGTTTAATTTTGTCATTACCTTATGCCACCTTATTCCTGTAATCCCTCTTGCAAGGAGTAGGACCAGTTTGTTTTTACAGAATTCAAAACAGTGCTAGTAAAAAGCTAGAGGGGTATGAATTTTCAAATATTGAAACAATTGTTTTGTATTGACTGTTTTGTATTTGCAGTGACATTGCTTGCTGGTCCCATTGCTTGCTCCCTTGTAAAATCACCCGAAAAACCAAAAACCCTGCATCAATCAGGTAGTCCACTAGGCACTGAGTAAACAGCATTATATCTACATTTGCTAGAGCAGCAAGATTCTGTCGCATAGTCAACGAAATTTGTAATTTTTTAGCTTTCATTTGGGTGTGATCGAAGAAGATTACTCACTAACACACCACTGTCTCCATCGCAAATGAGTGTAAACCGTGAAACCATCATTTAAATGAGAAAAAATGTAGAAAACTAAATGTAAACTTTAATTTTAAGTGGTAAACTTTCAGAAAAAGTCAGCACTAGAATGATTAGACCATCTTACTCTTTCCTTTTTGCATTTATTGCCCAGATGAACATTGTTAAGCCCACACGTTAATTACTTACATTTGACTAAATTTGGTCTTGCTGCACTACAACATTGTGGACATCGCTGCCGCGTTGCAGACTGTCTTTTCCGCGGCGGCGTCGCGCACACTAACGGCGAGGCTGTGTGACATGTAGAAGCGCAGTGGGGCGAGCGACCAGGGAAGTCCAGCGTGGGCCACTCCCACACGAGGTGCACGTACCACCCAGTGGGCGGCCTCTGCAGGTTCCACCCACAATGTGCGACACTTCCACAGCATCTGGAGAAACAACTCAATTTCTCTGTTGGTGTGCGGATTGGTACATTAGCCGAGCGTTGACTGGAAGTGAGCGGAGAATAACCCGTTCCTGGCACGAAGCCTGTTCCATTGTTGGTTGGTAAATGTCCCTTCTCTTTTATGCACGTGGGTTAGTCCAGGCCCTCTAGCCCTCTGCCTGTCTAGGTCGTGAAAAGAACTGGAAAGAAGCTTACAAAGTTCCTGAGAAGTTCCGAGGAAATTCCTGAAAAAAGCCTAGGCTGGAAGGACGGAATGAAATTTTTTAACACATTTTGGAATGGAGCTGTTCTAGTGATGCTAGTCAATTGACTGCAAGTATATCTGACTAGTTGATCATCATCATTATAGTCTGGCTCATCAATCATCATCTAGTTCTTTGGTTGAATGGTTGTTTTCAGAGCCATGGTTGGATGTTATGATATTTTTTTCGGATTTGCTCTGCATTGAAGAGGTTTGCGGCCCTTGAAAGGGTCTCACGTCTCGACGTTTTGACGAGGCACTGCTTGTCATCTTCAGGAGAATGATGTTGTTTATGTTTTGTCATAAAAATTCCAGGGTCCCCTTTGAGCTACCTATAAAGCAGAGGCGGATGTATTACAAAACGATCGCCAGGGCGGACTGGGAGCGGACTGAAGATGACAAGCCGTGCCTCGTCGAAACGTCGAGACGTGAGACCCTTTCGAGGGCCGCAAACCTCTTCAATGCAGAGCAAATCCGAAAAACACATCATAACATCTAGTTTATTTATGGCTTCTGAAGATTCTGAAGTTGCCAGTATGGTAACCATAGCGCACCTGCGCGTGGAATGTTTGCTCATCGATGCGCATGGCGGCACAGAGCTTCCCAGGGCCACTGCATACGCGATGGGCGCGCAGTTCGTGCGCAGTACGACCCCGCGCAGAGCTGTCCTCGCGGCGGTGCTCCAACATGCGCGCGCAGCCTTCTAGTGGTTCCAGCGCGCGCAGAAGCACACAAGCACCGCCCCCTACACGCAAGAGAACCGAATGGTTTGGCGTTTTGGAAACACCTGTTCTCATGACGTCACCGAATTAAAGCAATAATGCGCTGGGTCAGGTATTGGATGGGTCAACAACACACACTTGGAAGTTACGTTCGAAAAAGAAGTCGGAGGGATAAAAGTTAGAACTAAAACTTCAATCGCCTTGCTTACCAACCTCTCGACGGCATGGATTTGTGGAGGAATCCAGTTTTCGCTTTGTATCGTCTTTCGCAAGGGACGTTAAGCCGAAGGTCCCCTTGGTATTCTTCGACAGTAGTGGGCTACATGCCGGCACCGAGATTCCTCACATCCCTTCTAGGCTAGGTTAGGTCTATCATTACCATCATCATCCACTCATTCACCGACGCCATTAGGCTGGTGCCACATGGCCCGTTGCCTTGATAGTGCGTCGTTAAACCTCACTAATCATCTTCATCAACTAGACGCAGGCTATTTACTATTTTCTCCAAAGGGACTTTGAGGTTCATTTTGTTTCGCTGAGTCGACTGCTAGATCTTACCTCACCTTGGCTGGAGATGCTGAGACAGCTGTGCACACCATAGACGCGCGTCACTGCGCACGTGCCGGGCCGTGCGTAGAGAGGCGCCGTGCGCGGTGTAACGCGACTCATTGCGCATGCGTGCGACGCGCGGTCTGGTGCGCCGGGATAACATTCGGTCTCCACGATTCGTGCGCGCAGTTGTTCGCCGTCCGTCAGGCAGCGCACGAGCACCTGCACGTAGTAAAACCTTCAGATCATCCAAAATAACCTGGATAGAGAATAGAATCCAGCCTGCTGACCAAAATTGAAGTCAGGCAACCCATTTTTGACAACCGGTCCCAAAATCCGAGGTGTACATATGATTTAAATGCTAATTTTAGAGATATTTAAATACATTTTCAACCAACGTTGACCATAAAAGTGGTAAAAACTACGAAAACTACGAAAATAACTGATGAAAATATATAAAATAGCACGGGTTCCCTGAGAGAACTCAAAACAGTGACTCGGCAGATGGCGGCCTTAGCTTCAAAATCTCTCCATGGTAACAGATATCCAGGCATTTGGGGTAAAGTACTTGCCTGTCCAAGCAAACGCCGTGCCAGTGCCTCGCACGGTAGGTCGAAGAAGCTCGCGTTCGCACGCCGGATCCGTGGAGCAGTGGCGTAGTTACGGCCGCGACCGCTTGGACGAAACAGTGCTGAGGCTACGCAGTGGGGATTGTGGACAGGGACTCATTGGGATGGCTGCGAGGATGAGTGTCCAAGTAGCTCAATGGGTTAGAGCAACACCCGCGATAGGTGGAGATCGGGGTTCGAGTCCCCGTTTGAGCATCGTTTTTTGAAAAGTTTATAGTGTTCATAATAAGAAAATACCCGGCACATAGCAAGCGTTTGAAATTTAAATAAGATTTCATCTAAATCGGTAATATTCTTTCATTCTATGTGTAAAAATCTAGGAAATTGAAAGAAGATGGCTGACCCGACTACGCGGTGTAAAGAGTCGCTCCAAGACAAACTGGATATTTTAAGTGAATTAGGTGCCACAGAGTTGCGAAAGGAGTGCGAGAAGCTGGGATTAGTGAGAACGGGGAAGAAGGAAGAAGTGTTTGAGCGTCTAAAGGCCGCGATTGAAGAAGAATTGGAGAAAACTGCAGACCCGCAGCAAAAGGGGTGTGGCGGTAAGCAAAGCACAGACGTCATTACGTCACTGAAAGCATGTATTGAAGAAAGAGAAAAAACAATTACAATGCAAGACAAAACTATCGCCAATTTAGAGGAAATAAACCAACTCTTAAGGGAAAAGATCATATTTATAGAGGAAAAGAAGGGAACCACGGAATTACGTATTCCATATAGCACAGTGATAACTGGCAGAAATGGCCACCAGAGTGCAGCACGATCAAACGTAGAACAAATGGTGGAACATTTTGAATCGCCCAAGAGGATCCTAAAGGATAATGGAAACATGAGACCAAAGACTCCAACCAAAGAAGCCACGAAACCAAAGATGCACGAAACCAAAGAAAACAAGACTGAAGAAAGCAAGACTGAAGAAAGTAAGACTGAAGAAAGTAAGACCGAAGGCAGGGGGAACAACAAGCACACAGAAATGAGAGACACCAGGGACGAGAAGTACAGAAAACTCCTAACGCGGAAAAAAATGTTCAACGAAAAAGTCAATATGCCAATCCAAGAACCAAAATACAAACAATATCAAGTGAAAATACTAGGAGACTCGATGCTTCGTAGATCTGAGGAGCTCTGCAAACGAGAAGGCTGTGACGTGACGGTGTTCCCCGGAATACGCGTAAGTGAACTCGCAAACCAGTTACTGAAAACCGAAACCGAAAGTGCGAATGAACCTGAGGTACTTGTCATTCACGTCGGGACAAACAACATCAAACGACGATCAAAGGTGCACATGGTGGCAGAGATCGATGACCTCATAGATGTAGGAAAAGGAAAGTGGCCCAATGCAAAATGGGTCATTGGAGGTTTGGTATATCGGGACGACGTCTATAACACCACCATTGACAAATTAAACGATGGAGTGCAGTGGCTGTGCGAAGAACGTGGCCTGGTGTACTACGACCCGAATTCGAAGATCACGCAACGGGAAAAGGCGAAAGACGGACTGCATCTGAACAATAGAGGTGGGCTTCTCCTAGGAAAGCTCTTGATAGAGAAGATCGACCTAGCACTGACCGGCGAAGAGTGCAGAACGAGCTAGCAATCAGCGAGTCAAACCATTGGACAGAACGGAAAGAAGAAGAGAGAAACCGCGAAAAACGAAGAAACTTCAAGGAAGCGAATGCACGTCACAGAGAAGAGAAAAATTAACGAAGGTGACAAAAAAATTAGATTTTTATTAATCCATGGTAATATTCAATGTTTAAGAAATAAAATAGGACAGTTGGAAGTTGCATTATTACCGCTTATGCCAGATATACTTTGTCTAACTGAGCACTGGATAACGGACCAGGAATTAGACAGTGTGACCTTAGAAGGATATAGTCTTGTAAATGCTTACTGTAGGAAAATGTTTAAAAACGGAGGTGCTATTATCTACGCTAAGAAAGGTGCAAAAGTGACACCAAAACAGACTTTCGATTACCTAAATGTAGAAAAGGTATTTGAGGCCACGACAATTGAATACGAGAGCAAACCAATGGGGAAAATAACCATAATCTGTGTTTATCGGTCTCCTGGTAGTGACCTGAAAATGTTTCTGGATAAAATGGACACAATACTCTATAAACTGTCATCACTTAGAACTAAGATATTAATCTGTGGGGACTTTAATCTGAACTTCAAAATTAATCGGAAAGACGTAACATCAATATTGGATCTGTTCGCAGCACATGACATAACGAAACACATTGACGAGGCGACAAGAATATCACGAACCAGCAGCACTTGCATTGACAATATATTCTCAAACACTAGCCCTGATTGCACGGAAGTAATTGATTTGGGGTTATCCGATCACCATTTCCAATCTCTAGCAATTAACACTACCGAGAAGCAGGTACCAAGCCGCTTTGTCACAAAAAGGATAATAAGTAGCTCGAACGTTGATCGGTTTAAAGCGGATATGAGCCGAGTTAGGTGGGAATCGATTAACACAAAAAAATCTGTTGACGATATGTTTATCGAATTCATGCGCATCTTTTTGTTAACTTTTAATAAATCGTTTCCAATCAAGAAAATAAAAGTAAACTCATGTCAGGACGCGAAAAAGGGGAGTTGGTATACACCTCGATTACGAGAAATGGGTAAAAAAGTATCACAGGCGTATGCAAAATACAGAATACATAACGATGTAGATTTATGGGGAAAATACAACTCGCTTTTGGGACCGTATCGCCATGAAATAAATTTGGCAAAAAGAGAGCGAAATGATGAAATCATAAAAAAATCTAAAAATAAAGCAAAGATAGGCTGGAAAATAATCAAAGATAACTCTAATAGGACCAAGATATCAGTTCAGGATATCCAATTAGAAAATCCTATAACTAACACTGTTGTACCTCCGATAGAAACCGCAAATGAGTTTAACAGTTACTTCGTCAACGTAACCTCACAGCTGCTGGGCGCCAAATCTCAAATAGGGATGGAAAAACACTTATTACGTAGAGAATACTCATCCATTTTTCTTAGGCCAATTTCAGTCGAAGAAGTACTAACTTTAATAGATGTTGTGGGCAAGAAACGGTCAGCGGGGACCGATGGCATTCCAGGAAATATATTGAAAGAAGTGTCTATATTCATCGCAGGCCCATTATCACACATTATAAATGAATCCTTCTGTCGCGGTAGTTTTCCAGGAGCGTTGAAGACCGCAAAAATATTACCCTTGTATAAAAAAGGAGACCGTAAAAGTATAAATAATTATAGACCAATTGCTATTTTATCGGTATTCTCGAAAATCTTCGAAAAAGCTTTCTGTGATAGGATTTTAAAGTTTATAAAAAAGCACGATATTTTAAATAATAACCAGCATGGGTTCCAAAAGGGGAAATCTACGACAACAGCTATAGCTAGCTTTATTGAGGCAGTATTAGAATCGCGGGAGAAAAATCTACATGTCTCGGGAGTTTTTTACGATTTTATGAAAGCTTTCGACACGGTAGATCACAATCTTTTACTACAAAAATTGGAAAACGTTGGTATTACTGGCGTTGCGAATGCCTGGATTAGGTCGTATTTAAAAGATCGCAAACAAGTTGTGAACATCAGACGAGAGGGTAATGACTATCTCTCAAATGAACTAACAATCAACGTTGGACTTCCGCAAGGCTCGGTTATTGCTCCTTTAATGTTTTCACTGTTCACCAATGATCTACCCACCGAAATTACAGAAGGCAAACTAACACTCTTCGCGGACGACACTACCCACCTGATTAAATCCTCTAATTCCGACAAATTATGTATGGAAACAAATTCAGCGGTCTCTCAAATTGAGAAGTGGGCCCGCAAGAACAATCTATTTCTGAACCATGAAAAAACAGTTGTAATAAGATTTAAGGCAAATCAAAAAGAGGAAAGTAGCACGCTTATCTGGATGAATAACAGAAGTATTGTGGAAGGAGCTGAAACTAAACTGCTGGGGATAATGATAGACAAAGAACTAAACTGGAAAAGTCACATCAACATGGTATGTAAAAAGATTGCAAGCAATTGTTTTCTTATAAAAAAATTAATGGATGTCATATCGCTAAGCCTAGTAAGAGTGGTTTATTTCTCCCATATCCAAGCAATTCTCGGATACGGCATAGCACTTTGGGGGTGGTCTCCCCACACGAAAAGGCTTTTCAAATTACAGAAGCGAGCGGTTAGAATAATGATAAAGGCTAGTCGGGATCCATGTGCGGAATTTTATTATAAGGACTCGTGCGTTACGTTTTTTAAAAAACTGGAAATTTTAACTTTGCCGTGTCTATATATGTATAGCACAATTATATATCTCATTGACAATTGTAGCAATATACAAACCATTGACGATGTGCACGATCATTATCTTAGAAATAAAAAGGACATCAGGCAAAACATGCATAAAATAGACAAATGGTCTAGAGGACCAACAGAAATGGGCGCCAAATTTTTTAACAGATTACCAGGATCGATCAAATGTAAAGATGGCCTGGCTTTTAAAAACGCACTGAAGGATTATTTATTAAAAAATTGTTTTTATTCGGTTGACACCTTTTTAGAACATAAAGAGTAACTTATACACTCTATGTAGATTATGTTATTATGTACCTGACTTTCCAAATGTTATTTTGTGTAACCAATTATGGAAGAAAATAAAATGAAATGAAATGAAATGAAATGGTTTTGACGGAAGTGAAAGCGCAAACGGGAAATTGGGCAGCTATTTAGGCCTCGAGATACGCCTTGGAAATGAACCGCGCGATATATATGTCCGGCTCATGGCGGGGGCCAGCCAGGACTGTGCCGTCGTGTTCTACAAGGACTCATGCAGACCAAACTTTCAAAAATTCAAAATTATGACTCTTTCCTGTATATACATCTATTGTAAAATTTTGTATATGTAGACACCTATTCGTCGAGGGCACCGGACGTAGCTTTGGCTTGCTGACCCGGACCACTGGAAATGTTTCAAAGGGAGTGCTGGAAGATCGCAAGACTTGTAAAAGCTTCTCTGAACTATCTTGACTTTAGAAACAATGTTAAGTATTATCTCATTGACAAATGTTTTTACTCACCACATGAATTTTTAAACTGCAAATGATGTATTGGGCCAATGGGCTACTTTTTCTTGTACATATACCTCTGACTATCCGAATTTTCCTATCCGTAAAACAGTTTTTGTTTGTTTGTTGGCGCTTTAGTTAAATGGCTGGTGCGATTTTGGTGGAATTTTTTTTGTGACTCTTTCTTGTTTGCAGAAAGCTAGCTAACCAATTAAGATAAACGAAAATGTTCTCTAGCAAAAATGCATTATTCGGCAATTGTATTTCCATAGTAACATTTAAGAGTAAGAAATTGAAGGAGTTTTAGGGTGTTTTGAAAGTACCGACGGAAATATGAAGAGGACTTGGGGGAATAAGATGAAGATAAAAGAAGAAAATAAAACAGCCACGCCAATCTTAGAGCGAAATTGCGTTTGCAAAGCCCTAGTAAGTAAGTACTCACTTCGGCCACTAAGAGCGCAGTTGAGGGTAGCTGGGATCAAGCGCATTCTGGTGACAGGAATTAAGAGTCGTTGTTGGGATACAGCGACAATAAGGTATGCGGCATCGTTGTCAGAGACATTGAGAGAAGGCCTCTGGTCGAGTCGGGCTAGGATCCTCCTAGGAATGCTGATCACGCAGATATTTCCAAATTATTTATTGACATAACATTATCTTATATTTTATATATTAATAATATAATTATATTTGCTATTTAATACTCCTGATTCTTTACAATGTATAACAATGTTCACAATAACGTGATAGGTCTAGGAAGGAAAGCTGATTATTCAATCAGTGGAATAAATAGGCAAGAAGTTTCAAGCACTTTGATATATATGCTCGGTCATATTTTTCCCTAAATATTAATTCTTCTCCTTCTTATCTTTCTTCTCCTTGTCGTCTTTACCCTTCTCCTTCTTTTCTTTTCCGTCTTTATCCTTTTTCTCTTTTCCTTCTTTATCCTTCTTTTCTTTACCCTCTTTACCCTCTTTATCCTTCTTTTCTTTACCCTCTTTACCCTCTTTATCCTTCTTCTCCTTCTTCTCCTTTCCGTCCTTATCCTTCTCCTTACCGTCCTTGTCCGTATCTTTACCTTCCTTATCCTTTTCTTTCTTTTCTTTCTTTTCCCTCTTCTCCTGCTCCTTCAATTCTTTCTCCCTCGCCTTCCTTTCGGTCTTTGCAGCATCATCTTGATCTTTATCCCCATCTTTTTCTTTTTTATCCTTGCCTTTCTTGTCTTTATTCTCCTTGTGACCCTCTCCATCCTTGTCCTTCTTCTTATCCTTTTCGGGCGAAGACTCCAGCTGTACCTTCTCCAACGTCACCGCGATCTTCTCTTGTTCGGCAAAGTCGGCCATCTTCAACTAGAAACAAAACACGCATAAACAGACCGCCACTGCTAGCTCGGCTCGCCACAGAAGAGCACCAATGACGTCGTTCCCACACATAAGTGACGTCACGCATTGTGTCATCCTGAGAACGGCCTCGTGGGTCGGCCAGGCGTGACCATGTTGGGCGAGGTGCACTCTAGCTCGCAGTGAATCGCTCTCAAATCAACCGATTTCAATGCGCCAGATAGCCAGGCAGATAGTGGCATCACCTATCGCCGCGATACGGCTATCTAGATGGCTTTGCGTAGATCCTGAAGGCCGGCCACAATTCGAGTCACCACCTTGTGATTTGCATTGGCAGGCCGTGCATGGAACGTCATTGTTGCAAACAACTGCAGTGGATGCATGCAGGATATGGATATGTCAGAATATGAAACCTGCTGTGGATTGAAAGTCGTCGTGCGACTTTTGCACTGGCGCTTGAGCTACCTGTCAAAATGACAGATCTCTTGGATGCTATATAGAGAGATTTGGAATTATAGGAACGGATGGTGCACCGACGTCAAAAAGTGGTGAAGAAAACTGCAATTACTACAAACTACGACTTCCCACGGCTATGCAGTGCTAGTTACGCAGCAAATTCCTTCTGCCAATAGCAAATCACTTTGCCATTCCATTGAGCCTCCTCGGCTCGATAATAAAGCTAGAGACAACAGTTACGAAATAGATCTACAGTAGCATTGCACATTTCAACGACTCTGGTAACTAAATCAAAAAGTGTGCAGTGGCGGCGCTGTCAGTGGCCGCAAATCAGCTGTTTTTTACGGAATGTCCAGTATGCCGTGTTTACCTGGCTGGTATCGGCGAGACGGCGACAAGTCTTCTCACTGGCTCGTTCTGACTGACACTGGTCACCGCCCAGCACGTGACTGCTAGCATGGTCTCGTGCAGCGCCGCGCGCGGCCGAAGTCCGCACTTCACGGCATAGCATGAATACAGTGAACTGTCAGTATTGTTTCAGTAAAGCTGCTCCGAATCTTGACATGGCGATGGGGTTGGCTACAATTAGATTTCAGATACTTATCTGTTTATCGTTCTACCGCAATGTTTTGAGCAATGACGATTTTATTACCTATCTTATCGGGAATTTATGATAAATTGATTCTCAGTGATGGTCTATGATGCATAATTTTGAAATAGTACGCGTCCTTGACATAATAAAAATAATCGTAATGCTTTATTATAACATCAGATTCTGCCGAGCGACTGCGCAGTAGGAACAGAATTTCAGAGGAACTCTGTGATTACGAAATCACAATTGCACCAAGTAATAAAAGAATCATTGCTTTGCTGTAGCAAGTTATACGTATGTATATTTTAAACAACACGCATAAACATTCAAAAGTCAATTATTTGAGAAACGGTGCTAAATCAAAGAGCCCTCTAGAGCTAAGTGCAATTGAAAAAAAATGCATAATTCATTTTAAATATTAACTATCACGGGCTTTCAGTCTGGTTTGGAATGTTATTACAAAGTAACCTCTGCAATCCTGCAATCTTAAAGCCACATCTGCAATCTACAGCAATCACCACACACAAAAAGTCGACTTAGAACTCATCACTGTCTGCCCTATATCATTCATCAAAGTGGAACTTTTCATAAAATAGCGGCTAAAGAACTCGTTGTTTCCGCTAGCGCTGTCATCACGGCCACGTAGGAGACACGTGGAACATTCACTGGAAATCCGAGAATTTCGATCCTGATTTGAAACCGGATGAAAGGGTTGCGTAGCGTGAGAAGGGGTTATGTGACAGCGAATAAACACTTCTAATCTTTCTAGACAACAACCAAATCAGAATCTATAGCGAGTTTTTTTGGTGAATTTAAAATACTCGTTAGTGCGTTTTCGGGATCCAAAGCAGTTGAGCATACACGTCTGTACATTTGGTAAAATAAACAACTAATCTATTCTCATCTACAACGCAGTTTGAGTGGCGTTCCCGAAGTGAGAACAGCATCGTTGCTTGGCTAGCAGCATCCGCACGTGGGCGATCGGGCGAGCGCGGGTAAAGCAATCTCAAATGTGCTCCGTTTGAGAATGAAACGGAATTAATAAGCGCATTTGGGGAAAAATTGATGAAAGCTGTGCATGTAATTAATTTGTGGATAAAAAGAATATTTTTATTGTCGTAAAGTCCTCGTCTTGCGCTACGAATGCACCTTTTTTGACGTTTATTAAAAATAAAATATAGCGATAATACATAAATAATAAATATTTGAGCAATAACAATGAAAGATTAGTTAGTGCAGATAGTTAAGAAACGTTTTTTGGTAATGAAGTGGGACTTAACTCAATGTGGTTTTGAAACTATTTTTGGAAAAGTTCTACGTGTTAGTACTTTTGGAAGTTTCAATTAATAAATAAACTGAACGAAACGTTCTCAACGAATCGTTTTAACAAACATTTAAAAAATACTAACGTTTTTGTCATTTGCTCATTCAATGCACTCACATTGATCTCCCAACGGTCTTTGCTCCCAACAAAGTTGAACCGAACCTGCGCCTTTCCATTTTACACAACTGGAACCTAGGATGTTTCTGCGCGTTATCGTTGAAATCAATTTGAAATATATATACGCATTCAGTGTAACTGGATCATGATTGAATAAAACAATCAAATCACTTTTAATTATGAAGAAAGCACAAAAAAATAATATATGCCACAGTATTGTTCTCTTTAAATACTGTAAAAAAGAGAACGATTAACTAGACCGCACGCCCTTGGTTCTCCGCCTCTCCCCCCGCCTGAAGCTTAGCTGACGTAACAGAATTCACCAGTCTGTAGCCAGCCTCCTCCGTGAGAGGTTGACGTCCTGCCAGACAGTCGCGTTTATTAGTATTGACCGACGCCCTCGGTGAGTCTCCTCCGCGGCGCAGTCGTAACGCACACGATGAGTTTCAGAGGTTTGTTGCTCTTGGCTCTGGTCGCCGCTTCCACCCTGAAGCACGGCGTCGACACGAGGCGCACGGTCAACAAGTGCTGCCCGTCTAGCGAGCACCTCTACTTCAACCTTGCTTCGAGTCAGTTCGAGTGCGAGAATTTGCGTAAGAAGACAGAGCGCCAAGAAGAGATCGCCGACGATGGCGCCCTTGATATCGATCCAACCACGGCACTCTCGGAAGACGCCGTGGCTGACGCCGAATTCGGCAATTTCCTAATGGCACTCCTCACGTCGAGCAATGCCTCCCTCAACGAGAACGACGTCGAGAGCGGTGTCATGCCCTCGTGCGCCCCCGACGACACCGATTGGCTATTCGCGCCGCGCGATTTCCGGCTGCTCACAACGCCAAGCGCCGCGACGCTTCTCACGCGGGGACGCCACGAGTTCCCTGCGCACGCTTGGTGCGTGGATCTGGACGAAGAGGCCGACCTTTTGGCCGTCGTCTGTCCGTGTGTAGGCGTGGACGCGGTTTGTGTCAGAAAATGTTGTCCGGAAGGACAAGCGCACGCTTTTATGAGTCCTAACTGTGTCATATCCGACCTCACACCCTGGACGCCGACGCCACGAGATTATAACATGGTGCGTATTGCACTCCAGAATAAATTTACAGCCTGTTACTTGTGGTTTCCAAATCCAGAGGGACAGAGCGGTCACCCAACCAATGGCTGACTCGGCGCAGTACTGCTTAACTTCGCATGCCCGTTTGGAATTCGCCAGACCGCCCGGAGACAACGGGGTAAAACCCGACCCTCCGTGTCACCATCGTCTCGGCTCTGCCGAGACGACGCCGACACACCGAATCTGAGGGGGTATTCGCCAGACAATTTACATTTCCCGCAGCGATAACCGTTAGCGTCAACCTCGACAGAAACGTGCAACAGGAATGTTGTTAGCAATGTGCTGATGTGCTGTTTGTAAGTACTATAGATTGCAAACTCAACGGCTGAAACAATAAAACAAAATGTTCCGAGCAACGTTTGCTTTTCCACACAGTCTGTTGCTGTTTAGAGGACTAGGGTAATAAAATCCCTTTGATTCGTGCGATAGCAAGCGCAATATAACACCAAAAAGAGCTCTAGTCATGCGTCATGCGATAAAAAACTGAAATAGCAACGCAATTTAGTCCGGCTGCGGATTTTATTTGTAGCCATGCGAACGCAATTTTGTTGCTTTTCAGACATACTACCTACTTAACCACAAGGTGCCCACCACTTGTCAGCACTACTCCTTGGCGACGTACCGCCGCGATCAGCTCACTCTCCTGCACAACGGATCCATGAAGGCAAGTCTCTTAAGAAGGACAGCGTTGGCGTCATACTAGATGCGAGACCCTTTAGATATTATATTTGACCACTTTCACAGGCCAGGGTAGATTGTTCAATAAATCACAAGTCTCCATGTTTAGCAACGTCCCTACAGTGTATAATCGAGCCACTCCGAGCTGCAAGGGTGGTATGGAACCCATGCTGGTATCCCCGTTCGGTAACATGCCACCCCTGACTGTCGCCTACTCTCACAGGGCCGTGACAACACCGGCCGCCTCGATGAATACGCACCCGGCCGATTCTGCGTCGAAGCAATCAACTCGACCAACTCGTCCGACACTGACGACGACCTGCAAGTGATATTCTGTATCGAGATCGACGCTTTTACCGACGCCGTTACCAGCTTCAAAGGCGTCGTCACCCTCCTGGGGGCGTTGGCGCTGCTCGTCACGGTCGTGCTCACAATCGTCTTCCCCGAGATGCGCCAGCACAATCTCGAAAAGATGGTGCTGTACCACAACGTCTCTCTGATGGCGGCGTTTTTCTGCATCGGTGCGGTCCAAATCAGTTTCAACACCTTCAATGGGGAAACCTGCAAAGTGCTTAGTGAGTATAAACCCACCTGCGAATTAACAATATAAAGTGCGACCAACGTTAATTTTTGGCAAGGCAGAGCTTTAATTGGCCAGATCGTCCATAAATTCTCTGGCAGACACATTTTTTCTCATTCACAATATTACTAATCTGTATTTGATCAAAAAACGTAGTGTGAAAATTGCAAAATCACACAACGCCAATGACCCATTCTCAATCTGAATGCTCTACTCGAATTGTAAGTTGATAACTAGCGACTGGCGGTTTGCTGGCAAGCCTCCACCATATCTAAACAAACGGGCAAGGCATCTTAGGTGCTAACGCCAGATTTTCTACGATGTTGCAGGCTTCGTGATGCAATTTACGCTGCTTGCCGCCTTCTTCTGGCTGAACGCCATGTGCATAGAGATCTCCTGGTTGTTCACGTGAGTGTCGAAGATCACTTGATCAACCGGTGCGTCGTTAAACAGGACCCACACCGTGGAGTGTGGTCTGGGCGATGCAAGATTAAACTGGGCTGAAACTAGGCACGAAGATAAGGGGTCTTGCAAGAGCCGGGACCATATAGAGGGCTGAGTAGAGAGACCACAAAGGCTAAGTCGCTAATATGTTCCACCCGGACCCACAGCCTAGGTGGCTAATCGAACCACCAAGTGAATGAGGCGGCGTGATTCGCCATCTTGACAGCGGTACGATTGGCGTCGAAAGGCATGTTCGGTTTGTTCCAGCACGCTGCGGCCCGTGAAAGAGGTGACGATGGCCCGTGTGACAGGATGCCGGCTCATCTGGTACTCGGTGTATGCTTGGGGAGCCACATCGCTTATCTCGGCCATCACGGTGGTAGTGGAGTTCTCGCCCGGAGCGAAATTCAGGCCGCGCTTCGGGGAAGCCAACTGCTTCTTCCATGGTGATGGTAAGGCAACTGTTGGGGTCTTTGTGGAGAAACCAGTGCAGGTAGCATAGATATGGATAAAATTTACAATCACCAGTGATCATGACAAGCTGCAAGATGAGATTGCAGATTCTAAAATGTGTATCTCTTGGAACACGATGTGTTCCAAGTTATAACCGTGAGTTATAAATAGAGACAAATTATTCGGATTTTCACTGGAAGCCCCGACTCCCAGGTATCAGACCAAAAATAAACCTGTGGTAAAAACCCCTTGCCGACTACTTCTAGGCTTTCCGGGCTGAAGCGAGATCCTCAGAATACACGAACGTAACCCAGATTGCTTTGTAAAACGTGCAACATGATGACCAAGAAATACCAGACGGTTTACATCTTTGAAGTAGTTGAGATGCAATTTTGCGAACGGCATTTTCATTTAAATACCAATTACGATACAATTGAAGTGGGAATACTGTCTTAAGATTTATTAGACACAATTACAAAAACGTGAATTTCATAGCAGAGATATTCAATTTCCCCAGCTGGGTGCGCATCTGCTGTCTCCTATGCAGTCAAGCAGCAGGTCTCGTGCCTATAGTAAACGGCAAGGGCATTCCAACCCTGCTCGTTGCATTCATTCGATTATAATATAAATATAGTATTTGAACTCAAATGAATATTTTTAGGAAATACTTGTAGAAAATGGAAAAAAAAAATTAACATAATTTATTGTTGGTAATATAGTTAGATATATAATATAGATGAATATTCATAAAGCGCATAGATTTTCTTCTAAAATGTCCTAAGACATTTTTTTTTGGGTTGGTGGCTACGTCCACCAAATCCCATTTTTTTTCTTCGACCGCCCTTTACCACAATCGTTTTTTATCTTTGTCCCGGCACCAAAATATATCACCAGCCACCACTGTTGGCATTTAGAGGATTTTCAATTGAAGCCAACAAAATCTTATCAAATATTCATAACGCAATTGCAAGCTAAAGGTATTATCGTTTGCTACGCTTGGAAGCAAAACAGAAAATACATGCAAATATATATCATGAAATGGGAGCCTGGTGAGGTGTACACTGTGTGCACCTACAGTGCCATTACGTGTCCTTGGGTCCTCTTGTCCTGGTTAACTCCTGAGAAAGCTATGCAATCATCTTTACGGCAAATGTTCCTTGGCACACAAATACTACAAATACTATGTAATTATACGCAGTATTAAAGAAATAAATAAACTCGCAGGATGATGCTAACGCGTAACGCATGTGCACACCATGGGCACAGAATTAAATACAGAAAGATCTTATGAAAGACCGCGATTAAAGAGACTGATAGATCAAATTACAGCGTTATTGGGTTGGTTGCTTGCTATGTATTTTTTTCCTACTTATTTTAGTGATCTCATTTTTATTCGGCTTTATTGGTCTTATTTTTAAATGTAAGATATTTTTTAAACACTGTACAGAAAGTGAAACTAGACGTCGTAAAGTTGCAACTTTTCTTTTGGCATGCGTTTCTGATTGATTGAATTGTTGTGTTTGACGACGCTCTGTTTTGACAACGGGTGGACTGATGCACTGGCATAATGGCTTTAATGAATGCAGAGGTAAATATGCAAATGCCGATCACATGTTACTTTTACAATGTTTATCTTAGCGTAATTGTATGACTTCGATACTTGTTTGTGAGGCGCCTTAAGATATCTGTAGCTATAGTGCCAATGAACATATGAATTTCCAAAGCAATTTTCATTAATATATTTGGCCGTCAACAAAATTATTAGAGATGTTCAACTAAATTACCATGGTGCAGTTGCAACAAAATCTACCACATGATTGCCTGATCATGCAGAGCAATTAGGGGCTTTCACCAAGTTGCTGGATGAACGTTAACAGCTAGCGTTGATTGGTTGCAGAAAAGATTTCGCAGCTGCTTTTCCTGTACGGGCCAATGGCGATCTTGCTCTCCGTCAACTTGGGACTGTTCGTCTACACTGCCACCAAGATTGCCAGCCTTCGCCGAAAAGCGTCGAGCAAAAAGCTGGAGTGAGCGTAATCTTTAAATAGAATTTAATCTGTGTGTCGCCTTTTCATAATTCCTCAAATTTTTAGAAAATCTCATGGTTCTAGTTGAAAGTCACCTTGCAAGGCACGAACCAGTGTTCGGTGGCAATTGCCTCTCATGTGCTTCGATTAGGGCTCAAATCAAATCAAATCAAATCAAACGTTTCTTTACTAATTCACTCTTTTAAAGACGTATGTTTGCCAAGAGTTTTAAATTATTGTCCTTCGCAGCTAATTAAAATTGAATAAATTATACATTAGGATAAAGAATATTTACACGAACATTTTCCTATATAGTCGAACATTAATATTAGCTCTGGCATTTGTCACAGGCACAGTTTTTTCCAGCTATTTACTCATGGTCATTTCAAAATGTATTGTTATAATTAGGTACTCCTTGATTTTTCTGCCTATACTTGCTGAAAGACCAGATCAAGACATACCTAAGCAACAGGACTTTGTTTTCTGCAGCCTGACCCTCTACGTGAAGTTGTTCACGTTGATGGGCGTGACGTGGGTACTAGAGATCATATCGTGGGCCGTGGGCGGCAAGAACTACTACTGGTTACTAGTTGACACCGTCAACTTGTTCCGCGGCGTTTTCATCTTCGTCATCTTCTGCTGCAAACGCTCGGTGCTGGACTTGGTGCGCGTGCGCTGCGGCTGCGCAGGTGTCAAGGTCGAGCGGCAGGATTCGGTGGAGAGCAAGTCGACATCGGGGTCTAACGATGCACATGAAATGACCAGCAGGCGACACCATGAGGACCAATGACATCCTCAAGGAGAGAGCTGAAGCCAAAGGAACCAATGACATTCTACGTACTGAGACGATTGCATAGACTGAACGAATGGCACTGTTCCCTTTCGTGAACTGATGGCAAGTTCAATTCAAAGGCATTTGAGATATTTGAACAAAGAACAAAAATCAGATCTCAATTGGAAACTATTTAAGTAAATTTCAGCGATTATGTGTAGGTAAGGATTTTTTCATGAAAAAATGTATGAAATATTCATATATCTTTTAAATCATGATGAAAAGATACAACCATCCAATAGCTCGTTTTCCAAAACGCAGCAGCTCTAATTGTTTTGGGATTTTAATGGTGTCCTGTAAATTTAATCCAAATCGGTTCAGCCATTTGATCGGCCAAAAGTTATATTGATCCTTAGCTTCCCTCATCAAATATTCAAATATTTTCCCAGGTAAAAAAAAAAAATGTAAAAGAAAACGACCCACACGAATCAAAAAGAAGCAACATAAGAAAAGACTTTAAAACAAGTAGTTTCAATGTAATAGTAGTTCTTGAAGTGTCAAGGTAATAAGTGTCTTCCCAAATCCTTCAATGTGCCTGGCAATTGTTGCAAATCACACATTTCCGTTTAGTCCTAAACGCACGTCGTTTGGTGCTCGTACGAAGCATGGAAGACGCAAGATGTTATGTAGTAACGACAGTTGATAAGTTTACTTGGAGAGATACTGACAGCATGTCCATAAATCTGAGTATAACAATTATTTATGACATGAGAGAATATCAATTCGTTCACTTTTATTGAAAACCTACCACCTTCTTAAAACATGTTCATAACTAGTGTCCTGTCAATCACGAAGAGTGGAAATTGAATACGGATTCATCACAATAGTTTATTATAAAAGGAAAAAGCCAGACCTTAATTTAAATTAAAAGTCTGACTCATTATGCAGAAACGTTGTTTTCATCCTCATTCTCTCTACATGTCTATGGCTTCTGAAGGACGATCAGCGAAAAATCGGCCTGGTCTTCAGGACATGCCTTTCTCGAGTGAGATTTGGGTTCATGGTGTACACACTCATCCTTGGTCATCCATACCTCGGCTTCTTGAGCTGGGGCAAAGATCTTCATAGTAATATATAGTTCATAGAATAGTAAGTATTTAATTGAAGGGGTTTGTTGGACTAGTTGAACTAAGGGATCAACCATATCCATTTCTATTCCATTTGGGTCCAAGCATATGTTGAATATTGGTAATGACTTTGGCCGTATTCTATCAAAACAAAATAACTTTTATCTTTTAATTCGAAAAAACTTAGTAGCCGATACCCCGCCTTCTAAACGACTTCCAGAAACAAGTAGGTCGCACGACGACATGAGTCAATAAGATCAAAAGAAAAGTCTTCACAACTAGAAGCTCGTTTTGTCTCGTCTTTTCGCTTCAGTAGTGATTACAAAGCACACAATTACAGTAGATTAAATACGGAGACTCGCACCATATGGTGCTTGTACTTACCAGTATGCAAGCCGTAAGACGTTTAGTAGTAACAGCAATCGAGAAGTTTACATGGAAAGATACTGACAATACCTCTGTCAATCTGTGCTCAACTATTTTTTACTACATGGGTAAATATCAATTCAAATACTTATAATCTCAAAAATACTCCTCATTTGGAAAATGTTCCAACAATCACGAACCATCGTAATGCATTTCCCAAAAGAGCATCAATCCTATCAGTGCTACTCAATCAAATCACGATACTTTTTCTTTTTTTGATGATTTTTTTTTGTTTAACATTGTAATTATAGATAATAGAAAATAGATAAAATGTTAGTTTAATTGAGGTGCACAATCTTTTATCACAAATTATTGATTGATTTGTGGTGTTTAACGACGCACTGTTTTGACATCTGGCCAAGCGGCACCAGTCTAATGGCGTCGGTGAATGAGTGGATGATGATGATGATGAACCTAAGATAGCCTAGAAGGGAGGAGGGGAGACCCGGTGCCGGTACGTATCCTACTCCTGACGAAGAGCACCAAGAGGACCACCGGCTTAACGTCCTGCCGAAGGACGGTACAACGCTAACAACAGGATTCCTCCACAAATCCATGCTGCCGAGAGGTTAATAAGCAAGATGAATGAAGTTGCTGTACTAACTTTCATCACTCCAACCTCTCTCCCGAACAGAACTGTTCATGTGTTTTATTACAAATAAACACTCTAGTTTGCAAAAGGGAAAAGCAGAAAATGTTCCTCGTCCTGAGTTCAAACAGTTATGTAAATGCAGAAACTCCTGGTGCATCATCTTTATCGTAATCATGGAACTTAGCTGTTCGATGCAAAAGAATTTTAAACACATCTCTGAATTTGTCGGCACAGAAAATTAAAGTTACATGATATGATCCTAATCTTCTTGCACAGGTCTGTGGCCCCGGGAAGACGATCCCCGAACAATCGGCCTGGTCTTCAGGACATGCCTGTCTCGAGTGGGCCTTGGGTTCATGGTGTACACACTCATCCTTGGTCATCCATACCTCGGCTTCTTGAGCTGGGGCAAAGATCTTCACTTGGCAGTTGAGTCGGTATCGTCAACTTTTTTTTCAGCAATGATGACTTCCGTCGGATATTCTATGCTCTTCCGAAGAGCCCAGGCTAAAAGGATGATCCGAGCGTTGAAAGAGATGAATTACTGGAGCGCACAGCTTCCCAAAAGACCAGAGGAAATTTTGGATCGCAACAAACGGTGGTCAGATCTCATGATATTACTTATCATCGGAGGCGCGGCTACAGTGTTCTCGACGTACTTAACGCTGCCGTCCCTCTACAAAAATCACGAGCTCTCTTATTAGTGAGTCTTCTTCTCTTATTTAATTTTCATTTTGGATGAGTGGACAAATAACAGCTGAAAACAACTATGTCTGGTGACTTCCTCACTTAGTGAGTAGTTTCTCACAGCAAACGAATACTCGTATAGATGCATATCGTTCGGCTGCAGAGTGTCACGCTGCATTCGGGGTGAATAATAGTTTGAAAATCGGATTTGTTGCGATTTGTCGTCGTCCTTACAGCGCCCCATGCTTTCCCGCAGTGCTTGGTATCCTTTCGACGAAACCGTGTCGCCCTACTACGAGGCCGTTTTCGTCTCTACGATGATCACTCACGCGTATTCGTTGATTGCCATCGGTGTCGTTATGGCGCTCTTCTTGGCGTTGCTAGTGGAGGCGATCGCACAGTTTCGTCTCCTCTCGCACAACTTGAAAAATAATTGCAGAGTGCAAGAACAGGTTCCACATCGGATTCACGTCAAGAAAAGCGTGGAGAGTGTTGCTACAGAAAGACTGGTACCTGATACGACCCAGCCGGGAACAATTTTGCTTTGCTGTCGGAAATGGAGACTATGGTCCAGAGATGTTGCGAAAGTCTCTATTGAGAAGGAAGTAACTGACGTCCTAAAAATCTGTGTGCAGCACCATTGTTCCATAATTGCGTAAGTATTTAAGAGACAGAGCGTAATTTGTCGGCAAATCCCTGGGCTACTAGATTAGTAAGTAAATAGGAAAAAAAGTTTCAGTAAACACTGTTAAATTTTCCGGGGCTACACATATTATTCTTCAATTCAATTCAATTCAATTTCTTTATTTTCCATTGTAAAACATTTTACATGCCAGAGTTTTTACAAATGTGTGTTAAAACAAGCGTTGGAAATTGTCCATATTAAAATATTATATCATACAATTACAATCTTGTTTCATTTACATAGTATTTACATTCACATTTATTCAGATATACATATTCGTCGATACTATAAAAACAATGGAAAATTAGAAAGCCCTTCACTTCATTTTCGAAGCTTTCTCTACTTTTTAAACATTTTATTTTATTGGGGAGGCGATTGTACAAAATGGGGCCCATATGAAAAGCGTTTCTTCTAGCAATTTCAAGTTTTCTTTTCTTGTATCGTATATCAGTCTTGTTTCTCGTGTTTTTACTATGAATATTTTCATTTAATTCAAACCTATTTTGATTGTCCTTCACATACGTGATAACCTCTAGTATATATAGGGATGGAAGAGTTAATATTTTGAATGCTTTAAATGCATGCATACATGTACCTCTTTTTTTATTGATCCGAGAATTCTTATTGCCTTCTTTTGTTTGACAAATATTTTTCGAACTCCTGTTGCTCCTTGCAGATACACTATTTTTTATTTCAGCTTCGTAGAAGAAGTCAGATTGTTTTACGATTTGATCGTATTTCTTATGCTTCTGTGCGCACTGGTACCAACTGCCTTGGATGTGGTTTTGATTATTTTTGTACGTATTGAACATTGTACAGCAGTAACTAACTCTCGCTTAAATATCTATGCACTCTAAGTACGCTTATGTTGCTAACTGATGATTGATTTTACAGGCTAAAGTTCCCCTGTTTGAAAATCAAAGGACGCTTAAGTATATTTATTTGACGTTGGGAGGAAATGCCTCCGCATATTTAAGTTGTTGGCTAGCTGAGACACTTACGTCAGAGGTAAGTCGCTTTGTTTACTCATCGACTTTTCACGACTTTTTAAAATGTCCACTTTCCTTTGCTCGGTTTCACCGTTTGGTTCGTGGTGCAGAGTGAAGGAGTTAGGGACGCCGTCTTCGGCAGCGACTGGTTCGACCAACCGGAGGGCTTCAAGCAAAGCATGCGTATCATTATATCGCAATGCAACCAGCCGGTGGTCATCAAGATCGGTGGTTTCATCGCGTTGTCTATGGAGACGTTCTATGCGGTAAACATGGGTCATGAAATTACCAACCCTCACCGAGATTTGCGCTATGAAAGTTGCTGCATGTAATATGCGTTCGCTTGCGTTCTTCCAGATGACGAAGCTGACGTACTCGTATTGCATGGCGATATGGATTTACTTCTTGGAAAGTTCTGACGGCATCAAGTTGGGCCAGCATAAGTGAAATGCCTGATCACGTCGTTTAAATAATTTATATGGTCAAACTCAATGTTTCAAACCATGATTAATAAATTGTAAATATTTAAGTATATTTAAGTATATTTTAGTATTTTGAAGATGTAATAATTTCCGTGTGGTATACAAAATCTAAAAAGTACAATTAAAGGCTATGTTTAAAATTTAGGTGTGTGACAGCCAAGAAATTATTAACCTTTTTTGCGAATTATCTTCCTAATGACAGCGCAGGGTCTAAAATAAAGAACATTTAAGGTGGCAAGGCGAAAATAGGCTAGAATTTTGCGCTGTCAACAGAGCACGTAGATCAGCCAACATGCCAAAGTGGAGACGGCAGGTGGCTCATGATTTTAACGTCCTTAACAAAGGATATTGGCTTTCAATGCAATACGGCTTCCAGTCTCGCTTTCCCACCAACTACGAAGTCAAAAAACCAATTAAATTTTTTCAGTTAGCTAATTTTAAAGAATGTAACTCCTACTGTGTAAGAGAGATGTTTTTGAACACATAAATTATGTGAACATTTATTATTGCAGTGCAATAATACAAATTCGACGACATAAACGAGGAAATTAATTAAATTTAGCCCAGACACAACTTTTACAGCACACTTAATTTATTGTACAATAAACATACATTACATTTAGACAATTGCATCCATGTAAAACATGCGAAGTAAACTTGCAGCTGACAACATAATTTTACAGGCAAGTTCTCTGCACCCTACAACTTAAAAACAAAATAACAAGCAATTAAACAGATAATTCAGGAGTTGACCTGAATCATAGAAAGACTTTCGAACAGACATTGATTTCCTTACGGGCACAGGGGATGATTCTAACAAGAAATTTAGGTCCTGGATGGAATGGCCTGCATAGGGATATTTTGCGCAAATTTCTTGCTCCTGGAACAGTTTTCTGCTCTCACCATTGAAATGAACCACCGGAAAAAAGAAATATTCGTTGGACGAGATTTCATAAACCTAGGCATATTATCCTAGACAAAGCGTAGAACTCGGGTGGAGACATTTCTGTTGAAACGCAAAAAACGGGAGAAAACCACAACTTTTGGGAGTTCCGGCAACTAGATTAAAGGCACCACAGCACAGCGCGATGACAGCTCAGCTAAGCCTGTTACTCGGCTGGCATCAGGTCTCCCATCAGCGTCTTGGCCGTCGCAAGGAGGGCGTCGGTGGTGAGTGGACAGCCGGCGAACGCAAGCTCGCAGCCGCCCCCGGCGCGACCCAGGTCGGCGGCCTTCTTGAACGCTGATCCTTGCAGTACGGTGCCCATGATCGAGTCACTGAAACAAAGCCCTGCTCGTTAGGCAACATAGCGCGCAGCCGGGGTCCAATCGTCGGGGCTGACAGGGTCTGGAGCTTAAGAGGCCACTTATTTTGTGTATACCTGTTTTATTCTCAATATATTGGCACAGAGGCCATTAAAATCAATTGACTTCACCGTCTGTGTCTTGCTGAAATTACTTGTGGGAGGATTTATCATTTTCAGGACGGTTACTCCCGCATTTCTTAAATTTCCTTGTCTGTGAGTTGAGCTTCTAATTTACAGAAACATGAGAATGTCCCTGCAGGTTATTGAAAGCCACCATAGCATTTTTGTCAATTCACAAACGACCATCCTAGATGCCGCTACCAAAGTTATCTTATCTTCAAATTAGGTAAATCGCCGGCCGGTTTTTGGCAAGACAGGCAAGGTGGGTAAAATATCGGCTTCCGTTCAGGCTTAAGAAATCCTCACAAATCAGCCTGTCATTCACGACTTGGTCTCACCCTGTGACGAGATCCAGCAGCGCGTCCATCGCGCCTGCGCGGCCCGAGGCGACTGCACGCGCAGCCTTCTTTGTGTACGTGCAGAGAGCGCGCTGTGCGCACGCGCTCGACTCGATCTTGTTCTCGGCCAGCGCAGCATCGACCTGCGCACAATTGTCTTTGTTAACGATAAGTCGCTAAACTCGTTAGTGCAATTTTGTAGAAACCTCGTTAGTACGTTTTAGAAATAAACTCGCTTGTACGTTTTTGCAGCGATTTTGTGAAAGTTGCTAAAATTTGGTTCAGAGACCAAAAAGAGGAAAGGGAGACTAGAAAGGGAGGTGAAAAATTTACTAGGGCACTGAAAGTGTGAGTTAGTATTGAGTGGGTAATGTACCGAAAATTCTGAACAATTTTCTGTACCAACGATTAAAACTACTGTACGATGAGGTTTATTGAAAGAAAACAACTTTGATGGAGTTTTGAAAACACCGGTTCTTGTCCGATCAACCGAAGTTAAGCAACACTGCGCCAAGTCAGGTTTTGGATGGGTGACCATCTTATTCATGGCCGGTTCTATTCTGGAGATAGCAAGGAGTGAAAGTGAGTACAGCAACTTGGTTCGGGATTCCCCTCCTCCCTCCTTGGTTATGCAAGGTTCATTACCAGACCCGTCATAATTCACTAATTGCCGCCGTCTTGTGGCACTGGGCCCCTTATCAAAACAGTTCACAAATCAAAAACTCAAATCAATCAACTAGTCAGTTTTCTTCGGCTAATTAAATGATGGTGTGTGTTTACCTTTCGGAGCGCCTGCGCAATGTGCTGGGTCGTGCCAAGCTCGGATAGGCTTCGGTAATGGTCTTGTTGGTTTGTGAAGATGTGCAACAGCTTGGGCAGCACGAACACGGCACCCAAACCCACCACAGCGCCGAGGATCAGGCCGCCCAGGTCCAGGTTGATCATTCCGCTGCCGTAGCCAGGGTAGACAGAGTTACCGTTGCCATTGTTGTTCTGCTAACAAGTCAGATGTAAAGGTAGATCGGTCAGCATAGCTAAGTTTCAAGAAATTGCTTATACTACGCTATCCAGGGAATTTTACATAATGTTAAAGGTTGTTTTTAAAAAAAAATTGGTAAGTGACATATTTAACAACCGTTCAAAGTATAAATTTGTCTCCACTTCCTCTTAAATGGTAATTTCTTTTACAGGATATACTTGATTTGAAATGTTGGGACAGTAGCATAGTGAATGGAATAGGATCTTCAGAGTCGAGAGCCGTAAAAGTGTTCTGGACTGAACTCACCTGCATTCCTCCGGGAAAAGCGAACCCGAAGCGAGGTTCCTTATCTGAGCTGTTTGCGACCTCCACCACGGGGTGCGCCTCGCTCGCCACAAAACCCCTGGAACGAAACCACAACTTCAGCCACGTTTCATAATCTTACTTATGAATGGTTATCGTAAGACACATCAGATTTTACTTATCGGGGAAGGTACCCCGCTACTCACCCTTCAGATGGCGCTGCGACGAACTTCTTCGGCACCGCGTTCGCCGCTGTAGCCGCCATAAGCGCAACCAACGCCAACCACCAACCACTGCGCATGCTCGGTTTATACATCTCAGAGTTACTTGCGATTGTCACTTGTTTATTTACACGTCGCTAACAGCCAACTGTTGCCGGACACAGTGCAACGATCGTTTTTATCCATGCGGTCGTCATAGGTGGCCGTTCCCGGGACAATCGGTATTCACATTCGATTGTGTCGCGATCAGGATTTCACTTTCTTCGGGCGGTGAGCGTCTTTCGATTGTCTCGCGACATTGTCTCAGTGCGCCGGCGCGGGACGTCACGCAAGCGCACACTCGTTGCGACATCGTCGTCATGGTGATGCGTTGGGATGAGGTAAACAAACACGGTAATGGCGCGGTCTCGTTAACGACAAGCAGCGGATAATTTAATGCAAAGAAGACATCTCAATGCGTGTATGTCTAACAGAAGCATAATAGCCAGGTAATCACGAGCAATACTAATCAAATGTTTTGTATAGTAAAGAGAAACTTTCTTCGTATTAGAGATTGTAAGGGATAGTTTTCCAATGTCCAGGTAAGTAAGCAATTGGAGATTTAAATTAAAATAAAATGATTTGATTGGTTGTGGCCATGGAGTCAGGCAGTCAATCGGGAGCTATTTATTTACCACTTTACCACTTTACCACTCTGCCCTTTACCACCTACACAGTACAGTCTAACGCAATAGCATTGGAGCTACAGGTTTAGCCAGAGTTCTAAATGTTAAACTGTCTTTGCAAAAATTACCGACCGGTCAACTACTTAACTGACGAAAATGGTAGTTATTGCTAGATGAAGCTAGAAATGTTCTTGCAGATTATTCCCATTTGAGACTTGACGGGTCTCAAATAATGCTAACCTCAATGATTCATATATTTGTCGATGGCTAGAGTCGTTGTTATTTAATTATGTGGAGGTGTGTTAAAAAAAATACAGCGCCACCGAGTGGCAACTGCCGGTATCACGTATTGCCAGCTCGTTTGCTCAGCTTAAAGTCTAACATTAGCGCTGGGACTGTGACTAAACCTATCTACTCAATGGTCGTAGGACTTACGGTGAAGGCTTACAAGGGCTGTGTAACACTCCTGAGGGAAAAAGGCACCATTTTACGGCAGAGAAATCAGAGAATCCTGGCATAGTCATGGATGATTGATTGATTGATTTGTGGTGTTTAACGATGCGCTGTTTTGACAACTGGCCCTGCGACACTGGCCTAATGGCGTCGGTAAATGAGTGGATGATGATGAGGATGATGATGAACCAAACCTAGCCTAGAAGAGAGGAGGGGATACCCGGTGCCGGCACGCAGCCTACTCCTGTCGAAGAGCTCCAAAGGGACAACCGGTTTAACGTCCCTTCCGAAGGACGGTACAACTCGAACAGCAGGATTCCTCCACAAATCCATGCTGTCGAGAGGTTGATAAGCAAGGTGAATGAAGTTGCTGCACTAACTTTCATCCCTCCAACCTCTCTCAGAACTGGTCATGTGTATGATGGTCACCCATTCAATACCTGACTCAGCGCAGTGTTGCTTAACTTCGGTGATCTCCTGAGAACCGGTGTTTCCAACACGCCAAACCGTTCGGTATGGTCGTGAAAGTTCTCCGGGAAATCAATTACTACTTCCAGAATGCAAGCCGTACAATGCACTATGATTCGCCTCGGCGAAGCCGAGTCGAATCACCCATCTACTGGTGATTTGTCATATCAAAGTGTAGTTGCCGTTTGAACATGAAAAACCATCTTTGACGTTTCGATAGAAAACAGGTCTCTTTGCTGTTTGCACTCAGAGAATCTTATGAAAAAAACAGACGAAATAGATCATAGAGCGATGGTCTGTCATTTTTTACTTTCTCATCTGAGTTGAAGACAGGAATTCGAAAAATATATGCTTACTCCTCGTTGAAATGCATAAAGAGACTCCAGTTAGGCTGAGTATGAACATTGTATTGAAAATTGAAAACAGGAATGAGCCCTCCGAAAGAGCTATAGCATACGACCATCCAGCTATACTGGCTGCAATGTTTCTAAAATAGTCTCCGGCAAGCCACCACTGATTCTCATGCAAACTGGACTGTTGGTGGATGGCAACTGCGACTGCGTGGGCCTGGGTCTTCAATTGTCACTTGTTTCTCGGTCTGCTGGCTGCTTTCCAGAGGCCCGTTCTCGTATGCGCAGTGAGCGACCGCGCATCTCAACATGCTGCTGAACACTCTTGAACAATCTTGAACACTCGTATGAGGCACACGCTTCGCGCGCTTGCGTCGAAGGACCCTAATTAAAAGGAGGAGTGACAGAAATTCGGGGAATTCGATAACATCTGAAGACGCTGCACTTGCGGGGCCATGGCGCGTGGAATTCTGGTCTAGGTTTTGACAATTAACTTAGAAACGGCTTCGTCGCGGGCGATAGATATGAAAGGCCGGGGGTAGCACCATCGAGACAGATTTGAAATGAATAGGTTTGGATGAGAAAACACACAAGGGAAGAGTTGAAGATATCTTGGAATTCTCAAAAAAAACGCCAGTTGATGCGTCTGGAATCTACGATCAACCAAAAGTGCATAAAAACGAATTACTCGACTTATTCTACAAGTATTTAAGGATGCGGTTACCATCCAATTAGTCTAATCCTATTTAGTCATATACCAATAGCATAGCTGGAGGATCTCATTCTGTTCTTAAGTTTCAAGGGTTGATTGCCAAATGTCCTTCCCGAAGGACGGCTTGACTGCAACAACAGATTGCGTTCACTGACTCCGGAGACCGTGACAATGCCGCTAACACGGATGGCCGTGATTGAGTCCCTCGACCTGTCACCAGGGTCGCACTCTGTTGACTGCTCGAGTGCGCAGCTAAGATCCTGTCGCTCACGGCTCAGTGACCTTTGAAGATCAACCGAGAGGACAGCATTTAAATATGCACGATGCAAATAATCAGGGCCAAGATGGCAAATTAAATTAACATATTCGTCACTTTTTGAGTTTTAAAGTGAACCACCACACTTCTTGGTCATGCCATGCATATTTTAACAATTATTTTCTGTGGTTGAAGATGATTCTGGCGTTGACGCCTGGATTTAATACCCATGCAAAACCTTGTTTGGAAAAACGTTTAAAAAAGAAACTAACCTACATTGGCTAACAACCACTAGTAAAAATATCGTGAAAATATACCCTCCAAGCAACCAACAAAAACAATCAAGAAAAACGAAATCTTAGAGGAAATTGCTTTCAAAAGAAACTATGATCACTCTCCCCGGCTTATTTGTTTTGAATTTTTTCATTTGTATTTCACTGGATTATAAAAGTTGCAATGTTCCTCTCAATAAATTATATTGATTGTATTGGATTGATTAGATAATAAAATTGATTGCAATAAAATAAAACACACAAGCAGCTATAAACACAATGCCAGAAATAATATTTAATAAGTACAACCTAATCTTAGTCTAACATGCCACTAGAAGAGACTTTAACAACGGGAGCAAACCCATTCATCACATTTTATTTCATCCAAGACCAATGGTAAAAATTCAAGAAAATTATACTGTGCACATATTGATATGCAAAAGGTAATTTGTAACCAAATTTAATATGAATGGAATTGTTAGAAGTGTCATTTGATTAAATTGGTGACAGTTATTTTATATTTATATTTTGTTCTTTATAGTTCCACTTTTCCTATATAAAGAGGTTAAATATTATACAATTTTATGAAATAAAATGTTATAAGTATAAGGTTAATAAATACAATACAGTACAGGAAATCCACAGAGTGATTTTTCCCTCATTGCCCTTCAGCCTAAACTTTAGACATCTCGTGGTATGAAGATCAGGAGTATTGTTTACCACGGACAACAAAGCCACCCCTTTACTTTCATTTCTGGTTATACAACTAACTTGCTAAATTTCCTTCCTCGTTTAGCATCCGACATCGCCTAGCCATGCATGCGTCGTCAAACCAACCCCACACGCCATCAAACGACCACATCGCGTGCATAAATAGCTACGACGTGCCGCGGCCAATAATAGTGAAACGACCGAAAAAAAATGACAATGCGTTGGTGTCTCGCACGTGCGCGCCAGTGCATGAAAAACTGCCCACGCGCTACGGCGTGACGCTCAGCGCAGCGCGATAAGAGGGCCTACACTCGTCGTCTCGACGCACACTATTCCCAAGACTGGCTCAAGACAAACAGCAAAGTTTTGCAAAGGCTAGGGTGCATTTTTTTAACTAGAGTGTGTGCTGCAGTGGTCGTCGTAACGTGCATTACGTGGTGGGCGAAATCCGAGGTTTTTGGTGTTTTGGACCTCGAAACTTTATTACGGGGGAACTTCTAAGTTTTAAAAACATAGTGAGTGCAAATTTTACTGTTTTTTTTTAATCTTCGTGGTTTGACAGGGTGAATTTGGAGCAGTAAAATATTATCTTGAATCTTGCGTCAGCTCGGAAAAACCACTGGATTTTTTCTCGTTTTTACTATTGCGAAGGTAAGTGTGATTGAGTAAGCGAACTGAATTAATTTCAAATGGCATCACAAAACTAGCCGTCCCTTATTCATATCACAATTTGTGAAACGCTCCTATGCAAAACACCGTAATTAAGTCTGTTGATATTGCCATATAACGAAGAATTTTGGTTTCTTTATCACCTACCGCTGGTCATCAGCAATACAATTCTTCGAAGGGGTTGCAGGGTCTTGTGGGGGCTCCTACTATAAATATACACCTACGGCTAGCGATAGTGCAACAGTAAGGAGTAAGGAGTTTAAAAAAACTAATACTTCCGTTTGAGGAGTGTGTAAACGTCCTTAAAGCCACGTTATTATCAATCCCCCCAAGCTTTCTGCCTACCAAATCAAAAGTGGTATGAAATCCCACATTTTGCCCCACCTTCAACTCAAAATCAGACTCAAAACATCTCGCTACAGGTTTGAATCACTCAGACGTATTTGTAACGTTTCCTGCACGTTTCGTAAGCAGTTTCTTTATCTTTATTGACCAGGGGTGACTAGTTTAGAGTTTGGCTCGTGTTGCAGATGCTGGGCACTAGCGGCAGCGCCAGTCTGCCGGGCTCGGCTCTAGCCTCCGCATGCATGGGGCTCGTCTTCTTGCCGCTACTCTCCGGGGGCTCTGACGCAAACCTCCCCGACGCCAACCTCACAGATGCGTACCTAGACGACAGGTACAACAAGGCTACCCCTAACTTTCAATACATCTGATATCCAAGGGTTTCCACACAGGTTAAAGGACGTTGGTCCAGTCCATACGCGCAAGTGAAATGTTTTAAGAAGGTTGCTAAAGATAATGTCGCCACTAACTGCAATAAAACAAGTAGGAGAATAGACAAGTATACACCAAAGCAGTGGGCTGATATAAAATAAGCTACTTAACGACCTTGGTCCGGCCCAAATCGCCAGATACAAGCGAGCCGACCACCAGATTTCATAGTTGGAATAAGGGAAGTCGCGTTTGCTTCTTAACTAGTCCCATTTCCTCACCCGGACTTTAGGATGTCTAACATGCGCATGAGTTGCCCTGTGTAGATTCGCGTGGACACCGTGGGAGGCACGGGACTCCGCGGCGCTGCAATCGCTGGCCGCGCCGGCGCAGACAGACCGCAGCGGGCGCATCTTTCAGTTCAGCAGCAAGGACAGCAAGATTCGGGTAGGAAAACGGCGCGCGCATTAAAAATTGTGATGTACAATTGTGACAATCGATGTAAAATCTGTCATTTTGGAACTATTCCTGACATTAATCCTGAAACACGAGCCTTTACCGTCAGTCCCACTGGAGAAATTGTTAATTTATCTCACCTCAAAATCACTGGGGAAAATGCCCCTGGTTTTCTTGTGACTACTATGTCGCTTTCTATTGAAATTTACAATATGACTATTATGGCTACCCATCCGCGCAGCTGGAGATGTCGTTTGCCATTCCCTTCGTGGAGATCCCCGTGCTGGGCAGCGGCAAGTACGCTTCGTACGCTTCCGGCCAGACATCAGACCCACTGGTCAACGTCAACGTCGGAGCGCTGGCGTCGGCCGCCATCTTGGCCGGCGCTGCCATGCTCATTGTACCCGACTTGTTCACGGGCATCGCGCCTCAGGTGCTCTTCGGACGAAGTGAGTGCACACTGTTCTGGCCACACTAGGATCCCTCTAATGCGGCCTGACTAGTTCATGGCCTGTGGTAGTCTATTATGTATATTAAATCGCAAACTCTTTTAAGTCATATCAAGCTGTAGTATTTTCTGGATAAGAACATAAAAATTAAAATTAACACGTAAGAGCGACATGCTAGGGGGCTAGTTCGAAGAATTCGTAGTTCTAAGAAAACATGGTCGATTGGCTTTGGAAACTAGGCCTCAGTAACAACCAAGGTTTCCAGTCGGCAAAATAGTAGTTAGCGCTCTCTGTCGCCAGGTGCCGACGGGGGACGCGGTGGTTCGGCGCTCGCCCGCGCGATGGCGCGCATCGACGCCAAGTTGCGCGCGCATAACATCGAGCCAGGCATGTGTGCACAACGCGCCGCCTGCTGGCTGCTGTCAAACGCCGCAGATAAGGTAAGCCGTGAACCCGAGCCGAGACCTTGAAGTCGGGGGTTATGGTAGAGTGACCAGCCAAGGTAATCCTTTCTTTCGTTCCTTGTCTTCTTTGGAGATTTAGGAAAGATTTGAGTTTAATAAATCAAGACAATTTTGTGCCATTATACGAATGATCCCAGCTAATTACCGACTGTTTATCTTGCTGCAGGTGTCCCGTGGGAAGGGCGGCAGTGTGGACAAGGTGGTCGACGGCCTGGCAGGCAGCGGCTGGCTTGCGCACGCGCTTGGTCTGCGCGACGTCGTGGCGCACGCGCGGAGTCGTGCCGACTGCAGCGCGCTCTACGTTGGCTGCGGGATCGACGCGCCAGCGCTCCAAGCGGCTGCCGTGCGAACTTTTAACGAGGCGTAGTGCGTAGCTGTGATTAAGAGACTGACACCATTGGGGTTATATGTTTTGTAAGAGTCATAGCGCTACAGCAGAAAATGTGCGATAGATCGGGAACACGCTTATAAGTTTTTTTTAATCAAACAGGATGTTTCCTAGATTGGTGTTCTTGACACACCTAAACATAAACCTTATAAGCAAATCAGAAACTTCCTTTAACATAAATGAAGACTATATGAGCGTGAACCAGTCTCAAATGCAAGTTTTACCAAACCTTTATACCAACTTCTGATATTAATTATAAGGTGGCTTGACTAGAACCGGAGGACATGTTTCCAAAACGATGTGACGTCAATTCGTATCGAACTGCTGATGCTCCCAATTAGCGGAAATTTTTTTTTGTTATTGTTGCTACAGGCCTATCAAAAATTGTCTGTTTATGCTCTAGGAATTTGTCAGAACTGTAAAAATCGATTTTATTGTTGGAAAAACTGAATTCAAATATCTAGAATATTTTCTTCCGTTTTTGACGTTTCATCCGATTGTAGGCATACAATTTTACAAAAGTTCCCGTCCCGAAATTTTAGACGAGGTTTAGGCGATGTCTTCTTCACTGCGAAATCAGTGAGAGACACCTCATTTCGCAAAGATAATATAGATAGCATAAGGTTTTGAATGATTTGTCATGCTTAGCGACGCACTGTTTTGAAAACTGGGCCTGTGAACGGGACTAGTGGTGTCGGTGAATGAGTGGGTGATGATGAGGATGAGGATGGTGTTGAATATAGCCTAGGCCAGGTGGAGAGGGGAAACTCAGTGTCGGCGCGTAGCCTTCTCCTGTCGAAGAGCACTAAGGAGACCAACGGCTTAACGTCCTTTCTGAAGGACCAGCAGGATTTCTCCGCAAATCAAAAGCGAGGCGGGAAAAGGTGTTGTACTTATTTCAATCCCTTTGATCTCTCTCACAAACAGTATAAGACATTGGTTAGATGACACTAAGAAAGAACCTGGATTTGGTTCTGAGAATCTCAGCAGATTTATAATAGATTACATAATAGATTGCAGATTTACTTATTTAGGTTCATTTTTGCAACTTAGCACCGGTTTTATAGAGACACGTGAATAGCGAACAGATCGTTAACGAACAAAAAAAACTTCTGATTGGCTGCTGGCAAGGAAATAACAAATTAACAGATTGTTAGATTTTTAGCGAACCATTGGAAAACCTAACCCTTGTAAATAAACTGACGGGGCAGCTGGCAGTTGATCACATATTGTGGGTTAACTTTAAGAATATGTTATATTTTAGATTTCTCGTTACTGGTTCAAAGTGTTTCGGTGTTAATCACTGTTCTAAGTTACTGTCTCTAAGTTACTGTTTCTAAGTTACTGTTTCTAAGTTACTTAATGTGTCTGAGGGTTGAATAATGTTGTAAACCTGGGTCTGAACTTGTGAAAGTTGGTCGCTTCAGTCAAATCGGCCGGCCCACAATTAAATGGTTCCTATGAATTGAGAAAAGTACCTGCTGTCACTCCAGTAGCTGAGCTAGCGTGTCTTACCATGTCTAGTCAGAAACATTGTATAGTTTTGGTGATCATCTTATCAAATAAAAATTCAACTGTCGTGCAGTTAAAAGAGAAACTGAATGCAATGATGACAATTTAATTATTGAATGCATGCTAGTGTACCTACAATTTTTCTTTTCATTCCATGCACCTACTTCCGAAGACGGCGAAACGAGCGAAAGGAGACAAAGGAGAACGCATTTGTGCTCTTTGGGTGTATTGCAGGTTACAGCGTAGTCCACGCAGAATAGGGTATAATTGTTGAGTGTTGTCAATCAACGCTAATCAACGCTAGGTTGTGCTGGCTCATCGTAACGATGGCAGGAGTAAACAAAGCAATAAAGTTCTCCAATTGGAAAATCATACAAATTTTCGTCAAATGCGACGAGAAATCGTCACTAAAAAAACTAGCGACGAGCGATAACCGGTAAAATGGGTCAGACATAATTTAATTGATTTTTACACAAAACAATTTGCAAAAAAAACTTGTGGAAAATTCCCATTTTCTCTAAAAAGTACTTGTTTGGTCTCGGGTGACAATCAAAATGAAGGTCAAGAAATATTTCTACGAATAAGTTAAAAACTATGGGAAATTATGAGCTGTTATCACATAGGAATTAAAATAATAATAATAATAATAATAATTTATTTATACATTTGTTTTGAGTTACATGTTATACTCGGTTACAAACATCTTAATATCATCTCTAAGTACAATTACAATTTTAGAATTTTAGAAATAGCTTGGATGTAGTTAAATATTGTCTACCTTAACATTAATATCTTCTTTAAATTTGTATACCAATTGTATTACCTCTAAGGTATTACCTTTGTAATAGCGCTCGCGCTAAATAAAAAATAATAAAAAATGTGTCAAGCCTCTCGAAACTAGAATTATTTAAGCTTGCTTCATTCAATTAGTAGTTATTCAATAGAATTTTGCGTTTATTGTTATTATATATTTTTTAGGAAGGTAAAACTTAGTTTTTCATTTTTACATTTGAGGTAGTTTGGTTTTTGGCGCGTTGTCTGCAATGTCGTGTGCATAGCCATTCCATGGCCAGTTTGATAGCGTGCACAGCTGACTGTCATCAGTCATAATAGCTCGCAATTCTTTGAGCTCGCAGGTCTGAATATCGCTTAAGTTTCTGTTCTATTTAATTTAAACTTATTAATGTTTGTGTGACCGTTGGTTACGTCCATTGCAAAGATAGTCAAAATAGGGATTTGATATTTCTTGAATTTCTACATCGAAAGCCCTCTGACAACGTTTACTGGTTTAAAACACTTTCATATGAAATATAATCTTGACTATTGCTAACCTACAAGCTAAAAACAAGAGGAACTGCAATCGGTGAATGTCATCACCAGTCGCACAATGTGGACTGATAGGCAAGAATTACCAACCCATACCAACAACTTGGGAGATAATGATGGAATGAATATTCTTAATACCTGTCGACTTTGTATGCTGACTGGTGGCACACACATGGAACCTATGTTCCAGGAATGCATTCGTGTAACTCGTGAAAGTAGCGTTGCCGAAAAGATTTGTAGTGTCACGCAACTGAGTGTAAGCTATGACTAACCATAGTTTCCTTCTTGTATGCGTTCCTTTTTTGACATTCTTATCTGAGCCTCTAATAAATTGTTTCAGCCCTGTGAAGGAGATGGTCTTCCATCTGTAGTTTGTCAGCAGTGTCTCTTTCAGCTGGACGTAGCCGATGCCTTTATAAAACGATGCAAGCAAAGTGACAAATCCTTAAGATCCTTGTTTTCACTGGTAAAGAGTAGTTATTTATAATTTTCATAAAATTTAGGCTAACTGACAAAATATACAATATCGGTTAGTGTCAGGGACTTACAGGTCTCATTATAAATATATTCCTAAAACTAGCCACATGTCTGTATAAGGTGAAGTTAAATAATAATTAACACACCAACTAGAGATTGCCTTTATCTTGGCAGGAAGGACCTTCCGATGAAGGCACAAAAAGAAATGGCACACGGAACTCACAGCCAATGACCTCAATTCCGGCACCGCTTGGTAGTGGTTCCGACTTCTGTTTGACAGACCAACCATGTGGAACAGGTAATACAAACTGATGGGGTTTAGTCAGCTTTTGGGTTATAGATGGAGATTGAGCTTCAGATAAATACACAGTTTTGTGGATACTTTCTTGTGATTTGCAAGTTCTTTTTCTCAAATGTGAAATCTATTTCAGCTCCAAATTTGGAACCTTACTTCAAAGAAAAGACTCAAATCAAGGTGGAACCTTCAGAATTCAAATTGATACCGCCACCACTTTCAAGCAAGCATCACACTCTTCCAGAAAATGAAGCTCTCACTGAGATAAATGCAGAAGTTGTCTCAAAATACAACACCATCTTGAAGAAAGAGCCCATCGTTTACGCCGCTGCAGCTATAGAAAGAACATTAACTGATCAGGAGGTACTTGAAGAAAGCAGGTCACAGCAGCCAAAGCCATCCCGACAAAAACTTAAGTGCCCTTTCTGTCCGATATGCTGCGACGACAAACACTCCTTGACATTTCACGTAAGAATACATGGAGATAAAATAAACATGGCATCTAGACCACACCTTCAACCTGGCTTAAATGTTCCAAGTGTGACTCCTCAACAAAGCCCGGCCAATGCCAACCCAGTAACTGTCCTCCAAGAGCGTGACACGACTGAGGCAGACTCCCCAGATTTTAAACTCTCTGAGTCGGCCTTACTAACCCGTAAAGCCGAATTGATTGCTGATTGCAACAAGCGGTTTGCCCTGGAGGCAAATATGAAGTGGAAGTGTAGCGACTGCGGCCTGGTGATGGACCGCAAGATGTGCGACTTGGGCCACGTGTGTCGCACGTTCCTGTCGGCTCCTAGGTGCCCAGGGGATAAAAGGTCGCCAATCCGAGTTCGGCTGATGCACGTTCTGCAGCGTGGACAGCTCGAGCAACTCCACAAGGCGCCTTCTGTTTTGCTCCGAAGGGTTCACGTTCCCGTTGCAGGCCACATCAAAGGGAAGCCGCGAGCACAACCCATCGAAGAGAGGCCACGGACAGAACCCATCGAAGAAGACCCACGGATGGAACCCAACGAAGAGGAGGGAGGGACCAAACCTAAAAGCCTGCCAGCCACTCAAGTTTACAGGGGACTTAACAGGGAAAGAAACTACCTGCATGAGCGGCATAAAATTCAGCTGCTCCAGGAGATTATCGAGCTGAACCAGATGAAGCAGCGACTGCAGGCTAGGTTGAAGCCGGTGGTTAATGGTCAGGAGCAGAGCATGCAGACAGTTAAATTGACGCAGCTCAAGCTAAAACTGCAGGCCAAGCTGAAGCAACCAACCGCGGTGGTCTGCTCTCCTGACCTTTCAGCCCAGCTTGCACTTGGGGATGCCGACTTGTTGGAGCCCAAGATCGAGCCGTGGAATGCAGACGATCAACTCGTCGAGATTACATCCAGAAGGTCTATGCGGAGACTGCACACAGAAAGCCCGTCTCTCGTGCAAAGCAGTGCCCATCAAGTATTGTCGACAAACCTCGTCGATGGGTTTGTTGGGAATGTCAAGATGGAGCCCGAATCGGAAGATCTACCCGAGCTGATTTTTGATGACATTCTGTATAGTCAGGGTTCCCGTAACAAGAAAGCTAAGTTTAAACAATCACCTTGATACAAGCTCAATTAAGGGAATATGTAGTCTAACATTTTTTAATTACATTAAAAGCCCACTTATAATTATTTTGCTGTATTGGTAGGTTTTGGAACACGTACAATACCATGTTGTGATAACAGAAGAGGTCTGGTAAATCTTGCAATGTGATCAAAATAGAACTTTCTTTTCTGGTGGTTCTTCCTAAAAAAAGAGTATTTTGTTGGCAATGTTTGGTTGATTTGAATTGGTTCAGTTTACAGTGTTTCAGGGCTACCAGTTCTTGAGGGCTGCATTTGTTGGAAGTGGACAGCAAGTGGTGGACAGTGGTTGGGAGTTGAGATATTCAAAGCATCGTGTTTCTCGACGAAAATTTGAAGACGTTTGAGAGGAATGGAAACTGCAAGTTGTTTCCTGGATGGCTGCTGAAGCTGGCTGAAGCTGGAAGCTTGGGCCAAATCCAAAGCTGATTGGCATGAGTTGTTAATTGTTTAAGATTTTGGCTGTGAAATAAGTGACAAATGAGTCTCTAAGCTTGAATGTGGTTGGCGTTCATTGAGAGTTGACTGAAAAATAGGAGTAACCTTGCATTTGATGTCAGTCCCAATCTCTAAAAAAAGCACTCGAGAAGTTTGAAAAAACTACATATTGCATAGTTAAAATTTTGTTTTCTATTTCTACTCCACTACTATCGTTGAGTCGCTACTATTCTATTGGTTTTCGATTGATATTTAAGCCAAAAATTACTTTCCTTCATTTTATATGTTTGTTGTCATCACTACTAGCTAATTTTCATAAGGCTGGCTATTTTGGATTAGGTGGAGTGGGGGCGACAGAGCTCAGTGCAGGATAGTTTACACTGAGAGCAAGTACCTACACCTGTCAATCAAACAAAACAAATGAGCTGTTCTAGCACATAACTCAAAATGAACTTTCAAAATGCATTCTCTGTAGGTACACTGAATACTAAGCGGTGTTCGATTCAATGCATCATACAATTTTGGCAACTTTTATAAATACAGTATAATTTGATGTAGGCAGCACATTACTAGTAGCCTAAAATAATGAATAATTGCTATTGATTAGTTGATACATGTGTATATATTTTGGAGAGGATTAGTCTTTTTGGCATTTTGCTACACAATATTTTGATTCTTTACATTTTGCCTTGCAGGAAATTTATGATCAATTATTTGATACTACTTTTACAAAAACAAATATTTGTACATACATTATTAAATATATTGTTTTGACGCTGGGACAATTCGAAGACTGTTTCGGATCTATCCTGTCTTAACATAATGCCTCTTTTCTCTTGGCTGTACCTTTTGTTTCCTAGCCTTTGGTCCTTGGTATTAGTTTTCAAAAACTCATTCGCTAACTAGCTTTCAAATGGTTAAACATTTTAACTTGTAATTCCAAAGTTCGAATCTGCTTTATAGCAGCTAAATCATTTATTCATTGTGACGAGATTGCGTTTAACTACCTATTTTAAGTCACACTTACACTGCTCATTTTTATTGACAGTGAGTCACATTTGGCGAGAACGTAAGATAGTGTTACAAATTATTCGCAAGGGACGAAATCCACCAGAGACACACAGTGACGTCGCTATAGGTACACTGGCATCATAATGTTCAATGTCTCCTCAAGGGTACAACGCATACTAACCGCACCACCAAACAATGCAGGCCACCATTCGTTCCGTTTAATTGATTCCATAATGATCGACTGATTGATGACCACCCAATTACCAAGTGCGACAGTCTCTTGTCCTCCCCGCACAGCAAAGCTGCGTCCGTCAGCACCAAGTCAGGACCTGGCGGGCTGTCACCAGCTCCTGTCATTGTCTGCCACAACACAATATCGACGCTGTCGCCACACAGATTGATTGGTCGGGGACGAGCCCCTTCCGTTCAACGACGTGTTCCGTGCGAATCCACACGAGCCTTGCCAAACCATATAGACTTTGGCCAAGCGACCACATGCGTGTTAGGCAGAGGATGAGGGACCTGTGTTTGATTGGCGGGCTGCATGACTATAATAGTAGCTACCTTTGGTACTTTGATATGAAACCATGCTTATATTTACCGCAGACGCACATAGACGAGGAGGTGAAATTTAAATCCATTGTGTTAACGAAGGAAAGAGCATTTTGAGTCCTCCGAAAATGCTCGACTCACCTTTAAGATATTTCTAAGTTTTTTTTTTAGTCTTACGTTTTTTTCCCCGGTTGTTACGGAATATATTTTTCCTGAGTATTTGCATGCCACTCTCTTGCATGCCACTTGTAGCTTTATAGATTTGGAGCGTTACTGTGGCCATGGTTTGCAGCGCCTAGAATTTCCTGGCGGTTCCATTGTCCTTTCCTATCCAAGCTCGTCGCCCTTCCACGCCGTCCTCCCACCTGGGCCCCCCGCGCGTCATAAAAACTGACGGAGCGAGAATATTTCGAAGTGTCAAAAAGCGTTTTCGCGCGCTCCAAATCTTGAACGGCGATGAGAGTGCCATGACAACGATCCAAAGTTTTAATACACGATAAAAATAAGAATTAAGTCATAAAACTTCGAGCGTGGGAGTCTCACTGGCTTTACCACACTATTTTCCTGTTACCAAAAACTCACACCACGTCGCTATAATATTGCGTATGAGAGTGTAAGTTTAAAAACACAATTACTAAAAATATTCATCTGTGCATCCACATAGTTTCTTCGGGTTGGTCAAGTCTTTCCATCGCGTCCCCAGTCCCGTTTCGCAAGCCCATACATCTCGGTCGACGGCAGATGACCGACGGGTCAGATCTCAGGGAGCCCGGCTCCAGACGTCTCGTGTCTCCAGGATGGATGCTGCGCGGTTCAAGAGAGCACGATACGGCGTCGATAGCGTGGGGCAATGCGATCAATCTCGCCCAAACTGATTACACGAGTTTCACAATTCGCTAATGCAGTTTGAACACATTCCGGTACCGGGAATCTAGGTTACACTTATTAAACTCTCTTCTCTAGTTGGCCTGCAGTGGTAAGATATACGACACATGCATCGTCTCCCAGGTTTTAGATAATCAACACAAGAAACAAAGGAACAGATCAAGCATTTTCTCATTATTATTCAGTCGCTTTTCATTCTGTTCACTGTACTTTCCCATTTCATTTGTATAAACTTGAACTTGAAAAAAATGTCGACTCGGTTGAGGTTCTGAAAGGTCCACAATATGCTATGCTAATTAGGTAAGAATATCAGGGTATAGGTTAATGAACGACGTTCATCAAGGGCGTAATACTAAGTACTGAGCTCACTAAGTATCAAGTCATGTCGGGCGGTGATTGTTTGGTCAGATTGAGGGTGGCAAAACCCCCGCAATTTCCTGCTATTCCTGCAGTCCTGAGTGTGGGTCTTCCTCGTAGCATTTAGCGATGCTATTCTCGGAACTTAGATGACGAGAACCTCATCAATATCACTCAATCACAGCAAGGCGTTCGCCGACCGGATGTATGGCACGCGTCCGGACAAGATCCTACTGAATAGCGAACGGCTCGTGAGTTGATTGGTAACAGCTTTGTATTTCAGCTGTAAGGTTTTGGATGATTCTCGAATTTTAAAGCTCAAAATCAAAGCTCAACCAATCAAACTTCAAAATAACTATCATTATAGGTTAGTTATACCTCGTTTTGGTGGCAATTTTTCATTTACATCACAGACAATATTTTATCACATCATGTATGTCTGGATAATGGTCCAAGAGACTCTGCACTCTCACGCTTTTGGTAATGGATAAGTAAATTTGTCCCGAAGATCATTCCGTGGTTGATTTCAACATCACTATCGTTTCCTCATTTGTCTTGGTGTAAGATCTATGTCATCTTGTAAAGAAAATCATTTATAACTAGTTTATTTAATATCAATCGCAATCATCGAAAGTATTTTTTGCCCTTCCTTGACAACACTTGAAGCAGGGCCCATGCTAAAATCTCATTCACTTTCGAGGAGACAACTCATGCCCTGTGTCGCAGTGATTTCGTGCGAAAACAGCACCAAGGATGCAAAATCGATGAGTCCATTTGTCAACAGATATTCGGACACGTTCAGGAAACTATCACAGAGTGATATCGTCTTTGGTTGACTTGTTCTGAGAAGGAGTTTCTTTTTCTTTCTCTACCGAGTCGACGGTGTCAGATAGCAAATCATTTCTAGCTTTCTTGTCACTCGAGGACTTGCTTCGGTGTCGATTTTGGTTTAAAGCTAGTCTTTGATGGGTAGCTATGCATCTTCTCGTTGAACTATGAAAGCTTTTAGATCAGATAAGTAACAAATGTGGGTAATAATTCACGGATTTGATGGAGATATATTTATTTGTTTGTCTGTTTTCTTTTCTCAAGTGTGAACAGCAAACGATTCAGGTGATAACCGCAGGAAAGACGACAGTCCACTGCGGAAACTTCAAACTGTCCGAAAAAATGCGTAAAAAATCAATATGTTACATCGAAAGCGGATAGCTTGGTACCACATTGTCTGAATATGTGAACATTCATAGTAACTTGGTGAAAAGTCATCGCTTAATTTCGTTAAAGCGTTCGTTCTCAAATTTGAGCTGACGCCTGCAAGTTCACCACCCAGACAGCTTTGTCTCGGCTGCTCACATTTTATTATTGCTCCCAAAAAACTCGGTCGTTTTATGAAAAATCTCTCAGCGACGACGAGCTGGGCAGAAAAAGCAGGCTCCACTTTCGATACTTGCCAGCAAAGCTAATTTATGCCAACCATTTCCCTCAAATATTCTTATCTATTCAAAATAAGAAAAAAAAACATAAATCTTTGTATTCGAGCGCTGCACTTTGAAGTGGTGGGTTCTATAATATTTTCACTTCGTGCCGGCCAAGCGGGAAAAACGCGGCCTGAGACTTTTCCTTCTGTTCGTCTTGAGAAGCGCAAGTCCTGATTGGAGTCACAACGCCCTTGGAGACCGCTCGGTCCATCTGTTCGACATTCAAACATCAGACTGATTTCGGAATGAGAAGAATTAGCGTGATTTCATAATTTAAAATTCTGTGGTTAGCAAAAATATGAAGCGCAGTCGGCAGTTGTCACTTTTTTCATCACATGTCCCCGACTATGTACACTATGTCCCTAAAGCTTTTTTTCGCTGTCGCCTCGTCCCAAGGTCATGGAAACGCGGTACGAAACGCGGGACGTCGTCTACCCTTGCCAGAGGGTATGCAGCAAACATCACAAGCATACAAGAAAGTGCCACATCTCAAGGCATCAAGCAGCATATTCGCGTGAAAACTTGGAATCCGCGAGAGCGCGCGATAAATATTTATGACTTGCGAGGCGTTTACGCTTTCTAGTTTGTTTTGCGGCTCGATTTTGATGTAGAAAGCATGTTTTCCGTGCGATTGTTTCCCTGCACTGGGGGCACCGGGCCCTCAACTTGATTTGCTGATGCTAACGGTTTGGTCTCTGCAGCAAACGCGGTCTAACGGTGATACAGAAACACGCCGAGTTCTAGCGCGTAACAAGATTAAGATATTATTGCGGTGTTTGCATTAGCGGCTCGCAAAAGCAACAAACTATTGCTGGAGAGTAGAGATGAACGCGTCGCCGTTTTACCACGCTGTCTCGATCGGAGTAAAGTCTAGCTGGCGAGTGAAGATACTAGTCCAATGACTGCCCTAAGCATTGCTACCAACTCAGATGAGTGAAATTTCAGTGGCGGGATTTCAAAATTCTTGATTTATCCCCAAAATTATTCCCACGGTTGTTTTAATAGGTAGAACAATTATTTTAAGCTCAGAAAGCAAAACATCTTGGCACGGCAAAAGCTTTAGAGGCAAGAGAAAATGGTGGAAATTAGTGGATTAGAGTTTTTTTAAATAATAAATGGCTAGCACGTCACCCCAAAACGACCGGCGCTGCTTCTACCGGAAAGTTGTGTTCTCTCGCTAAACGGAGTTTGGTCTGCGAAATTCAAGGGATGTCATGAATTCTATAGGGGTATCTTGTAGGAGTTGTTTAGATCGAAGAATATTTATGTACCAATTCAAAATAAAGGGCTGGGAGTTTACTTTTGATAAATGAATCTGTAAATCTACTGGGGTTAGCTGAAATCTACAGCGGCGTCGTGCGCGTCCATGGGCGGGAAAGTCCCCATAGAGCGTTGGGACGCTTTGGCGTAAACATGGAAGGGGATTCGCGAGGGCACAGCGAGGGCGTTTGACTGGCTCGGGTGGCAGCCCGCGACGAGTCGTCGACGCTCGCTCGCCATCTGACCTTTTCTAAACAGAATCAACGACCGAAACAATGACACGTTGTTTTGATTTTGTGCTCGTACACAAATAAACTGGTGAAACATCGGAAAGAATACAGTTGAAAAATATAGCGATCGTGGGTTGGGGTGACCTATATTGTAAGTATATCGATGTTTGTCGGTATCCAATAGCGGAATAGAAGGTTACGATTAATTGACTAAAATTGAAACGAATTAATTAAACTGTCAAAGATATGATACCGAAGTAAGAAGTAGTCGCTTATGAGTATCTAGCCGGCTGGGTGATTACGATGTTCCACTTTTTTACAACTGTCGACCTGTGTGCATTTGATAAAATCGCAATTTGACGGAAAGTAACGTCCACTTTGTAATTGCAAGCTGTGTTTGGTAACGCTGACAGGTTGTGAACACATGTGTTTTGCAAACATGGCCAAGGGTCATGGTCAAAAGCACAAATGCTTGTGGGAAACGCTAAACTGAGGCCGGGTAAGTCTCTGACAGTCTCGGTGCTGGGGAGATTGTTTTGCAAATGACAGGTGGATCTCACCTGAAAAACGAATAACCGTTGGCTTATTCAACAGGTTTGCAGCGGTTTACGTCAGTTTATGTAGGATTATAATAATGTTTTAAAATGTTACAATTTTTTCAATTAAATATGCCTTCACTTTATGTCAAAATCATAGGGCGACCAACTGAAAGTTCCACAATCCCTACAAGAAAAATGAATATATAACATCGTGGTATACTTACAATGTTCTAAAAATCTGATGCCTTTTGCTAGAGCGAATACTAGCTCCATGGCGCCCATTGTTGAGCCGGGGACTGGAATCACATTTCCTCCCGAGCAAAGTTCCCGGCCATTCCGAGCCGTTCTGCTCGCTAGGTGTGCTTCGGGCGTCTCCACCTTAACATCGCCAACACGAGCTAACATAACATTAGCGCCGTGCGAAGCCAGTAAAACCAGAGGCACATTCCCTTATAAAATCATCTACTTTATTGCCTTCATCTCATTTGTATTCAGAGCGCATTACGCAAAGCTTTTCGAAAACCTATTTGCTCTAAAGGAAAAGAACGAAAGTGATTTACTGATATTTCGTTGCGCTGTCGGCCGCCCACCGGCGCTGCAAGGTTCGCACCCCACAAATCACTCCGGCCGAAGCTTTAACTCTCCGCGCCGTCGAGGAGCCCGCGGCTGCCGTGTGCCGCCGACCCCCGCTCAGAGGCGTTTAGGGGGCTTGATACGTCCCGCGCGACCCGTAACATGGTCAAAGTTTGGTGCAGAATACACGCACGGCACCGAGAGATACGCGAGTCGTGTCGCTCTGATTTCACGCACAGCCCTAGAGATACAGCAAAAACACTTTTCCCAACTGAAGGAATTCCATCATATGCTTTCCTGTGAAACCTTTCGTTAATATTCACATGTGAAGAAACTTACAACATGTACCTCCTACGTCGCACAAAGCAAATACATAGTTATAAAATTTATGGAAATGTCTAGTTTTTAGAAGAAATCTAATATTCATACAAAAAAGTTTCTTTCACCCTTGCCATCGTTGTAGCATACCCTGCCGCGTGCGTCTACCTTGAGACAACGATGACGACGACGACGACGACGACGACGACGACGACGACGACGACGACGTCGACGACGACAACGACGTTGTCGTCGTTGTCGTCGTCGTCGTCGACGCTTCTACGAAAATGTTATGTGCGAAAAGTCCTTGGGCCGCCGACGCTTCGCTTCATTCTATCTTGAGATGTAGGGAGGATCTGGATAGATTCTGCGACATGCTAGAGTCTTCAGTTTGTCACAAGCCTCACCTGGCTTGTGATGCAACTTTTGATGGTCTGGTGAACAAGATACCGGGATCTTAAGAAGTGGTAGCTCGTCTAAATCTCTGGATGAAATTAGTCAGTTTTATAAACCTGCGATGCCCGAGGATCATGAGCATTGGACTACCAATCAAATAGTATCCCTTTAAAAACATTAAGGTGAACTGAAGTCGAAACATGCAGTTGGTTGTGAAATAGCAATTTATAGGCTTTAAAATGAGAGTCAAATGGCCAACCTTAACGTTCAGCATCTCAAGAGCGGATTCAAGCGTACTACGCCTGTTATAGAGCCGACCTAAGCGCAGCAGTGGCAGCAGAGGTCAGATAATCTAGTCGCTCCACGAAAATAACCCAGCCATCCCTGAAAGTCTTGTTACGCCCTCGTTATTATTCCAGCTACCACCTTTATCATACATAATTCAATTGTTGGCTGACTGTATCACTAAAGCCGGCGCTCTCCATTGGCCCAGACCGAGTCAACAACGCCGATATATGACATAGTTTCGCTATTTTTGAGTCCGATCTGCCGGTATCGTGAGATAAGCCTCGATCGTAGCGGGCACAAGACGGCAATTTGTTTCCTTCTCTTCCTATCTCGGCGGTAAATCTGATGCCGCCGCGAACCGCGCGGACGTAACTCACCGTCGACGGCGATCCGCATAACAACCATTCGTCGCAATTATAAACTCGCGTGGATTCGATCCTCTATTGCTATGCTTTGCAAATCGGCCAGCGGCGTTGGCGATAAATCACAGGCACTCTACTCGAACCGTGCTGCACTGGGGGTGCATATTCCATGAATATTATGCGCATTATTATAAATCTACGGTGAATTATGGAAATATTGGCTGATATTTTGGGTAGCGTGGATTAAATCGAACCCGATATTAGTGACAAAACGCGAGTCGAGCATTGAACTAGCCCTCTTACTGCATCGGTTGCAGTGATCCCTAAGGACACCCGCCGAGACTGTTCAGATTCGTAATGAGCACCAAACCCTAAGCGTGCTTCTTAAGTGTTTGCATCGCTGGTATTATAGACAAAGACCTCAATGCACTGTACCTACTTCGTGTGCTGTGATATGTGTGAAATACATAAAATGTAAACTTTTATCTTTCCAAACAAATAAATAGCAAAGCAATAGCAATAAATAGCAATAAATAGCAAAGCAGGGTACAAATTGGCGTTACTTTGCCAAAACCCAAACAGCAAGCAACTTTATGTTCTTTCATTTTCATCGCATCCAAATTGGTGTAATTTTCCCCGAACCAGGCCGCAGAAAATGTTCCCAGAGGTTTCCCATACAGTTCCCGGCTTGGTCAACACAGCACGAGCAGCGGATACACGGTTTCGCCCTTTGTTTGCGGCAAAAACCGAATGAACGCGTTGCACTAATTGCTAGCGAATTTATCGGCGCGCTCCATGCCATTCATCGACGCGCGCATGCGCTCCAGGGCGCGCCCGGGGCCGTCTTGCCCGACGCTCCGAAATCAAGATTTCAGTTAACAAGTGGAAGTGATTAGGACTTAATAGCTGGGATCTGTCAGCCGATGAGCCATCCGTCTCGACTAATCCAATGGGCAGACCGCATAGTTCCAGCAGATGCGATGGATAGGCTTCCAGATCTCCGTGCCGCCCTGGCAGGGCGAGGAGAGGGTCGGTATCAGACCTGGCTCAGCTTTCAGACACATAGGGAATGTATCGATTGTACATTACAATCAACTGAAATACATTTTACGACAATGCGACGACACTGTTTGTTTTTCCTACTTGCAATAAAGCATGATATCATTGCCCATAAACGTTTTATTGTATCGCTGAGTGCTAATTGCGAACAGCCAGTGCAGTTTCACGACGTGGGGCGTTTAGCGAGCTTGGAACGCGGCTGGCGAACGAACTTGGGTGGCATAGCTATGGTGACAGTATGGTGCCACCACAACGGTCTTTCCGAATTCACAATTTCAACTAACCTTAGAAAAAATGGATAATTACACGTCCAAGTAGCTCAATTCTTTAGACCACTGGTAAGAGCGATTGGTTCGATTTTCCGTTTGGGGATACATTTTTGAGAGGTTATTAATGTAATAATTAAGTTTGACATTATTCTTTGAACGCCAGAGAATTCTGTGCACAAGTCTTCTTTGTGTAGCCTAGAAGCGCTGCGAGGATCCCTAAGAAGCCTGTTGGAAAACGGCATATATTCACTTGGTTTCTTTCTCGCTGTGTAGTTCATCACCAGTTCGGTGAAGAAGCTAAAAATCCCATAAACATTGACGACATTTGAGTCAAACGGAAGTATATCAAATTTGGCCTTGGAAGTTTAATACCATCAGGCATTTCATCATCGGTCGAACCTAAAGCCAAACCTTTGCCGAATCCTAAAACGCAGATTATAGACAAAAATTAATTCGTCCAAAAGCGTCGATCCACGAGTGCAATCATCGAAATGTGCGCTCGTAACGGTAGGCGCTATTCCTGTCTTTGTTTACGCCGTGCTGTACACTCGGCGTGCGCCGCAACAATGAGCCGCGCGCGCCGACGCCAATGCTGACGCCGACGCCGACCAAGCGGGCAGCCGACGCCGACCAAGCGGCCAGTAGCGCCGTGCTCCTGTCCCACGACGCCGGCACGACGTCGCGACGCCGAGAACCGCCGCACGTAGCGACGACGTCGTCTAGCACGCACCCCTTCGTTCAACATCGAGCAATTCGCGCGTAGGCTGATTTATCGGTTCAATTAATGGCGACTTTCATGTTAATTACCTGTCACTGGAAATAATTAGTATGTACACACTATTTGTTTTCCGTGGATTTTTTAAGCTATTGATTGATTAGCAGACTGAAATTAATTTTGAAAACGCGTAAATTATTCTAGGAAAACTTTTGGTGTAACAATTTCAAACCGTATGATCGCAGCCCTTGGTGTATTCCTCGTGCGATTTGCATGCAAATGCGTGCTAGGGTAGCAATTCAAGTTCGAATAACACAATCAAGTTCCAGCGATGGACCCAGGCGTCCCCGACAAACGAGGCAGGCTGCCTGCAGCTAGGATCGGTCCGAGCTTGAGAAAGTAGTGGCACATCGTACCGCCGGTGCCGGGAGTGCGACGCCGACGCAGCGACAATGTGGGAAGTGCATTTTCCGATCGCGGGCATCGCGACGCCTCCAAGGCCGACGCCAGCCATTCATTAGCGTCGAGCTCGTAGCTGATATCGAGGCGTCTTCGCTAACTCGATAACACGTTTTCAAGACGACGAGAGGGAGGGGGGGCAGCGCCAACTTTTGCAATTCCATCGCGAGGAGCAAATCAAGACAAGATTGCAGACGGATCTCGGAGTAATTAGTTTGGGAATTAAATGAGTTGTCGTCATAACTCTCCGCGGCAATTTTCTCGCTCGTTCATTAAATAATCTCTGTGTCAATTGGATCGGTGTTTTTTTGTCTCGCTTCTACGACCGCTCTCTTTGCGAACCATGGTCCCCGTCGACGCCCCGTGATGAACGAGACCGAAGCGCTAGAGTACACATTCTCGTGGGACGGCTTCTCGTCGTCCGAGCTCGCGGAGGACTCCGTCAACGGCAGCCTAGGAGACCCACGAAATGACAGCTTCGCGGTGGGCAATACCACGCAAGATGGCGGCCACGCGTGGGACGAGTGGGGCGAACTGGCGCAGGAACGCGCAGCCCTCGCCGTGCTCCTGCTGCTCTTTAGCATCGCCACCGTGTTCGGCAACATGCTCGTCATCCTGGCCGTGTTCCGCGAACGATATCTGCACACGGCCACCAATTACTTCGTGACCTCACTGGCTGTCGCCGATTGCCTCGTCGGCTTGGTCGTCATGCCCTTCTCCGCCGTTTACGAGGTCCTAGAGAACACCTGGTTCTTCGGCACGAACTGGTGCGACGTGTGGCGCTCCCTGGACGTGCTTTTCAGCACAGCGTCCATCCTGAACTTGTGCGTCATCTCTTTAGACCGCTACTGGGCAATCACAGATCCGTTCACGTACCCGACGCGGATGTCTGCACGGCGCACCGCTTTCCTGATCGCCGGCGTCTGGGTTTGTTCCGGAGGCATCTCGTTCCCTGCCATCGTGTGGTGGCGAGCTGTCCGTACCGAGGAGGTTCCTGCCTATAAGTGCCCGTTTACAGACCACCTCGGCTATCTGGTCTTCTCGTCCACCATCTCGTTCTACCTGCCGCTGTTCGTTATGGTCTTTACCTACTACCGCATCTACCGGGCGGCAGTCATTCAGACGCGCTCGTTGAAGCTGGGTACGAAGCAGGTGATGATGGCGTCGGGCGAGCTAGAGCTCACGTTGCGTATACATCGCGGAGGCGGCGGCGGCGGCGAGGGCAGAAACCCATACCCAACGGGCACCCCCGAAGAGCTGCCGGAGCTCGATGATCTCCCCAGTCACCATGGCAACGGGCTGGCACGGCACCACTCGACGCGACTTGTGACCAACGCCGCCAACAAGAACCTCGGAAAGAACTTCTCGCTGAGCCGGAAGCTGGCCAAGTTCGCCAAGGAGAAGAAGGCGGCGAAGACGCTAGGCATCGTGATGGGCGTGTTCATCGTGTGCTGGCTGCCGTTCTTCGTCGTCAACCTCCTCTCCGGCTTCTGTCAGAGCTGCATCTGGCAGGAGGAGCTTGTGTCCGCCGTCGTCACCTGGCTCGGCTGGATCAACTCGTCGATGAATCCAGTCATCTACGCCTGCTGGAGCAGGGACTTCCGGAGGTCTGTAAACAACGCCCCTCTGTGCTTTCAGATCAGCCAGCCACAGACACCGAGTCTGATTACCTCAGAGCGACGCCTTCGGACCAGGAAGTCGTTAGGTAGATACGCGAAATAAGAATGTAATCGATCATAACGTCTCGCCGCAATATCTCAGACTATCTAACGGAAGGAATCTTTCACAGCGCGGGGTGTGGTTCGCTTAACTTGCTTAAAAATTAACACTAGTGCATCTGGACGAGAAACTAATTATCTAGAAGTTGTAGCAGACGGCGCGCGGGAGCAGCCCTCGGCGGTGTTTTAAAACAAGCTTTCTTGCACACAAAGTGCGAATTTATCAAGTCTCGCTCATCTTCGACGACGACGATGGCGGCGGCGGCGGCGGCGGCGGCGGCAGCGAGAGAGTTTAATTACTCTGGGCGCGGGTGTGCATGCAGTTTCTTGGTTCGTGGCCAAGATTGGAAGCGTTCGACGCGGCGTCGGGTCGAGGGCTCCCCTGTGTTAACACACACACTCATGCCGCGCACATTCAGGCTTCATCGTTCCGCGTTCAGATTCACCATCGGTGTAGTTATTAAACGAGGTGTGCTATCGATTTGGCAATTATTCAATTCCAATTCGAGCCATTGAATAACGCTTCCAATAAAATAGAATTGGTTCGATTGCAACTAGATTAATTCATAACCTAGTTAGCCCTTTGGCTGTGTGTTTCAAAGCAAATTCGTGAAACTGTTTATATTTAATGCAGACATGCAAATTGGATGAAATGTCAGCGACGCGTGGGATGATTTTTCTGCACAGGTTTCATTCCATAATCTTTCCGAAACACCTGGTGCAGGTTATGACTGCCTTGTTTTCTGCTCGTTTCTACTCTGTTATTACCACGTGTTGATGGCTTTCACTGCCTACGCAATGCGTGCCAGCGCGTTGTCCAAAAGCATTTGGTGCGTACACGCGTGCGAAACAAAGCAACTCCGCAATTCGCATCGAGAAACAATTGAAAACAACACGGTGCTTGCGGCAGAATGCAAAAACACGCGTCGCGTTTTCCTGCAGTGCGATGGTGGTTTTTAATCTTGGACAGAAAATACTTTGGCAAATGTTTCGTCGTCTCTCACTTTTGTATTGGGTATGCACGCTTTAGATGGTAGTTGTTTTGCATAATATCAATCTTACCAGTGCCGAATATTGAAGGCTCCGTGATTGACGCTCGCCATCCACTACGCATTGTTTGACGCCTGACAGAAATGACGGAAGATTTGAGCCACCTTAAATCGATCTTCGAATTCGTCTATTTTTCAAACCGCAATTTTTAAGTGCTGGATAGAGGCTCTGAAGAATAAACGACTTGGAGGAACCATTAATCTGCTGAAGACAAAGGAAGTTTCGTAGCTATGGCCGATGATGGCCGCTTCGTAGCTTCTTCACGAGCGGAGTTAACAATACTTACAACATGATTAGACCAAATTAAATTCCTCACCTTATCAAGACCTAATTTATTAGAATCCTTCTTATACACATCACATTTCTCTCTATTTGGTACCAAGAGTAATTGCAACGTCTATTAGCCAAAGTTCAAAGTTGGCGAAAGAATGAGCCAAGTTATCTCCTATTTCATTTTACAAGGTAAGCATATGTCTCCTATGTTTTGGTTCACATAATGCATTCGTTACAAACATCCATCTTTGTGATATATCAAACTTTTGTCAGAGTTTATCTTCGCTGTTTTTTTCTCTTCGTCTGAAAAAATATCCATCTTTGAGTTTGAAACAAACCAGAGGAACTTGTATGTCTGGTTTCTTTGTGTGCGTGTGAATCCATCAGGAATATTGTGACTAACTGAACTTCCTACCTCGTGGCTTCAAAGCGTCGACGTCGGCATTGGCGTCGGCATTGTCTTGCGCTGGAGCGCCGTGCTGCACGGCCCCACGGGTGCGCGATGGATCGTCAGAAACTTTTTGGGGCGCGAGAAATATAAAAGATTATTCGCCGTGGGTTGGGCAACTCACGCGGAGCAAGCCCAGTGAAAAAAACCGGGTTTGATTCACACGGTAGCTGCAAGGAAAATGGTTGATTAGGAGGTCGGGGGTGGCCCATCACGAGTACCTAACTATCCCCCCGTGAAAGTATGTAGCAGAAATGCAGACCAGAATCCACCGAAAGGAGGAGAAAGTCAGAAAGGTCGTCGTTGGCAGTGAGGAATGTTTTCTATAAATTATAGACGATTTAGTGTTGACTGAGCGGAACAAGAAGTGAACGATAGTGTGAGCAAACATCCACAAAATGGTCAGAAGGACATTTATTTCCACGATCTTTTGGCAAATTTGGTTGACACATTAAAAAAAAATTACATTCACGTGAAAAGTCGGAGTCCACCAAGTGTAATATTCTTACCAGGTTCGGGGTGGTACGGTTCAAATGCTGCCAAATACATGTTAGACAAGAACGAACCGGAGCTCTGGTCGCATTAAGATATAATACCTGTTCGTGTGTGCTAGATGAAGATCCCTCAAGTTTAATGTCTGGCTGCTGTTCTCGGATTCCCCAAAGTCCTTAACAGGCAATGCAGTCCCAAGACTAGGGAATTAAATAGTTTATCACTAACGCGAATTTCACAGATACGCTCTATGTGTAATGATACAATCACTCACTGGGGTGGGCAAATAACAATACCCTCCATTAACTGCTATCCGGAATCTTATCGCATTGACCCAATTTCTCCAGCGGAATATCAGATGACCATTTGCCAGCTCTCGAAGGTCATAGTTCATCGCGCGTTATCCTTTGTGCTTCCAAAACTGAAACATGCCCTCAAAGTACAAAAGAGAAGAGTATTATCATGTCTATCGAGGGGAGCTGAGATAAGTTACTGGCATGGATGACCGATCGATGCGCTATAGAGGTCTTGTTTCGCGATAGTTCCTAGACGGAAAAACACTTTCATAAATCTCGAAGGCCACGCGGGTGCCCTTGAGACGCCTCGCCCAAGATCTCGTGTCGTCACACTGCCGAGCTCCTATCAACCTCCCATCATCATCTTTGGACGGCCATTCAGAAAGCATACGTCTTAGTTGCTGAGTAAATATAGGATACTTCCGTCTCGCACCTCTAGCACGTTTATCGCCACAGCTGCAAAGTGTGTCGGAATCCTTTTCTTCGGGTCGGCGGCAAGGCGTTTGCCATTGTGAGGAACCGACGTGAATTTGGCGGACTGCCTTTTTGTCGTTCAGTTCAAGATTGCGTGCGTTCTTGCGAGCATACATAGATAATATCGTAAACGACATTAAAACTCACACACTGTGCGCTCTTGTGATGTTCGGAGAATAGTTGAATTATGTTCATCAACAGCGAGTCTATGATGAGCCAAGATATTTTCACCAAAGACCTGATCTGATTGAACAGAGATTGATTGGGCGAGATTACTCATCAAGACATCCAATGAAAATAATATACCAAAAAAATTTTTAACACCACGCGATTCGTGAGAAGTAAAAGTGATTCTGATAGTTGCTTCATTAGTTTGTTTATAGAAGAGACTAATTTCCCTCTTTGGAAACGACAGACATAAAGGCAGAAAGATTGCATGTTGCAACGCGACCGTCTTGTGGTGCTTTAGAATGATGGTTCCGATGTACTGATAATGTGGCGATTTAATTGCGCTGATGCAGAGCACTTACTAAATACAAGCTACTGTCCAAATATATTTATCACCACACCAATCATTTTCAGAGTTGGAACAACGCCCCTGACAGTAAATCTACCTTGAACTTCCCACGGGCCTCTCAGCACTTTACCAAGGAGAACAAGAAATCAGCGTGCTCGAAAGCTGTTGTGTGATGTAGAATTGTTCATGGCGTCGGTATCACAAGGGTCGCCAAAGGAGTCTCATTTCACCAAGGAAAAGCGAATAAAAAATTTCTGGCGACCAGACTCTTCAGCTGCGAGGAGACGTTATTTACGTATGTTTTACGGAATGCAACCCCGACTCGAATGCATCTCTAAAATGCAGCTGCAGTCCATTTCTTTGTGCACGCGATTCCAAGAAGCATGCATAGAGAGAACTTAAAGAATGGGCATACAAGGAAAAACTTAATCAAGTGAGCCAATAATATGCTTCCTTTTGTAATCTCTTGGAGCAATTTCAAGTGTTTGTAAATTTGTATTGTAAAAAGCATTTTCCTCGAGCTGTACTCTACGAGATATTTCGGTAAATAAACGTTTTTAGAATAGCCAACGCGTGTGCATTACCCGGGAATTTCCCGACAGCTTTTCGCCAGGGCCTAGCATGACTTTCTCGATTCCGGATGCTCCTATTTACAATTTAAATACCACCGAGTCATGCTTTAGCGGCGATTAACCAGCCTCGTCGCCATCGCCGCCTCCGCGCGTAAGTCCAGTATTTAAAAGCCACCCCATGTAATTTGCATCTTTAATTTATTCCGCAAAGCGAGCTACATAGTTGATCAAATTGGCCGGAATTAAGTCAGAATGTCACCAGCTGAATAGGTTTTACTATATACAGCGAAAGTAGAATGAATCGAGAGCTAATTTAGTATGCGTATATCTACTTTCGCTGGAAGTTGCCATTGAAAATTGGCCGGTCGATTCAATGTGGTATACATCAATCAAACTCATTCCATGGCTATAACCAATACTTTTTGCAATCTCTTCGAATAGAAAAGTTGAATTTACTCAAAATATTGAGCCACGATTCCACGAAACACAATTTAACCGAAGTGATTTTCTCTAAACATCAGTTGGTTGTTGGGAGTGCAAGCGCCAAGGGGTTGTTATTCTCAGATACTCGTACTTTTTGGTCCGAGTAGAAAAACTTAAATCGACAGAAAGTTTTCTGAGACTGTCGCCGAGCGCGAAAACTTGCCGCCGTGCCGCGAACCTCGTGAAGGAGGCACTTGTAACGGCATTGTTGTCGACGGGGACCTCGGCCAATTATCCACCAGCTGTAAATCGATTAGGACAAGAAACGTCGGACGTGTCGCGATCGTTTGCGTGCACACTCGCAGAGGTCTTCTATCGTGCTATGATCAAACGGATGTTGGTCGAAAGGTTTAACAATGCGGCCAAGAAAAAGATGTTATGGCTGGGTCAAGGAACGTTTAGGAAACTCATAAGGTGCTGCAGTGAACCCACTGTGTGCACTAAAGCTTGCTTGCTTGAATTTTGATGACATTTTGGAACATCCGAAGTAAAAGTGTTTTAATTTCTTGTTATGCGGGGTAGCAATTACGATGACAACCAGACTCGAGTTATTTGGATCCAGTTTGATGCTGAAGAAATACCTACCGGTGTTCAATCAAAGAAGCAAGACACAGCAAGTCACTACGCTTAAAAATGTTTCCCATCATGCTGGCGTGCTAGGAGCAGTGGTGGAGGCTCCTGATTCTGTGATAAATCAGCCAGTCTTGTGTCATCGGGAAAGCCCCAACATGATGGATGGAAGTCGCCACCTCTGTCGTGGAAACAAGATGTAGGAGACAAGAGGAATCAGGAAATATCTTTGTTTGAGCACTAATTTCGGTGCGGTTGGAATTGGGGACCGTAAAAATGTGATGCATATTCTGATTTTAAAAACAATTAACTTGTAGTTGCACACCCAATCTGCAACCCAAAGGAGAGAAAATATGGTTTCATTATGCTTTCTGTAGTCACACATGCCCTAACTAAAAAAAAATACGAAGATAAAGTGACTGTCCAGTGAAACAGCAAATGGAAATAGAAAATGCATCCTGAACATTTAGCATGCATTTATCTCCCGTCAGTTGCGATACTTAATAATTTAGCAAACAATAGACTCGAATAAAACCGCGCAGTCCCCGAAATGCATCGTACAGTTTTTTGCTCGTCGGGCGGGAAAATGCGACGCTTCATAAATTTTATTGCGCCCTCGCTCACTGAAAGCTGTAAACGAGACGGTTACGTCGTATCGCTCGTCTCATCTCGTCCCAGTTATTCCAACACCTTTATTAACGAGTTACTCAAACACGTCATAACACACCGGCATGTACGCAGCGCACGTCTAGCAAATGTTAAACGTCTTTTAAAGCGGTATCAAATAACATGCAAATTCCGTGTGTTGCGGGCTTTTGGCCCGGGGAATGGGGAAAGAAGACTCCAGCAAAACGAGCTACCGCTAGCGCCAGCCGTCAACGAGCTCACCATGCAAGCAAAGTCCCCAAACGCCTCTCCGTGGGAATATCCGGCCAGCTCGAGTCAATTCATAATTCCGCTCATTTGACCCATTTGTTTTCACGACGCCAACATTATGCCAGCGAGAAGCATTACACTGCCGCATGTTAATTACATTTTGAAATAGTCACAAGGGAGCATCGCCGTTAATTTCTTTGGCATACAAAATTGAACAGTTAAAAGTTATATGGGAAATCACCAGTTCACGCGTTAAAAAGGCTGCAGACTGAAACGGGGTCACTTCGCGTTAAACGGGCTCTTTCGCACAATTCAATAAGGAGGTAACGAAGAGTACCGATTCGACATTTTTCCCACTTCCCGACAAATTGATACAAACGACCGTGTTTGGTCAACGGGTATAAACTATTTGGTATCCAATTCGCACCGCGGGTAACCCACGTACACCGAAAGTAAACTCGACGAGGCAATCTTTTACTCGCTCTCGTGTTCGCCGGCATTTCACTTCCTCGAAAGCTAGCCTGAAATGAAAATGTATGCCAATGCCGTACACAGAGCAGCGTATCGATTCTCCGCCCCTTGTTCTCCGTCGGTCCTCCCTGCGAAATGACAATTGTGACAAGTCGGGTAGCGGAAAGAGACGTTGCAAAGATATTGGAACGCTTCGCTGCGGCTCACAGATGTACCCGCGTCATGGACCACTGAGCCGCTCGCGATGCCAGACGCTGACTCCGACGTCTACGTCGTCCCCTCTGCAGCGACGCCTGTACTGGCGGTCCGACGCACTTGGCGCAACAGTTGGGGCACCAGGGGGGTCGGCGGTACGCTAAGGATGGGAGTTATAGAACGTCCGGACTCAATCTAGTCGACGTGAGCAGTCACGGAGTGTTTTTTTTTCAATTCACGAAGATATGGACCAGTTGACAGTTTAACCTGAGGACGTGTGTACGTGGGCGTTGTGCAATTCATGTACAAGGGAACTTTTGTCTCGGATTATTGGTGAATAACGTCGTTATTTCGCGAGTTTGGCTGGTCCGAAACGATACTACCAGACACCATGGATGTCAATAAAAAACAGCAAATCTAAATTCGTCATAAACAAATCATTTCGTGTCTTGCTGGCTATTTTTTTTTAGAGCTAATAAAATGTTAAAATGATTCATGAGCCAAAAATAGTTTACCTTCATTCACCAGAAGATTTCCCCGTTACTCATTAAGTAAAAAACCTTGTGACTCGCAACTTTGAACCAATTTTGTAGAGTACTAACTCTCCTTCAAGTTCAAATACCTTTAGAGAATGTGATTATTATAAGTGGAAAGTGGTTCTCGCAGTCTGTTTGGAGCATGTGACAAAACTTGGGTGCTGGAGGCTGGAAGGCTGGAAAGGAGACAAGGAGGCTGGAACCCCGTTCTTCTGTTTTACTGTTCTTCTTGGGAGCAAAACAGAAGATCGAGGCTCCAGCCTCCTTGGTGCTGATGACTTACGTCCCTGGCCAGCTCGATTCTCAGCTATGTGATTACATATTCTCAAATACCAACCTTAGGTGCATTTTATTGGAAATGCACACAAGACACCAATTGCAGCGTACGTGGAAACCATGCAGTTACGACAATCGGAAATCTTAATGCGCTAATCGATAGAAATACTGTTAATACTAATCGCTTTAAATTGATTCCTTAAATTGATAAAACTGCAGCCCGAATTCCATAACATCGTGATCCGGTAGCGCTCAACTGACCGAACGAGGCTTATTGGCAGGGTGTGCATGATTACAGGGCATAAGGATTCAAATTCAATCACGTCATTACAGCTCGCAGCATAATATTGTTCGAATATGATATCCATAAATCAATCATTTCACCGTTATTTGCATTGACGCAGCGAGCCGAACATATTTTAAGCAAATTGCCATCTGTCACTAGCAAAATTCGACTCATTTTCACTCAAATTCGTTTTTATATATATGTAACCTGTTATTAACTTTGACTACCTGTTTTTCTTCCTCTAAACCCGTCTTTTTCTCTAGGTTTTTGAGTTAGTTGTTGAGTTGAAAAATGATATTACTGCAGTTCTGGACTCTGGAGACAGCCTTGGTCGGAACTCCTGGGATGGAAAGCGCCAATGGAAAGCGAGGAAAACGGTCTGAAGCTCTTTCAGAGGCTTTCAGAGGATTTCAGAGGCACCAAGCGTCCACATGGCACCAAGATGGCTTCCATGTACGCTCGTTTTACTCATGGTGATGTCTGCTCTTTTTTTTAAGCCTTTCTCCAGCCTGTTCTACTATGACAAACTGGCTGGCTACCCTGAATCTAAATCGAGCAACAATGAAAAACAGCAATACAACACATATTCGTTGACATAAGAATACGGCTGCTAGATATATTATTACGCTGGTATTCCGTCGGTCGAGTAGATTGCATAGGAGCACAGTGAAAATGCGCACAAAGTGTATGTAATTTTCAAAATACTTTATAGCCAAGAGGGAAAACTAAACCGAGAAAGAGATACGGTATCCAGCTCGGACTGTGTGTGGCTTAGCAAACCTTGGAATTATTTCGCCAACCTACTGGGCGCCCCCAAAAGACGTTATTCTTAATAAAAAAAAGAGTCTATTTCTTTCAACAGAATGCCTCTGGTCATTCGGGTGTAAACTCGGCGAGTTCTTTGGAAGGACCCACTAGCACCGCGGGTCGCGTCTTGTAGACAAGCAAGGGGGTCCGCTGTGAATATACGATGCCACGAAGCTTTATCGGATTAGGAATTTGCTTGCCGCGGAGAAGAGATGAGCGAAACAATAAAAACGGGATGAATAACTGATGCGATAAGGTGCCCGCGGTCCATTTCCTTTTCTTGTTCTCTCGGGGAGCGAACTCCACGACCGACATGCATCACGGTACGTGTGTAATAACGCTGTGCAAGCGAAGAACTGATCGCCGTACCTCATTTACCGGGAAGTATTCATAGATAACTAATCACATAGTTTATATAGTCCAGATTAATTTTACTCTGAAACACACCTAACTAATGTCATGAAAACGATTAGTCTGGTTCCCCGGAAGCTGGTAATTACCCAGCTAGTGAGCATCTCAGGGATTAATCAAGGCCGTCGATAGCGACCTCAACAGACAAATGGGCTCTGATGGCAACGTGCCACGCCATCCCCCCCCCCCCCCCCCCCCCCCCCCCCTCCACCCCTAACGGAGTCATCGTCTTGTTTTCCGGGACAGGGTTATTGGGGTGTTTAAAACACAGAATAGAAGCCAACAAGCGAAGAGCCATCCTAAGCTAAGCATGCATACTTATGACGCAAAGACGGTGTTTATTTGAATTTTGTTAGTTTGGTGTTAGAGTAACCGACATGAACGCTTTCCTTGTACACGTTAAGGAAACTAAATGAGACGCGTCTCTTCCCGTTACCTTGTCTCGAGACCTGCATGCCTAAAATCTGACTGAGCTAATGAAGCCGAAACATTATAATTAACTATCATGTCGTGCAAGTCTTCATTGAATCTTGGCAACCATCAAATAACTCAAAAGATGCAGCCCAGTGTCTGCTAAGTAGAAAATGAATAAGTAATAGGCTAGGTGCTATATCGTGAGATCTAGGCTCATGCAGGGAATATGATCAATCTTGTGCCACTGTATACATGGTTCTTCATTACTCATCCGGGCGGTGATATCGTCGGCTGGGGGGCGCCGGTTTGAGCCCCGCGCGCCTCAACCGCGCTCATCAGCGGCGCGAAAAACTGATGGATCTTTCCTGCGATCTTAGTGCTGTGTTCATAGGGAATAAGAAAATTAATAAAATTACCGAGTTGAGAGTGATTTTAATAGTGTTTTTTAAATATGCTTGGTGGTGTTATGTGAAAAACAGCTGGGAAATCTGTAGCAGATGTTAATTGGTTACCTGTTTTAATTAGTGCGGTCGAACGCTAAGTGATGGAAAAACAAGAATGCTTCGTTCCGGGGAAAATTCAACAAACCTTGTGAAAAACTAGCGGTTTTTTTCTTCCGCTCGCTTGTGAAACTTTAGTTCCGCGATAAAATTGTTCAAATTTTTTAGTGTAACAAAATAATGGTAACGATAACTTTATATATTTTCTTTTCAGACAGCAAATGAAATGATCAGAACGATGATTTTTTTTTCACCGTGCATGAGGAAATAAACTTAAAATCGAATGGATCTTTTCAGCTGTTATTAAATGCACCACAGGAAATCTCACTTGGGAACTTAGGTTTCAAGTGCAAGCGGTAAAGACGGGAACTGAAACAGCTTGTTTTTTTTAAGGGTATATTTTCTTGCCACGTTGCAAAGGACTTAATGAACATCTTTGAGCAAAGTGCGCTCGAACGCTCGAAGACGTTATTTGTGTTTCCGCCGTTCGCCGCTCATATCATACCGGGAAAACGGACAGGTGTTTGCAGATGGAGGTCGCATCTTTCAGTGGAAATCGCAAGAAAAATAATAAATCACGTAGACGTGGAATGGAATAAGCTTGTCAAGTGATGAAACCACATAGTTTTTATTTCGCTGATAAAATCAAGTAGTTTTAGGAGCATATCAGCTTTTTATTTACCTATTTACTACCAGAAAATTCTTATGCTTGCAATTATAACAAATAGACAGAATTATTGACATTGGAGTTGTATGCAAATCTCTAAATGTTCTGTTCTGCTCTAAATTTAGCATCTTCCCATTTTATTCTTCGATAAACTTCTGTTTACTAAGCAGATAATAGCTTCTACGTTTTTTAAGCATTTTTTAAATTATATTCGATCAGATTTTTTTTTTTTTTTTTTTTAGTTTTGTTTTTAAATATAGATGTGTGGTTAAGTACCAAACATAACCTTACCTAGCGAAGAAAATACGACTATCGTTCTACATCTTCCCGTTTTATTCGCTCTCTTAAAGTGGTTCATCGCTATTAAAGAAAGTTCGATTTATAAAACCATTCGTCTCGATACGTTCATCAACCACCTTGACGCTATTTGCCCGGCGGTTACCTGTGAAACACACAGGCTGTTATCAAACATTTTATCAAACGCTACGTAATCCACGTCAAAGACTGGAATTTCCAACAACTTTTCCTCTCGAGGGCATTTGGCCGTCGGCCTGATTGTTGCAACAAACCTGTTCGCGATCTATCACGGAAAACCTCCTATGTACGTGCACACGCATAGGTGCACAACACATGCATTTAGCAATCCCATTAATTTTCACTTGTGCACCAAGCCCGACGATTGATCGGCCGTTTTATCACTAATTCAACTGCAAATTCATAAAATCCTTGCGATTATGAACGCTGCCGCGCAACAGGCCTAATGATTCCGACCTCGTGACCCGATGCAGCGTTTCGCGTGCGTGTTCACCGAATCGGCTGAGTGCATCAGCATTCACGTGCAGCAGTCGATCGCTGGACGATGTGAAAAAAAATTTGGTACGCTAATCATTGCTTATTTAAATCACACTGCAAGTTGGCGTTCTGGGTCACAGTCTATGCGTGATGCAGTCTTGTCATTAAATGCAAGCGTCACTAATGTATGGAAACTTAGGGTGCATACCTTAATGCATAATGGCATGCGTTTTATTATCAGCAATATAACCTGGATTTCACACGAATTGTATACATTAAAATCTCATGTGTACAACAATGAAAATCCTACAACGTTCATTATGGAATTTGCAAAATTGTAATTTTACACAAGCTACGACTTATGCAGTAATGCCACGCTACAAAAATGTTGTCTATGAATAAAAGGTAGCTATAATGGCAATCTTGAAAGAATAAATGAGGAGATGTTATCGACCTTATCCAATCACAGTGCACAGACCCAATTCGCGTTGTCTCTTACAAAACGCTTGAATGTGGTTGAATGTGATTGCACGTCTCGTTACTCGCTTATTGAGTGTGCTAACAAAGAATCGTATCGCGAGGCAGTGGCAATAATCACAGCTTATATTGTCTTCGGTCTCTAGACTCACGAGCTAGATTTTCCAGCTAACGAGGAAAATGCGTTCTGTGTGCAGCGGAGAGAAAAGTTAAGATTTAGTTTGCGCGACTCGATTCGTTCTCATTTCATCGACTGCTGTGGCCCGTGAAAATCAGGACGAGTGTGCCGAGTGCAGAACTGTTTTGTGAATGCTGGAACGTATTTGGAAGAGAAGGGGGAGCTATTGTTGGCTTCAATTTTACCCAGCAAGTTTTAAAACTGGATAAAATTCCTTTAATTAACGAAAATGACTAATTAGTTTCCGAAAATCGCTCTCAACGCAACTAGAACTCCATGTGCAATTAATAAAGGTATGTGATTTGATGTTTAATTATTTGATTGTTAGGTCGATCTTTTTTCAAAAGAGGGGTCTTCGTGAGTGTCTGTTAGGAATCATTGCCCGACCAGAACGAAGTCCTACCTTGAACTTCGTCAGGAAGTCAAAACAATTCTCAAGAATTACAGAATACAAGAAAAGTTGTGATGATCACGCTAGCACATAACAAATTGCACGTTTAGAGGCGAGAGATACCTCTACTAGCTTAGAATAATCCATGGTAAGATTTACAAGTAGTTGCTTTAAGCAGTTATTGAATTAAGAATCCGTCCCTTCATGAAATTTTGCCTGGGATCAATGATGCTAATAAGGAGATAAATTCTCAGTTCTCCGCAATTTCTTTTCCAGTAATTTTCCCATTGGACGGACCATAAAAAAGTACGAGCGTTTTTTTTTTCAAATGAAAATTTGTCGCGTTAAAAAAAGGGCGTCACTAAAGTTTAATAATTTCATTAATTTTCGCTCAACAGGTAGAGAATATTAACGAAGCGAACTTTATTGAAACATGCCGTCAAATTAACCACGTCTGCCTCCCTCCCCAATTCACAAGCCGCCACGACCAAATTACCAGCCATTCCCTGTCAATGTATAAAGGTAGAAACCATCGCACTTTTTCTCTCCCGATCGATCACGAATGATTTCCAAAGGAGTGCTAATAGACCACAGAACTCGCCAAACTTTTCGCCGCAAGGTGCAGAATTAAAAGGATTTTGATGGAGCAAACTTGGATTTTTGGAATGCGAGGTAATTGGACGACGCGGGTTCCCGTGACGATTGCACTGTGCGTGTTGATACGGCCACAGGTTCGGGAACCAAAGCGGGAACGACGCGAGGGAAGCAAATCCCGATATGCGGCTTTCAACAGAGCTCACCAATTACCAGTTAATTGGATTGTTATACGGACATGAATAGTTGCTCTGCACTCTGCAAGCTGCATTTGGTCCACCTATATCGACACAATTTGTTTGTGGCGTTGCTACGGCCGTGTGCACCTAACCCTGGGGCCCACGTCCGCTGGCAACATATCAAAAATATTCTGAGGTAGTCTGACCCCAAATCAAATTGGAACACCTCTTACTTAAAACTACCGGGATTGTAAAATGTCTGGGTTGAAAACGAAATGTCTCTTCTCTGATTTTTCAACCCTATTTTGAATTAAGCTTAGGACGGAAATCTCAAACTGTTGAAACACAGCTATTAATAGTGATGTAAGATAGTAATGCTGGTCCCAGTACTGACAATGGTTATCTTGGAGTAGACCGCCATGAAAACACGCAATTTTCTGTATTGTTACTTTGATAACAGCTCTTAGCCGATAATTCCCGGTTATTGATGGCTATTAAAAAGCCACTGTTTTTGCCGGTCTGCTTTGCAAAAATGTGGGTGGAAAGCTGTTTTTTTTAGGTGCATTGTCCCACCTGCCGTGATCATCTGCGCAAGCTCCTGCCTCGCACGAAAGTGTCGGGTAGACCCCGCGCCGATTAAGCCGTGTTCTTCGGTTTTCACCGAGATTTTCAATCGAGATTACATCCCTGGTTACGTTTTATGGGATCTTGTTTTAGCCTAGAGCCAACTCGGGAAGACGAGGGGCAAAAAAAAAACAAGAGAAGAATCGCGTTTTGGGTTTAATACGTATAGCGCTATCTCTTAAATCTAAAAAGAAAGCGTGGAGTCGTCGAGATTGAAAGACGAAAGTCAACTATCTTGCTTTTACCCCCTTATATATAGTATATATAACTAAGTCAGCAGGATGTAATCAAATCGCTTGTAAGAAACTATAAGAAATACAAACAGGCCCCGAATAAAAGTGTGCCCTAAGCAAATTAAACCTGCTTCTGTATTTGCCGTCGTCCAGTTCTTTCCAAGTGGATTCCACTCATCGGAGTTTATTTTGCCAGTCTCTCAGGGAATTACATTTTACAGAAGATTGCAGTTATTTTCCTGCCATTCGCGGAAAATCAACAATTTATATCCTTGTCAAGACAAAGGACGAGAAAAAATCTACAGACCGCTCTCTAATTAACTTTTCCTCTCTCCAGCTGGAGAAAATTTGCACTTTCATTTGCAATGGAAACAAATTTCTGAAAAGAAAGCCGTGAGACGGGTTTCCTCGTAGAGTGCCGCAGGTCTCTGGCAGGTACATGGCAGGTCACTCACAGGTTGTACATGACAGCGGGCAATGTTAGAGGACGCCGTCGTTGCAGCCCGAGCCTAGGGCGCTGCTCAGCCGGGCAAGCAGCTATCAGAATGCGCACGCGCACGACCCTAATGAGCTTTTCTCGACAAGCTTTAACTGAAAGCTAGAGTTATTATCATTTTCCACTAACAAGCACAGCTAATAGTCTCGTCTCGTGAAATTAACAGTCATAACAAGTAGTTATTTTCACGTGAAGAGATTTCGAAATCCGTTGCTTGGGTCTGAATGGTCAAATTCACTGAATCCTCCAAAATGTAAGGTTCTACCTTTGACACTTTGTTACATTGTTTACACGATTTTCAGTAAAACTACTTTGCTCTGCTATTTGCTCTGCCCACGCATATCTCTTGTAAGCTTTGAGGATGCGAGACTCGTCGCTCAACTAATGGTGCCCCTCTAAATCATGGCTTGCCACCAGGAGTTCCCGTAGGATCGGACGTTCTCAAAAAACACTCCCGATCTCCGCGACCTTCACACTGACCAACGAGGCGCAAGCCAAGGGGAACCTTCCTGCGTTTTAACATAAAATTCGCTAGGGAAATTTCTCTCTGCCTCCGATTTGAACAGTTTACAAAGCAATTTGCGTCTCTCAAGTTTTCGGTAAAAACTTGCTATTTTCAAAGAAATGCATTAGTTATTGTAGAATTCTGAGATGAGTTATTTCCAAGCTTCAACGCTGTGGTGCTTCTACGCTCCACACTCTCTGTCCATGTCAGCTGGTCATTAATACGACTGGGGGATAAAAAGCAGAGTCAGAGAAAGCTATTGGCAATATCCCGGCATGTCCGCGAGTGTACTCTCCCGAAACTAGGACGAACCGAGCAAGCTGAAGGGTGGCAAGATGATAATATTCAATTTTCTTCGTGAAAATAGCTTCTATTCTTGAGACCGGCGAGGTGCAAGGTGCCGATGTGGGGGCGGGATGGGGAGAGGGGAAGGGGTAATAGGGTGGGCGATGGATGTCCCATCGAGCGCGCGAGGGCTCAGCGAGAATCTAGCGGCCGATCTTCAGTCACCATTATTCATTATTCATCAACTTCAACACTTGCGCGGCTGGCGATACATCTTTGTGACAGTTTTAAAACACAGCAACCACACACACACACATACACACGGGTTAAACAGTAAACCGCGTGCGAATCGCGGCAATGTTTTATTTATTATTGTCATTATTTATATATTCAAATTTGCTCGTAATTCTTTTATTGGTTTCCTCGTATTTCTCTCTACGTTCGCTGGTCACAAATCATAAAATTACTCGGATGGAAAATAAGAAAATTTAGTCCGGAAGAGATAGCCAATTCGCTTCGCGTATATATGAAATCTTGAATGTAAAAGGTCTATTTCTGTCCTCGTTCCACAGGTTGACTTCTTAAGCTGTCAGGCTTACGAGGAATTTATGTAATCCGTTGGTATCGCTTATTTACTATTCTCGCGAGAAGGCGGCGATGTTGGCAGCGACATTTAGCTTTTCTCGTGACACGTACCGAGAAGAGTTGATCAGGAGTCGGCATAAAGGAATCAGGAGGCCGAAGTCATCCAGGAGTCGGTCGACTTCAAAACACACGATTCTGGATGCTGCACACTTTGGGCATCCCTTGAAACTCAATCCGATGACACATTTCCATGAATGTAGTTTTACAAAGATCGGTTATTGCTGTAATCGAATGGAATGTCTGGTGATTTTGAAAATAATCATTTCTAGGAATTTTTCATGAAAGCATTCCGCGTCATGTCCCAACACGCTTTAACGCTTCCCGTGGAAACGGGATAGTCCTTAAGTTGTACATGCAAAGATATTAGAGTGTAGAGTGACGTTACGGAAATAGGGCTATGAGAAAATGCGATGTCTTATGCAAATGTACCCCGACTGGAAACGTGAACGAGAAATCTACCGTCTTAAGTTCCTGAAATTTTTATAATCAACTTTGCAAACTGCTTGGTCCCGATGACCCACTCTGCTTGCAGTGCCGAGGTAAGCACGAGAGTATCCACTCTACTTATTACACCCTCTCTACCATCGCCTCAAGTACGTGGGTAGGGGCACCCTTTCTTTCTCTTCATATGCAGAAAGAGCTTCAGGTAAAATAGGTCAAGACAGAACTACAAATTTAAAGTAGTATAAATAACCAAACAGCACGATAGACGCTCGAATTACCGACGTTAGCAAAAATAATAATATATGTGATCGTCAAATCGAAGTAGTCAATTACTTACAATTAGCTTCGTGAAAAGTGTTTTGACTTCTGAGAGGGTGTCGTTTCAAAAACTTTGACGTGAGTGCACTAAACACCCCCCTGCCCCAAGCGGAAACGCTTAGCAAGCAGAATTCCGGTCGATTTTTTTATACGATCTCCGCTCTCGCTTTAGGGCGCTGGAAAACGAGTGTAACGAATCCCGTTTGATATTAGAGCCATACTCGAACCATGCTTCCGACGATATACACATCTTTCTGATTTAATGATCTCTTTGTATTTTAAAATTTAATTCGTCTTTTCAATTCTAATGTAAATCTAACTTCTCACAATTACTGGCGCACGTTGGAAAAAATCTCGCCGGATCCAACTTATAATGGGACAAATCAAAGAAGCGACGAACGAAGCACTCAAGTGTCCTGTTGTATTATTCATCGAGGCGTAGGTAGATTTTGTTTCCAGGAAAAAATAATGTGTCCTCTCCCTCTCACAGCTTTTTTCGAAAGCGTTGTCGGTCATTTGCATGATTATACACATAATGGCGTCATAAAGTCCACTTCAATGGCATTTTCCATAACACTCTTGGCGTTAACAAGCTCAATATTTCGTTTGCCAAAAGAGTTTACCACAAATGTTGTCGGGAAACAGAGTGTTTAGAAAAAACTTAGCTACTATGAAATCTGAATTTGTCTACAGCAAAGCATGACAGTAAAATATCTTTGTTAAGCGTCGATAGAACGATAGGGCGTACGATGGCGAATATCACGCCTCGAAGGTTAAGCAAAATTGCTCTGGGTAAGATGTCGAATGAGTGACCATCAAACATGGGACCAAATTCCTTCAAAAGAGAGGCCAGAGGGTAAGAAATTAGAGACTTAGATCAGCAGAATTTCCGTCTTCAGGAGTGAAATAGAACTTTTGACTGCAGAAATTTTCGAAACGAGAGACTAAAATGATGGCCCTTTGCACTTATAGGACAGGCCTTAAGGTTAGTTATTTATCACCTTCACTTTTAAGCTATTAGCTATCCAATCAGCTAGAGCAGTAAAACAGTTCATCGCTAAACGCTACAAACAAATCAATAATCAGAGAAACTGTTCAATACTGCATAGCACCCGAGAGCACCCGTTACATCGCCACGTCAAAGTTACGTTCCATTCTTTTCGACGAACTACCGACGAGGAGGCGACCGCTGCTTCACTGCTTGCCGGATTAGCGGCGACGAAGCCTCGAGGAAGCACCAGGATTAGACGTCGTCCTGCGTCGCGACGCTGCGCCGGCTCAATGACGGGCGACAGCTTTTGTCTATAACGCCTAACGACACCGAAAAAACTTGGCCTAAAAAGTGGTGGACCAAGCCCCAATCGTGATACTAATACCATGTTAAAAATTGCCGTGGACAGGAATTCCTGACACGTTTATTTCCCACGCTAGAGGGAAATGGAAAAATTTGTCGAGCAAAAAATGCCATTGTGCTGTGCATGTGATTATTTTAATGCACGTCGAGAACGACTCGGTCGAAACCTGCGTCAGAGTCATGGGAACAAGTTTCTGTTTCACAAAACCTGCGTTCGTTTCTGAGCCGCTAAGCAAAGATCACACTCGAGATTAATTAAAAACAGCATAGTTCCTTGTTATTTACTTTTCACTGAGCGCATAGGCAGCACATAGCTGCTTGTGTCTCATCAGGACCTCCATTCTGACGAGGGCGGGCAGACCATATTCCTCGAGAGAACGAAGACATGTAATTACTATTTTCATAAATCGCTAGCAAATCAGGAGATTCTGTCGACGACAAGAGCGCCTCCTGGGGTTCCCGGGAAACATTGTCAGGACGTCTCCCATCCACGTCAGCTGTCAGCCACATGCCGGCAGCCAGGCGGACAGTTCCTCGCGAGGAGGCAGAAGGAGGAAAAAAACTTTCAAATAAGCAAATGAATACTTTTCCAAGTATTCCAAGTCATGTCAAAACTCGAAAGCAGGAAAGTTTAAAACTAATTCCAACTGCAATTCATGGCGTGAAAGTGGCTGAATTCAAAGAGAATAAGAGTTGAGTTTATTGTGAATAATTTCCCGACGGTCTGCGGCAATAACAGAGAGCAAGTTGGCGATAAAACCATGGCTTTGTAGTAAGTTTACCATGTACTAGTTCCTACCGACCCTCAGTGCTGCACTGGAAACCATCGCCGTCATTTATTCGCATTATTCGCCAACCTGGGCGGATGATTAATGGAGCCTGCAGGTTTGGTTCATGCATGAAAAGCACACTTTGCATCGTGGATTTTCTAAGTTACACCGTTACACGAGAAATATTACTCGTTAGTTGCGAGGGGATTAAAAATGCATTTCAAACCGCGACTCGTTTTGGTCAATTTCTTGCAGCACCTCAATTTGCCTACAAACCTTCGAGGCTCGTTAATGAATGGTACCTAATTGGTTGCTGATAAGAGTGTGAAGTAGGTTCACTGCATTGTATGTCTTGCGATAGTAATCCTTTCGTGAAGGCCGACATAATTACGGGATACGTCCAGTAGCAACTTCCTGTTAAAAAAAAGTGGTAGATCGGCGAGCCATGACCTTGCGTAGCAGTCTTTTACCCTGGATTCTGATTCATTGCGCTCCTGATTACGGTCTCCTGAATCCTCGAATGTTCATTCTGCACCATGACCTTTCTACCAATAAAAATTCTCCGCTGACCATGGCTTCTACCAAACGGCGATGCGAAATATTTTTCGTCGCTTCTTTCATTCGAAATACGAACCAAGCGAGGTTGTTCCTTAAAAGCCGTTTTCCTGTTTGAAGATGTAGACACTTTTAATTGGATAAAAGATTTCTGTAAAAGAGTCGCATGGCCAATAATGGCACTGTTCAGTCGAGGAAATCGATTGCAATCATCCGTTCAGACGAATTGTGCCCGGTTCCCTTCTCGACAGCTGCACCATGGCTTTGTCAAGATAACGATAGAAATTATGTAACAGGTGCACTTTCTTACCGCCAAATTGAAAGAAAATCAAAATTTCCTTACAAATCAGAAAAATAATCGTCGCTTGTACCTCAGCTAGGCGAGCCGGGAGTTTCTCTAGGTAGGGCTGATAATTTGTGAAGCAGGCAATTTCAGTGACCCGGGAGATATTCTTTCCGTCGTCCTTTTCGCTTTTGTGGTCTACGCTGCTGCGAAAGCAATTATAAAGTTGGACGGGGAGAGCGCACGTACTATATATAAGAAGAGTCCGTTGTATGATTCGGTTCGAACCTCTCCTAAAGACGCTACTAAATCTCATGGGCCAGCCAAGCCGTGAGGCTGGTTATTTGAAAGATTTTCTTTTTATAAATACACAATCGAATTACAGAAAATATGTTTATACAATTTTTATCAAATTTTTGTCAATAGCGTCTCTTCGTTGCTGAAAATAGAATTTCAGAATTCAATTAGTTTGTTTTTTAAGAGGCATGTCCTGCGCTCCGTCCTCGAGGAACGTGGGAAGGATATTTTGATTGGGAGCGAAAGAGCTCGCCGATTTCGCGAGACGGCTTTAACTCGATTAGCTCGGATTGACGTTGTAGCTCGTCCTGATTGCACGCAAACAGATCGCGTCTGCGGCGTATCCAGATTCGCAATTCGGAGAAATAACGTTCAGCCTCGTAAGGATCAAGTCGGGCACGACATTCCGACCGCAGAGAAAGAGATGACATTTCAAGTTCCAATAGATGAGTATATACACTTTCAGTTGGGAGACATACAAGAGTATTTATTTTCGATTCTTCATAAAGTATACACTGAGAGCTTGGAACTGGAGAGGAAATATCGGTATATAAATTGTATTTCATCCGAAAAGTTTTACACATGTGACGTTGAGTTACGAGGGTAGCGAAAATATTGTCGAGTGGACGGCGTAGGGAATATACGGAACATATTTTTGCTTGACGGAAATGTCCTGCGATCGTGGGGCATGGGAGATGGGAGAAAAGTTACTGTGTCCCTGCTACTTCAATTCTAAACTCTGATGGAGAAGATATACTCCGGAGCTAGATCAACTCTTGCAAGATATATTCGTGTTCGCTGGTCCACATTTGGTAGAAAAACATGGTATATTTCGAATGACCAGCAAAAAAAAAATCTGGAAACCAGAGCAAAACTTGCTCGCTGTATGTGAAGTTTTGGTCGGCACTAGAATAAGCTTACAACTTTAATACGTGCCCATTATAAGGTTTCATTATTTCCAGTTTACACATAAATCAAAAACTTCTTTTCCAGCTGAATGCACGCGCAATAGCAACCACAAAACACACACGCGGAAAAGTTTCGGCTAAGCGGCCCTGAGACCATAATCGCCGACAAAATTATCACCTAGCTTTATAATCTTGTCAAAAACGACTCTGGAGGGTTTTCCACCTCAGCCGCGTAAGTGCTTGGCACGCGAAGACCCCGGGCTCATTATTAAAATTATCATTCAAATAAGTTTACATTATTTCTCGCTACCCCGCACAGTATATACTTAAAAATAATCAACTTGTTACTTTCTGGAGAAAACAACAAACCGTTTCTCATGTAAATAAATTGTTTATCAAGTGAAATATACTTAACTCATTAGCGTAAGCTGTTTACAATGTGAATATAGTTACAAAAATTGTACCTAGCTCTCAACCTTGCATTTGTGTAGGTAATGCAGTGGTTATTTTGGGCGTACGGTCACATACGCGCCGTGTATCTACCTATTTCAATGGGTATGCGCCGCGTACCCACCTTTTCTTGCACTAGTGTACGTCGATCACTCATTCCAGGAAAAGTTTGGTCTACTCGGCATTTAAATTAAATTCAAGAAACACCTATTATTTTTATGTGTTTGTGAAAATTGTTTTTGGAAATGGCATTCAACAAAACGTAGGTATATTCACAGAATTTTATAATTTTGAAAAATAAATGCCAAATACACTAGCTCATAATTATGACAATGCAGAGCGATAGCGAGGCTAAGCTTAGCTAAGCTCAGGCAACGCTACACTTTATCAGGCAACGCTTCCCCCCCCCCCCCCCCCCCTCAAAGAAAACACACACGATACTTACACAAACACACAGTGAATTTACCTTATTTTAATTGAGAGCGTACCAACCTTTTTCATTACAAATTAAACACTGAGGTAATGTAATAACCGATACCTACGAAGGAGTTTAGGGATGCCTTCTTGTCATGCTCTTTGCTACGGCGACAAAGGGCTGAGGTGCAAAGGGCCTTGGCATTAGGTGACTTTGACCTAGAGCTAGACTTTGGTTATCGATTCTATCGACCTGATTATTATTTAATTTGGCCTTCGACTTGGTGATCGGAAGTCTTTTGTAAGTAGTCTCATTCACAAGAAAAAAAAGACACGCCATTGTTTCATAAATCTTCAATTTTCTGCTGATTATGCTACTTTTTATCTCCTACTGCATTTTAATGAGGGTAGTTGTTAGTGCGAAATACAAACTCTTGTTAGCTCTCTGAAATTGTCACGTAATCAAAAACTAATGACGCCTGGAAATCTTAAATTTGCTTCCCGACGTCAGCTACCGTTCCAACTCATTCGGAGCGTCGTGACGTCAGCGCAACGACGCCCTAGCTCCATCTACATGCCTATGTATTATTATTATTATTATTATTACGACCCACGACATCGTTTATTAAATAACGCAAAGAGCGACGCTCCAAGGCAAGCTCACACAGCTCTATCGCACAGTCGCGTAATGCAATTGCAGACAAAGTTCCAAGCTTATAAACGCACTTGAGCGCACAAACTTTGCCTAATGTTTATCGAAGAATCCGCGTTCTGCGATTGGCCCCGGTGGATTCCTCGGCAATTAGAAGTCAGAGCGCGCTTCGGATTGGCGGGAACTTCTGAGGTGTCTCGCCTCGTAACCTCATGGTACTCCGTCGAAGAGTACGCGATCTCTGTCGCCCGTGTCTGCCCTCGCATGTGCAGGCTTTTTTTTAATATGCATACGACGACGCGATTGCCGACGACCTTTGCCGCTGAGGCTTCGGCCTCATGAGATTTAATTTCATGTTTTAAAAAAGCACAAGCAAATTATTTTTTATCCCTTCGCGCGCGATGACAGAGCGAGATTGTTTTTAATTTCTAAAAAACAAAAAAAATCTTTTCGAGTTGTTTCGTAGAGATAGCGAGCAAACGAGTTGTCTCGTTGAAAACCCTAAAGGACCTGCGTTTCAATAAAACATCATATCATGCACCAGATTACAGCAGAAGCACCTGTGAAATTGCCTGATTATCGCACTTTCACTCGCCACCTTTTATGTAGCTTTCGGGGATGCTAGTCGTGTTCTGTCAATAATTCATAGCGGCAACCCACCGAACGAACAGATCGGCCGCTGTCACTCTTTGACGGCGATATTGTTCCGAGCAAGAGTGGTTTCCCTGGCCTCGAGGCCCCACGGCAAGGTCCCAGGCACTCAGCGCGTACCGACCAGACAATAAGCATTCGCGAATAGGTTGCAGTCAATAGAGCTTGTTTCAACATTTCAAACGTCACTTTTCTGCATCCTTGGCGAAGAAATCTGCATTTTTATTATATACTTGCTGCATGGCACGTCAATACAAGGGTATTCTTTGTAAAAAAAAAGCTCGTTCAAAAAAATTAAAATTTCCGTTTGACTGATCCCTTGCATGAAATGTTCCCTTCAATTACTGTGAGTGCTTGCTGTGATTTTTTGCGGATATCTTCATGTGTCACAAAACCAACATACTTCTACATGAGCTATAACCCAAGTAGATAACGTGTACCTACGCGATATATTCTTTGAAATACTACACCCGTACAAGTGACATACGCTCAGATTTGCCTGGTGATTGGCGTCCCCGCTTCGCGCGATAACTCCTGTCTGACGCTGGGTCCGGCGACCAAAATGCGGCGCATGATTTATGCATGGTTTGCACCCCGCGACACCCTCCATGGGCGCCGTGTTTTTTGTTCGCGCCCTACTAATTGGCGCATCCCGTCGAGCGCCGGGTGGAGAACAATGGGTCCGGGGGGTCGAAACGAGAGGTAGCCCGTGAATTTCATCAATGGCCCCGTTTTGAAAATGGTGAAACCACCACAAAGCCTGCAAAAGTCGCGAATCGGGTATTGTCCGAGCCGCCAATGCGTTAAGTGCAAATCGGTTTTATTGTTAGATTAAAAAAATTATTTGCCCAACTTTAACAATGTAAAAATTATGTAGCAATCTTTTTTTTTTTTTTTTTTTTTTTTTTTTTTAACTTTGGAAGAAGTGCCAAAAAGGTGTTAACTTTAATTAGTTACTCCGCCAGTTAAATTTGAAGTAGTGTACAATCATTCAACACTAAAAGTAATTACTTAGCCCGGAGTAAATTAAATGCTAAAGAATTAAAATTTAAGCACGCAAAGTAACTTTGCTCGCAATGAGGAAAGCTCACGCGATCCAAGTTTCATATCCCTAAGTGTGTGCAGAATTCAACGGGTACTTGGGTCGTTGTTGTCCTCTAGGTTAGATAAAAATGTTAAGTGAAGACATATATTAACCAGATACGTAGGTATGTTAAGTAGATCACCCGAAGCTGCGGGCATTTTAGTGAACTTCAACGAGTCTCTCTCTCTCTCTCGTTTTGATCGAGGAGCCGAGTTTGCTCTGCGGGTTGCGTCCAGGGGTTATTGTGGATGTGCCAAGTTAGCTCTGCGGGTTGCGTTTAAGAGTTAATGTTATTATACGTGCCATTCAAGCGGCATTTCTTTTATATCCTTCTCATGATGTTCTTATCGGCAAATTATTAAACGAGCTTATCGCGATCTTCAGCAAAGCGAATTTTCACGGTTTTTTTACAAAACGTTTTATATTTTGATATAAATATTGGGTTCCACATGGTCTGCACAATATAATAGTGATACTTCAGTGGATCTCCATAAAGATATGAACGCCGCTTGCCGCTCTAAAGTTGCATTCTACACGCTATTAAATTATTCTAGTTGATAACCCCTCCAGCAGCTCGCGACTGTGTCTTTTAGCACCACCCAGAAATGGCTCAAAGTGAGTTTAAAAATCCAAAGCCGAATCATAAATAATCGGCCCGTTTCTGCAGCTCTAATGCGCCGTGAAATTGTATGTCTCCAATAACAACCAGCCTTGTTAGTCCAGGACAAGGAGGCTGGTAACTCGTTATTTTGTTTTGCTGCCTTCAAAGGAGGGGACACTCCCTATGCGTTCTGTACTAAATTTTCGCGACAGGGTTAATCACATGTGATGACTACGCGTCTGTAGCGCCACTTGCACAAGTGGCCACCAATCGAACCAAACATGATTAGTGGAGGGCCGTGCTTTTTAATTGAATTCGGATTGTTTTTTCATTTGTATGTCAGAACTGTCATCGTAAGCAAGTTCCTATTAGTTAAAGAAAATAATTATTTTACAAAACTGAATTTAGACCAGTTCTTTTATATAAGCACTAGCTTTCAGTTAACTTCATTAGCTGGAAATCGATCACTATAATATAGATGGATCAATTCTGAAAGGTAAAATGACTCGGGGCTGTGCTGTTCGAGGCTGTACGACTGGCTTTGGTAGTGAAGTTGCATTGTTGCAATTTCTGCCGTGTGTCCTTTGCGGACAGCAAAACAGAAGAACTTGGTCGACAATTTTTAGGATTTCGGCTAGACAAAAAAAATAACAAGCTGAATTTTGCAAAAGATCTTCAGGACACCTCCCTGAACATTGGCGCAAAAGTTTGTTGAAATCAACCCAGGGAATCATTGTTTTTCACCCTTATTTAGGAGTGGTTTTTAATAAAAGCACGATTATGATCTTGTTTTTAATAGAGATTATAGACCTGACAGTGAGCGCCAGACTCGATACTTGACCTAGCACTAAACCATACATACGAGTGCTGACAGGGTTGTTTGGATACTTGATTTGGGTGGCGTGGGTGGGCGGGGGGGGGGGCAGAAATAGTTGATTAAATGTTTAACGTCAGTTGCAGCAGCTGGGCTCATAGGCCGTGAAGATGTTGAATTGATGATGGAATTATTTATGCCAGATATATTAACATTTGTACAGTGATATCGCAAAATCAGGGAGATGTGGTTCTTGCACTTCTCGGCCCCCGTGAAACAAATCGCATTGAAAATTTACTGAAAAATGTCGTATCCTCCATTAGAACCTCCATGGCGGCAAACACTGAAGAATCAACAACAGCCCTTGCGCACACGGTCAAACAAATTTATAGACTCTGACTCTGTCAGCTCAAGAAACCCATCGACTCTGCCATACACGGCCCGCTGGAAGAAATTTCTGTACTGGCGCCTTTACAGCCAAAGCCCGTTTTAAATCGCTACGTAATACGTCAAACGTCGTGGTTTCGCGATGTGTATAGTTTGAGTTGCATCGGCGTAGAGCAATAAATGCACCAAATGCACCAAATGCACCAAATGTACCAATTGCACCGCTAGGTTAATGGCATTACGATTGCAGCGTGCTTGTGCCTGCAGGATGATTTTGTCGGATTTGCGACAATAATACGACTTGAATGGCGTTGTTGATAGAGACTTTACGAGGAGGTTGATTGTTGGAGATGGGGGGATTACAACTTTTATTACCGAGACTATTCTTTGCAGATAAATTCGTAACGAGACTTCGATAGAGTCGTTATTGTCGGGGTGCAGAAAGAGAGAAACATTGCATTAGGACAGCATCAGTGCCGAGTGTTCGTACATAGTAAGAAGAGAGTTTTATGTGTTGAAAGAATCTGATTCCTGATGATAAATATGTTTGATAAAGACCCTAGTTTAGTTTTGACCTAGTAAAGTTTCTTTTCGTCTGTACGAAAAGTTCACACAATAAATTCTAAAGGTAGTTTAAGATAGTCAAGATTTTAAGTGTCTTGAAACCTTCTTAGAAGCAATTCAGTGTTGACTGCTCAGTTGAAGTGCAATTGCTGATACGAAAAAAAAATCACAAGTCTGGCATTTGAACTGTCTTTGATTTTAAGGGTTCGACAGACCGATTATAATGGAGAACTTACACATTACAGGTTCGAACAGTTTAACTCAAGTAAATTAAGTGCAATTAATACACAATTAATATCAGTCAAATAAACGGACAGAAAAGTGTATCAATTTCTATTACAGAAAATATAATTAGTCCAAAGAATGTGTCCAAGAAGTCAATGGATTAGAGCAACACTCGCGATAGGTGGAGATCGGGGTTTGAGTTCCCGTTTGAGCACAGTTTGAGTACACATTTTTGAGACGGTAGTAGTGTTCATAATAATAAAATAGGCAGAACTAATTTTCAAACGAACTCAATTAATTTACCTTGATTGATTTGAACGGCTCGGAGGCAATTTATTTCCGAGCTAGGGCAAGGGCGTGAATTCAAAGGGCTTCCTTCGATCGCAATTAGGGCAAGTTAATTAACGCACGTGTGGCACGTGCCAGTCGATACACGTGATGTCGCGTTGCTGTCGACGTGGTTATTTAATCGACGGACTCAGCGAGTCTTGCAGCAAGCAACTATCTCTGTGATAATGGATAAGCAGGATATAAGTGAAAAAAATTTGATGCCAAACAGAGCGAAAACGTTGTTAATTGAGTGCAGGGAATAGGAAATCGAAGCGATCGACTCATGATGACCGATGATTTGTAGTGTTTAACGACGCAATGTTTAGACAATGGGCCCTGTTGCTCTGGTCAAGAATAGCATTAGTGAACGAGAGGTCGAAAATGTTGATGATTTTTGACCTTACCTTGTCTAGAGGGGAAAAAGGTAAATCTGGCGCACGTAGTCTAGTACTGTCGAAGAGCTCAAAGGGGACTTAACATCGCTTCCGAAAGGTGGTACAACTAAAACAAAAGGATTCCTGTAAAATCCATGCTGTCGAGAGGTTGATAAGCTAGACGAATGGAGGTTGTACTAACTTTTATCCCTCCAACCTCGCTGCCAGTCAGGACTGGTCATGCCAATCCAATATCTGGTCCAGCGCAGTGTTGCTTAACTTTGCTTAACTTTGTCGATCTCAAGAGAACCGGTGTTATACCAACACACCAAACCGTTCGATTGACACATCAGCGAGGAAGCATTTGTGTGAGTGATTTTCTCGACGGCATCACCGCTATTGTGTTCTGTGATAATACCATGCATCGGTATATGCTCTCGACCCCTTTCCTCCATCCACCCCTTCCCATTGGTTGCAGCTATTCGCGGCACACGAAACCGCAGGTGCAAATCGAGATTCCCACTGATTAGCCTTCGGGAGAACGTTATTTAACGGTATGGTTGTACTTTCGATTTTGTTTAAATTTGAACGCGGGCTTTGCTGCCCCGCGCTAATGGTTTTGATTTAGTGGCACATATTTCTCAGTGTGTGTCTGGCTCGGATAATGACTTCGCGTGGAACAGAATTAGAACTTTACGTAAATAAATAAATAAAGGTGCGGTGTATCTAAATAAATTGCACGGTCAGTTAAGCGCCCGTACGCTTTTGACAGGGGGGGAATTGCGGCGAGAAAAGCACAGCACAAAAAGTTGCGCATGTATGACATATTTACTGGAAAATGTACGAAGCAACTCGCTACCACCGTGGAATTTCCATGACATTTTCTCATGTCAGAGCAAGCATACTCGGCGCATAGTCGCGTTTTTTTTCTGCTCCCTTTAAATTGCTCGTTGCTCATGAACTATCAGATGATGAATAATAAAGCAACGACCCTTTCCACTTTAATCCATTGAGCTTGCCAATACTCAAGGCTGTGAGCTTGTACATGCGCGTGTCCTAAAAACGTGACTAGCAATGACGGGCGCTATCGCTCCGTTGCATTTGCCCTACCTGTGGAACTGCCAGAAGGAGCACTCGCAGATTTACGGCTAGTTTCCAGTCACGTAGAGAGCAAACTTAAGCGCACCCTCCGAGCATGCTTTTCAACGGGGATGGCCCTCGGCGTTGGTGTACGTATACATGCATGGGTGCTGTAATGTGGATCTATCGAACCTCTTTGCCAGCGCGGAAAAACTGTGTTGTTACTAATGCTCAGAAATTGGGGTCAGAGAAAATTGCTTACATCGGAAACATGTTGCAGAGATTTATCTAACGCTTATAATATATCGTTGACAGATAATGTCACTATAATCGGTTTCATTTTTATCTCGGATCAATATATTTCCGGCGTCATTACTATTATTGCGACCATAAATCATCCGTTCAATGGAACTCGCATATCTGGCTGGCCATTGATTTGTCGTTGAATGCGGTGTGCACTTTTTAGCGACATTGCCGTCACACTCACGTGCCTTTGAGGTCGTTTTTTTCGATCGAGCATAGAAATGCAGTCCATGAGGTGCATTATTCATCGATAAAGCCTTTAAAAGTGCATTTAAATATAACCTGGTTTGTCGATATCACGCAAATAATATGCGATGGACCCATGTAATTGACTTACCTATTGATCCGTCGGCTAAGTTTGGCATGCAAACCTCTAAAGTATCTGAAATCACCGGCTCGCTCACGTGTCACGCAAAGTAGCGGCTCTGAAATCACCGCGTTCGACGGCTCATTCATCGACGGCGACTAGCGTACCGTGCGAGGTGACGGTAAATTAGATCACTCGAGGATAGATTGTCGCGCTGCTCGATCTGCTCACTGGTCGGTGTCATTTTATTGTTTGCCAGATAGCTTTGGCTATATATCCCTACAAGGGCCGACAAAACGCGTTAGTAGCCGGAGAAAGCGGCAACAATGGACCACGGTCCATACATAGATTTCATGGAGAATTGTACTCTCTGAGACGTTGAAGCTAGTGATTTTGTGATGGCAGCCATTTCGGGAAATCTGCTGGCTAGAACCTGGCCAAAAAGGTGGAGATTACTCTGTTACGGTCACTGGCGACTGGTAGTTGATTTTTTTAGAACGATTTTGATGAAAATTTATGAAAACAGGGACAAAACGTGGGTGGTACCTACTCCCTACAGTACACTGAAAACAATGACCTACATTCAACAATGGCTGGTCCTTGTAGTAGGGTATCTCAGAAGGCTTTCCTGATCTATCTTCACACGGGCTGTGCAAGTTCTGCGGGCAGAGCGCTTGTTCCGCCAACCTTCCAATAGATAAATGGCTTCCTGTCTCCTTTTTATATCCAAAAAGTCCCCGCACTCGGTGGCCGACGCTGTCGTCGTCGCCGTCGCCGTCGCCGCCGACTAACCGCTACTCATCCTCGTTTCAAACTACCGGCGATATCCTAAAGCCCCTAGCTCAAGTCAACACCACGCATTCTCCACGCCCGACTCACGGGCGAATATCCTTTTCTTATTCCACGCCGGCGACAATGTAACGTGCACATAACACATATTCCAAATAGAAAAAGGACGATGACAAATTTATTCTAGGGTATACATTATTTACAGATAGAGAAGTGAGGAGAACTCAATTGTGCAAAATGAGTGTCACAACGTGCTGTGCGATAAACTTGGCACGTTTTTCGTTCAAGTGAATTTTCTACCACGGCCTGTAATTTCCCGTGCGTCGTAAGTCAACAGGGCGATGAGTAGAGCGCGTGATAAGTAACTCTGTTGCCGCCAGAGGGTGAAGCTGGTGCCCAGTCCGTGGCGAGGGAGCGAATAAAGCTTGCTGTCGCCGCACCATGTGCCGCAGCCATATTCACCAGCCGCACATCCTGATGTATGGAATATCGCTTGCCGTCTTCACAGAGACCTTTCTCGAGTGGCCTCGAGTGTATATTTCACTGCGTCAACTTTTTAGGAGCGTTTAGAACAAGAGTCTCTTAACCTGGAAATTCTTCTCCGGGAAAATTGGTCGCGAGCGAATTGAGGCCACGTGAAAATGCAGTGTGTTGCCCCGTAATTTCGGTCGACTATCTCCGGCTTTACTGTCGTTAAAAAGTCACTTGAAATAATTTGTCACTGTGTGCTGCGTCGAGTAAAAAGTGCAGTCACAAGCTGAAAGTGTCATAGCGCCTCGACCGCGAAAACAACTTTCCTGTTTTTTTTTTTTATTTTTTTCATTTTATTTTTAAGCCCAACCAGTGTTGAGCTGGGGCTCGGAGGCATTGCGTAATTGGCTTGGCACCTACTTCACTGACTGTTCACATCCACAATGGGATTATATCGATTACTGACACAGTACCACTAATAACTATGTGCACCTACGTCCATCATGAACCTCTTAAAGCATTGACCAAACCAAACCACGGCACACTGAAACTAAATTCATAATAAGGCTAAGTCATATCAAGTAGGAAGATTCCTTAACAAGATATAAGAATGCAGACAAACTGTTCGTTGAAGCCCGCGTCATGGAACAGCTCGTGTTTTGAACTGCGTTCCGAGACAAGAAATGGAGTGTCATCTCGCCTGCTACCCGTCGAGAGCGTCATCAAGCTCCGTGCAGCCTTTGTTGCCACGCAAACAAAAGAATCGCAGACGTGTAATTGATACGGTGCTCGTTAATTACTGCCCTCTCCCCCTGACAGCCAGCATCCCGCAGCGCTGCATGATTGGCCACCTTGGCATTCGTCATTCCGGGAACTGGTTTGGTCTAAAGTTCTGGGATCGATTGATTGATTTGTGGTGTTTAACGACGAACTGTTTTGACATCTGACCATGCGGCACTGGTCTAATGGCGTCGGTGAATGAGTGGATGATAATGAGAATGATGATTAGCCTAGCCTAGAAGGGAGGAGGGGAAACTCGGCGCGGCACTTAGCCTACTCTTGTCGAAGAGCACCAAGGTGACCACCGGCTTAACGAAGGCCGAAGGACGGTACAACTCAAACAGCAGAATTCCTCCACAAAGCCATGCTGTCGAGAGGTTGATAAGCAAGGCGAATGAAGTTGCTATACTAACTTTCATCCCTCTACCCTCTTTCCTGAACAGAACTGGTCATGTGTATGACGGTCACCCTTCCAATATCTGACTCAGCGCAGTGTTGCTTAACTTCGGTGATCTCACGAGAACCGGTGTTTCCAACACGCCAAACCGTTCGGTTTTGGATTCGAGGCTCGGAGAGGCCACAGTTTGGAGGGAGCTGATACCGAGAATTATCGCACAGTCGACCGTAAAAGTATTTGAAATCAATTTTAACGAACACGAACAACTGATATTTGCTCCAGTGATTCAGTAAGTATAATTTGAAGTGCCAATCAACCGACTTAAAAAATTCAGGGAAAAAAGTTAGCTGCTAGAATTAACAGAAAAGTATCCGGGCCCTGTACATTGTGACAGTAATAGAAAGGCGTGATGGTTGAACACGCACGACTACGGCTGCTTCACAAATGTCCCATTCGCAACGTTGCTAAATGACCGAGTACATGGATTGGTTGTGAATTTGAAAAAGAAATGAAACCAAACTGTTTCGAAAAAAAAACTAGATAACCCTTAAAATTTCCTGAAAAGAAAATTCCATTTGAATGTATACGCTTAAAAACAGTTTTATATTCTTCTGCAAGCCTCGCCGCCGACTCTCAACGATTCAAGCATGTCGGCAAGCTCACAGCAGGAACTAACTGCCGCTGTGAACATCAACACTGGAGCATTGCCCCAGCACACGCATGGCGCTGCTTGCACCTCCCACACCGGCACAGCACAGGCCCGAGATATCGTCCCCTGTCCTTTCTGCCGAGTTGGACTCGAGCACGCATCATATGCACTACGTCTGCCCCCCACGATCAGCGTAATCCGACGCCAGGATTAAAGATGTTGCCCGTGTTGTGATACGCGGCCAGTTCGGCGTCAGGCCGATTGCTTTCACGCGACGCCGGGCGTCGGGCGTCGGAATAACACGTCGCCCGGACGATAGCATTGTCTCGGCGTCCAATATCGCGGGCATGGCGGAAGGGCGTCGAGGAGTTGGGGGGAGGGGGGGAATATCCTGGTGTTGGGTGCAGGAAATTTGACGGCGTGACTTATGAACGGGGCTGACGACTTGGTTTAGGGCCGGCACGCGATGGTGGCCGTTGTTGAATGTAAATTTCTGTCGAGTATTTTTCTAGGAATTCTGGTAGAGTGCTGGGGTAATAAAATGCTACGTTTAAGGAATATGAGAGGAAACACTCGAGGTTCATTTAGACACATAGCAACGAGGTAGATAAAACCAAACTCGAATACAATGAAACCCGTTTAGTGAGCGTGACCTGCAAATATTAGGTATGTCTGGTCATGATAGTTGGATTTTTTCGCCAAACAATGTGAAATACTTGAAAAGTAAAATATCATTTGTCATACAAAGCAATTTGATGTGATGCTCACTACAAATCGGGTATAGGTGTTTGAAAACGATGCTGATGAATATTAATATATCCGTTACTGTGAAATGAATTATTTACTTCCATCGCGTATTCGTAATTTTGACCTAATTATTTTGGCGCTCTGTCCAATTTCCATCGGGAAGCACCTTGACAGTTAATTCCTTTTTGTATATTAGTCGCTTCCGTTTCACTTCCTCCTTGCTGCCGCTTCTCAAACATTAATTAATAACCCACGTCGAAATTCGAATGGCCATTCAATGCGAGGCCACTCTTGCCGCATTGAGCCCCCAATGCGACGTCGTTAGACTGGCAAACTGCAAGCGTTTGCAAAATTGAATGGCATATAAATAATTCTAATACATTACTGCTGGGGGCGCTAAGGACGGTGGGAAAATCCAACGATTCACCTGGTGCCAATTATCGAAATGTGGAAAAACAAATCTTCGTGGAATTATGCGTCTTTCAATGGACCAATCCGAACCCACTCTACCGAGGGTAAGCCTTTTGTCAATCCTCCCTATGGCAAAACACATTACCTTATTAGGTACGTTACCGTTCGTCGAACACGCTAAACACTAATCGCACAATGTGATATATAACGTGGCGAACCAAAACCCCAAATATTTATACTAAGTGCAAATATAAAATAGTTTTCACGATGCGAAAAAATATCACACTAAACAAAGGTCATGTTTGAACATTCCAAGCACCTGGACGCAGCCCGCAGAGCAAACACGGCCTCTCAACATCCGCCGAATACAGCGCAAGAGACGATATTCTCTTAAACAAGCGCCAGCACCGGACGATGGCATACGAGAAAACCTGAGAGACGGTATCATTTCAACGCACTCTAGAGCTATTTTTTCTATAAGCAATGAAACGAAATAACGAATTGTATTCCAGTATTGCGACAAGTGTAATCATTTTCAACCTGCATTCCATACTGCTTCCAAAAACACCAGAACACAATTTAAGTGGCATAGAGCACGATGGGACAGCTACGTTTTGGAACGCCGCTCGCGAGCTTCTCGCTGCTATTTGTGTACCGTATCAAAACTCGCTCGAATCAAAGCCCCGTGTGTGATCACGGCGAATTACATGTCTCACTTGAACGAGCCACCAACATGTTGCAGCCATATCGGCAAGCGCAGACCAACCACGTGTAAATGTCGGACGCAACATGGTCGTGTACATGAAGCAAAATATCGCACCCAGTGTATGTCAAAAGCTCAATAAGAACCGACAAATTGAAACACGGTAACATGGTTTACAAACTCATCAACGTCAGGCTTGCTGGAGCATCATGAATCAAGCGCTAAATGTGTTAGTGACCGCGAAAAAAAATCGGTTAGCAGAACGTGGAGCAAATATTGCCTAGAAACTAGATATTTTCAAATATAATTTAATCGCATAACTGAAATTCGAAGGATTTCAAGCGTCAATCGAGTGAAATATCCAATAATTGGCACATCCGGTGTACGGAGAGGTAATGCAATTGCCGCTGACCCTGCATTCGCCTTACTTGGAAACCGGTCATTAGGTATAGTGATGACGAGAGAGACTGCACTAGTCCGCCATGAACCAGTGAAAAAAGGACAGGTATAAAAAAGGCTAGCAGACTCCATAATATTCGAATTTGTTGCCATGGCAACGAGATTGTTATCGGCTAAGGGACGAATGTTTGAAATTGGTCTTAATTGAAAAATGATTAAATGTTTGATTGGTTGAGGGACAAAAAAAAAGACGTTAAATGTCATCATTGGCCGAATAATTAAACAGGTGCGTAAATATTAGCGTGTTAGGCTCATGTGCAGTTTTATTAAATAGTAAACGCCTGCAATGAAGGTGGGAAGTATGAGTAGTTGAATTCTCGTATAATTTCATGGTAGTGGTTTCATAAAGTATTGATTTTCGACTGTTTATTTTATTCTAAATAATCGATGTCAGCCGATGGTTGTCACATAAAACAAGAAATTAGAAGCGTACATTGACACCGAATGCAAATACTAATTTGCGAAGAAAAACTTTTTACGGTCAGCAACAATTTTTGTAGTTCTCAGACCATTTGTAATTCTTGGGCACGATTGAGAGAGTTTTGTTAATTTTGCTAAAAGGTTCCCCTGAACGCAGCCCACAGTGCAAATACCAAAACCTCGACGATCCCTTTGGATAGGATCGAGTCTCCTAGATCAAAGAGGTGGTTTTATCTATTTCAACAAAGTGGCAGTTCGGTATCTCTCATCAAATCTAGACAGACCAACTAATCTTAATTTGATTCTTTGCCAAGATGAATGCATGATTGATTTACTATCAGCATATATCTGAAGTAGAAACCGAACTATTTTACCTGAATTTTAAACAATCAATTCCCATCCCTTTGGCCCTGATTTACGCATATATTTCCTCCGCGCCATATTTCCTCCGCGCCAGTTATCACAGCACCACTTTGCCGTACTTAGGCGAGACATTGCTTATTCATCCCGCACGGGCTCAAGCATTGCAATGCTCCCTGCGGGGTCATAATTAGTCGGTAAATTCCCTCTGACATCTGTTAGGAGACTTTGTTCCGGGCCCCGAAAGTTGCTGTTGAGACCCTTATGAGGCTAACGGATGATTGAGATCACACAAGAAGCGTTGTAATAAAGCAGTAGGAATTTTCCAAGGTTTGTGGCGATTTTCAAGTGTTCTACGAACGCTGTGATGACTTACGGGCGTGTGAAGGTAGTCCTTCCTCGGAGTAACATTTTAACTCGGAGTTAACATTCTAGCTTCCTTTCCATCTTTTACAGCGTCAATCAGAGAGCAATATTTCAAATCATATGGATCTTCAAATACATACTAGGACAGTGTTATGGAATCTGATTTAAAATGCAAATGCTTGCAATGCGTAAAACGGTCATGTCCGAGTATTTTGATATGAGACACTTCAATCTTTGCTTACTGGATTTAGATCCTATGGAAAACACTAGGAAAAAATGTGTAGGTACAATGTGATGCAGCAAATGTGTGCTGTATTGATATACCACTGTCTTATATCAACCTTGATCTCTGAACAATAAAATGTATTATTATTATTATTATTATTATTATTTAAATTCTGTTACCATATATTTGAAATGTGCTGCTTAACACAGTGTAGATATCAACAAAAGAATGCATTTTGACTTGAAATTCAATTCAAGGTCATGCCCGACTTGATGTAGCGCTAAAGATTGAAAGAGAGCCGCGAGTGGTCATAGGTTCAGGTAGACGAAGAAGAGGGTTTATTGGTGCGATCTTCCGCCCCGTGATGGAAGCGATAAAATCTGATTGCTTTCGGTAACTGCTCCTGAAAGATCGTGCTCTCTGACAAATGTTCCCGCCGTTCGCGCGAGTGGAACAGTTGACGGCCTTTTAAAACGCACGCCGCCTTTCCGAGTTGCGAATCAATTGATAGATGCCTGGCATTTGTCACATTCGGCAAAACGATCAGATGGGTTGGGCAATTCAATTGACTGAAGGGGAAATTTCGGTGAATCGCCACTTATTTTTTAAATCCTGAGTTTAAAAGGTTCATGATTTACAGCAAGTTATCAGTGAAGCCTGCGTAGGCGTATATGGTTATGGGATTCTACCTAAATGAAGCAGAATGCAAGGCATTGCTCGTTGGTAAGGAAGCTATTTGTCAAAACCTTGGCAAAAATCCGGCACATTTTGATAAGCAACTTTCCAAGGCGGCGCACATTTGAGTTAACTCGTAAATCTTGAACTCATAACTGAGAAAGTTACGCGTTACGAATCTATAAGATAGCAATAATATACTAATAATACTTATGATAAAGTGTCTAAAATATTTGTACCCTCCGAAAACTATGCTCAAGGCAGTCATTAAGCTGCTTTCTAGCATTGTGGAATTAATTAAATTTCAATCTTCACGGTGCTGCTTAAGATTAAACAACTTACTAAATTGCTGACTAGAGCTGCTTGCTAATGCACGACTTTCAATAGGCGAATTCGCCTCATGCCACATTTTGGTGAAGGAGGATAGATGCTGAGCAATGTTTGACAGGTAGTTTCTCAGAATGGGCCAAACAAGCCGCCACTCGAGGTGAACAAACGGGCATCTATGTTTCTTAATTAACGCAAGCTAGAGACGAACTACACCCCCTTGACCTCAAGTCGCACATATTGTAATGTAGCATACAAGTCACAAACCATGGCAATCTAAGAAAGCAAATTTGAGAAGCTTTTAGGTAATCGCAGCTTCTCCATGGCTACCAAAAGTTTAACTGCTATTGCATCTCCTATATGCTTGATATAATTTTTAATGTATACGGGTGGTAACAAAAAAGGCTTCATTAGAAAAGTGTCATTGTATTATGGTACAGTTTTGGTGACAAACAAGAAGTTGATGGATATACATGAAGACCGGATGAGAATTGATTTGGAAAATACGGATTGTCAATTTTAAAGCTCCACTGTTAAAATGGCCTTCTCAGAAACCCACCCTGTACCATCTCGTTAGCATTCCACGAGCATTCCTCATAAGATGTATAAACCCGCTTTCTCTCGTGGTTGTATTTCAAAACCCTCGCACTACTCTCTTTATTTCACTAACCTAATTTAAACTTCAGGAATCAAGCACATAATGAATCGCACACATTTATGCAGCGCCTTCTCATTTCAAAGAAAGGAAACGGACGCGGGCAAGCAACAAGAAAGCCTTTTCTCTGTCGCCCGGCGCGCGTGTTCTTTGCGTTCAACCAATTTATCAGAACAATAAAAACAATTAGCAAAGCAAGGAGCGACGGCTCTTTGATGGTGTCGAACAACAGCATTTTGTTGCAAACGCTCTGTGTTTTAAAAACGCTTTAATCTTCCATCGTCAGTCCACTGAAATGATTGGCCATCTCAATGCTAATTGCTGGCTACACGAGGCCTACGACATTTCGCAAGTAGGTGCTGTGTTAGAAATATAATAGCATCTACCTAAGGGGTAGGTTCAGCAAGACCGAAAATGGTAGGAATAGCAAACTTGAAATTTACTCGTTCATCCAACCATGTAATAACTAATAATTAAAATGGCAACTCTTCTATCATATAGCCGGTTTAAGTTTCCCAAGAAATGTCAGAGTGTCATGCTCGCTTTCCCGGGTCTTTTCCAGTGAACGCGTAAAGACCTCAACGCCTCCGCTGATGACGTGGAAACTCGTTTAAAGGCAGGAGATTTATTAGCGGTGTATCCCGCATTTTGCGGTGGTGCTCGCGTCATTGCGTGCAATTTGCGTTCGCTCATTGTCTGGGCCCCGGTGCGTGCTTCTCGTCTAAATCTTCACCCAAAGATTCCCCAAGATATCGTTATAGAAGAGCGTCATTAAAACGACTAACACGTGTACGCTAGTAGCGTGGCAGAAGAAACTCATTCTCGCATTTGACAAGTTTTATTACATGTACAAAAGCTTGACGATATTAACGCAATCTCTTTGTGTCGTGGCATCCGGTTTAAATTAGCACGATCGACGGAACATGGCGCTCGCAGTTGTCACCGCCTCGGTAAACGGCATTGTGCACGGAATCCAACAGATTACACGAACACCCTCCACGCAAATCGCCGTGAATCCACTAAATCCACGTGGGGTCATCACAGGGCATTGTTGGGAACAAGCTGCGAGTGTTACCGCTAACTCTGTCTTATGGCAAGGCCCACAGAGCGGCCACGCAGTTGTTGAACACTGTACATCAGGTTTACCTCGAGACAGAGGCTATGCCAAGGCGTCTGCTGAACAACCACGCGTGATCGTCACGCGGAGGCGTTTGCCGAGATTAGAAGTAAAACTCGAGCTAAGCCGGTACGCCGTGAACGCGTTGTTGTTTTCGCACTTCTAATCATCCCTTGGCGCTAATATCCTCGGCACACGGGAGCCGCAGGTTTAGTTCGCGTCGGCTAGGTATTAATTATTCGCGCGTTTATTTGCGCGTTTATTGTGACGTGTGAGCGTCGAGACTGCGTAAGCTCGCCGGTGCATGTAAAATCTAAACAATACACGCGTTTTGCGTGCCGTCGTGTGGGAAGAGGGGGGGGGGGGGGAGACTAATTACAGGAGTGCTAATAAGTGATAGGAGAAAGGTGTGTGAGAATGGATGTGTCGCTTCGTGGAGAGCGTGGAACGGTGGTTCGTAATGGGCGTAAGTCACCCCCGAAAGTCGTTAGAAGCCAAAGCTGAAAAATAATTGCGCGGTCAGATGGCTATGCTGCTTGTGGTGCAGATTTGCAAGGACAGTGGTGCTTGCAGGACCTAGGTATGTAGGTAATTGGCCACCCTGTCTCTCATAAATCATGGACTTGCCATAGCTGGATTAAAAATGGAGATATCTAGCTCGGCAAGATGAATAGCGGTCACCGAAACAGGTAACCGAATTCGCAACCATAGTCCAAACGGGAAGATTTATTAAATTTGGTTGATGAGTTTGCAATTTCATAACTGTATGTATGAACTACGTGCGTTGAACATATGTGCGCCCATTGGCCAAGTGGTCCACTGCACATCTGTGGATATCGGGCTTGAATTGGCCAACTACGTGGTATCAATGCGCAGCGGTTCTGTTGAAATACAGTGAAATCCCAGTCGTTGACGAGAGTACTATGTTAAGTGGATTTATCGAAATAGGGGTTAAATTGATTAGTTTCCTTGTATTTGGTGTTGCCCCAATTGCTTCTAATGCCACGATGCCTGAAATATATCCCGCACCAATAACGACGATGAAGTCGAGGCAATGAACGAAAAGTCCTTCCCCATTAAGAAGTGCTTCGCATCGTCGACATTGCGTTCTCTCAGACCAAAGTCTCTTAAAGCCCACATTGAAACCAAGCTGTTCAGAAATGTTGCGGAATCTAAACCCACCCCAACGAGACCTTGCCATTTGCAAGGCAGACTTTTCTAAAACTCTTGTTGGACTTGCCGTCTAACTATTATGCAATGAAAACTTCACTCCTTTCTCGTAGTTGTCGTAAATTAAAATAACAACCCCTTGTACTATGTTTAGTACATGCCATTCTCATTATTGTGGCTTAAGAAATATCTCTATAAATTGGTTATCTCACCAAGTAAGACAGGTAATATAACCAAGGGTAGTGTTTTACAAGACAACGCTATGCGAACCCAGTGAAGCACTTAGTGGCACTAGCAATTCAAATGTGGCTGGTTTCAACTCGCTGCGCAGCAAGAATTTCCTGCAAGCAGCTGCGTTGTGTGGACGCATTTCTCTCCCAAGCACGACTTTACATAGAGTCACGTCTTGTGTAGTTTCCTAGAAATTATAATATTTTCTCAGTGCACACTAAAGCGAAGACGACACTTTAAAGGAAAAGTACTACATCTCGTCTATAAATTGTTTTCCCAGGGAATTTTATAGTCGTTCACCTGTTTCTTGTTAGGAGAGAATTAACAGCCATGCAGCATACGATTACAGCGACTGATGTCTGTAACAAAGTTCTGTAATCGTCTTTGGATTGCGTCTTCCAATTCACTTTGCTGACAATAATGATTATTCCACTCGCGTGGAATGTGCGAGGTTTGTGTAGCCAATCCTGCATCGCTGTCGCGTTATGTCGTTCCAATCCTTGCTTGGAAGGACACTCGTCGTTCACCATTTCGGCGCTCACATCCTAGTTGCAATCGAGTCAACTCTAAGACAAGTTTTGAGTTAAATGCCGTGCACATGAAAGGTAACTACTCGTATATTATAAAGTTCTGTTCGTCACGAGTGAGTTGTACTCAAATAAGAGGCCAAATTACCAATGCTAAACTTGCTCGAGTTTTGGATGGTTCTGTCTCAACAGTTTACACATCTCACCGCAACTATTTTATCGAACACGAGTAGCGAGGAAACCAATTTCCACGCGTGTACTACCTTAACTTAAAATTCCTAGCGCAGAGTTTCCAAAGTCTACGATTCCATCTCTTAACGCACCGTTTAACGTAGAAAGAATGACCCCGCTGAGCTTTACCGACGATAAACCAGCGTTCCGACGTTCGAGTAATTAGCCGCGTTCACGGACAGTTTTGCGCGCCCACGTCGGCGTCGCCTTGCGTCGTCTCGCGGGCCCAGACAAGCTCGCGTAGGGTCGTTGTGCCCGGGGACACGAGCCCCGAGGTGTCGCCGCCAGATAACTTATTACCGAGTGCCCGAAAAACTCCGCTAAGAAGCGCAAACAGGTCGCCGTGTACCACCGCACGCTGGCGTGGGCGTTGGTGGCAAACCCTTCCGCAAGGGAATATACCCTGGAAACTTTAGCGGTTTGAGGTAGTCGCTTACCTTGCTAGTTGCTCGATTATTCTGGAGGACGAGGGAGAAGCACTTGAAATTCACGCATGGCACACGTCGCGCATTCTAGTAAAAGTCGGTACACTCTTTTTTTCCAACCGCACCAACAACTATCACAAGCACTTACTGGTAGCACGACCACTAGCAGTAGAAACAACAGGTAGACTAGCATCCGAGCCGGCGAGGTAGCTTCGGGTTTCCAGCCGAATTCCAGTGTGGTGAGCAGAGATGCAATGTAAACAATCAAATTGGTCTGCTGACCCTCGGCTTTCCAAGTTCAAGCAGGTAGGGTAATTATGATTGAAACCACCGACGAATGCATGGGAAAGGAATTACAAGCAATTACTTTTATTAGGGTGTCCATTCCGAAACGAAAGCCCAGATGTGCCCTGATAATTTACAGCTCAAGCAAAATTGCCATGAACGTATGCCATACCCCTGTGCAGCGAGCTGCGTTGATTTGTGTTATTGCATGTTTTCTAATGAAAATTGCCTCTAGTTGCGTATAATTGTACCCATCGAGTTTTCATTGCGGCTTGAAATACACAGACAGAGCTATTCAGCGCTCGTGCTTCGCCCTTTGTGAAAATGAAATCTCATCTCTGTTTAGGTGAATGCAATCGCTAACAATATTGTGCTGGAATTGGCAACCCAAGGTAATTTAGAAAGCAGATACGTAGATCGAGTTTCGCAATGATAAAGAAGACAACAGTTTGCGTTCATTCGATTCGAATTGCGACATCAAAATCAAACCCCACGCTACAATTAAACTTTTCACCAACATTTACATTTGTGCAGCTTCTAATTGAACGAACTCGTGAACATCGAGGGTAAATTTTCTTAATAATAAACAATCAAAGACAACAAAGCCGCGCTGTGCAAAAGACAAATCAACTTCTTTGTTCCCGTCGTGACTTTCGCGAGACTGACATTGCGACGTCCTACCTGATGAAAGTCAACGTGCTGCGTTGTCAACGTTTGTTTGCGAGGCAATCCATTTGCTCGACAAACAGTATAATTACAAAACGCAGGGAACTGGGACACAAGTCGTCTCTCCGTTCACTGATTCAATCCAGCTAGGTTTAGTCAATCAAATGTTCTGTAGCAACTATCTTTTCTTGTTGACTCCAACGCTTTCAGCGACCGACGTTACCCTCCGGAATAAGTATACCACAGCGCGAGAGATCTCCTTATGAGAAGTTCTGAGGTTAAACCGATGTTTCAATAAAAATTTCAAGTTTTCCACAACAGCATCAAGGTTACAAACTATCACATGTCAAAAATGAAATTAAATCTGCAATCTTTCTTAGGGCTAGTTTTACAATGTCATGTTCAATAAGCAACCGGGAGTTAAGATGAGAATGAAAGCATCTGTTTGGCTGTCACCTTGGAGATGAGTCTTTAACTGAAAGTTATCTTTTCCACTGGGTATCGTAAAACTGGCCCTTATTATATCGATTTTATCATAGATCAGGCTAATGAACACGAAGAATACTGATGGTCCGTTATAGTTATTATTTCACATGGCATAAGCGTAATTAACAGTCCCTGGTCTTGTGTTTACCAGTCCTATCTTAGAGACTGTCCCTAGAACCCAAGACTACTTCCAAGACAAGAATAATTACGCTTATCCGCAAAGGACTGTGTAACTTGCATTATTCCAAACAATGACAACAGATGAGAAACCGGTCTTAAACCGTGCCCCCAAACTACAACCCCATCCCAAAACTTGGAATCTAACTCCGTCGCGCGAGACACAATGCGAGTTTCAAGTTAGCAGGGCCCGAGTGAAAGGAGACCCTGCGGTCTAAGGAGCCGGCAGGGCTAAGGACTCGAAACCCGGGCAATAGCAGACCACAGCGCGTTTGTAACGTGCGGTTACCCGCGTGTCATCCGACCCCTAGGAGGCGTCGCGACGTCGTGATCCGACGCTCATTGCAAAACAATCGCCGATGTAATTGTGTGCGCTGTAATGAAGATGAATGGATCACGGGGGAGGCGTGAAACCTGACGCCACGCAATCGGTGAAAATGAATCTCAGAGTAACCTACGTCACACTGTGTTGTTGGTGGATTAGGTGGCACGTTGAAATCATTCCTGTTTAAATCAGTTTTCTTGGAAACTTAATTTATTTCGTAAAATATGTCTCGTTCACTTTGTCTCTAAAAAAAGACAAATCTGCACACGAAGAGCTTGAAGGCATTTCCTTCCAGAATAAGTCTGTTATATTTTCAAATCTCCACCCACTTGAGATTGAAAAAAGTTTACCCTTGAATTCACCAGATTGAATAATATTCAAATTTAACGTTTGCCGATGCAAACGGAAAGATGCAAAAAGTTTATTTCTTCGAGATACACCGTCGCGGGGCTTGAGTTATGATTGTAGCTAGGAAATGTGAGCCAAAGATATGTGGGACAAGAAAATGTGGAAGCCATGATTGCCACCAAGCTACTAGCATGTGCTGCCCCCCTTGAAAGTTTGCTGGAACGATTGTAACAAGGTCGGTCGAGACACTCGGGTACGCGTCAAGAAAGCGGGCAGAACGAACGAATTACAGCGAGGAGGAAGGTCTCACGAATTGGAAACAAAATGCTTATTTAATTTCTTTTATACCTCAAAGGTTCGGTAACGGAAACGAGAATCGTTAAACTTCTCTGAAACCGAGTTCGCTAAAAGCTTTGATTCGTTTTAATTTTCCTTTAGTTACTCGAGTCAGTGGGTTTTAGCAACGATTTTATGAAATTCTTAAAAGAAAGCGCGAAAGCATTTTTTGCTGATTTCAAAAGGAATGCGCATACATTTACGAATTGAGGAAAAATCTGAGTTGGCTTACTCCTTGTTCTCCCTCTGAATATTTATGTCCGAAAAACTGTATTTGATTAAGAAGCGGAAAAATCCAAGATGAAAAAGATACCTTTATTATTCACTATGCAACTCGCCGTCTAACGAAAACAATACAAATAATAATTAAGTACGATGTCACTGAGCTAATTTTCTTATGGAAGTCTTGGCATCTTATGCCTTATTATTTAAACTTTGATGAAAATATAGATGAAGTCGACCCATTTACTTATTTAAGTCGGAAAATAACTAAAAAGATACCCACCTGCGTTAAATTAATCTACTTATACTAATACACATTTGAAAAAATTCCGCAAGACATTTCGAAATTCAGCTGAAAATGCTAATAATCTTCACAAACATTACCTGTCAAGTTGCTTGCCGTACATGATTATTGCAACATGGGAGCTTTGCTACGAAACCCGTTCATGAAACTTTCTTTCCCACCCTCCTGCCTGACAGACAAGATCACGTCGGATACACCGGATGAACATCCCCTTTGTTGCAGCACGTGTATGCGGGGGCGGAATAACAGGTTTCCATCTGCGATCTATTCCATCTTGAGAAACAGATTGCCTTGAGATTTAGGCGAAGAAGGTAGCCGTGACTTTTGGCAACTTCCTTCACAGTGACAAACATTGAGTGGGTAATTTTGAATTATTTACTAAAACGATAGAGATTTCTGTTGTGCTTGTACTGTGACATGAAAGGGTCACACAGCTGTGCTGACTAATAATCTAAAAACTTTATCGCTTACTGATCATCATTGCTGTTTTGTAGAGGAAGCTACAAAAAAAAAATACTGTAACATTTGGTGCGCAAGCACAGATTGCTGCAGGGTAGTTTTCCTTGTGTCTGCCATGATGGGTCTGGCAGGACTGTTTAGCACAGATTCGACGCCACTTCAAAGCAGAATAGGATGGAAGGTTTACACAAGCCCCACCTCAGCGAGCGTGCTGGCATGGAAAATACCATTAAGATGTTACATGAGCCCGGTGCCTCGACGTCACGGATTGCCATTGGAGCGTGGAAACACCTGTTACTGCGGTGGTATGGGGGAGGTAGGTGTTCTGCAGAGACACGTCACAAACTAGAGTCTTTGCAACGGCAGCGTGCACACGCAGCTTCGGAAGAAACGGGAGGCTGTCACACCTACGCTCGGGCATATTCAACAAAGAAGCAACAAGTAACCTTCTCGGCTTGAAAAGCCGCTCGGCGATTTGGTTGGCTTATTTCCGGGAAATGATTCTGACCACAGTCAGATTACAATGCGCCACATTTGAATGCACATTTTTAACGTTTTTTGGGGAATTTTTTTTTGCGGAAATTCAACTACGAATGAGTTAGAGTAGTGCAGCTTGGCTTTAAGAGCTGATTAAACTACTTTTGGCGACCGAATAGAAAATTTCTTTTAGTCACTTATTGTGATTCGTCAATTGGCTGTTTTTGGAATGTGATGCTGTCGGATATCATCGGCAGGAGATTTTGGAAAGATACGGGAATGGCGCCGCCTGACTCCTGAGGGAAAATTGCATAAAAATATCTTCGTTTCATTCCAAGAACTAGTTGACTTTGCGTTACCCTTTCTAGAGCAAGGGGAGAGGTGAATATGGAATATTGTGTATTTTAGAGCGGTGTGATTTTGCACACACACATTAATTAAAAATATATCTTAATCATGAAGAATGTGACAAATAGGTGGCGTGTATGTGAATAACATTGTGTTGCGACCTCCCCGCTCTTCAAGCTAGCACCTAAGTGCACCTAAAGAAAGGAAAGTCTACGTACCGTTAGGAACACAGCAGGTGGTGGTGCAAAAAGGGGTCATTCCAGCTTTATCACGCACCTGGCGTGTCTGCATGTGTTTCTTACAGCTTTCTGCAAGAAGCTTAGAGGCCCTCTCGGTGGTAACGACCTATCGACCTACCATCAGACTGTGCGGGCACGAATGCTGCTCGCATGACGGGAATTTTGATTGAATTTTAAATTTTGGGCCCGGCCCCCCATGGCTTCTCACTTTTCAATGAACCAAGAGACGCGGTGGTTAAACAAAGTTTCAACAAACTATTTGAGAAACTAGATGCGTATTTTGATCCAAATATATTCAAAAAGGCTAAAAATAATCATGCTCCACACTTTGATGCAAGATATAATACAATTTGATCGTCCCACACTCAGTGATCGCAGTTTATTTTCCAATGTTAAGCTGTTCACTGCAGATATTTTTATATTTCTGTCATGTTAATTTCCACTTACAACCAGACAAAGTCCTCAGTGTTTGCTAGTTCTGGCATCTACCATGATAGACCTCTTGCAAAGTAATAGCTTCAGCCCGGCAATGATTGTCGCTTATACCGGAAGGTTCTCAACGGCGTCCATTATTCGAACGGCGACGCCGGCTGCCGTCAACGTCACGACGTCCACCTCAAACATCTTGGGACATTCGACGTCGCAACAGTGCGTGATTGCGTGGCCCAAGAAATTTGCATCTGTCCCATAAATTACTTTCAAGAGTATAAGGGAAACAATTATCAATAGGGTATTTAAATGCGTCTGCGTTGGGGGCAGCTTGCGTAATGTAGGCCCTACATTGTAATTCAAATTTCTAATCACATTGCAGATTCATGTTGAGAACGGTTATGAATAGGAAACAGGTTTTAGCCATTCAATGTTTACGATGGGGGGAGAGGGGCAAGCAAGGAAACATTTGACGGCAAGTTGCGCCCTTGCAGGGCTTGAAAGGTTCTCTAAGACTTGCTGTTTCACTATATCCCTTTGAATGCCTGTCAGCTCTGCCAATCCCAGAGCACCTGTAAAAGCGAGAAAAAACTTTACAACTCTTTGGTGTGTGTAGCTTCTAAGCAAGAAGTGGATGAATTTTCAGTAAGAAATTGCTCTGTGCGCTGAAAACGTGACATCGGTAACTGGCAAAAAGCTGTTTCCTCGACTGTCTATCTGAAAAATTGACCGCTCTTTCCGCACAGACACATCGACCTCCACCCGGCAACATGTGAATTACTCTCACACTCGGCCGCTATTCCAACCCCACCACTACAAACACGTGACGTTGAAAAGTGCCGGTCGCCGGCCGGACCTCGGCCCCGGCAAACTTGTGTCCAAGTGGCCCACACGTCGCTTGGAATGGTGACGTTCATTTGTCAATACGTGTGGCGGCATCAACGCGCCCTCGACGCCGATTCGCCGTGACGGACGGCACGGACGTGTCGGCATCGTTTTGCCTCCACCGAGTGATAATTATTGTTGCCACCTCGCTGATTGTTGGGGAGGGAGGCATCGTGGGAATCGAAGATCGGTGTCGAACCAATCGGCAGGCGCTTCAGATGGAACTGGAAGTAGGTCATCATAATGGCACCAGCTGATGCCTGATGGCTGTAAAATTTGAAATCAGACCACATTTTCCGATTATCGAAGATTATTAATAACGAATAAATTTCTATTGAATGCTGGATTGAATGGTTGAGAGATTTCATTCGCGAAACGAAGTAGATTTTCCGAGCTGCGCGGAAATCTTTGTGTGTACTTATTTGGTATGAATATATTTATTTTCCCTGTGGTGCACTACCTTGTTCCGCTGGTCACACTAATCTAGTTTCAGTAGTGGGTGGGGTGAGCTCGGCTGTACGCATATGAAGTTAGCCTTGATACCTTTCCTAGTACTTGCAATTCCTGGAGCGAGCAGGGTTGCAAAATAATTACGCCACCAAGAAATCTTCACTTGCTTTTCTGAGTGTACATGATGAAATCTAGTCGATTTAAATTTTGAGAGCGTCCGCCTTCCTACCTACCAATTTAAAACGACACCGAGGTACTGAATCAAATTATAAATTCCACGCCCAACCGAAAGCGGCGTACATTTGCGAAACAAGCAGCTCCCCTCTGAAAAAGCGAAGTGTATTTTTCTTGGAGTATTTTTCACTCCCCTTCTTCTTGCAACTCGTGCTAAGCAAGTTCATGACCATTTATCTCCTTGATTATAAGAACACACAGGCGCTCACTGCATCTTGGGAAAATTGGGTTATTTTCTCTCCTTATCAAAAGCTTTTAAAACTTGCCGAAGAAAAACGCTTAATTATTTACTTCCTATTAAAAATACCGCAACCATGCTTCCTAATTTTATTGTTCCCTTGTTTACGTTTTGAAAAGTTTTTAAAGCAGACAATTTTCTGGTGCTATGTAAAAGCACATAACGGAAGGGGCCTGTGTTGTCGTGGCGACCAGTCCTGATGTTTACCTGCATGGTCTCTTGTCCGCTGATTGCAATATCCGAACACCAGTCGCTTGACTAACCGTTTCCCAATACCGACGCCGACGCCTTTGACCTACGCCGTGACCAGTGTAAAGTCCCTCATGTGCCGACCGGGAAAGTCACCGGCGCTGTTTTTCCAAGCGATGTTTTTCAAGGAAATTACACTTAAGAAAAACGCACGAAAATAAGAGACACTCGGGGACAGCTCAACCTCGGGATTCCGTAGGAGGAAGCGAGAAGGAAAGACGTGAAAATTGTAAATTAAATCTAGGGGAATTTTCATTTGAGAGCGTTTGCACTGCTACAAGAAAAGACTGACAAAATACCTCAATTCGCGTCGATTCATTGGGTTTGTCGTAATCGTTGATCGAATTATTGATCCTTTCAACCAATGCTAATGGATGATTTCCATTCTATTCGGTCTGATTGGTTAAAGGCACTGCAGAAGGTATTGAAACTCGTGATCAAGCTTATGCAACCCTTTCGCGTGGCCAATAGCAGCAAAGTAAGCAGCAATACGCTTCGCATCTTCCATCGTCCCCCCTCCTCTCTCTTTTGTCAAGGATTATCAGAATTGACGCTTACAATTTCAGTTCCTTTATAGAAGAAGCCTTCGTTAACCTGCCTCTTAATGACTCAAAGAAGTCGGCACAAGAAAGAATAATTGAATTCGAAAACCACGCGACGCTCGCTAAAGTATATGTACAACAATAACATCGCTAACCGTGAAATTTGCCATCCCTTGGCAGCACAGTTCGCCCGTTAAAAGCTTCACACAATCGAATTAACAGTGTGACGGTGAGAGCTTTCTGCCCTCCACCGACTTTGGCGGAGGGAGGTTTCTGTTTTAAACTAGCTTCCACAAACTTTCCTGACTTCGCCCGTGCCTACGATAGCACCAAACGATCTATAGTTTGATAAGAAGACAAGTCCTCCATAATATTGGAAATATCATCCCATATTTGATCATGCTACCATTCAAGACCAAAGTAAGCTTTTTAAAATATATAAACGTGACATTGCTGGTCTCTACATGAATTTTCTTATGCACCAAGAACTTCCAAGTGCGGCCGATGAGTCCATTATAATGCTTTTGCCGTTACGACGCGAGGTCGGACGTCGCGAGGTCGCACGTGTGCACGTCGCACGACGCCGTCCCTGAATGTGCAATCAAAGAACAACGTCCCCTCCCCACACCACCACTTCACCGCCCATGCGGCTCGTGATTGCACTCTGGCATCGAAGTCAGTGCTTTCGCAAACACCTCGCCGTTGCGGCTTGTAGCCTCGATTGAAACGATAAGCTGATAAAGCTTAAGTTTCATGTTGTTCAGTCTCGGGAATAAACTCCCAGCGGCACGTCGTCGGCGTCGTCGTCGTCGCCGATATCTTGGAGACGCTCGGAATACTAATGCGTTTCGAGAGCCCGCCGGTGCGTTTTAGGAGGCAGATCCAGCGCAAACATGAGCCATAAGGCAGACGCGTCAATCTATTCATTTGTGTGGTATCATGGTCTATGGTCATTAATGATCATCAGGGGAAATAAACGTGCCAGACATTCTTTAAATGGTGTAACCTCTACTTTTACATATTATCGAGGTCAAGGGAAAATCGTTTTCTTGATGCTTTGCAGACATTTTTTCATCAAAGTTCCATCGTTGCACTCAACGGTTCCATGTAGCGAATCGCAATGTTTGTGAGAGCGTTCAACTCTATGTTACAAGGTAGTTTTAATTGCGAATGTGGATTAATGACATCTCGCTGCAGTATGTGGGTTACAGAGGACATTGAGCGCCGGAGGGTCCATTAAGCCTTAAAGCAGAGGTCGCGTTGGGGAGATAATAAAGCTGACTGCGCGGGCGTACGCAGGCATTTCTATTATACCGCCGACAGAAGGCTCGATGGATCGCGTGGCACGGCAAGAATTTCCCGACGTTCCCCCGCCCCCCCGCGAAAACTTGGCCCAGTTTCCCGGCAGACAAACATGGCAGGGAAAAAGTCGCGCTGACTCGTCGAGTCGCGCGCGACCGTCTAATATTGGATAGTGTTCACGATTTGATCCAAGGCACCCGGTTTTCTCGCGACCTGAAAGAGATTTGTTATATTTTTCAATCAGAATTCAGTGATATGAGATCAGCTTTTTCACCATGAGTCTATCGGACATCACGTTTTGCAACCCGAATGGAAAGCGTCTTGACGAGGGTCCCGCACGGACGGCGTTTTTCGGGTTGGGCCAATGGCGTCGCTTTGATTAGTCCTGGGCGGTGAGACGTTGGCTTCGGTGAGCGACGCCAGCCGGGACGCAGGAAGATGTCAGGCGCGTCTTTCTTCGTGTTCGGTGATACGTGCTTTCGATCTCTTTCTGCCATCAAGGCCGTCACACAAAGAGGTCTGTTTAGGTACGTCGAGGCGGAAATGCTCTGAATATTGAGACTCAGACAACTCATATTGCTAGGAGGTTCGAATAGGGTAGGTAAAAGACCAAAGCCAAAAATAATTTAAGTTATAGTTCAGTCAGAGCATGGATGGTCAGAGTCTCAAAGCTAATGCTAAAAGCTTAACTGACCAAAAGAGCTGAGAAGAAGCTGTCTCCTGATGGCGCTTGCGGTTATAATTTTTAATAGCCCCTACAATTAAATGAATACTACTTAACATGTCGATACAATCGTTTAGCTTATCATAAATTAAAATTATTTGAGATTTTTAAAACGAGTCAAAAAATCTTGGATGTGACTCGACGTAGTAGCAACTACCATTTTTGTCGGTAAAAAAGTTCATCGGCTGGTCATTTTGTTTACGGAGATAGTATACATTACGAGCCGGGAAGCCAAATGCCAAATTTGTTACAATAGTAAAGGTTTTAAAGATCAGACTCAGACGTATCGCTATTGGGCTCAACTTGTCTTAGACGAAATACATGAATTTATCGCAAATTATAGAACAACTTTTGAAATGCACTTGAAATTATGGCAATTTGAGCCGATGACAATAATCTCCACGACAAAGTGGACAACGTGCAGACAAGAAATCAGGTCAGCAGCGTGATGTAGTCTTTAACTTGTTCCTGGCCAAATAACACACTCCAGATGCGTTAACCCCTACTCGTCAAGCATTGTTCGCCGTTGTAAAGTTAGGTCATTATTGAATCGAATTCGAGGCCAACCACCAGTGTTCATCAATCAGCCGGTAACGAGTGTAAATTGTAATGACCTGCTGCAGTGAGGCGAAACCACGACCCCCGCGTCCCCTCTAATAGAGATTGAGGTGGGACGGGAGAGGGTGGGCAAGGTACGGGGTAAATCCCAGTTTTCAATATCTTGGCAAAGCCGCGACTTGCGGCTGACGGGCTTAGCGGGATCGTCGGGAATTGATATTCCACGACGGTGTGCACAGAAGGGCGTACATACTAAGGGTGAGAGGCGAGCGGCGACGTCGAGACGCAATGATGGGTACCGATATTGAGGAGGAAAATTGGGAATTATGAACTTTTATAAACAGAAAGTAAATCCATCTCCACCCGAGTTTATTTCGTAATGCAATTGAAACTATTTCAAGGGTAAGTGATTTTTGCTTCGCGTTGCATCATGGAGAGGCTACCGAAGTCGTTTTATATTTCTTGCAAAGCAGCTACAAGCTTTACATCCAAGCAGATTGAAATCTTGTAGCGTTCTATTTTGCCCTCTTTCGCAAGCTTCGTCGGGCCGGCCGCACTATCGTTTGCCGCGTGCCATTTCCATGTTTTTCACTCCGAGCAATCAAAACTTACAAAGTTCAGCATAGTGGAACAGAACTCAGCTTCGCACAACTTTAAAATCGCCCCCATATGAGACCACAGATCGCTAGAACCTAGGTATTTGCGCTGCAGAGCACAACTGGAATCTTACCTCTGATTCTACCTCAAATTTTCTGCAAACAGACGCTATTTGTCCTTAGGGAGGGGGGCGATTGGGAGGCACGGGAATAGCCACGTGACTTTAGCGCTGATGGTTATCGTTTTTGCTTGCAGGGCGTTCGTGCGCATCCTGTGCGTGTGCTGTCCGCGACGCATGCGCAGACGCTACCAGCCCGTGCTGCGCTCCAAACCTAGCCAGGTGAGTATTCGCATAAAATTAGATCTAAGGGTCTAAGGTCTAAGGTTAGGTCTAAGATGTGACGGGATAACAAGAGTGCGATTAAAGCTTCAATGAAGTGAGATGCACTTTTCCGTTAAATCTTCCGAGACAGGAACCTTATATAAGGGTTCCTGGAATGCTCTGTCTCATCAATCATCCTTCAGCTCGACTGGAAGATACCGGATAGTGAAATGTCATCGACGTCCTGGCTGCGTTGGCCCCAATAAAAAAAGCAACACACAAATATCGTTCCAAATAGAAATATTTATACACCATTTGCTTTGGAAATAAAATTTCGCTTGGCGTTCTTTATGATTTCGATTCAAAGCGATATTTTTTGTCGCAACAAATGACAGGCTAATTGATCGAATCAATGTGGCTGTGTGGCTGGTTTCCGCACTGCCGTGGCTGACAAAGCCGCTCGACGCGCGTCTCCTGTGACGGCTGCTGACTGCAACTCAATTATTTTTATTTATTTGGCGTCGAGGTGGGTCATATGTCAGTGCCCAACGCCATAAGCACTTTGACGGCGAGGGGGGGGGGGGGGGGGAGCAAACAAATTGATTTGCAAGTGATTTGTGAAATTGTGGAAACACTGTCAGCGTACTTGTTTATCGAGAGAATATCGCGTTTTGTAGCATGTTGCTTTATCAATTCACAGCGGCAATAAAGTTCTCTGAAGTCACCAATGATCGTGAAAGCAAGTTAATTGTATCAAATTTAGAATTCCACATGCCAGACCAATTATATCTGCTCAAAATAAGTGCTCTTCTTAATCTGTTTGGTTTTGACTTTCGTCTCTAGAGAAACTCATGTGGTATGCATCAAAGTATTTGGAAGAAAAGCCTCTTGGGATATTTGTCCTAATTGACCCCAAGCGTGAAAGAACCAGGAGGCCGAAATAAGGCAGGGCATACCTCTAGCATCATTTCTTAATATTTTTTTGCAATTATGACATGTTGTTGATTTACGAAAAAAAAATAGTACAAATACCTTCAAACAAGTGATGAAAAATTGATATTATAAAACATGTGTTGTTATATTCTTTTCTTTCGTGTTCTTTTCCTAGTAATCATTAATTTTTATTTGTTTTTCATTCAACTCGTTTTCCCCAAAATCCAAACTCGAATGGGATGGGTGGATGATTCCTGGAAACAGCAAGGAAGGCCGTGCATTTTCTCAGACAAGGGACAGTCGCCGTGACGCGAATCCAGCCAGCGGGTATCGAACTGTCAACAAGGCGGTGGGCGCTTGTTCCCGAACAGCTGTCACCCTGACAGATGATGTCTCCTTTTCCGACGATACAGCGAACACAAAACGACGTCGCGACGTCGTTCCACACGTCTCATGCACAAATCGATTCGGAAAAGGTCAAGTTGGGGGTGGACATTTAAATTAGCTCATTATAATGAGAAAAATTCGCGATTGTTGGCGTGTGGGACGATGCGAACGTTAGGGGTAATTGCCCTTGGGGTGGATAACTTGTATACACATTATATTTTCCCAGAAAATTTGCATTTTCCTTGTAAAATCCAATGCATTTTCTTCGATAGTATAATTAGTAGTGTAGCTTTATTCAGAACACAACTACCATAGTAAATACCAGTTACGATATTTAGCTACTTGCAGAGGACATAGCGCACCAAAAGCGGAAATAAGCACTACAACTTTGACAGTCTCGTTGGTGGTTAGCTAAAATTTATATCCTTCACAATAGTAAGTAGAAAATTTCTCTTGAACGTTTACTGAAGTCTTATTTCAACAATCCAATTGCAGCTAATTTGTTTCTGGACTTTACTGCAAACAATGAAAATTATATGGGACACAGTAAAACAGACTGTGCATATATTAGCTGAGCCATTCGAACGGAGAACCGTAACTCGGTGCCAAAATGGGGTGAGAATTTGCCTGCAGGCAGGCGGGTTTGCCTACAAAAGCGTTTTACATTAACGATCAGTATTGCACTCTTGATTATATCTATAATATTTATGTTTTAATCGGTAATAGCAACATCTAAACCTAGATTAAGATAAATGCTATTGCTTTAAACTTGTTTGTGGTGTTTGTTTGTGCTGAAAAGATGCCCGTTAATCGAAAAACTGATCCTCAAACGTCAATCTTGTGGTGCTCAGGCAAAACAGCTGCCAGATTAATTATCACTGCATATACACTATCCGGGCGGGTGCGCGTTCGAAACTTTTTGAAGCAATTAGACGATTTTGCGCGCCGAAATGTTCACCAAAGTTTGCGACTTGCCGTGCATCAACAACTAGATGTGCTGGATGCGCCTTGCAGTGTTCTGTTCGTAATTTGATTTTCTTCGTGGCGTTTCGATTGTTTGTCGTTAAGTTTGCATAATATATCACCGTTGATGACTCACAAGTAGCTGCGACGGGTTGAGACTGTCGATTAGGACTCGGTTTGATTTTCAACGAGACTTCTTAGTCGGAAACTTCAAGAAAAATGCCTGGGAAATTATAATTGCACTGTTACTCAAGCCTGGGTGAGATTTTAGAACAGATGGTATCCTGAACAAATGTCTAGAATGAAGTTATTTTACCCTCTCTGAGACTTTTAGAAAGCAGAAAACAGTTAGATTCACTGAAAGATTTTGTTTTTGCTGTAGCCACTGTAAGGAAGCGACCGATTCCAGAACCTAAAAGGCCGAGGGCGGCCATATGAAATTTTTTTGAAACAATTTTCAGGATAAGAACCGTTAGTTAAAATTTCCGTCTAGAAGGCTGTATGATGCTTTTTGTCTGGTGTCTGATTCTACTGTAAAAGATTAAAGAGCCGTCAAAAGTCTGAAATTTCAACTCAAATGTCAAAATCCTGCTGAAAAAGTGTCACTTTTTTTCGGTTCAAGCTTAAACCAGTAATTTAAAATTTCAGGACACTTTTATCAAATTACCTCACAGAATTAAAAACTGTCATCCGCCATTCGTTGCCAATCCGTACATTTTCCAAAAAAAACCATAGCTAGATGAGCTCATAGAATCAGCACAGAGCACCACGATTTCATCCGAGCCCGGCCACAGAGCGCGCGCGGTGTACACACAAGTACATGCGCTCAGCGAGCACGTAGCGCTGCCGCTCCGTTGCCGCCGAGCGACCATGGTAGCGTCTTTGACAGTAATTAGATTATAAACAGCAAACTAAGTAGCTGTTCCAGAAGCCGCGAAGCAAACCTCGACAGAACATTCGTTTTACATGCTCTTTCACTTGTCCAACATTTTGCACAGAGCAAACTTTGCATGCGCGAGCTTCTGACAATTTTATTTCTCTAAGAATTTTAAAAGTTGGACTCGTAAATTCGGTGGTTACGCGATGATAGTCATTTCAAAAGTTACAAAGTAGTGCTCTGTTTAGGTTGATGTTACTTTATATGTTGTGAAATTCGCCCGCTGTAGTCCAGCGATCGGTCGACAGTCTGAAGTTTTCCACACTGCACGTCCGTAATGGCTCTAGAGTGAAATGTTTAATATTTCCGCGCTGCAAGAATGGCTGAGCTGTATTTTGTGTTTGGTCATTTCAGTTATTTATTGTGAGATTTTTGCCGTAACATTGACGTCGTCCAAGGGGATACTTTCCGCCGTGCCAGCATAATGCACAATGTTACCAAATATATACATCTGGACATATCATACTTATAATTTATTATTATTAACGTACATTAATTTTGTTGACATTTTTATGAAGGTGCATTCATTATTTTAAGGTTTGGCAAGTATGATCATTTATTTCTTTGTGTTTTTAAAACGCTGGAAAATGGACATTTTTTTGGGTATTTCCGACGCCATTCAACTCTCAGTCGAAATATTTTGACGTTAGCAGTCAGAGTAATTACATCGATTTTACACCATAAAATAAACTTAAATTTTCTGAATATTTAATTTAGTCAACATCTTCTCTATCGATCATATTGAATAATAAATTGTGCTTACAATTTTAAATTTGAAACTGTACCCTTTAAACTTGATGAATATATTCATTGTGCATTGACCTGAGTGCAGCCACTTTGTATTTACTATTTCTTTTGTAGCTTTTAAGTACCAAAAACCTACGCTCATGCAAGATGTGACTAAAACTTTTCAAAATTTAAAATAATCTGCATCGATAACGATTTCTTACAGTATAAAACTTTGTTCTCGAGATGCATTGCAGTCTGCAGCAGCGTTTCTAAAACATTACCACAGATGGTATAAAAACGTAAAAACCTGTCTCCGGTTTCAAGCCAACGACGGCATGATGCCAAACTCTGGTGCTATGTGTCAATTTGCAGAAGTTCACTTCGCGGAGGTATTACTCGTCTAGTTCAATCCGGCAGCACCCACACCGCGGCAGCAGCGAGGACTCTACCTGCGACCAATCGTACATATAACACCCGTTGCTGCAGAATGCAGCCTCCTTTTAGTCCTAGCCGTGGTAACAAGGTAAATGGTTCAACCACTTAGCATTCACCTTATCAACAATATCTTTGCACATCTATAGAGTTTTTCTTTCGTTCCTCTACTGCACTGCTATGATTAGAGAGCAGAATCAGCAAGTAACATAGCACAACAAGAGTTTCTTGCAAGCATACATTTATCTTTCTAGTTTATTCTCATCTTTAGACAATGAGAGGGATAGAGAGAGAAATGTTAGCATGGCAGCCATTTACGCACTCTAGTGACGCAAATTTAATTAATCTTTCTTCTCATCAATTCATTTGCACATTAGCCAAATGACAGCCTGCAATTCTATTCATGCCCAACTTCTCGTCGGGCTTCGAGCGCGTGACAATGTCCATTTCATCGGCGCTAAACGATCGACGAATCAACTCAAACAACTTCCACAGAATTCACATTTCAATATTCCTGTATTGATTTCGTCAACACGAACGACAATGACTTTCCTTTGATCGAGTAAATAAATCAGAAAGTTTTTGCAAGGAAAAGTTTGTCAAGCACACTTTTTGCTCGCAAGTTTTAGAAATTTTTCAGGATTTGCATGGATCTATCTGCTTTGCCTATGAGCCAATGGGTCGCGCGCGACATGACAATACATATTTGTATTCTTGTTTGGCTGCCCGGCGTTTCAGTAGTGCGCATGTTGCGACGAGAAAGCCCGACGTCTAGACGTATGGCGGCCTAGCAACGCCATAGGCGTCAGTTCTTGTGCCAGGACGTCGCCAGAGGGTGACCAGGGGTGTAGATGCCCCTCTCGAAAACCTCGAGCCCTTGGCCATTCCCAACCATAAACTGGCATGATGTAAAATATCTATATACGTTGCTTTGCAAACCTTGAAACACATACAAAAAATATGAATCCCAAATAATTTATATTTGGTGATAGCCTTGACAGCTCGCCTTTAGAGGGAATTTCTTGGCGTCATCTCTGCTTGCGACCGAGAATTCCGTGTACAGAGATGTGCATGCTTGCACCTTAATTAGCGGAAAGGTGTTTTACTCACTGCATTTTGGCACCGAGAGCAGTTAACCCTTCGCTTCTAGGATTGAGTAAAGCGAGGCCCCGAAGGCCTCGAGATCGACGCACTCCATCTCCCAAGGACTTTGCTATTCTTCTCTTAACAAAACGTTGAACCGGCGAACGTGACTTTGATCAATTCATGGCTCTTTTCACATATTTTTGGTGCTTTCGCTATTAAGTTAAAGTCTCGGAAAAATTGAATTTGTTCGGTTCATTTAAGTGGAAGATTTCTGGAATCATGAAAACGCGTTTGGTTATATATAGTACTACACACAAGTCTGGGCTAACAGAATTTGAAGAATCGGGATCATTTAGGCAGAGGCAAAATAACTGCGAACTCAATTTCATAAGAAAGAAAATCATACGGCTGCAGGTCCGCGTTACAACACACAACAAAACGCTTGGCCAGAGCGTTTTCTTTTTTTCCGTCGACTCAGCGGGCGCGAGAGTGGATCACTTCAGAACGCGCCCACTCAAGCTGGGAGGCACGGGCCATGGCAAAAAGGAAACCAATCTGCTATTTTTGCGACTCCTTGTGCACCATTACTTCCAGGTTATTCGATTCTCTCAGAAATATCAATAGCTCCCGTAACGTTCAAGAACTGGTAAAGGTGTAGAGGTGAAACCTGCACGCGCGACAACAATGTTCGTGGAGTCGATGGCTTCATTGCGATCTGCAGGGAAGTACGCTCAGGAAAGTGTATCGCAATAGATTTCCTTAATCGTTCGTCTTGAAAAGCTCTTGGCCAAGTCTTTGTGATGCTTATCGTGCATTCCCTTAGAACCCAGACCCTTATTTCCGTAGCTCTTTTCCAGCTCGAGACATCTGAGATCAAACAGCGCCTAGTCGCTGACTTATTAGCCAGCAACCATCGAAGAAGGAGCTCTCCTCCAGAGTCTGAAAATTACATTATCCTATATCATAGCACGGTTCGTCCTAATGATGTGTAAGCCGGATATTTTGTATGTAAATAAACGAAACCCCTGTTAATAATAGTTTCACTAGCTGTAAAGTATTGTATATCATTTGAGGGAACCACAACGCCTTTCTTATTTCCTTCTAGCCAGGTAAGTTGATGCCCCGAACTTTCAAAAATGTCCCGAGGGGATTCTCTCTGCAACAGCACGGCGTCAAGTGTCGGGACGAATAAGTAATCGACTATCGACTAGAAAGATGTTATCATCGTACACTTCTTCCTCACCAGCAACGGTACCGAACGCGCCATGCCATTCACCCCAGGGCATTGCGGGTCTTGCCCCTTCTAAGATTTAGGGAGTTTTGGGGTCAAACTACCACTGGTAACACTATCAGAAGTTTTAGTAGATAAGAAGACTTTCAGGGTTAGGACATCTCAACGATATAGGCCTAAGGGTTCAAAGGGGGTTCAAAGGGTTCATAGAAAATCGATAGAAAATCTAGCGAGAATGGTCCGTCACGAGTTGGTCCTAATCGTTTATTTTCCCCTAAAATCAATTTGCCTGTGCCTTAGACTAAAAAAACACATAAAACATCACTCTGCACCTCAGTTAAACACCCATGAACTTCACAACACCGAAAACCCGTCCGTGAATATTTTTTTTAGCCTAGGGCCAACATCCAAGGGTCTATGACATCTTACCGACCCCACTGACTGACTCACGGTGTGCTTTCCAGATGCTCAGCACCACGATGACGATGTCCTCGACCACGCACTCCACTGTCAGCTACTCGTCGGTGAGCCACCAGGACCTCTACACAATTTGACGGCAAGCCCGCGTCGACGGCGACGACCAGGGGCCCTCCGCGACCTTCCCCATGTCCACGGCTAGGACGCAGAGGGTGCATCGCCGACCTCCTGGATCGCCATCGCCGGCGGCCTCGTCCAGGATACGGCCCTCATGAGAGATGCTCTACTCGTAGATGTGTTAGTGTTGTGTGTCAAAGTATCAAAGATACTGTCTGGATTGTCGTCGGACACTCATTTGCTCGATCCTTGAATTTTGGCGATCGAAGATGAAAAGTAAAGCTATTGGTATGCCCGCCATGCTGCTGGGTAACGGTTTTTGTTGTATCTCACTGCTGACCTTTCTTGGTCCAAAATCCGTGTGTTCCTGTCCCCATCAGCGGGGCAGGGTTTATTCGATGTTTGGGTAGCTCTCCCGCTACAAATATCCAACCCCGTCATTAAAGACAATCTACATGATTTACTTTCAGTGTGTTACATTAGGTAAAGTTGTCAAATCTCGTTGTACATGGTACTTAATGATGTACAAATAGATTGTAAAACGTGGGTCGATGATTGTGATTTCCAAACCAAACTCCTTTGAAAGTGGGTGCTCAATCCCTTAAACAGTATTCGTTGAAATGTATTGTGAAGACTTTTAATCATATATCGTTGTCTTGAAAACCTAAATATAAAAAAAAAACATGCCAAGAACCAAACTGCAAGCGCACAAATCATAATTATTTGACTGTAATTAACAACGTCACTGGATTAAGTTACGTGACTAGGTACAAAAATGAATGGCACTACTTAAAAATAATTCTGACGTTAATATTAAGACAAGGAAAAATCTATAAATGTATCGATATGTTTCATAAAAATAATAATTATACAAAAATCTCTTGCAGCAGATCATTGCGCCATGCATATTCAAATTCCGCAGTTGTTTTGTTGTACACAGAGCACTCTAGCGAACACAAAGAGCAAGCACTCTACACTGCTGCTGCGCGGGTCGATCACGAAGCTAGTCGCTTAGAGTACCAATCAAAATGGCGCCCGTCCGCAAGTCTTCAAGAATGTCGCCGGCAAGAAAATCTCCTGCATCTACAACTGAGAAAGAAAACAGTTATATTCGTGGCTTGTGCGAGTTTAAGGCAAAGGTCAGACGCAGGGAGTCCATGCGAACCATACGACACCTTCGCGTGAGTACTCAATTTGGTTAGAAATTGGTGCTGGTGTCATGGGGGGATGGGCCGCCTGGTCTTCTTCGAACTTATCTTTTGTGTAAATTATGTATGAGAACCGTGCTTAAACTCTTGTATTTAAGTATAAATAAGAAAACAGCTTCATTATTTTGTCTAGAAATTAGTGGATCGGAGATCGAATACTAAATAAATTTCATTGAAAAGTTGACGTCAAAAGTCCGTTATTTTTGAACTAGCTGTCAGCCGCAGGCATGCGTGCTTGTAGTACCGACGTTTGGCGACAGAGTGCGGTATTTCTCGTTCAATGTGCGGCGGAGGTGTCCTGTCGATTTTGAATACCAATTTAAGTTCCACTTCGAAAATTACCATCTTGACACTAAAGTGCAGTAGTTGGCCATTGGCCCTCTGAAAGTCATCAGTGAATGAAAAGGTGAAATCTAAGTTCTGTGTATGTCTGGATAGAGAAATAAGACATAATCGCGTTACCATCATTTGTCAGAAGTGCTGATGTCTCTGCCAAATGAATGCAAGTAAACCAACGTAAACATCAGGATTCCCACATGAACCCGTGCTAAGTTATATTCTCTGATAGAATTAGCTTGAACCTGCACATACAAAAAGCAACTGTAAATTGCAGATATTTCTCTAAAAAACCTTTAAGGACGTTCAGTCAAATGAGTCAAAGAAAAGATGTTGATAAAAGACAAAATCTTGGGGCAAATATATCCAAAGGGGTTTTCTGCGTTAACCTTGTGAGAGAAAACATTTGAACTTGCTCCAAATTTGAGTGAAAAAATGAAAACTGACATTCCCCATAAAGAATGTAGAGAGATCGTTCCCAGCAAGTTAGTTGAGAAGCCCACCCAATCAAAATAATGAAATCGATGTTAAAATCCCATCAAAAGAGTCAGTGCTAACGGAAACTATCGGTATATTTGCTTGAAACCGAGTCCAGCAAGATGTGCCGTGAACTTGGCCGTGGGTTTCAAACGAAAAGGAGAGCGTTTCCGATCCCCCGGGCGGCGCCCTTCCTGTTTTCTCGGCGTTGAGTCCTCAGGCAGATCAAACCAGATCCAACAGGCCGGTCGGCTTCTAACGATTGTCAGCTTTATGAGTGAAAGTGTTGCCGTGCCAAAGACCTATAGGCCAGCATGCCTATCATATAAAATGCGAAAACGTATATATTCCTGTTTATCAACTTTTATCGATATTTTCTCTGCAAGGGGCACTTACACTTTTCATCTAATTGTCATGTCAAACATCAAGTAATCATTATGACTGGAAAGTGAGTCGTTTTAATGTTGATGATGATTACAATGACCTAGCCGAGAGTACTTCTCCCTGACCAACGATAATTAATAATTGTTATTAATTACATTGCCCTTCAGAGAGACGTGAACGAGCCACCCACTACGAAAGATCAGAATTGATTGAAAATATAATTTTAACAATAGCATAACTCAAATTACCATAATGGTCGTCCCATTCATTCACCCACCTCTCTTAATTAAACTTCTGCGTTTTTCGCTGTACCTAATTGCCGACACAAGACAGTGCATTGAAGAGGCACGAGATACACTTTTTTCATAGCTGTGCTCGGTATTGTTGGTATAAGAAAACTGAAAAGGGAGGTTCTCAAGGAGACGTGCGTTTTAAAAACGAGTAGAGAACGAGGCATCACAGCACAGCGAGTCGTTAAGTTTTCATCCTCCTACCCATGGGCATGGTACACCATTGCAAACTTAATTGCCTCTCCGGTAAATCAGTACCTATTTTAGTGGCTCACACACACCATGTACGGGAATGACGCTGCAACAAGCAAATTGGCATATAAATTGCAGAACATCGCGGTGCGATAATCATTTGTTGTATTAAACAAAGAAAAGTTTTTTTTTGACACTCAGTCGGCACCCCTAAATGTGTTTTTAATTCAAGGTCGTTCTCCGAGCAATAGCGTTTCGTGTCTGAAAAAACCGCTACGCTGCTTGGTAGTGTGATTACTGTTGATAACTTTTGCACGCAATTTTACCTTACCCTGCATTGCAATGGAATGCCTGAAATTAGCCAAACCATGCGTCGTTGTATTTGCATGCAAAGCGAGGCGACGGCCAAAAATCAGCGTCGATCAGAATCCCATGGCCAGCAGCCCCGAGTTTTCCAAGCAAGGCGGAGATCGCATCGGGGCACGCACTCGAATGCCGACGAAACCATGTGTGATACCGGTAGAAAAACACTCGTCGAGGACTTTGAAAAAATGCGCAAAAGAAGTCTGCAGCGACTCTGGCTAAATTGTTTCAAACCAAGAGTTTACTTCCAAAAGAGGTTACTTTTCAAACCAAGAGCTCTCTATCAAGCCACATGCTTAATTTAAATGAGACATAGGACTCAGTTCGCGAATCAAATTGATTTTGCGGCTAAGATGAGCAGTTCTAACATTTTCTGAGAGTACGAAAAAATCGGAGGAAAGGACTTCAAATTCGAAATGCATAATTTTTTTGCCAGCCTGTTTGCTGCCTTGTTACTGGTCTTTACGCTTGGATGTAGCTAATTAGACTTATCGTCGACCTATCTCCCCGCACGCTAACCGTGAAGGCATACCTACTCCCTTGCTAGAGCCTAGAGAGGGAAAAGGGAAGACGCAGGGCACCAACAACGGTGGTCTCCCGTGATCGGCATTGGCGCTCGGATGGCCGGCACAGCGGACACAGACCCAGTTTCACGTCGGCGCTCGCGCGGGTCGGACGGAACACACGCCGCCTCCTTCACCGAGAGACGTCAAGCGTCGCTCACTCAGCTGGCTTGATCGCAGTCGTCGTCGCCACCAAACATTTAGCTGCATTCGCGACCGTGGACTCGTCCAGTCTTTGGCGAGTGACCGAGATAAAGTTCAATCCGATACGTTGGATTTCCGTGCGTCCGGCGTCTGGAGCGTCCGTTTGCTTCCTCGACATCATCGTGCGACAACGGTCCATGCGTCGTGCGTGTAGTTTCCTGCCGCGACAGTGCGTTCGGTCACAAAAACAGTGCCGTATCAGGTGACGCGTGCTTACACTTTGCCAAGTTATGCATCGACTCGACTAGACTCGTGTGTGCACGCACGCTTATGTCAGACGACGGCAACCCGTGAAATCGTATCGGCTAAACGTTACGCAAATCGAAATCCGACAAGAATATGATTTACTTTAATTGCAGAATCTTGCGACGTAATAATTAACATAAAGTGCGGATCGCGAACTGGCGGGGCGGGTTTGGTGAATTGGTAATGCGATAGTGCGGGTGTTGAAACAGCATATCGGCATGTACCGCGTGCGGCTGTACATCGTGCCGGAGCAGAGTCTCGACGCCGACGCCGATGTGGTGGACTTACGGGCGGCGTCGGGTCTGCGACGGGCTGGGTCCGGATGGTGGGCCCGGGACAAAGGCGACGCTAGGGTGACTGTCACACACCGCGCCCCAAGGGCCAGGGTTAAAGTCACCTTCAGCGATGCGACGTCAGCGTCCACGCCGTCGTCGGGCGTCAAAGCTCAATTGCGAGACAAGATACACAATCTCATTAATATCAACAAGGTAGGGGCTGGCGGAAGATGTACCAGTTTCAGGTTGAGGTTCTTCGTGTTGGTGTTCCCAGGATTAATTTTATCCATTTCGTGGCATGTCTGTCACTGCATAATGACAAGGAAGCATGGATAACCTGAACAAAGCTCCTCCTGGAATCTTTTGGGAATGGTCGTCAGGACCATTCTTGGGGCTTTGGGATAAAGTGATCATTTAAGAGGGAAATTTAGATCTGAAAAGAAATCTATTGAAATAATTAAAAAAAAATCTTCATCAAAGCTTTTCTTCTACGATTGAAGCCTTGGTTTATTCAATCCCTCTTGTGCAACCCGTGAGATTCTAGATAAAAGATGAATTGGTTGAATTAGAGAAGAGAGTCTCAAAGGAAACCGACGTTTTTGGCCACTTATCTAGTGCTTCCCTTGATCTACTTCAATTCCATGTCACCGAGTACAGTGTCAAGAATTAATTTGGCAAAGTGTTAATACGCAAGTAACAATGCCCTATTTGGCACTGAATTCACTTTCAGTGCGATTCGCTGTTTGCCTCACGCTTTGAATGCATGGCGTTGCAACCAATTGCCCCCGATAATGCACTCGTAGATATCGCCAATCGTCCACAAGAAATGTACTGAAATGACGGAAATGTCAATTACTCTACACTGGCTGTCACCCGCCTAGATGCATGGCTCAACGCACGCAATGGTTCATTCGCTCGGACTGGTTTGCATTACCCGTGCTGTTGGTTGGGGACACTCACGGACCAGACCATGCAGGGTTGTTTCAATACCGATTACCAAGCGGAGTTACAATTTTGCAGGTTTCGTTCAACAATCATTATCTTTCTGCGATAGCTAATGGCGTGCCCATATGGAGTACTTGCGTAGAGTGAGCTGCCCTCCTATGCAGCAGAGGGCCACTCGCTCAGACTTTTGGGGGTCAAACATTATTCAAAAAGATCTGGAATAAAAAGTTATTAAAGAAAGGTGTGTCTATGGTTGCTACTATTTCAGATTCTAAAATTAAAAAAAACGTAGACGGGGGTGACAAAAAAGAGCTAAAATGCACATTTATTTACGCTTTGTGCGACGACACCATAATTTCAATAAAAAAATAAGAGTAGCAACCATGACCACAGTCTTTCCCAATGCACTTTTTTTTCAGGTCTTTTCGAACAAATTCAAACTCCCAAAATTCTACCAACATAGAGGTCTACATGCCAAATTTTTGGTAGAAGCCGAGCTCGAGTCGAGGCGAGTCAAGTCGAAGCCAAGTATGACAAATAGCGCGTGCAATAGGACTTCCCGATTTCGACCATGAACAAGTCTACGCGATGAACTTTGAAGTCCGATTGAATGGCTATCTAACGTCCGCAAACTATTGATTCCACAGCACTATGCAAAACATCTTGATGACATCAAATTATTTTCAAAATAAAACACTAGCCGAAAATCTAAATATTGATAACCCATTGGATTGTGGTCGATATACAAAAGATCTCCCCGTATAATTGGTAAGCTCGGTCCAGAATAGTTTCTAAAGAGCCTTAGACCACCATGATCTTTGTAGTGACTTATAATAGATTATAACCTAAATACGAATCGGATTAGGTTAGTATCGAGTCTTCTTCTTTCCTAAGTGATTGCCATCTGACAGCGGACTGGTCGGTATCGTGATTGACCAAACGGTCCATGTGAGTCCCCGAGGAGAACTCGGCGACCGACCGATGCCATGGCGAGCATTCTGCCACGGCTCGAGCGACTCAGTCACGGTCCCTGACCGTGACATTGTGTGCATGGTCTATGTGTCACTTTGGTGGCATCCGACCTGTCGGGATGCACTATTGTCGGAAGCTTCACATACATGCACCTGATGAGCTAGTGCTATCTTGGCGGATATTTAGAACATAGGTTTGATCAAGTGAACAAAAACCGCTCGGAGATTTTTCTCGAATTGAAATGATTTCAATGCACATTCGAGCGATTCGGGAAAATGGGCGCAGTCGGGGACATTTTTCTTGGTTTCATTCCTTCAGCAAGCATGAGAAGTGAGAGAAAAAATATGGCACGTGCTAATTGAAGAATTCTTGGCCATTCAAATACAGCAACAATTTTCGTCGCTGCAAAAATGCTTGGGCAAATTCGACGTTCACACTTTTCCAATGTCATAAATGTATCTGTCAACTATTGTGCTGCGAAGCCAGTAGTCAATGAACTCATATATTTACTTCTTTAAATTAAACAACAATGCGCCCAGTAATTGTGTCGCCTTTGCTTTAGTCATTGTTTGCATTTGCAGCATATTTGGAACAAGACCGACCTTAAAAGTGACGCTTGTGTGTTTATTTCGAGCCCACACAATGTGAACACACTCACTATCTTTGTCAGCCCTTCGATTTGACGCACACGTATATATGTTTTCGTTCATTACCTATTAGAACAATTGTTTTATCTTTACAGCCGCCATGGTCATATACATAAAAGAAAATCGTTCTTTTAGGTTACAGAAAACACCTACATTTATCTGCTAATGCCCACTGCACGTTGTTTTGTTTGAAAGTAACTACGAGTACACCAGCCTACTTACAACGAGAGATAATCCAGCTCGTATCTTGGCCTTTGCTTATATGGGTAACTTGCTATCAGCGAGGATGCAAATTGCACGTTGTACGCACGATAGTTCGACGCATTCATCACACGCCGTCGTGTCGATAGACGTACTACTCAAACAGGGCCGATAATCGTTCTACGATGTTATGGGTACGGCCGACACGTGCGAATTTACGCTTGACGCATGCGGATAAAATACAGGTTAAAACTTTCAAAACAGAAAAAAGAGTACACAGTTTATGCGTCTGTGCATGTGGACGATGGTATATTGTCTTCTTTTCTCTTCTGGGTCTGATGCCGAATATGTGCATGTGTTTCTTTTGTGTGTGTCTGACCTTTTAACCAAGAAACCTGTGCTCACTGGCGGCTATGTACTCGAAGAGGCTGCCAAATTCTCTGTGATTGTCACTCTTGTCATATTATGCTCCTCCATCAACACCATTGCCTCGTAATTGGCCCATTATTTAGCTATTCACAAGTGCACTCGGAGAAAGCGCCTACTCGGACGGCTTTTTGAAATGTCGCAAGGTCAATCTGGTCATGTCACTTGTTTTCATAAGTTGCAATCGCAATTTAAGCGGGAGTTAAAAAAACTGCATTGCTCTTTAACTGACAAGAACTGCACGTCGAGTAAGATTCAGAGTCCCTGTGCAACCTGCCGCATTATTAATGACCCTACTTTCCAATTAATTGCAGTTTAATCGCAGCTGGATTGAGTTTAAATGTAAACGATTCAAATTTGCAAAGGTATCCAGTCCACACGGACCAAGATTTCAACATGCATACCATTGACAAGAAATCTGAGTGCCTCTATAGTGTACCAAGAGTGTGCTATTGCATGTAGTGAGTGCTGTGCCGAAGGCCTACCTTTTCAACCACGCTTCCCTTGCCTTGAATACGACAGATTTTTGATATCAAGTAGCTACTGGCAATTAATTACATTAATTGCTTGGCAAGGCAAGACAATGCGATTGTCCAGATATTTAAAAAAGAATGTGCACAGGGGACCTTCCAGTTCGCTGTCGTGGAATCTACATTCCTCGACAAACGCCGAGCCATTTTTTGCCTTATTTTTCTCATCGTGTTCGAATTGGTTTTACACGGACAGTTTAATGTGTAATATAATGAAATGTGTTGTTACAGTTAGCTTGTAAATACCATCTATATTTATTAGAGCACTTACCAACAAAAGAAGACAATCTAATACCCGTTGCTCAGTGTTAATTTCGATGTTACTGTTGTGTTGCGCTGCGATTTCAGCTCGAAATGCGACCGTGAAAAACCACACAACACTTTATTGACTTCTTACAATAAATCTCCCGTTGAAAATCACACAACACTGTCGCTACAATCGGTTTTACTGTCCGTTATTGGGCGACTTAAGCCACTACTGGACTTTGCGGGACGTGCACATTGTTTTAGATGGCAATTCGGATCGGAGTCTCAAACACCTACGAACGAGGTCGTGTTCAGCGACTCCTTCACGGACAGGAAAGCAAACCAAAAGAGCTCGCTGGACCGACGCTGAGCCACCGTGTTGTCTTTCAGGGCGAAGGGGGCTGCCGTCGGTCGCGTCGCTGGGTCCCGCCTCGACGGTGACATTCAAACTCGAAGGAAATTGAGACCTGGCCGCGCTTGAGTTGTCGTCCAGGTGCACGATGCCGTGGAGTTATTACTACATTCAATTAGACGTGAACGTATCGACCCGCGACGCGTCGGATTGAGACGGCGATCATGCTATTGGGTATCTTGTGGCGTGGGAAAACAGAAGTTGCGACGGGCAACGGATTGAGTCCCAGCTCGGGGAAATATGAGTTGCGTCTTCGTGGCGAGTGATGACGATAACCAGGTTATTGGACTAAAGGCACATCTAGGTGGAATGAGATGTTGTGATGCCCGCTCACAAAATGATTGCTATTCTTTGTCAAAGTATTGAAGCCTTGGCATTAGAAAAAAAATAAGACCTAACAAATTAAAGTTATTCAAGCGAAGACGATTCGTTTCAAATCAAAATAAAACCTCGTGGCCTCTCTGTATACACACACAGAATGCGTGCAATATTGATCTATCTTTCCAGGGTACCGTACCGGTGTGTGTCGAGGATTGCACTCTGCGGTTGCAGGAGCAAGTCAGGGGCTGCCGGTCGCTGTCAGGTGCAACGACTTGACGCAGAGCTATGTCGATGTCGCGATTGTCTTTCATGTTATTGACATGGACGAAATTATTCCGCGTCCGTCATTAAAAACGGCGATGTTTGCAAGCATTCCGGTTTGCAGATCTCCTACCTCCTTCGCGCAGTGCATGTCTAGACCTCATATCGTTTTGAGATATACAATCAACCTTGTTAGTGAATCGTACTCATTTGTTAATTTTTGCATCCATCATTTTTGATTTGGCAAGCTGGCCAGAGCCAAAAGGTGTCCATAGTCAAGTACCAACCGATTTCGAACTATCATAAAATCTACCAAACTGTCTTCAGCATCTCCGAATAAACGTAGCATAGCATTCAACGTTGCATCCTCGTCCATTAAAACGTTCTGGCGGCAGAAGAAATTCTTCTGGAGCACATTCCACCCGAGGCGTCGTCGTCGTCTTCTCTCGACCGATTACCGGCGCGTTCGGCAGCCATGAATGTTTCCTCGAGAACGCACGGATTCGCATGGCCTTGAGAGCATTTAGTTTCAATTCGAATTTCAATCGACGTAGAAAAAAAATCAAGTTGAAACTTCAACTCAAGGAGCGCGACGGAGTTTGAGGAAAACAAGGTATCGCTAAATTGCTACAGCGAGGTATCCGTGCCTCTCGAATTGGCCCAATCTGTGCTGGTCCATTATCCTAGTATAGAGCGTCTTAATCCGCAGCAACGCTCCTAGGCACAGCGTCGTTTTGTGACGTCTCGACGCCAACCTATCGCCTCTGGACCCTGGGTTGGACGACGGCTCGCAGCGTGTGGCTGGCTTGGTGATGGCATCGATATTTCAGCCCCTCGTAGGTCACGATCCTAGTCATGATTACGACATCATGGACTGGCGAGATGGCGGTATGGGATATCGTCATTGCACGAGAACGAATAATAATTTATACTATAAACAACCGCGTGCTAAAAAGTAAAAATAAAAATCTCGTCGAATGCCTATCGGCGATTTCCATACCTCGTTCTTAATTGTACGCCTGGTTATGCAGGGAGGAGAAAACCCGCGGGCACATCTTAAAGCCAGCGACGGCTGTTATGTGGCGACCGCCATTAATTATTATCAGACAATTTCTATGAGCTTGGTTACAGCATAATACACAATTCGTCGGAACCGTCTTTCACGACACTGCTATTGTTGTAAACCCCTTTTGTCTTAGAAAGATTTTTCCGTTGGTGTGTTCTGAGCACAGTTGATTAGTTTTTGTGGATGCTTCGGTGTGGAGATTATCGCTAACCAAGGCCGTCTTGTTACCCATGGTAATCGTCGCTTGATTTCGGCGCAGTTCACGCGCGGGTATCGAATGCTCATCTTCGTTTACTCGAAGGGACTGCCCACCGAGCTTGACTAATCGATATCTCTCTCGCTCGTGGAAATCGTCGCCCTCCGGGCTTAGTCCGGGATTAGGGAGTCAAGGACTTTTTCTACAGGATGACCTATGTCACACGCAGATAGCATTCGGACGCTATATAGCATTGTGCGCGCATTGAAATCTCCTTTCATGTCTCAAACTGAGTGTTATTATGGTTGGTGTACACCTTCAGCGTGGCGCATTCTACTTTTCGTTCGTCTGCCAGTTTTTCTACACAATTAAATGGATTCAGGAAATAAAAATGTACGTCCTTAGTATCGATTCGTTTCTGAACTTATCTATCGATTTGTTCGATTCGATTGTCTTTAGATTTCAAAGTCCCATTGCCGCCTTGTGAATAGGGTTCCACGCGTTTTTCTCGTTTTTTTTTTTGCAGGAGCTGTTGCGAATCTGCCGGACACTTTTCTTACATCTAGTTAGCATCCTTGGCATTTAACAATTTGGCTTGAAAAATTGCCTGGCATTTCTTTCAAAAGCCGGAAAGTTTTTAAGTTGACACACGTTGTGAAATATAGCGCACCGTTTCAGGTTTCAACACTTCACTTAACTTCGATTTTTGCGATACTGGACGCGACTTTGTTCTCGATCAAAGTGTTGAAGTGCATGTTTGAGATGTTGGAAAGAGAAACTGCACGCGACGATGATGTCCAGAGTTAGTGTGTCATCTGTCATGTCGAAGTCTGCTCATGTAATGGGGTGACCGCAGGCCAGCGAGGCGAGGAAAGAAAGGACCGATCTCTTGTCACGAACGGATGCTATTTTTACTCCCGACAGGCGAACGATAACCCTGCAATTGTTTTCTAATGACACCAAGTGCACTTATGCAGTACCTTGCATGTATCATAATTTGCATCGCTCATCAAAGGATAGAGGGAACTTATCAGCCAGATTGCATTTCGTACGGTATTTCTAACTCTACAACATCCACTTTTACTTCTATTCCTACTTTACACAGATCGCAAAAAAGCCAATTTCCGATCTATTCAAGTCAATATGACTTCTCATGGCATGGTAATGTATGTAACCATCATAAATGCACTTTAAGATGACTTCCTATGTAGTTTTATCACAGGTTTCCCGAGAAAGCTGCATCTGGCTTGCGCAAAGCAGAAACGAAGAGCTATTATAGCTTGCGCGAAATCTCGTGTCAATAACTATTTTCCCAGCTTCAGTTTGATATCGATGTCCTTCCTCGGTTTACATTTCCACGGAACTTCATTCAAATCACTTTTTTGCTCGAATTTGCGGTCTCCCGTGCGGTCTGCAGAATGATGTAAGAACAGTGAAAACAAAATACACATGTTAGTAAAAGTGCGTGCGATGCACAAGGATGTGAATCGGAATCAAATCTTTCTTCATGACACGCAACCGTCAGACAATTGTCATTCAATACCTTTTTAAAGTATTGTTGCAATGAGGGAATGCAGGCGACGCCACTAATCGAGACAATTAATTTAGAAGTGTTTTTGTTCAGTTCCGTTTGGTTGAAAAGTCAACCAATTGGACATAATTGTGCAATTAAGCCTGCTGTGTCCGCAGCGAGCTAATTAAATTGTTCTCTGACAAGTTCAAGGCGTTCGGCTTTGTTAAACGACTCAGTCGAAGTCGGAGCAGCAACTTGCCGTGGCCATAGTTGGAGGTGGCCTACCAGGAAGTATTGGTTCGGCAATTGATTCTGTTCGCTGGCGTCGCGAGCGATACCGGCAGGGTATTAGTCTTGCATCATTAGGAATTCACAACCTCATTGCAGAGGTTTTTGGAATATTTTGGGCAAGGGGAAAAAATAGGAATCGGTGATGCCTCTTCCACGACCTTGAAGTCGAGTCAGGATGTCCCAGGACTCCCATTATAACGCTCTGCACGATATTTAAAACAAACTTGTATTGTTTTTCTTTTTCATATGGCTTTTCATATTCTTTGACTTAGACGGAGCACGTTTTATTGTCAAATTGTGTAAAATATGGCCCAAAATTGAGTTGCTAATATTGCATCTTTAATTTCAAGAATGTCATTTTTATGTCAACTACTCCACAACCTCCTCCATAAATTGTTGAAGTACAGCAGTTTCAGCTGGCGCTCTATTTGACCGTTACTGTCAAATTTCTCTCAAACTACATTGTTTTAACTGCAGCCTAATAGACATTTCTGAAATTTTATCCCACAGAAAACTACACAACCGCCATAAGTCAAAGTTCAACCCGCATTTGGTTTGCGGTGAATTCGATAATGTTGGTTAGTTTCTTCCATTTCCTTTCGTAGTTTTCAGCCGCGCAGTGAAAGCTGCACTCGTCGGGCTGTTGCTTAAATTTCCGTCTCGAATTGCAGTCTGGCCGGGAGGAAACAGCCGAAACCTGCCAAACGGTTTACTTGTCAGTTTGTAATGTGTAGAAAGCTCTTTATTTCCCTCGTGTTTCCCTCGTGTGCTTGAGAGAGGATAGCAATATTTTGAACATCATTCTTTGGATGCAGCATAATTTCATCGGTGTTTGATCTTGACCTGCTTAGCCTCCAGTTTTCGCATCTTCGCGATTATCATTTTGGTCACCATTCATCTCTGTTATTCCATTCATGTTAGGCAATATTACAAGAAATGCTTAACATATAAAGTTAAATGTCACCCTTTTCTCCAAAGTAAACGTTCGGTGGCACAATTTCGAACCTATATTTAGCTTTTAATAACTATGCAATCAAACCAGCTACATTTTGATTTTAATTGCGAATAAAAGTGCGTGGTTAAACGTCGAGATGGCATCCTAGAAAAGCCCAATTATTGCTCACTTTAATCGAGTGTCTTCGGCAACTGTTTCTCGGCCACCCGTGTTTGACCTCTAAGTAGCCTCTTCGTGTCGTGAGGACACGGCCAGCTGCGATTTCGACGCGACTCACGCTGGGATCTCGATAGCAAACAAATTGATTGACTCCCGCAAGCCATCCGTGGATCTTCCACTACATTGAATGACACAGAGAACTCCATCTTTAATGAGTCTTTATCACGGAATTCATGTTGTTTGATCATGTAAAACTTGCTCGTTTACCTGGTTTTGGCGTTTCCAAACCGTCTTGTAATTCCATCGCGAGTCCCACGTTGTTCGTGTAAAGACGCTAGTCATCTCCATGCTTCTTATTGTGGGAGAAACTAGATTCGGGCATCATCTCGACCCAAATCCGCATGCGATTCAATGTCTGTCGCTGCATCCGATTTGATACGTCCATTATGCAGGCAAGCAATGCATTGCACTGTCCTGGCTAAGTAGCCCGAAGCACATTAAAAAAGTGCTGCGATAATGCACTGTAATGGTTAGCATTTGTTGTAAAGTACAACTGAAGCAGACTCTTTTAATCACAATAGCCAATATTAACAATATTTTTCACACTGATTCCAACCAAAACCAATCAATTCCCGTCTCAGGAAGGAAATTTGCGCTCGTTGAAATGCAAAGTCGTCCAAATTTTAAAATTAAATGCAAAAATAGGTAATAACTCACTAGAAAAACCTAAAGCGCATTTACTTTTTGAATGGGCGCTTAAAATGTGTACTGGTCGTCAAGTTTGCAAGTTTAAAACGCCTTGCGTCGAGAGCTCAGGACACTCTCACTTTCGAGTCCTGGCTGCCCGTAGGCCGGACATCTGCACGGAGTGTTCGATCGGTAGCAGCGAGGACCGGTTCCCGGGTCGCTCAAGTGATCGGCAAAAACAAAGACACGTATATGCCAGCCTTTGCGACGTTCCAGTTCAAATCCTAACATTTCGTTCAAGGTTTTTCCTTTCGGTCGACTTTGAATTTCAAATCGCCGTCCCGAATTGAAATGGAAAGGAGATTTCGGTATTTGTAAGAAAAAAGAAGCAGTCGTTTCGGTTGAAATGGAGCTGAACTCGGGGAAAGGAATACAATTCATTTGCAGCTCCGCTTTTTTTCACTATTGATTATTTCGTGAATTTTAGAGAAGTGCTTGGGGGAGGAGTTGGTGCGTTTGCCGCAGAACTCCATTCTAAACTGCAACAGTTATCAAAAAACATATCTCCAATATTGATTTGAATGCTAGTAACTTCGAGCAGTTAACTGTATCTGGAGTGAAAACTCAACTGATGGTGGTGAATGAAATTGAAAACAAAAATTGTGCCCGATTCGAAAAGTTAAGAATCCACTTGAATTTCAATGAGTGTGCAAAACCCATTTTGAACAATAGTTATTTTGAATAGCTTGTGCTAAGGTTGGACAAAGGATAATGCGTCTCGAAAACAAAGCAAGAAATATCATCCCAGAAAAAAGCAGAGTAATAAGGACATAAATATATGTTTTCTAAAAAATAAAAACGTTGATCTTGGTAAGACTAGACTTTTCGAAGTGTAAAGCGCGCCTGATTGAAGACTACCCGCGAAGCATGCAAGCAGTAAAGGTAGCCAGCATGTAAGGCGTTCAGCTGTCTTGAAGAAGTGTACACCGCGGTTGCCTAGCCTGTCAGGCGCACTATTTAACCAGTCAGGTGGTCGCTGCAGCCACCGACATTGCGACGCACTTTTCTTCTTGCCACCTTGACGGCGTCAACAGAGGCCAATCAAATAGAAGTACTTCCTTTTAGCTTGCACGAAAAAAAGAAAATTGCTCGTCATTCTCGTAGAACATAGATTTTTGACATAAGTATCACCGGTTTCAGTTTATGTCACTTTGATCGCTGGATAAATGGCATATTATTATCAAATTAAAGCAGTGAAAAGGAAAAATTGACTGCGAAAAGATCCAGTCCGGATGGTGACGCAGCTCCCCTTCCCCCTATCCCAGGCTTTCGTTGGCAGAAAGGCGTCATTATACAACGTTCAATTAGCGCTTTGTTGCACACGAATTAATTTGGACAATACTGACGTCAACCATCTATTTTGAGCCGTGGCTAAGTTTTTAATGGTTTCTGTTATCTCGAACGGAACAAGGGTAGCTATCAGCGGATGCGTGGACACTACAGCGTGAGACCCACACTCGCGATGTGACTCTTTGCTGCACCGTGCATACTGTTTTGCAAAGCGCTTTCTTAGGTACGAAGGAAACTTCAGTTCCTGTATGATATCTCGAAACTGGAACTAAATCGTTCGTTTCCTCCCAAGTACGATTAGGACGTGGACGATTTGGGACCTCTGGTTCAAGCCCTGTCATTCTTTTTGGTTGAGATAACCATCGAGCATCCTTCGGGAACGGAATATGAAAACAGCTCACTTGATTTATAAAAATGCTAATATTTAACTTATTCTTTTATTATTAAGGTGGAAAGCTGCGATGTGGAAATATCTATACTTGCTGACAGCGTTTATAAACTGCATATTGATTGATTAGTGTAGGTTTGTTTGAATTAAAACTACCGCCAGGTATTTCATGACCAGCTCTTTTTATGTTTCAATTTTTGTCGTATGACTTGAATACTTTCGCTTGTTAATTTATGCGCTCTGTCTCTGTTAATTTATAGTTACCTCGAATAACTGGATCATTCTGAAGAGTCTAGTAATAATTACCGTTGTAATTGTCCGTGCTCAATTGCGTGGGCACAATTCATAGGTGTAATAAACACTCACCTATCGCTTAGGGTCGGGGCCTTCAAGTTTCCCCGACTATAAACTAGTTGAAAACCATTTTACCAACAGCTGCATGGCCGGTTACTTATGTCATAATATCTCAGTGCCCCCCCTGCATTACATATTCAGACAACTTGTTGAAGACTGCAGTCGCTTTTAGTGGACTCTTGCCAAAAGAAGATGACACATTTCTCGGGGCGCACGACTATCTTTTCCTTTTGTGAGCGTTGGTTGAAACTTTGAATGTGTCAACACGACTTGCTTTCACTCCTCATCAATAATTTTTGTGCACTGTGCAGAGTAGAACTTGGCTAATTGAGAGAGGAATTGTTCGGCACTTAAATCTGTTTTGATAGTTAGTAAACAAGCGATCGGATTACGAGCAAGGTTCCTTGAACAGTAAACATCGAATGTTACCATTTACTTTGAACATGGTCGCATCTCCGTTGAGTAGATCATGATTCATGACCAAGATCAAAAGACTGGCTGCCTCCAGCTACCACGGTGAAGCAATCTTCAGACATTCTCTTATGACGTGCAATTAACACTGCTAAACGGTGTCGCCGAACGCGTTGCCGAGGGACCGCGCTTTGTGACAGGCAGTCATCATGTCAAACGAATCGACCTCGTGGTAGCGATAGGTCAATGTCGTAATTGTGACGGAGGCGGCGGTCTATCGGACCTGTCGACTCTAGCCCACCGTGATCACGTATCACTGAGCTCGATGAGGAGTTCTTAATTGGACGCCCCTCGTTTGGTCTGTGTCACGGGATAGAGAACATGGCGACTTATACATGCGACTGCTGGGACAGGCAGTGATTGCGTCGAAGGATGTCAAAATGTTATCTCTTAGATCTTAATGACCCGCGTAATTAAACCGGGAGGTTTCGCAACGGATTCCAAATTGATTGCATGTGGGCCGAAATTTCTAATTACGCTATCGCGCTAAGAATCTCGGTGGAACCTGCTCTAATTTCTGCGACAGGAACCTAAAATTTCTCTCTCGCAGATATGCTTCAAATTTGGCTATAGATTTTGAGATCGTTGTGCTTCATCGTTTAAAAAAAGGAATGCGTTGTTGACAAGAACATACCCGATGGAATTCCGCTGCGAATTAAAACCTAGAAAACAATACAATGGTGCGTGCGCCCCTCCTTTTGTTTCCAAGATTTCCTCCCAAACACTGCACCTATGCCTTAAAATCACAACCATCAAAGATCACCGCTCTCAAATACCAGCTGACGCCGACCTCATCTCAGTGATGTCACAGTTCCCTGTAAACGGAGATCCAATTAGCAGTTACGCCGCGTCCGAGCCTCTGGCGCGCACCTCCCGGCAATTGTCAGTGCGACGAACGGGGTCATAGGTCTGTCACCTCCCTGTCGATCGTCCCGTCGCGGCTCATTCGACGGCGACCGTGCGACGGGCTTCGACCATGCTGGACGTCTTCGGAGACCGCGAGGTGCGCAGGAAACGCAACGGGTTGATCTGTGTGCCTGAGTTCTTGTTCAGTGTGGTCGACGTCGATTGTGCCAGGGTGTCTGTGCTTTCCGAGGATTCGGCGTCCAACAGCAACTTTGAGGTGTGTATTTGTTGAGGACGGTGGTTGGGTCGGAGTGCAAGGATGGGGTGATTGGAAGTCAGAGGTCGCTCGAAGGCTTGGACACGAGGAGCTTGCAAAACTGAAGATTGGAATTGAGCGACGTGACTTTTAATTTTCTACCCGCGTTTACACCACACCAAGATGACAATCTTAATGGCAAACAGTGGTTCATGTTATTTGTTCCGGACTAATTCATGCACTTTTACGAGTCTAGTTATAAACCAACTCATCTTGCAATCAAACCGTCGGTGATTTGTAGGAATTTCGAGTCACAAATCTCAGTGAGTCATGAGTCATGAGTGATCCACTGATCACTAATTCCAACATTACCTTCAATCGCGGTAGGATTTTACTGTCGTGACATGAACTGGTCACTGAAAAATAGGTTCAGTGCCACCCTGTTGTAGAGCTGCTCATTCTACTAAAGGTAAACGCTTGTTGGTACCTGGACATGAGATGTAATTGATACCAGGTTGTGCTGCAATTAGAACGGCCTCTTCGAATAAATAGCATCGCCGGCTCACGCACTGTTTGTTGACGCAGTGTTTGCTTACGCATTCGAGAGCCCGTTTCCAGCCACTATATGGTAAATTTGTGATAATTTTTATTTTAGTAATATAATATCTAGGTCATGTAACCGTTAACAGTAGGCCGTCGGTCCTGTCAAATATTGACGTCGCGACTTAACTTCATTTCGACCAGATTCATGTACTAGTCATCATAATGGCCATGCACGTGACATTCTGTCAACGCATGTACACTCATTTGACCTTTTGGCTAATTTTTGTATTTGTAGAACGGAGTCGTGGGCGGTAAATAGCTCTCAGATAAGCGAAAGTATTGGGCGCATCTCTTCTGGAAGAAAGCCTCATCGAAATAACTCAAAGCGTATACACGCTTTGAAAATAATGATCTAAATTTCGCGTGCACTCGAGGTTTTGCAGTGGATGCCGGCTAATATTAGCACACGGACACGCAGCGAGTGCGAATTCTGAGAGGAACATAATTACCAAGGCACCGAAATAGCCGTGCACACCGCGTGGTGATTGATAACCGATTCCCATAGCGCATAGCCTTTTTTCGATGTGCCATGACGTGGAATAGTCTATTATGATGACGTGATACCACGCTGACCGACTCGGTTATTATTACCCAGACAAACTCGACTCGATTAATGTGCTTATTCATCGAAATGTCCTTTTATTGCCGCCATATGCATAAAGACACAAGCAGGCCAGCGTCCGGGGGATTGAAGCGATCTTTCGAGAACGTCCAAACATTTCCAACACCGGATCTGTAAAACCGCGACCCGGCCAGTCGCACCTCTTTGCCTTGTGTTGGTGGCATCGAGTCGAATTACGTCATTTATGATTCCAGTTTCTTATGACGTTCTTCGAACGCTACACCTTTACCTTCAAGAAGCATGAGTCTCTTTGCCAGGGACGTTGTTCGAGTTATTTTCCCTAGTTCCTAGACAAATTTCCACGCGTGCATTCGTTGACAGCTTGTGAAATTGCGCCGACAAGTGCGAGAATGGTAAACACCACGTTTTGATTACGGAAACCCGAGTGTACCGCCTTATGAGGCAGCTTGCTAACTCCTTATAACCCCCCCCCCCTATTCTCTCGTGCATCGGTCTCGCCTGATATCATGCCGCTGTCGATCTATGCATGTCACCGCCTTATCGCAGCTACTAGAGCCCCGCATGGCGCCCGGCAGGAAAGGAAAGAACATTGTCGCAGGTCTAAAAGTTTCCGATGCCCGCTTTGGCAAAGCTATACGGGTCTTGGTTTTCCTCATAATTCTTTGAATGCATAGGCTGGAAGTGACAATCCTTGTCAATACCCAAACGTTACCTTCACACTCATTGTGGTGTTGCTGATTGTTGATTCTTGCTATTGTAGCCACTTCAACTAGTGCCAGCGGATTCATGCGGCTTCTGCCATGTCGCTTTATTAATGATCCTCGTATATAAAATCTGCCGGTTTGATTCTGTTTCAATAATTGTCTTTACTTGAAACAAAAAGCCTGTCAAACATTCCTCGACCTACCCAAAGCAAGCCGCCGAAGACGACGGCAATGCGATAAGCAGCTCGCGTGACGTCACGATTCATTGAGAAGGTTGCGCGCGCGTCGTCGACGACGTCGTCGATGTTTGCTGCGCGGCTAGTAGCGCATCCAGCTGAGAGCGACGCAGGTTTTTGTCGAGCACTGAGAGCGGCTCAGTGTTACGGAGCAGCTGTGTGGTATGGGTGCAGCAGCCGTGCCGTGGTCCGGGGGGCAGTGAATGTCACCACGTGTGTGTTTCTAGCCAGCCGGGGCCCGACTAATTTGTGCAGCTTCTGTTTCGTGAATTGTTCTTGGAGTGTGATGACAGTGTTGAGTGCTCTTTTCTGGATTAAAATCTCGTTAGGATGAACGTAAGTGGGCGAATGTGAATGGTCATTGTTTCGACGTTCTCGATGTTAATTATTTTACATGCCAATTACCGTTTATTTTGTAGTGAACGTTACGTCATCAATGCACGTTAGTACAGTTAACCGTAGTACTTTACGTTTTACTTTGACATTTTAGTTATTTCCTTTCATACAAGTCGTTTATTTTGGCTGTAACCCACGCAAGTTGTTGCGATGGACTCGTGTTTCCCGCCCCTGGCGGCGTTGAGCCTGAGAGACAACCGCAACAAAATTCCTCAGCACCCCAAAAACCGTCTCAGCCACGGAGCGCCGCCGTCCACGACTTCGACGACCACCACTGGCAGAGACGACGTTAAAAACTACGGCAAAATCGAGATCCTGCAAGACCTCGATCTTTACTACATACGCCAGATAGCGCACAACCTGAAGGTATTGCGTTGTCTCATTTTGACAGCTCGCAAGTGACATGAGACTCGCTTTGTGCACTAACAGAGATCTGCAGGCAGATCGGCGTACACTTGCAGTGTGCACTAACGCTTCAGCTTTGCACTTTTGCTTTTGCCCTCTTCCCCTAGCGCTTGGTTTCAACGTTACATTAATCAAATCAATGGTCCTAAAAGAAATACTGCTGCTGTTTCGCAGTCTCGGACACCCAACGGGTAAATTATTCTTGACATTTAATTAAGTTTCTGGCAAGATCGTCCACGAATCGCCCCTGTACGTTTTATAGCACGGCATGGCGTCGGGACACCAATTCAACTCCATTACACTCTGCTCTTACCTCGGTTAAGCCAATCTAGAACGATTCCCCTCCAACAATTTCATTGTTATCAGCCCACCCCACGCACGACTATTATTGTATATCCCCGATAATCATGACGAGACCTTGAATCATGCGTGAACGCACGCTGCACGCACTGCATCCACGTCGCCGTGCACGCATCGCACACGCACCGTCGACGAAATAATCAATGCGACTCTACGCGTAGGGGTTGGCCTCCCTCGGGGGCCGTATGTCTCGGTGCTCGGAGTTACCTCCTGCAGTATGCCAGCACGTCCTCCATCGACCACGGCTGCCAGGGGGTAGGCAGCTTACTTCCTCCAGCTCGGCAGTTTGTTTTTCATCCCCTTGCCAGCCTGGGCGGCCTCGACATCCGAGCTGACGCTTCCTGCTGTTATCCGAAAGTGTGCGTCGCCAATGGGCCGGGAGACTCTGGGACAAAGACAAATTTAACAGCGAGATCTCTTTATGTCGGCGAGACAATGCCGCCGCGGCGTCTTCATTTGTCGGCGACGTATCGTAACTCATTGCTCCACACTCCTTTCATGTGCATTCTGCGAGCTTCGTGGCTGCCATTGACAGACAAGACATGTACCGATTGCAGAAAACTCCATTGAGTGGCGTGAATGTCCTTTTAGACAATTTGCAACGCTCCGCCATCTTCGCATCAATCTCAATAAATTTCAATAAACGGATTCATAACAGCTCCATATAAACTCGAGTGTTCCGTCCATCGGAACTGGTTTGCTGATCGTTCCGGCATAATAACCATGCACGAACATTTCAATGGGTCTATGCAGCTTGATGGCCGGTGTGTTTTGATAGCCCGCAGAGAGCTCTTGTCGTGATAGGGTAATTGGGTGGGGCGGCTCGCTCTTTCTTCGTCCACGTCTTGCACAACGAAGATGTCCCTCCTTCCTGCACATCACCTGACAGCCTAGTGAATGGGCATGGCGTTCATTGTTCAGACTTGATGCCTAATAACGATATGCAGATGGAGCACCGGGCCTCTAGCATTCTCTTCAAACGATAAAGGGGAATCAATTGAAGAAATCCAACGTTTGGATGAGCTACGAATGAAACTTGAACCGTATTTGATTAACAGGGGCCATTAATTTGTTCAACCTTGCTGGTGGTACCGAACTCGGTTGTCGCATAACCGGCATGCTCGTTTTCCTCGGTTCACATTGGGTTCGAAAATGCCATAAACCTTGCTCTTTTCACTATTTGATATCTGTGCTAAAAATAGCAACGCAGGCAGTCGCACACATACCTATCGTACCTCTGCAGTAAAAAAGTATTAATGGCCTCTTCCACGATTTATGTGATTGATGTTGCCGATTGTAACTGTGACAGCTTGCGTTTGGCACGGGCGCAGAGTCGGTCGCTCGCCCGCCCCGATTCGACGTCGAGAAAGAATTCTTGGATGAGTGACAAGGTTTGCCACTCGCGGTTCTTCCTTCGGAATCGGTGCCGCCTTTGACGCGGCCAACCTGTGCGTGGCAGGTCGCCTGCCGAATCGCAGACTGTGATTTCAATCCGCTGTGTGTTTGCACAGTGTACCCAAGGGGCGTATGGTAGTCTTCGGGAATGGCTTGTCAATAGCGTGCTTTCCCCGTTACGACGACGAACTGAAAGTGTTCGCCGTCGACGTGGTCGTTCCTGATTTCCCGAACGAGAACGTATTGAGCGGCGAGACAAGAGACTGCGGTAACTGTGCCGCTCAAAGTGTCGACATCTGCTCACGTGAAACCAATTAGGGGAAGAGCTCACGCTCGCGGTCCCACGTGGCTGTGACAGCTCCTTTCCTGCCCCATGCAGCTGCTCGCGGGCCCAAGTTATTGCCTTCTAAAAATCACCTCCGAAACCCAGCAGAGGCCCAACCCAATAAATCACCGATCGCATACAGCAGCTAGCGCCTCCTTCGTACTGATGACTTTCGCCCGTAAATGGCGCCCATGACCCATAACTTGCGTTGACCATGGTCGATTTTTTGTCATACATTTCTGAGAATGTGTAGGATTTCTCAGCTGAAGACATTGTTCCGATGGTCTCCATTCTCTCTAGAGGAACATGAGAGGGCTGTTTTTTCGGCTATTGCCCCTACGGTCACTGCCAGGCGCGGGCGATGCATTCATGGCACATGGCACCACAGTTTGCCTGCGCCAAGTCTTTTCAGGACACGGATTGCAGCAACAAAATTCTGGTCCATGATTGTGCTATCATTCATTGCCCGTGGAAGAGCGCTGGTGCAAAATAGCTGTCTGTATAGCGTAGTTCCTCACCGAGAGGGCGGTAACGTGACTCTGAGATCGTGATCGCGACTGAATGTTTTCCATGCACTCGGGTGATGCAACAACGCCTCCATGGAGCGATCGGCGCTCTTATCACTTCGTACCTGAGAATCCTGAGATTCTTTGAAGATGCAATTTGACTTTCCACTCTCGTCGTCTGTCATCGAAGTGCTTGGTTCGGTCGAGGGACGAATTCGCTACGCAACGTCCCAAGCATCTCGCTTTGCGTGTGGGAAATTGCTAGCGCGTACTTCGCGGACCACACGTGCACGTTTTAAAGGACAGAAGTGCAGTGAGTCCTGGAAGAAACTGACGGTAGGACCTACAGGACTTCATTCTATCACAGAAACATAATGATCCTGAGTCGCAGGTGGGATTCTGACAAAGAAAAAAACAGGTCTTCGAGCTCGTTTTTATGGCCGAGTGGTTTCGATAAGGATACGGATTTTATTTTATTCTGACCAACCCGAGCCGCAACTTGAGTGCTGCTGCTTTGGGCTTAGCTGATCATGAACTACTTCTATAGAAATTGATCGATGATGACATTTTAGGCACGATCATTTTGGCTTTGCTCGCTTTTCATGCCCGAAAAGGGCACGTTCCCATGTTGGTTTGTTCGTTTCGGAGCTTATGTAGACTGCCCGTGCCATCAGCGTAGACATTTGCGATAGGGATGAACCTTATCACTGTTATTATAATAACCCAGCCTGTATAATTAGATACCACTTTTAAGTACACTTTTTAAGTAAGCAGGTGAATCATCGCAAACATTTGTGCATGGAAAATAATTCATTACAATTCTGTATGCAGATAATGCTTGCCAGGAAATCCATTCAAATATTCCTGTTTGAAAACAAGTGCCTATTGTTAAAGGAAACAGTAGTTATCACAATCACTAAAACGTTTTTTAACGTTTTGTTAGCTGAAGCGAGATCCGATGAACTATGAAGCAAGTCATCCGCCGTTTGCTCGTACTGCAGCACGAACTCCGTCTCATTGGCGTTGGTTTCAATGCAGGCATCGCCAGGCCACTGCAAATTGCAAGAAGCTATTTGCGTGATGCGTAATTCATATACACAGGACGCATTAGATCCCACACACATACACGCGGACATGACATACGCGTGCACGACGGCGAAATAAACCCTATAGATAAATACATCCTCTCTGTGCCGGGAGACTAAATCCTGGCGGCCATTGCAGACGTGCATCATTCCCGAATTTCTAGGGGAGAGGGGTTTGCTAATTCCAACTAGCGAAGCACACTTTCCACATTATGCATACGAATTGAATATCCGAATTCAATCTCCTTGTTAGCCGCTTAACTAACAGGGTCAAACGATGCCCTTTTAGAAGTGCCATGAGAATTAAGTAAGACAATAAATTACGTTCAAAGCTGGTCATGTGCCCGCCTATCTACTTGCTAATTTATAGTTCCGATTAAAAGTATGCCTATTTGTTTAAATTATGCTGGTTTCTAATACGCTTGTTTCTACGAAACGTTTGTTTCTGGTTCATAATTGCGTGTTCATTTTAATTGTCGTCCATGTGCTCGCGCAGGGTAATTGTGTAATGTGTATTAAGATTACGCTCTTGTCATTCTGTTTTTGTAGTTGTTGCCAAAAATGAGGACCGCGTTATCCTTGCGACAAAGGCATTTGTGCGGTCTCGTCGCGTGTGCTAACGTCCTAATGAGCTGGATCGGTAATCTCAAATGAAATACCATGCATTTAACTAAAAATAACTTTGCGTGCGTCGCGAAGAAACTGTGTGGTGACTTTGACTTGTCGCCACTGAGGTCCTTTTGGTTTTCGAAAGTCTCGCAGGAGTCCTCGATGGTAGATCCACGTGGCACGATGCAAGCCTCGCGAGTCCACCTACAAGGATTCCTTCGACCGCAAAAATAACCGCATTTATATTCATGACATCACCATTCACCGAGTAAGTAAACTCACCTTCGTTTTCACTTAAAATTCATAAGCAACTCGACTTGAAGTACATGCTTGAGCCCATGCTTGAGCCCATGCTTCAACTCATGTCGCGTGAATGAATTATGTCCGCCTTCTTCTTGCCATAGGGAACTCGGGTAGGGCTGACGGAACTCGTTTTTGTTTAGTATTTTCACATTTCTAAGCTACGAAAATTCGCATTCAGTTCACCTTTCGAGTTTGATTCCTAGCTGTTTGAAAAGTTCTATGCGAAGTTTGAGGTGGTTTTAGCTATGGTTGTCTTGATTACTGGTGTTATCCAACAGTGATGAAACGATTGCAGCATGAGAACAAACCGAGGAACATCTATCAGATCGATGGTCGTCAAATCTTTGTTAGCCCTTTGGATTGCGGGGCAAGCTAATATTTACACGTGAAAATTCTTGTGTACTCTTCGTGCTTCGTGGCGAGTCCAATGCCCATTTTCCCACAGCTACCGCAGCGTGTTGATGGTTAGTAAACATGGCTTGCTGATTGATTGGCTAACAGGCGCTGATTGCACCGATCAGCCTCGAGCATACTAAATATCAACTACCCCTCATGCAACGCGAAACTCGCATCATACGATGATAAAAATCCAATCTAACTTTTGAACTGCGGAAGTGGATTGGTGGTGTCGATATAGCAGTGCTTGATTTGCAATCGTTCAAGCCTGCAATATCGGAGAGTGTTCTCGTTTCAATCGTAGAATGAAGCTATGTATTTTTATGCCAATGTCTAGTGGTTCGTTCTATGCCACCTTGCGGCTCACGGTTAGATTATAATACGTTGTACCGCAACGGATGTGGATGTCGCATGTGTTTGTGGTGAAAACAAGCTGACAGGGGTAAGCGAGCGACGCCCTGTTAGTCCCAGTTTCGACGCCATTCCCGCCAGATGAGCGTCCTTTTTCATTTAACCATCTCTCCAACTTTAGTCACCCCTTCTGCATTTCGGTGGGGTAGGGGGGGGGGGGGGGGCACGCGTTTTCACTAACTGGCAATCCCTTGGATTCCTGGAGCGCGAGATTTGGTAAGTGCCTTTCCCTCGCCGCTCCCCCAATGTACCGTGGGCGATAAAAAAATCGACATGAAGGGTGGACCGTTTTGATGAGTTTTCAGGGCGGTGGAGGCTTGCGACTGGATGGACCACACTAGATCGTTCCTGAAACCATTGGTTTCACGAACGCATTAGTCTTTGCGGAATTCTCCTCTGACCGCCTCTTGGCAGTCCTCTCCCGGTGAATTCTCGAGGTGTAATTGGCGTAGTAATTTCGCTCGCCCTCACCGCGCGCGACAAGCGATCACTCTTCTTGCCGCGATATGTCGGGCTGCAGTAAACAAACCATGAATCGGGCCTGCGATGGCTCTCTTTTCTGTTGCAAAGGCGAAGGCGACCACCGTTAGGATATGGTTTTTCTCGCTCCGACAAAGACGGAGTGATGACAGTAATGGTGCCTCATAGTTCTATGGACATACAGGTACGACGCGCAAATGCCTTTTGTCAGCAGAAAAGACCACAATCCTACGCAAATTTTTGTGAAATGAGACTTGATTATGCATGATGCGAATTCACGTCTCCTGTCAAAGACCTCGCGAGGCTGAATTTTGACTTCGTTTACCCACCCGGTCGACGGCGACTAAGTGCCGCACCCTCGACGCCAGTGTCAGCCTGGCGAGGTGTGGCACTCCGCGCCTTGCGCTGTCTCAACTTTGTCTCAACGTCTTCCCAC